>CM033756.1:35931682-36677150 GCA_019671005.1 Hibiscus mutabilis | reverse complement strand
AAGGTCTATCCCTCCCGTATTTAGCGTTGGGGCTATCTGTCATATGTACGTCCGACCCCTTCTTTCCCGTGGGCTCTTCGAAGAATTCTATTTGCTTTTCATTCATCAATTGTTGTACCAATCTCTTGAACTCGTCGCACTTTTGGATGTCATGCCCTTCGTCCTGATGGAATTCGCAATACACTTCACATCCCTTCTGCCTTATTACCATGCCTTTGTCGATCACATGGGCCATGCATAATTGTTGAAATACCCACAATAAAGGAGATTTGATTTCTGACACATCATCCTTAATCTTCCTGGTAAAGTATTCTTCAATAACATTTACTCCTCTGTTCCTATGATTAGGTAACGGGTTAGTAGCTACACTTGGTTCTTCAAACTTCAATATCCCAGAATCAATTAAGTTCTGCACAAGTTTTTTGAAGGCGAGGCAGTTCTCGGTGGGATGTCCAGGGGCACCGCCGTGATAGGCGCAATGAGCGTTCGGGTTATACCAAGATGGGAATGGCGGTTTGAAAGGAGTAACGTAATATGGACGGACCAGGTCTGCTTCATACATCTGGGAGTAAAGCTCTGAGTACGGAACGGGTAGAGGAGTAAAGTTTTCCTCTCTTTCTCTTTTCTGGAGGTTCTCTCCTCTCTTTGATTCGAGTTTTGTGCTTTTCCCACAGGTGCTTGTGGCTATGAGACTATAAAGTTCTTCGGGGTGGTGTAAGTGCTGGTGGTGTTTACTTCATTCTTCTTGCTGTATTTCCGAGATCCTTCCCTGCTATCAATCCTACCACTTTTAATTGCCAATTCAAGGGACTCCCCCGGTCCTAATTAGATCAGAAAAACTCTGTGTTGTATTATTAATGAGGCGATCGAAAAGTGCCCCCTTCAAAGTATTAACGAATAATGGCGTAATTTCATGTTCCAGGAGGGGTGGTTGAATTTGGGCGGCCACTTCCCGCCACCTTTGAGCATATTGTCGTAGACTTTCGTTGGACTTCTGCCCCATATTTTCCAGCATAATCCTACTGGGGGTCATATCTGTTACATGCTTATATTGCTCAATGAATGCTCTTGACAGATCTTTCCATGTCTTGACATTTACCTTGCTCAACTGGGTGTACCATCGTAACGCCGCTCCAGTTAGGCTGTCTTGGAAACAGTGAATCAGTAGCTTCTCATCCTTAAGGTAGGCCGCCATCTTCCGGCAGTACATTGTTATGTGCGCGGAAGGACACGTGGTTCCATCGTATTTGTCGAACTCTGGCGTTTTAAATTTTAGAGGTAGGACAAGATCGGATACCAGACTTAAGTCACTAGCATCATTTCCTGACTCTTCCATAGCTTGTAAAGTTTTAAATTTTTCCTCCATGAGGCGAAACCTTTCCTCCCACTTTTTCTCTACCTCTGTCCTGATCCTTTCGACCAAATTCAGGTCTGGCACCTCCTCTTCATAGAGTGCTTCAGTGTCGAGGGGTTGAGTCTCAGATGCCCCTACCTGAAGATTAGCTGACATTCTTGCAGGGTCGATATACACCCTTCTAGTCAGATTTGGCGCAGCTGGTTGAACCTTATTGTGAACTGGGGTACCCTCTGGTTCTTGAACAGTTTCTCCTTCAACTCTCTTTCCAAGACTTTTAGCCAATAATGCGGTTATGTCGGATATTATCGATGCTTGTGACTGAGCAATCTGGTCACTGAGGCTTCTTTGAGCCTCTTCAAACCTTGCTTCGAGCTCTCTTTGCCCCTTTTCTAGACTGATTATCCTGTCTTCCATGAGCTTGCTTTGTAATCGGGTAAAGTATGGATGATGAATGATTGCGGGTTAACTCCTATTTTCACACACTGCCACAATATTCATAACATTAATATGATTGCAAGAAAAATAAATGCATGTATAATGATGCGAATGTCATGATGCAATGCAAGAATGTATGCAGATAAGGCACTGATTCCGCTGGTAATCACCCTTTTGAACTACTTCCACGGGAATTAAAGGGTCTAGATTACAACAGAGTTCATATTACAAAATGAAGATCCCTAATACAAAAGAGTACTAATTACAACATAGAGCCCTATAGATAAGCCCTAGCTCTATCTCCTAATTTTCCAATTGCCCTGAGCAACTTGATGAACCTGGAGCTTCTTCCATTTTTGGGACTACGAAAGGTCGGAGTGTTTCAGCCTCGACGACCAAATCATTCACATGCCTGGCGACTCGCTGTATGTCCACCATCAGGTTTGCGTAATATTGGTCTCTATCCTGTACCATCCGGGCAGCGTCACGCAGTCTTCTTTGCCAATAAATATTCCCTCCGACTGTAGCCTCTTCGAATACACTAATTCTTTCCTTATAATCTTCAACAGTTGCTTCAAGGGACTTAATTCGGGTTCGTAACATGCCTACTTCACGTTCTCTTTCTTGTAGCTCAGTGAAGCCATTCCTCTGGCAGTGCGTTTGAAATGAGAGTTCTACTTCTGCCACCTTTTCTCTCAGTTCGACATTCTTACTTCGGCTTTGATCCAGACTTAGGATAGTGTCGTCGTACAACTTTTGCATCTCTAACAGTCTATTCTGGCTACTCATGGACCTTCTTTTCCATACGGCGACGTTTTCTCTCTTGTGATTGAGTGCTTATTTTCCTTTGCTAATTTCTTGCCTGATTCTTTCCTTTTCTTGGTCAATGGCCTTCTTGGAGGACTGCCTTTCTTCCTCAATAGCCAACCGGCAGCTTTCTATCTCCTTCTCGATTGCTCTCTTGCTGATTTCTCGTTCTTCTTCCACCAAATGGATACCATTCATTCTTTCTTTTTCCACGGCTATGAACTGACTTCGGCCGGCCTTCTGTATTTTCGCTTGTAGTAGAAGGGCATCATTTTGGTAAAGAGCGTTCTTGTCGCTCAAATCCACATTTATTTTCTTCAACTGCCTAATGATCCCATCCCGTTCGTCGACCTCTAAACTTGCCTTATAGAGCTCACTCGCATGTTGAGTCTGTTGGGTGTCTATTTTCCTTTTAATTTCTTGAGTTCATTCCGTAAGATGTTAGTTTCGACGGTACCACCCTTGTAAGCTCCTCGGCGACATCGCTGGTCCTTGATTAGATTCAAGAATCACATTATTAACCCTCAAACGTCTCCAAAGATCGTAGTCTGGGGTGGTCATGTGCTCGGTGTCTCCTTCCACCCTGATCCGGTAACAATGGTCCCAAGCCCTCATGATAGTCTGTACTTTTCCTTTGAACTCCCCTTTGAAAAGAAATTTAGTTCGGCTTAACCCGGCGGTATTGGGAATGAACTGCCGTGATCCGAATCTGCCGAGACACCAAAAGCGGAGCACAAGCAATCCCTCCGTGCAATCCCAACATCATCACCAGTTGAAATCGCATAATCAGATAAAAAGTAATTAACTTTGCTGAGCTAGGGGACCCTTCATGCTATGTCTTCATCTTGAATGTTCCTGAAGAAACTAGTCCATTTTTTTTTGTTTTTAAGTCTTCTCGCCATTCTTTTGCTAAGTACTCCCGTAAAGGCGAAAAACCTTGGAAGGATATCCCTGGCGGGACCCTCGCCGGCGGCGTCTTCCACATGTGACTCGAATCCACACCTGTAACAGCTGTGCACATCCTCGAAAACGTCCTTCTTCATGCTTCCGACTAGCATTTAAAGAAATGAATGTCTCGGCCAAGATTGCTGGTACTGGGTTCGCTCTCCGTTTCACACGCTCAAACAAGTCCAGAATGGCTATGTCAATGTTCCCAAGTACTCTCGGAAAGATCACCAAGCCATATATTCCTAAGGCGAATAGGACCATCTTCTTTGCCTCGTCTGGATGTGTCGGTATGATGTCCCGAATACTTTCCCATGCAAAAACTGTATTGTCTCCTCGGAGCTGAATCAGGCCATTAACCCATTCGTCACTCATTCCTGGAAAGGTTTTGAGCTTCGAAGTGTAATTCTGATTCCTCGGAGGCTTCGCGTAGATCCAATCTTCATGAATGTTCTTCTGGTTAAGTAAAGCAGTGTATTCTTCTACTGTAGGCATCATGTTCTGCCCATTGAAGGTGAAGCAGCAAAAGGCAGGATTGTAGAACTGAAAAATAGCTCGGAGCAGGGGCTGGTTAATCCGAACATATAACAGTTGTGCAGTGTCGCCATAACTATCGCAGAACAAGTCCTGTAGTCTTTGGTCCCATCTTTCCCAAATGCTTTGAAGATCCCATAAGTTGTTCTGTTGGAGACTCACATAGGTGTACCCTGCTATTACGCGTTCGTTCGGCGAACTGTCCCCTTGGGCTTTCTGGTTGACCTCTGACCAATGTCTGACTGACAATTTAAGCTCTTCTTTCCTAAGACACCTTTTTTCCATGGTGAAAGACTTTCTGATCGGGCAAACCACTTGATCCAGTACCTTTATGTGATGCAAATGTATGATGTATGAAAAAAATAAAAGCGAAAAAGAAAACAAGTCAGTACCAGATAAAATTAATAAATATATAAATAAAAGGACAAAATTAAAAAGAATAAACACATAAAACAACCCTATTTATCCCGTCTAAAACCTAAGGTTATCCGCATGGCTCTAAAGGGGTAGGAGGTACTCGAATTGTCCTTGCTGTCCTCTACTAAGAGTAGCAAGGCCCCCGATCATCACCCATTATAGGCTCATTTCAACCGGGTTCAATTCAGGGGGACCCATTCGCTTATGCCCGTACGAAGGAACGATATCCTTATGAAAGCATAAGGTACTCGAGCCCCGAAGGTACTTGCTAGGCCCATACGGGAGAACGATATCTCCACGAAAGCATTAGCGTTTTCCCCCACTTAAAAAAACGGGTTTATATGCCATATTTTAAATGCGTTAAAATAAATGCGCAATTATAACCGAATGTTAATTTAATAGTCACTTTAACCCGGAATTTCTAATATTAATAAAGCGGTAATTATTTTAAAAGCTTGACTCTCATTTGTTTTCGAAAAACAAAAAATTGTCCCTAGCAGAGTCGCCATCTGTAGCGATGTCTGTTTCGCTAAAAAATGTGTTTTCGAAGTGTTTGTGGTTTTTCGAGTATTAAAATATTCATTCCGTGGGATTTTTAAAAAAACCGCGTTTTATTTAAAAATTATTGTCGCCACCGGCCATTTAGGTAGACCGGACACCATAAAACCAGAGATTCGAAAACTATTTAGTTCGGGAGTCGGTTACGGATGGGGAAGGATTAGCACCCCCACACCGCCCAAAATTGGTACTTTAATAATTACCGCTTTATTAATATTGGATTTTCCGGGTTAAAGTGACGATTAGTTTAAAATTCAGGGGGATTTATTTCATAATTTTACCATTTCACAAAATAAAATGCCTATAAAATCCCCTTTTTTAGCCCGATCTCAAATTTTCCTCATTTTTTCTCCTTAACCCATTTTATAATAACCTCTCTCTCCCTTATTTTCTCTCAACTTAACCATCCCCAAACCTTTGATGAACCCAGAAACCGGTGACCATTCGCCGTATTCTCCGCCGCCGACTGCCGCTAGCCGGCGCCGGCGGACCAAAAAAAACACCCAAAACCAATCTCTTTTCAAATCGAACCCAAATCTGAACTTAGATTTACACTAAGACTCACCCTTTTGTCTAGATCTAAGCAAATACGAAATGAAAAAAAAGTTTTTTTGTTTATGTTTAACCGAAATGAAACCAAAAGGGACCTCTCTCTCCCTTCAGTTCACCATGTTCAGCTTTGGAAAGCTGAAGAGGCTTGTACTGGTGAGGGGAGACCCGTTGACAACGAAGGTAACAAATCTACATCCCTCCCTTTTTGTTATCACCTCTTATTTTTTTTGTATATGCATGCAAGGAAGTAAGAAAAAGAAAGGGGAGTTACCACTGAAACTTTGTGCTTCTTTCTTATTTTTCTGTCACTGATTACAACTCGACTCCCTTACAAATTACTTGTTTCATACATATATCCCTCTTTTTTGGTTTGGTAGCAAGTACTGTAAAATACATTTTTTTAGATACGAAATGATACTGACATCGCCTCTTTTTTTGTGATTTTTGATATATCTGAACGCGGTGGTTGGAGGCCGGCATGGTGGAAGCATGGTGGCCGTGTAGGGGAGATGTCTTCGGCCAGAGGCATTTTCGACCGTTGGATCAGATTCGATCTAACGGTCGGGATAGCTTGAAGAATGCACGGTCTAGATGAAACCTCGATCGGTGGAACGGCTCCAGATCGTGACACGTGGGGCTCAGTAGTCGAGGAGTTATAGCGCGTGGGATTCACGCACGCGTGGGATATCGAAGGGTCCGCGCGTGGATTGAACGCGCGCGTGGCATCCGAACGGTCCGGGCGTGTAATACACGCGGCCAGCTGGATAACTTTCCCTCTTTGATCGTGGCCGTTGGATCAACATTTTGATCCAACGGCTCCTGGTTGGCTGCGCAAAGACAAAAATAATTAGGGTTAGATATCTGATAGGTATTAGGGTTCTGTTAGGGTTTTGGGTTTGGGCTGATCGGGCCTTGTATTTTATGGGTTTTGCAATAATCTGGACACTTAATTTAATTGGGTTTTTTCATTTTCAGATTTGTCCATATATAATAATAATAATATATTAATATAATAGTAAATGCATACACATACATACTTACGTACACATACATACAATTGTAATGAAATACATTCACACATAAATACACTTAATAATAATACATACAATTCATGCAACACTCATTCGTATACATTCAATAATAACAAGGACATTAATAATATATACATGCAAACATATATAAACATATTCATAAACGCACATATACCAACATATATTATATGATCCCCCTAACATAAATATAACCACATCACACACATATTAATAGGTACGTAATACACAACATAAATATATGCACCATGCATACATTCACACATTACACATATATCATATATGTAATATTAATAACATATACACGCACACACATATATGTAATCATGCACTAATATATTAATATGATACTTAGAGACTAGATAAAAATGAGTGATTACAATATGTTGACTCATTAAGAACCTTAATAGAAAATTCTAGTGGCACAAAATATCGTTTAAGAAAAAAATAGTACAACATGCAGTTACTCCCCCTCACAACATCACATGTAATATGAGAGTCTTTACGATTCAATCTTAAATACAATCTTCTTAAATATTGAAATAGATAATACACTAATGAACAAATCTACCCAGTCACAGATGCACCTTGTGTTCAGGGTGGACACGTGCCCACCTGGAATATGAATTTTCTCCTATTAGTTACTTATTTATTGATTGTGCTCACACTGAAATTTTATTTACGCCATCCTGAAGTTTTCTTTGTCCACACCCAATATAATTTATAATAAATATTGACTAAAGATATTCATAAGTAGTAATTTACTCCTTATTAGGAGTCCACAAACAATTTATTTGACCACGGTTCATTTACAACCCTACATAAAAGCTCAAAAAGTAATAACCAATTACAAAAGAACAAGGAAGCTAACTAAAAAATAAAAATATATTTCAGTTATTTTTTTAGTTTTGACGCTTTTTCTTTCTCAAACACAAAATTATCTGTTTTTAAAGTTTAAGACTCATAAGTCTCTCAAGACTGAAGGTATGTAATTTTTTATTTTTTAAATTATTCATTTATTCTCTATATAGAATTATATTTCAATTATTATTTAAATTTTGTTCTACAAGATTTCAAGAGTCCAAGACCTTTTGTTTTTTATTTTATAATTGTAGCAATACAAATAAGGATAGAATAATTAAATATTTACAGAATTTATGTTTACCACGTGTAACCCCCTTAACCCGGTCTAGTCGTCAGACCGAATCGAGTGAGCTATATTGGGTTTGCCCAGACAAACCCGGAAGAATTACTTAGAAAATAGCCAATTTTTTCATTTTATCTTATCTAAATGCATAATTAAGTCCTAAGGTGATCATGCTGGCAACAGTAAATTTTACAACTTAATCGGGTGTCGAATTGACATCCAATTGCACGAGATTGCATTTCAAGGACCAAATTGTAATTATAGATAATTATGAGGACTTCTTTAAAATTAGAGTTACCAAACCTTAATTAGTCAGGTTTCATGCCTACTGGTCAAATTTCAACTTAAAATAATCATCCAAACTTATTTAATAACCATTTAAAAATAGCCTAAATTAAGGGAAAATCTAATGAAAAACTTTGGTAAATTAGCTCCTTAAAGATTCTAAGTTTTGACCCTTTTATGATTTAGTCACCAAAACAGTTTTGAAAACTTTACATTTTAGTCACCAGACCAAAATGTCCCAAAATTCGATTTTATTCCTTCAAATTGAATCTTTCAAAACCCTTAGAATATTAATTAAAAATTTTCTAAAATTTTTCCATATTTTATTTTGACCAAAACCCATTTATTTTAATTTTATTCCAGAAACTAGCTCGAATTGCCTAATCCGGTTCCCCCGAACTGCCTAACCGACCTATCTAACATCTAGGCCCAAATTCAGGGCGTTACACCACGACTTTATGAATTAATGATTCTTTATACTAATTTTATTAAATCAATTTAACAAATGTATTCATTTTTGTCCTTGCTTTTTATTGATTGAATATAAATTGGTTATAGATACAAATTGGGTTGATTCAAATTTGTTTTAGCCTTGTAGGTATTATATATCACATTGATTTTTAAATTGTAATTTGGAGATTTCTGATTTACTAATGTGTTTTTTATGGTTAGCGTGAATGGTATGTTTTCCTCCCCTTTGTTACGCAAGACTGTACTCAATCACCATGACACGGGGATAAAAATGTTTGCATAAAATTGTCAACATCATGAAGATTTTATATACGTATGTCTTTGTAAGTTTTTTTAAATAGTGTAAAGATGATTACAAGGTAGTCTCTGTTCATACATATTCTTAACTCTTTGACAATGCGCATACACCTTGTAGACATAGCGATTTGAACCCATGTCTCCTAAGATTAAACATCATCCGCTCTTCTACTTGGACACTTGTTGGGTTCTATGTCTCTGTAAGTTGTATCATAAGACATTGTTTTATGTTTTTTAAGCAAACTTTAAATTATATATGTATTAACCACAATGGCGGATCCACCATATAGTCAGGGTGTACAAGTTATTTACACCATTGTTTTCTAATTCACTAATGTTTGCTTGATAACTTATTTACACCATTCTAAATAAGCACTACTAACTTATTTACACCTAGTCGTTTATCTTGTTTATGAACGTTAAACGGATATGTTTGCAAATGCTAAACAAATAGAGTCCGAACACATTAAATAATAAACGAATTGAATTCGAACATGATGTTAATATACATGTGCCTACCCTTCAAAATATTTTTAGATCCACCACTAAATCTACCAGACTATCACTTAAACATATTCATCAAACATTTATATATCATTCTTCTAAAGATCATGATAGAAACAAAACTTTGTCTTCCATGATTATTTATCCCAAATTCATCCTAAATATTTTATTTTCTCTGAAATCTCTTTAGGAGTTTCGATAATACTTAGATCAACAAATAAAAAAATTATAACAAAGTCTTCTCATATTCTTTTATTAAAACATTCCAGCATCATTTTATAATCATCATTCAATAATTATTTATTAAGGTGGGCCAACTAGTTATATCACATATGCTTAGATTGTTTCACTTCATTTAAATATTTAAGTAGACATATATAAACAAATTTTAAGGAAATCAATATCTTTCTAGCTTTTAAATCATTTGAAAATTAATTTCACTATATACAGTTCCGTGCAATTATTAGACGCATATCAAAATTTTCATAATCCAAGGAAAAATAAAAGGAGTTGCATCCGTTACAAAGTAATTTTAAAAATAATTGTGATTCGAGTTGTATTTAATATCTTATGACTATTTGTCTCGTTTTGTGTTGCAAAACTATTTATCTGAACCTTTAAATTTTTAGAAACTTCATATTTTTACAAATTAAGACAACTTGAATAGTGACTTTCTTTATTGTACAATTATTTTTATAACTATAATCATCAATAAATTTATATTCGAGATTCTCATTTTCTTTCACTAATTAAGTAGAAACATTATATGTTGACAACTTTTCTATTTGGTTCCGTCATTTTTCTTGTAGTGACATAACTTATCAAGGTCCTTTTATTATTTTGTTTTTCATTTTAGTTACTTGAATAACTTTTGAAGTTTTACGATTAATTATGTCTTGAATCTCTTTAGAAGCACTTGTCTTCCATTATATGACAATCTTGATTATTTTACTAATTTACAATATTTTTAGCGATAATAGAAATTGACACAGGAACTTTAGAGTGATTCAACTTCCTCAATGAAGTCTACATTCACTACCTTAGCAACACACACTATTGATTTTATAAATTCACTAATTTGTTCAACCTTTAATGATAATGATTAACCTTACACCAACCCTCAAGATTTATACCCAAAATCTGGAGAACTCTCTTTCCTAAAGAAAGAATACAAATTTGAAAACTATGCAATGCCTCTTAATGTAATTTGTTTGCATAATTGAAGCTTACACTCACCTGAGAACACTTGAATGAAAAATACAATGAAGAGAAAGTATTCAAAATGAAAGAAAGATAAAAAATGAATACAATGTTGGATTATGAGCACTTGAATGTTTGATGTAGCTTTCTTGTTGTTCCTCTAATCATTTTCAAACCGTTTGGGTGTCTTTGGATGGATTTTGGAGCAGTTGAAAGTAATTAAAATCGGGCATTAAATGTTCACATGCATGGAGATAGCGGAACCCTATATATAGGCATCAAAACCTTAAGTGTGAGATATACAAAAATTGACCGTTGTAAGGCAGAGGTATCAAAACTCTAAAGGGGTATCAAGACCGTCATCCTGATTTCGAAACCTTTGAGGGATATCGAAACCAAAAAGCATACTGGATTTTCTTATATCAAAATTTTATTAAACTTATCGAAACAATAAGGGTTATCGAAATCTAATGTTTAAAATTGTTAGTGTTAACTTTCAAAAGATGTGTCAACATGTTGTTTTGAGTCATAAACCTTAAAAAATAATTTTTTAGAAGTTATAAATATATTTTGACAAATCTAAAATACATTAATTAATTTTCAAATTGTTTACGACTTAATTTGTTTATGTATATCAAAATTAATAAAACATACAATCTCCCTCTTTTGAAATAACAAAACATTGGTAAAAAATTGCTTTAAAATTTGTCAAAGTTTAATTTCTCATTTTTATGAAAAAAATATTTCCCCCTTAGAAAAATATTTTTGTAAGAGAACACACCATAAAAATTTCTTTGAGTAAAAACTTTTGTATATTTTGTAGTACTATTTCTCCCGTTTTTGTTATAGCTGAAGGAAATAAAGTTACAAAAGATAACACGACATTAGAGCATAAGAAATTCAATATGTGAAAAAATTAAACATCTAATGTAAAGTTGCAATATCGAACAAAGTTCAAAATATCCAACAAAATGCAAAAATAAGAAAACAACTCACATATGTGTTCCTAAAAAATAACATCCAAGCCTAATAGAAGTGTGTGGAAACGTTCTTTAAGCCCGACAGGTTTTAAGAATCGAATGGAGTTACCGCCAATCACTTTTCGTTTAACGTACGATTGGATCACTTGAAAATTTGATTATCTTAATAAAATTTTATTTTTATTAAAACAAAAAATTTATATCTGAAATAAAAAATAGGTTCGAGATTCAATTACGTATAAAGGATTAGCACCCATAACGACCAAAATTGATATTTAATTAATTACTAGATGTGTTACTGTTGGAGATTACGAATTCGAACATAATTTAAAAATATGATCCATAAATATATTTTAAAAAATAAACATAACTACCATTTGTTTTGCTTTTTCAAATGACGTTCTTTTACTTCAAACACAACTATTAGCATCCTAGTGAGTTAGGGACACGCCCCGTAATGTTTTTCGAAACAATTCTTAAACCTGGGTTTTAAGTAAAAAAAAATGGGAGTTGCCATCAATCATTTTTGTAACCACTGTGACCTGCCCGGACGGTATGACCGGATCCCAAAGGTCACATTTGAAATTTCATCCTCAAGAAACATATTCTGAATTTAGATATACAATATTTCGTTGTAAAATAAAGGTACAATAATTTAACTCTTAATAATATAAAATATCTCAATATGTTTTGTAACACTCGCTTCCCGGTATGGTAAAGAACCGAGTCGGAATGTGTTACCGGCGACGGATTCAAAATTCGGGATGGTGTTCAAGACAATACTTTAGTGTCTTAGGAAGTTTACCGGATCAAATCATTATCAAATTACTCAATTTGGGGGTCATTTAAAACTTTTCTAAATTCTAGGGCTAAAATGTAAATTTTACAAATTAGGGGTCCTTATTCGAATCTTTTTATACTTACTCGAACTTAAACATATCCATATTATACTAGTGAAATTTCATTACAATTATAGATCGTTTACCCGTTCAATTTTATCCTTTAATCAATCAGGGACTAGATTATAGGAACGGAAAGTTCATGTTACAGCTTTTAACTAACTTAACAGACTCCCGTACCGATACACCTACTATCCTTATCGGTACGGTAACACCAGAAGGTGGGTAATTCTGTTATGGTAAGGGTATAGTACTGGTACGCAACTACATCGTATCGGTACGCATACTGGGATTAAGGTCAAAGGGTTCATTGGTTGACCTCCGTACCGGTATGCAATCACACCGTATCGGTACGCCTATCAAGGTCGTTAAGACGGTTAAAGCCGTACCGATACCATGTATCGGATCGGTGCGCGTGGCTAGGGAATTAATTCAACTTTCTATTCGATAAACCGTATTGGTACAGGCTTAGCCATATCGGTACGGATGCTACAGTAAAATTCCAGTGACCAATTTCTGTATCGATACGCACCATTCAGTATCGGTACGCCCCTTTATTCCAGGTTCTTTATGGTAAGCCCGTACTGATACGCCATCACCTGTACCGGTACAGTTGTGTCTGTAATGACATTTTTCTTTTGGTTTTTCATCATTTTAACCTACCAAGCCTGGTCCAAAAGTTGTGAAAATTTACCAGCAAGTTATTATTAGCCATTTTTAATAGCATGTCAAGTTTCGTAGAGTTTCGAATCTGTTTACTAACTTTTTACCTTTTCGTGCCTTTAAAGCCATTCTACTAGTTTTACTTATTTTGCATACATTCCCATAAAACTAGTTTTAACTCTTTTAACTACGGGGCTGACATAAACATACAAAAGAGGGCTAAGTAAACTTGTTCATGCCCTATGCCACCTTACTAGGAGTTTAAGGACAAAAGAGAGCATACATATGGCTTGCTTGATGTGACTTGCAACTTCAACAACACGATCGAGCTAGGAATCCTTCAATGTCCTAAAATGCATGAGACACACATATGTTAGGCTTACGTATCCTAGTGAGGTAGTTAATCAACAAGTGCATAGATAGGGTATATATGGCAAAATGAGAATGTAGACATGTAATGGGCCATATACAATTCGTTAACATATAATCATCATTTCATATCATTAATGCATCAATTTTGTATTAACTCATAAACATCATTCCCTTGGACATAGCAACCCATGGATACGCTGATTGCCCCAAACACCAAATCATATCACATATAGGCCTTAGCCTTGAACCGTAGTTTGAATCCCTTACACAATCCAACCTTTAAACCACATATAGGCCGTAGCCCGGATCGTAGTCCAATCCCTTACATGATGAGCTCAAATAACCCCATGGCATGCCAATTGTATCCAAAGTTCACCAGTGTCCAAGGAACACATTTTCATCACATGTCTTACCTTTGTGCCCTTAGACCATAATGCATCATATCAAATCATATAAAGAGTCTTGACTCCATATAACATATAAGATCATTTGATCATTATATCAAACCTCATGATACATCAAAATATCGTTGAAGCATATATCACATAAATAAGTCATTAACTGCACCAATTCATGTATGGAATATTTCACAAACACATAATGTAATACCCCAAAATTCGCTATGTTGATTAAGGGTCATTTAGTACTGAGATAAGGGCTTAAAAGCTTACTTAGTGACTAAAATGACAAAAAATGCAAAAGTTCGGTTTTTCTCAGTTATGGACTGTAGAAAAGAAATTTCTGAGGTTTTAAGGTGTCATGTGATAGGGAACGAGTAAAATAGGATACTTGCAAAATTTGGTTAAAATCCAAGGAAAAATTGGAATGGGAATTTAAGGTTAAAGTTTAGTGACCAAAATGATAAGTTTTTAAAACTTTGGTGGTACAAGTTGAAATGTGAAAAGTTGAAGGACCAAAGTTGTAATTTCCTAAAAGTTAGGTGTTTTATTTCATAAATAGATAGAGCACCTATTGGTGTGGATCGAATGAGGAATTATTGGTTTGATTCGATATTTCGATTATTAGGAAATCGCAGTCAAAGTTTAAGTGGAATTCGGATGCCCGGATCGAATTGAAAAATTATGAAATTTTACAGTATGATAGAGAAAGGTTATAAAATTCATTTCCAAGTGTTGGAAATATTTTAGTTCGATTCAGGATGAATCCTATGATTTATTTTGATTAAGGAATTTATTTAATAGTCGATAAAATTCTCGGTATTTATCAGTAAATCGGATCAAGCTAAAATTTTGGAGATGATTCCATAGACTTTGGAAGAGTTATAATATATTTTTTTATGGATATTTGTAGAATTTATCAGTAATTATTTTATCCGGTACATGGACTAGACAGATCATGGAGACAAATCTGATAAAGATTTCGGGAATAAAAATGCAGTATAAGATATCGAATTTTGATCGAACTGCAACGTTAAGCGTGCTCAGGGCATAGGATGGGTGACCTATAGGGAAGGTCTTATGTCAGTACTTGAGACTGATAAAAAGGAATCAGTTCGAGTTAATGTTATTCGTATAGATAACTGATAAATGACTATTAAGAGAATTTTATCTGATAAAGATTTCGGGTAATTATCAGTATATTGGAACGAGTCAAAATTTTAAGTTTGACTTCATAGATATGGAATACTTATTTGATAATATTATTTATTTTTCAGATATGGAAATAAGGTATTTTTAGAATTTACTTAACAGTCCGATGAAGGGGAAATCGCAGTAGAAGTAGTAAGTGAATCTCAGGAAATCGGATCAAATCAAAATTTCAGAGGCTGTTCCATAAGTCACGGAACATTTATAAAATATTATTTTATGAATAAATTATTAATTGGTTAATTGTGATATAACTAGAATATTTGGATTTTTACAAAATGGCAAAATTAGTGATTTAAGTGACTAGTTTTGGTAATTTGGAAATTTGGTCACAATGGCAATTTTGAAAATATTTTGAACTACCATGGGCAATATGGTAATTTCCCATGTGAAAGCATTACTCTAGTTTGGTTAGAGTTGAATGGAATTTGGTTGGAATTGAACTAGAATGGCAACTTGTAAATTATGATTCAGTTGGAGGTTATGTAACACCCTTAATGTATACTCGTAGACCGAATATGCACTAAAGATGTTACAGAGGAGTTGTTAAGGAAAAACTTGACTTAATTTTTTTTACCAAACTTTATCTTGTAGTTTAACCCTTTTCGGTTTTAAATAAAAACTACATCAGTCTATAGCAACTAGTTTTAACCCCGAATTATTTTATAAAATTTATAAATATGTTATTGAAGCAAAATATAATTTAGGGAGAAAACTATGTACCCTGCCTAGACCCTTTCTTGATTTTAAAATTACTACGTGATTAGGGTTAAACTATATTTAACTATATCATAAATCATAATCATTTGTAGTAAAACCATATTCTAAGTCCATACACTCGTAATAGTACCTAAACACATTATAACTTAAGTTTACAAAACAGTTTGCATCTTTAAAACCCACATACATACATGTACATGCCCACTAGACATCAACCATAATTTAAGATGTACATACCGTGATTACTAATGTAACTTGATTTTCCAATTTAATAGCCCCTTCTTGCCCTTCTACGTGGGAGAACCTATGTGTGAAATAACACACGCTATGTACGAACTTAGTGAGTCAATAATCTCATTTAACAAACATAAGGTAAATTAATATTTATCATATGATATCATATCAAGTTCTCTACTTAAGATAGAATAGTACTATCAAGGTTTCCATAGTCACTAGATTTTCATATACATGTCATAAGTTCCTAACTTGCTCATGATTCCAATGCTCTATCATCATAAAATCAGTCATATACATGGTATGTTTCGTATACATAACATAATTCACATACATGGTATAATTCACATAAGCAACATGATACACATATACATGACATGATTTACATGCATAACATGATTTATATACATGCCATGGTTCATATATATAACGTGATTCATATTCATGGCATGATCCATTTATGTAACATGATTCTTATATGTGGCATATTTCATTTGCATGACATGATTTTCATACGTGGCATGATTCATATATGTGTTTTCTTTCATATACTTGACTTAATTCATATACATAACATAATTTGTATACATGGCATGGTTCATATACATAGCATATTTCTTATATATGTGACATACTTTGTATACTTGGCATAATTCATGTAATTGGCATGATTCATATACTTGGCATAATTCATATACATGTCATGATTAACATACGTGGCATGATTCGTATACTTGACATATTTCTTGTACATAGCATGTTTCATATACGTAACATGATTCATTTACATGACATGATTCATTTACGTGACATGATTCCTTTATCATTGCCCAAAGTATGCTATATGAGATCGAGGTACGCGAGTCATCTTGAAGTGACACCGTAGTGTCAAACGTGAACATGAAGATGAGTACGTACTCGGGGACGCTCTTTGCTCCCCATAACATGAATCACCTCGACAGTGCAATCGGGCACAGTGGGCGTGGATCCCCAGGGTGCACGTGACACAATCATTTTGTCACAATATATGTCTGATAACATGAACATGAGGGTGCAGCTGCTAAGGACTCTATGGCATGCCAACTATACCATGGACTCTCATACTCAATACTTGGCATTTCTTTTATCATCAATCAATCATCATAATCAATCATATAAATAAACATTTCATGTTTCATGCTTCATCATAAATAGTCATGGCAAACATAGATCATCATCATTTCTTAGAAAAATAATTCATACTTCATATTCCATGTAATCTACTTCTATTACAATATGCAGTAACTCAACACACACACACACACACATATATATATATAAGACAATAGTATTTTTAGGTGTATCTTTTTCCATTTTAACTACTTTCATTTTAATCTTGTCATTTTCCATATCTCATGTATGCATAATGCATCATCATTTATGCAAACAATCATTCCTACCTGGTATTCCATCAATCTCGCCATGTCGAGCAATGTATTATATCACGTATTATAGAGAAATACAATATCATTTTAATTTAAGGTCGACTACTCGCAAGTCTTCCTAATTGCATTTTAAAACATATAAATGCACTCACTTGGGCCATGAATAGTATGCCTCAGTAAGCTTACTCGAGGTTCTTATCTTTCTTTTTATCACTAGTTCTCTTTCGATCTCTTTTAGAACTGTATAAGACCAATCGAACATATACATTATCATTCTTGTATTCAACTTAAATCTAACATTGTTAACTTTAAACATAATCTATTCGAATATAAAATTTTTCTAAAAATTTTCCCAATATTCTTCAAGTTTCCGAATTGGTCCCTGGGTCCTTAGTGACCATTTTGAACATTAAACAATTGTTCAAACCCATTTTTGAACAATTTCCATAATTAATTACTTATTTTGGACTATTTCTTTTTTAGTCCTTAAACTTTATAAAAGTGACATTTTAGTCACTACTTCACTTTTGTACATAAATTCATTTACAATTAAACCTTTTATTTATTTCTAAACCTTTTATTTATTTCTAAGATCCTTAGAAAGTTTCCTTTAACTTTCAACTTTATTCACTTTGGTTCTTCACTAATTCTTTATTTCGAAATAAGTCCTTTATCTTTCCTTTCTTGAAATTTCAATCCTTTAACTTTCATAACATGCTTGAATCTTCAATTCTATCAATTTTCCATAAATTCAAGGCCAATCCCTAATTTTTACTAAATTGCCGAATTGGTACTTGAATTTCCAAAAATTTTCATTTTGGTCCCTAATCACCAATTCAAGCTACTTTCACCATAATTCAACAATTCCAATGCTAAAATAAATTTTCAATAATTTCCCTTAATTTTTTCCAAATTTTCGAAATAGTCCCTAAAATCTCATCTTGGGAAATTATTCAATCTAACATCAAAATTTAGCTTCTTGAATCACAATTACTTCAATTTTATCATCAATTCCATAACCCTAATTGAAACCCTAAATTTCAAGTTTAGGGTTTATAACTTCCAACATGAAATTAACTTGATTTCAGGCTTGTTTTCATCAAAACTAAGCTTAATTCATCATCTACTACATCAATTCTAACAAAATTCCATGAAACCTTAATTTCTCTCTCTTCAAACCCTAACTTAAAATTCATAATTCCATGCAATTTTACTATCAAAATATAGAGAATGAAGAGTAGATTACTTTACCTCAAACAACTTTGCTTGAATTCTTGATCAAAAGCCTTGAAAATGGCTAGGAAAAAAATTTGATATTTTTCTCCTATTTTTTCCCCTTGGTTCGAACAACCCTTTGGAATAAAAGATGATTTATTCTATTTAATCCATGTGAAAAGTTAAATGAATTTTAACTAGTGAAATTATTAATTTGCCTTTTTATTATCCTATTTTTTGGTATTTTCTCCTATTTTTTCCCCTTGGTTCGAACAACCCTTTGGAATAAAAGATGATTTTTGTTCATCTTTTATTCTATTTAATCCATGTGTAAAGTTAAATGAATTTTAAATTCATTTAACTAGTGAAATTACTAATTTGCCCTTTTAATCTAATGGCCAATCTCATCAAAAAGCAATGGCTATGGTTAAATCCATGTGTATTTGACCTTTCAAAATTGCCCTCAAAGTTCTAAAATATTTCAAAAATGCCATCTATGGCAAATGACCAATTTGCCCTCCAACTAGACTTTATTTACTTATATGACTTAAAATTGCCATTCCATAAAAATTGAACCAAATTGGTTCCATTCTAACCAGCCTCCTTCCCAAAATATCATAAATTTTAATTTATGATATTTATTCAATCCAAATATTTGAAATTCATTCAATACGGTTTCCAAATTTCCCTTTTTTGAGCTTTATAACCAATCCATCATATTCTAACTAAATCTTTGGAAATATCTTTAAAATTTCAATTTGACCTGATATACCGATATTATTCAATCCAAATAATATTTTATGAATTTTCCATAATCTTTGGAACTATCTTTAAAATTTTAATTCGATCTGATATATCGATATCCATAAAATACTTATACTGTGATTTTACCTTTTTCCGAGCTATTGGATTTATTCCGAGAATTCTATATTTCCATATTCGGGAAATAAACTCTATTATCCCATAAAACTTCCTTTTCCAAGGACTTAGACTGAATTTTCCTAACTCAGTCTATTATTCCGATAATTATAAAAAATCTTCGTAGAATAAAATTTCTCTTAGAATTCCTTTATCGATAATCCATACAAATTTTCTCTACTCTTACCGAGTCCAAAATATCGATTAGAAACACTTTTATGGGACCTTCCTGGAGGTCACCCATCCTAATATTTTCCTGGCCTGAGCACCCTTAACAATTTTATTCGATCCAATTTCGAATAATAAAAGCCTCATACGAAAAATCCGGTAACACAGAAATGCCACACTTATGGGTGAACTATCCATTTACGGGGTTAAATTACATAACTTTTTAAAATTACACTTTGATCCCTAAACTTTTCCAAAATTTATACTTTAACCCCTAAACTTTCAAAAACTACATTTTAGTCACTAAGCAAGAATTGGGATATTACAGGTTAATTTTGGAATAAGGACTAAATTGAATTAAAAATTCAATTTATTATATACATGTGGCATAAATTAATAAAAGATGAACAAAAATGTTCATCTTCTTCCCTCCAATTCGAAATACAAGAGAAAATAGGGGAAAAATACACAAAATTTTCTCCAAGCATTTTGAAGGCTCCCGAACAAGATTCAAGGTATGTTTTTGGTAGAAAGTTGATCTATTTTCAATTCTCTTTCATTTGATAGTATTTTTATCAAAAGTTTGAAGAATTGATTATGTTCTTGAAGAGAGAGAAAATGGGGTTTCATGTTCCATGTTTAGATTGAAGATTGATCTATGCAAATCTAGTGTTGTAAAGATGAGATCAAGCTTAGATTGTATTAATTTCATGTTTAAGGTTTAAAAACCCTAACCCTAAAATTTGGGATTTTATTTAGGGTTTTGAAATTGATGATGAAAATAAAAGATTGATGATATTAGAAGCTTGATTTTGATGTTAGAATGAAAAAAAAATCCTCAACTAGTCCTTTAAGTGACCATTTCGGCATACATGGGGAAATTTGAAGAAATATGTTAAAATTATCCTAGTGATGGGTTTGAAGAGACTATGATTCTACAAGCTTGATTATGGAATTTCGAGTAAAATAAAGTCCTTGAAAAGCTTAGACACCCAATTTGGCATGTAGGAATAAATTGGGGTTTTAAGTGTTAATTCTTGGAAATGAAGAATATATGTTGGAAAAAAATTAATTTGAGCATGTTATAATGTTGTTTGGATGAAAAATGAGCCTAGAGAAGCTAAGTGACCAATTCGGCGGCATGGAAGAATAATGGGAAAATTTTATGAAAATTTATGATTATGAGATTTTATGATTCGAATATGTTGTATAAAGTCAGAATTGAAATTAGAATCTAAGGGACTAAATTGACAAGAAAGGAAATGGCAAGGGACCATTTCGATAGCCCTGGTTAGTTCAAGGACTAATTTAGTTTTGGTTTAAAAATAGGGAGAAAATGTGAGAAAAATTATAGAAATGTTGGATTAATTATTTGATACAAGTTTGCAAGTTTATATGTAAAATTAGCGACTAAAATGTCACTTTGGTAAAATTTAATGGATGAAGGGTATTGAATAAAAGTTAGTAACAAATGATGGAATTATTGAATAATTGTGATTTGAGCTTGAATAAATTGCAAAATGAGCAAAATGGCCATTAGGGATCATAATGACCAATTCGGCATTTTTAAAGGAAAAAGTGAAAATTTTTGGAAATATTTTATTTCGGATAATTATACTAGTATAGTATAGTTAAGCAATGTTAGATTAAAATCTAACATGAATATTGTTATGTATGTTCAAATGGTACTATACAGCTATTGACGAGGCTAAGGGTACTAGATTAAAAGAAAGCAAGGAAAAAGTATCGAAATAGCTTAGCGAGGCTAATATCATGCAGGGCCCAGATGAGTGCATTTTTACTTATTTATTTTATACGTGGGATGAATTAGTACATATATATATATATATGATATGAGAAAGACTTGCAATAAGTCAACTTTGAAAATAATGAAAATGTATGTTGATCAAAAAATATTAAATGGTATATGCGATACATGGATATGGCATAATGATTTATCTAAGATAAATCGGATTTTAGATTTTGGGTATGAAATGCTCATTATCGAATTATGGTTGATAGTATTGATGAATTGGATATTGAAGGTGAAAATAATATATTGTTATGCCCAAGTACTAGTGTGAGAGTCTTTGGTATAATTGGATATCCAATAAGAGTCATAGCAGCCGCGAACCAACACTACGATGCGAATCAAACACTTCGGTGTTAAACAGACACTACGGTGTTGACTAGCACAAAAAGATGCTATAATGAGGAGCAAAGAGCGTCCTCGAGTACATACTCACCATCAGACGCTACGGCGTTGTAGACACTACGGTATCGTTATGATGACTCGTATACCATAGGTTCACATGAGAATCTTTGGTATAGTTGGATATCCATAGAGTCCTAGTAGCTGTGTCATAGCACTACGGTGTGAGATAAACAATGTAGACTCTTCGGGGTCGAGATAGACTCTACGGAGTCGAGTTAGGCTCTACAGGGTCGGTTCAAACACTACGGTGTTAAATAGCACAAAATGTGCGAGTATGAGGAGCAAAGAGCGTCTGAGTACGTACTCATCTCAGTCGCTTCGGCGATGCAGACGCTACGGCGTCGTAGACACTACGGTGCCGTGATGAGTCACGTACCATGGCATCACATGATTTTTGTTCTTTGGGCTTTGTTAAAGGATATGATATGCAAATGATTGTATAATGAAAGTATGGCTATGTTAAAGGATATGATATGCAAATGATTGCATGATGATAGTATGGCTATGTTAAAAGATATGATATGCAAATGATTGCATGATGAAAGTATGGCTATGTTAAAGGATATGATATGCAAATGATTGCATGATGAAAGTATGATCATGTTACAGAATATGATATGCAAATGATTACGTAATGAAAGCATGACTACTTGATGATCATGAACCATTGATATCATGATTCTATGACAAAATTGATAGATGATATGAATCATATTGAAAGCATGTTTATGTTAAAGAAATTATTATGCATGCGAATAACTGATGAACATAGCATAATGATGACATGATTTTTAAGATAGTCATGATACATGATTAATCCTGCATTACAGATGGAATGATTTTATACTTAGTTATAATACTTGAAATGCATTTATGCAAGTAGTTAAGCTAAAAAGCATAATGTATACAAGACTGGTAAGACAGATCGAATCCTATGATTCGAATATTATATTGGTTAAAAGAACTATAAATGTAAGGTAGTTCTATACATGATAAAATGTCATCAACTACAATTGGAAATCGCTTGCCATTTTGCAGAGCTGTGTTATTTATAATCATTGTTTTATATTGTTATGATTATACCACACTAAGTTATACTTAACGTGTGTTTTGTATCACACGTAGGAACTTCAGACTATATAGCAGAGGAGGAACTGCACATCGTTGGATCAAGTTAGCCTGCATTATCAGTAAGTATCACCACATCCTAGTCTAGTGGGGCATGTGTAGATATTAAATAAGTAGCTGTTTTGTATGCCTAAATGATCGTACTCAACTTATAAGTTAATGTGCATGTATGATCTAGAAACATGACTTAGTTTGAGGAATTAAGAACATTAGAAAAGATGCTTCAAACGATTTTAAATTTAGTTGGTTTTTTATCGCGTAGCGATTTTAAAATCAAGAAAGGGTCTAGATAGCACACATAGTTTCACCCTGAAGTATATTTTTATTTATAAATTAGAGTAAATCGAGAAAGGGTTGTTTAATCAAATTAGTTTGGCTAGAAAAAAAATTACAAGTATGAAAATCAGTGTAAATCAGTTAGTAACATCTTTAATGTGCATTCGAATATCGAATATACATTGAGGGTGTTACATTTAGTGGTATCAGAGCAAAGGTTTAGCCGATTCTAGAGGTTAAACCGAGTCCAATATGATTTTGCTAAAGAATACATGCCCCTAGGATGTGATGTTACTGATGTATTACTTGTATAACTTGATGTAGCTCCTCAATAGTATAAGTAAGACTCTAATGGCTATAAGAAAAATAAGATACTGTTAGATTTCGTTAGTTGATGAATTTCGAGAGTTAAGAAAAGTCCCATAGTGGATACAACACAGTGAAATAAATATGGTAGTTAACTCCTAACCAGGATGAGTTATCTGTATAATAGAGGACTAGTACAGTAATAATTTTCTCGCAGTGATGATCTGGAAAATCCTTCCAGAAGGTAATTCAGACCGTATAATGACAACTAGTTCATAAGATAAATATTTTGTTAATAATTTAATTTATAATAGTCACCCTCACTGTCTATGATATTGGAGTGAGTTTAATGGATTAAAACAATATGTAGTTGGTATAATACAGACTGAAGAGCTTTGATATGATTATTAGTAAATCATTTAGTTACAGAGATAGAGTGATATGAATCAGTAAGAATTGCCTATTAGTAAACCAAGGAATAGAATTATCATTCTATGAATTTAATGTCATTCTTGAGATAAATTGGCTATCTACATGAGATGTACATGTAAAATATAAGGAGTAATTAAAATATATTTCCAGAATATGATAGATCTGGGATGATCATAGAGAAAGAAAGAAATGACTGTTTAAGTTGGTGATCTTTGCAGTGATTACTCAGAAAATGTTGTTTATGGTTGTGAAGCGTACCTAGCTTACGTAGCGAAATTGCAGAGAATTAAATAAGAAGATAGAGGATACTCGATTGTAAAGGAATTTCCAAATGTGTTTTCGGATGAATTACTAGGATTACCTCCAGATAAAGAGGTACAGTTCGATATTGACGTTTAATTTGAGAACAAAGCATGTGTCGATAGCACCTTATAGAAAGGCACCAATCAAGTTAGAGGAGTTGAAAGCTCAGCTACAAGAGCTATTAGATTGGAGTTATATTCGATCGAGTGAGTTACTATAAAGTGCTCCAGTATTATTCGTAAAGAAGAAAGATAATTCTTTATGATCAAGTATAGATCATCGATAGTCAAATAGGGTAACAATAAAGAATAAATAATACATTACCAAAGATTAGGGATTTGTTTGACCAGCACCGAGGTATAGCTGTGTTCCTAAAGGACTGGCCTTTAATTGGGCTATTATCAATTAAAAGTTAAAGAAGAAAATATACCGAAGACAGCACCCAGGACTCATTATGGACAATACGAGTTCTTAGTAATGCCGTTTGGACTTATAAACGCCCCGCCGCATATAAGGATATGATGAATAGGGTGTTTCAACCCTACTTGGACCAGTTCATGGTGAAATGAAGAAAGAAACTTTAATAGAAGGACAGCAGTTGGACTATTCTGATCTTTGAAGATAAGTTACGAGCCTAAATTATTAAGAACACAGGACTGTAAGAAAAGAAGTTGAATTACAACCCGATATTTGACGTATGATGAAGAACCGATGAAAATTTTAGCATATAGAATTAAAAAGGAATAAGGAATAAGAAAATTTCATTGGTAAAAGTCAGTTAGTGGAATTATAAAGTAGAAGTAGCTACTTGAGAATTTGAGAAGAAAACGAAAGAGCAGTATCTGCAACTTTCTGAACCATGTACGTTTTGAAAATTCGAGGATGAATTTTCTTAAGGGGGAAGAATTGTAATACCCCAAAATTTGCTATGTTGTTAAGGGTCATTTAGTACTAAGATAAGGGCTTAAAATCCTACTTAGGGACTAAAATGACAAAATGCAAAAGTTAGGTTTTTCTCAATTATGGACTGTAGAAAAGAAATTTCTGAGGTTTTAAGGTGTCATGTGATAGAGAACGAGTAAAATAGGATACTCGCAAAATTTGGTTGAAATCTAAGGAAAAATTGGAATGGGAATTTAAGGTTAAAGTTTAGTGACCAAAATGATAAGTTTTTAAAACTTGGGTGGACAAGTTGAATGAAAAGTTGAAGGACCAAAGTTATAATTTCCCAAAAGTTAGGTGTTTTATTTCATAAATAGATAGAGCACCTATTGGTGTGGATCGAATGAGGAATTACTGGTTTGATCTGATATTTCGATTATTAGGAAATCACAATCAAAGTTTAAGTGGAATTCGGATACCCGAATCGAAATGAAAAATTATGAAATTTTACAATATGATAGAGAAAGGATATAAAAGTCATTTCCAAGTATTGGAAATATTTTAGTTCGATTCAGGATGGATCCTATGATTTATTTTGATTAAGGAATTTATTTAATAATCGATAAAATTCTCAGTATTTATCGGTAAATCGGATCAAGCTAAAATTTCGGAGATGATTCCATAGACTTTGGAAGAGTTATAATATATTATTTTATGGATATTTGGAGAATTTATCAGTAATTATTTTATCCTGTATATGGATTAAACAGATCATGGAGAAAAATCTAATAAAGATTCCGAGAATAAAAATGCAGTATAAGATATCGAATTCCGATCGAACTGCAATGTTAAGCATGCTCAGGACATAGGATGGGTGACCTATTGGGAGGTCTTATGTCAGTACTTGAGACTGATAAAAAGGAATCAGTTCGAGTTAATATTATTCGTATGGATATCTAATAAAGGATTATTAAGAGAATTTTATCCGATAAAGATTTCGAATAAATTATCAGTATATTGGACCGAATCAAAATTTTAAGCTTGAATTCATAGATATGGAATACTTATTTTATAATATTATTTATTTTTTAGATATGGAAATAAGATATTTTTAGAATTTATTTGATAGTCCGGTGAAGGGGAAATCGCAATAGAAGTAGTAAGTGAATCTCGGGAAATCGGATTGAATTGAAATTTCAAAGGCTGTTCCAGAAGTCACGAAAAATTTATAAAATATTATTTTATGAATAAATTATTAATTGGTTGATTGTGATCTAACTAGAATAGTTGGATTTTTACAAAATGGCAAAATTAGTGATTTAAGTGACTAGCTTTGGTAATTTGGAAATTTGGTCACAATGGCAATTTTGAAAATATTTTGAAAGTACATGGGCAATATGGTAATTTCCCATATGAAAGCATTACTCTAGTTTGGTTAGAGTTGAATGGAATTTGGTTGGAATTGAACTAGAATGGCAACTTGTAAATTATGATTCAGTTGGAGGTTAATTTTGGAATAAGGACTAAATTGAATAAAAAGTTCAATTTATTATATACATGTGGCATAAATTAATAAAAGATGAACAAAAATGTTCATCTTCTTCCCTCCAATTCGAAATACACGAGAACATAGGAAAAAATACACAATTTTCTGCAAGCATTTTGAAGGCTCCCAAACAAGATTCAAGGTATGTTCTTGGTAGAAAGTTGATCTATTTTCAATTCTCTTTCATTTGATAGTAATTTTATCAAGATTTATGAAGATTTAATTTTGTTCTTGAAGAGAGAGAAAATCTGGTTTCATGTTGCATGTTTAGATTGAAGATTGATCTATGCAAATCTAGTGTTGTAGAGATGAAATCAAGCTTAGATTGTGATTAATTTCATGTTTAAGGATTAAAAACCTTAACCCTAGAATTTGAGATTTTATTTAGGGTTTTGAAATTGATGATGAAAATGAAAGATTGGTGATTTTGGAAGCTTGATTTTGATGTTAGAATGAAAAAAAATCCTCAACTAGTCCTTTTAATGACCATTTCGGCATACATGGGGAAATTTAAAGAAATATTGTAAAAATTATCCTAGTGATGGATTTGAAGAGATTATGATTCTACAAGCTTGATTATGGCATTTGGACTAAAACAAAGTCCCTGAAAAGCTTGGTTTTAAGTGTTAATTCTTGGAAATGAAGAATATATGTTGGAAAAAATTAATTTGAGCCTGTTAGAATGTTGTTTGGATGAAAAATGAGCCTAGAGAAGCTAAGTGACCAATTCGGCCACATGGAAGAATAATGGGAATATTTTATGAAAATTTATGATTATGAGATTTTATGATTCGAATATGTTGTATAAAGTTAGAATTGAAATTAGAATCCAAGGGACTAAATTGACAAGAAAGGAAATGGCAAGGGACCATTTCGACAACCCTGGTTAGTTCAAGGACTATTTTAGTTTTGGTCTAAAAGTAGGGGGAAAATGTGAGAAAAATTATAGAAATGTTGGATTAATTATTCGATACAAGTTTGCAAGTTTATATGTAAAATTAGCGACTAAAATGTCAACTTTGGTAAAAGTTAATGGATGAAGGGTATTGAATAAAAGTTAGTAAGAAATTCTGGAATTATTGAATAATTGTGATTTGAGCTTGAATAAATTGCAAAATTAGAAAAATGGTCCTTAGGGACCATAATGACCAATTCGGCATTATTAAAGGAAAAAATGAAAATTTTTGGAAATATTTTATATTCGGATAATTATACTAGTATAGTATAGTTAAGCAATGTTAGATTAAACATCTAACATGCATATTGTTATGTATGTTCAAATGGTACTGTACAGCTATTGACGAGGCTAAGGGTACTAGATTAAAATAAAGCAAGGAAAAAGTATCAAAATAGCTTAGCGACACTAATATCATGCATGGCCCAGATGAGTGCATTTTTACTTATTTATTTTATATGTGAGATGAATGAGTACATTTTTATATGTTATGTATATATATATGATACGAGAGAGACTTGCAATAAGTCAACTTTGCAAATAATGAAAATGTATGTTGATCAAAGAAATATTAAATGGTATATGTGTTACATGGATATGGCATAATGATTTATCTAAGATAAATCGGATTTTAGATTTTGGGTATGAAATGTTCATTATCGAATTATGGTTGATAGTATTGATGAATTGGATATTAAAGGTGAAAATAATATATTGTTATGCCCAAATACTAGTGTGAGAGTCATTGGTATAATTGGATATCCAAAAAGAGTCATAGCAGCTGCGAACCAGCACTACGGTGCGAATCAAATACTTCAGTGTTGAACAGACACTACGGTGTTGACTAGCTCAAAAAGATGCTATAATGAGGAGCAAAGAGCATCCTTAAGTACATACTCACCATCAGACGCTACGACGTTGTAGACACTACGGTGTCGTTATGATGACTCGTATACCATAGGTTCACATGAGAATCTTTGGTATAGTTGGATATCCATTGAGTCCTAGCAGCAGCGTCATAGCACTATGGTGCGAGATAAACAATGTAGGCTCTTCGGGGTCGAGATAAACAATGTAGACTCTTCAGGGTCGAGATAAACAATGTAGACTCTTCGGGGTCGAGATAAACAATGTAGACTCTTCGGGGTCGAGATAGACTATACGGAGTCGGTTCAAACACTACGGTGTTAAATAGCACAAAATGTGCGAGTATGAGGAGTAGAGAGCGTCCTCGAGTACGTACTCATCTCAGTTGCTTTGGCGTTGCAGATGCTACGACGACGTAGTCACTACGGTGTCGTGATGACCCGCGTACCATGGCATCACATGATTTTTGTACTTTGGGCTATGTTAAAGGATATAATATGCAAATGATTGCATGATGAAAGTATGGCTATGTTAAAGGATATGATATGCAAATGATTGCATGATGAAAGTATGGCTATGTTAAAGGATATGATATGCAAATGATTGCATGATGAAAGTTTGGCTATGTTAAAGGATATGATATGCAAATGATTGAATGATGAAAGTATGGCTATGTTAAAGGATATGATATGAAAATGATTGCATGATAAAAGTATGACCATGTTACAGAATATGATATGCAAATATTACGTAATGAAAGCATGACTACTTGATGATCATGAACCATTGATATCATGATTCTATGACAAAATTGATAGATGATATGAATCATATTTAAAGCATGTTTATGTTAAAGAAATTATTATGCATGTGAATACCTGATGAACATAAAATAATGATGGCATGATTCTTAAGATAGTCATGATACATGATTAATCTTGCATTACAGATGGCATGATTTTATACTTAGTTATAATACTTGAAATGCATTCAAGAAAGTAGTTAAGCTAAAAAGCTTAATATACACAAGACTGGTAAGATAGATTGAATCCTATGATTCGAATATTATATTGGTTAAAAGAACTATACATGTAAGGTAGCTCTATACATGATAAAATGTCATCAACTGCAATTGGAAATCGCTTTCCATTTTGCAGAGCTGTGTTATTTATAATCATTGTTTTTTATTGTTATGATTATACCACACTAAGTTATACTTAACGTGTGTTTTTTATCACACGTAGGTACTTCAGACTAGATAGCAGAGGAGGAGATCGTTGGATCAAGTTAGCCTGCATTATCAGTATGTATCACCACATCCTAGTCTAGTAGGGCATGTGTAGATATTAAATAAGTAGCTGTTTTGTATGCCTAAATGATCGTACTCAACTTATAAGTTAATGTGGATGTATGATCTAGAAACATGACTTAGTTTGAGGAATTAAGAATATTAGAAAAGATGCTTCAATCGATTTTAAATTTAGTTGGTTGTTTATCGCGTAGCGATTTTAAAATCAAGAAAGGGTCTAGATAACACACATAGTTTTCACCCTGAAGTATATTTTTATTTTAATAACTGCTTAAAGTATTTTATAATCCAATTCAGGGTCAAAACTAGGTGGCTCTAGACAGATGTGTAAATTAGTGAAAACCGAGAAAAGGGTTGTTTAATCAAATTAGTTTGGATAGAAAAAAATTTAAAAGTTTGAAAATCAATGTAAATTAGTTAGTAACATCTTCAATGTGTATTCGAATATCGAATATACGTTGAGGGTGTTACACATAACCTTAATATGCATCAAATTAATATGGTAACCTTACCATGCTTACCAAGCGAAATCTTCTCATGTATGCTCTACTTGAGCTTTCCTAGCACAGATGCATTATAGAAAACATAATCAAACGAGACTGGGATGGCACCTAGCCATTCTCGAGATTCAACTACACTCACCTCAAATTCGAAGCTCCTACGACTCTCAAATTACACTCCCCTTATTCCTAGTTTTTGTTGGAGATGGTGGATTAGCTTCCTCCAATTCTTGAGGTAGGTAACAACAAATGGAAGTATTAGAATCGATATTTGGATTGAAGAATCAAAGGTTTAGCTTTAAGCTCCTTAACTTCAAATCAAAATTAAGCTTGAATCTTCCATGGGCTATTGGAATTATTATAGGGCTTTTGCTTACCAATACGCTGGCTATCCAATGGTATATAGAAATCAAGGAAAGCTTGAGGATTCAAAGGAGGTGCTAGCTTAAGCTTAGGTTGAAGACAACAATGGAGGTGCTCGCTTAAGGTGCTTGCTTAAGGAAAGATGGGAGATAGCAAGAAGGGTCTCTGTTAGCCTTTTGGAAAAATGTGTTTCACACTTTCATTCCTTCTTTCTTTTATTCAATGATTTTCCCTTAATAAAGGGTGAGCTTAATTCTTTTAAAATTCTCACCACTCCTTCAACGAATGGCAAGTATTCCTCCATGGCTAGGAAATCTATTTTAAAACCATTTCTAATTCCAAAATTAAGATAGCTATAGTAGCTATCAATTAGTGCCATCATTTATATTACAAGGCACAAAGGTTTCACGTGGAATGGCTTAAGCAAGGTAGTGAATCACCAAAAAATTGGGATAATTACGAGGTTAGTCTTTCAATTCTTCCAAGTTTGTACTTTTGCCCCCAAACTTTCAATTCATTTAACTAGGTCCAAAATCATCAATTATGCTCAAATAGGGCTCATTTCATCAAAATAGAGTACAAGTCTTGAGCTATTACCTTAATTAGGCAAATCTGATACAAAATTTTTGATCACCGGAATTGAATTCCCGACTAGACCGGTCTTTGGGGTGTGATATGTTTTAATCCAAAACGTTCATATTATGACCCCAAATTTTGATAAATTAATTTGCACAAAAATGTCCATAAATGTATATTGAAATTAAAACTCAAGTCTCAAAATTCCAAATACGAAATTATATTGTAACACCTATCACCTGGTCTAGATGGATTAGACCTGAGTGGCAAATGTCACATTGATTCACCGAAGTGAATTTAAATTCAAACGATCAAATTACAGATAATTTCAAATCTTTCATGTGATCTAGATGCATCATTGAGTCCTACATGTTCTAATTAGGCAACAGTTTCATGCCAAACGAACTTTTAAATCTTATTTAATTAAGCGTATAGTGAATTTAGAGACCCAAATGTAAATTTATAAAATTTCATCAACTTACAGGAAACTAAAGGCATCGTTCTGAAATTGGACTTATTTAAAAACATACATGACAAATTTTAGATCATTCAGACATCAACAACTCACTCAATTGATGCATGAACCATCAGGGACTTGATCGTTAAATAATCGTCACACGAAATGTGCAAGCGTACACTGTCGATGCAAGTATAGTTAATAGGTAGGTCCTGTTAGATATCAATCCCACGAGGATATGTATTTAGATGTATTTTTATGTTGCTGCAAACAATTCTGAAAATAAAGAAACTGTGAGTGTAATAGTGACTGTAATGAAAGATTAAGGTGTTGAATATAAGACTGATTGTGAGTGCAATAAAGAATAATATAATGAAGACAAGAGAAATATTAAGTAAAATATATGGATCCCCTCATTTCAACTTGGCAGATCATCAAGTGCTACAAGGAAATAATATTCGATGGTTCATTTGACAAATAAAAGACTAAGCTCACTTACTAACTTCCATTTGATTCTCAACTGATGACGCAAAGATGTAGATCAACCACAACTTTCGTTCATCAAAACTAAAACTCCTCAAAGAAGTGGATCAACTCTTGTTGTATCCTTATTCAACTCTCTTTTTAATCGCTTGTTAATCTGACTTGTCATCGCATCTCTCAATTTTAGTGACGATGTTAAACACTCTCATGCAAACAAAGATCAGATCCAACAGTTGAAATAAGAAGAAAGCTAATAATGTTATATTGAACTTAATTTTTTTTAAACAAGTTCATACAAAGCTAAAAGTTAAACCATCATCAAGTAACACAAGAAATATAATAAAACCTTCAATAAACATCTATCTCTAGAATGATTTAAAGAAGATAACACATATCCCTCTCTGTTCCAGCACTTGAATCCTTATTTCCTTAGATATTTTTGCCTTGCTTCGCTTTGGATCTCCAGAAATAGAGCTTAAGCCGCCATGAGATGATAGTTTTGGGATGTTGAAGTAGATGGGAAAATGGAAATCGCGTCTTCTTCTCTTTCTCCTCCAAAGGTATCATTTTATAGGCTGTCAAGGTAAGGGCACCTGTCCTTCAGGTGATTTGCTTGACTTTCTGCCGTACACAATTTGTTATAACAGAAAATCTAGATGGCAGATTCGTCCTTATCCTTAGTAGTCTAGATAGCTAGCCGCTGCAGTGTCGAATTGGCTACAGTGGTGAAACTTACTCTGCAGGAACATTAATAATACCACGACAATCATAGCAAAAAGGAAGAAAAATGTATAACAAGAGCTACTAAGACCCGAGTTAGACAAAATGCAAATGATAAATAGAAAATGCAAATATGAATGAACAAAATGCTTATGTGGGGACAATTTAATCGATAAATCTAGAGGAAATGCGTGCTCTTTAAAGAGCTATCACGCCCCCAAACTTAAGTTTTTACTTGTCCTTAAGTAAAATTGAAAACAAGAAGGTATAACCAAAAGATCAAGGTCATTCTAGCTACTTGAATCATTCCAACCACAATGATTCAACAACATTGATATGGTAGATGATTGCATTCTCAACTCAATCATAAGAACACAAACAAGCTTTTCAACAATACGTAGCTCATGCCTAACATCTCAGATTCTTTCTACCTATCAACGTTTATTTAACAACATACATATAGGATAAATATATATTATTCTTCTTTTTTTTAATTTATAAAGAGGGATATCGAACAATTAATGCACCATAGACCCTGAGAAGTAAGATGTTGTGCAATGAACCCTCAGGAAGTACTTCATGCCTCGACACACACACATGCAGCGACAACCTTTGGCCAGATTCATTTTTCTAACACATGCATTGGAGTGTTCCCACTTAAGCTACTATCTTATTGCACTCATATTGGAATGCCATTTATCTACACTTAATAAGAACTACTAGCATATTTAACACAAGCTGAACATGGCAGAATTCATTCAAAATCAAAGAGATGGTACCAGATATCCTTTACTCAAGCAAGTAAATGTAATCATGCAAAGTTATAATGTAATCATCCATCATATATATCCAACCAAATCATCACAATTAGAATGATTCAAGATTTAAGTATTAAATATAATCAAAAGATTTTTAGCACAAAAGAATCTTGCATTTGCTTAGAATTTTTTGAAATGGGGGTGCATTTCACTCCCAGGTGTATACCCCTAAACATAAAGATTGCATTATCCCCAATGCAAAAACAAAATGCAATGGCAAAATGTGGGTACAATGAAGAATGTAATGACAATAAAAATAAATGCAATTACAATGACAATGCAGATGTCATGACAATGCAGTGAACAAAATAAAATCACACTATGCATGCCTACAAAAACTAAAAACTAACTCAGTACTTCAGGGCTCTAAAGAGGAGAAGGTGGAACGACTCTTCTTTTTCTTGCACCTCTTTTCTTCCTTGTACTTTTTCTTGTTCTTGTCCTTGGATTTTGAGCGCTTGCATTTCTTTTCTTTCTTTCAAAGATAGGCCTCCTCTTCTTGATCAAATTCCTCTTCATTCTTGGGCTCTTCTTCTTTGTCGACATCAGTAACTGTTAATGTAGGGGGAATGAACTAGGGTGGTGCTTTGTAGACCACCATTGCAAGATGGTCGTCTTCTTGTTATTCCGTTGCAGAGACAACTTCTGCCGATCTTGCACAAACTCTGGTCCTTCATAGGTTGCTTCCGCTGATCAGGCTAGGGCTGACGTCATACTACCGATGCTGCCTTGGCGTCCAAGCTTGGCATGAATCTGCCAACCAGTCTTGGCACCATTTTATCTGCTATTTTTTCAAAGATTGGCCCAATTGCTATCTTTTCGGAGCTTGATCATGTCCTATTTTTTCAGGGTCCAACAGCTTCTTGGCATGGCATCAAGTTCACTTCTCTGCCAACCGGTGCTTGGCATTGTCTGGTCCATTTGTGCCAATAGCACTCGGTATTTTCTCTGGCGTTCCTTCCTGTGTTGCTTTTCTGGGCCAAATCCTATGCCAAAACCTACAAAATAGCCAACAAAACAACCCTTCACACTGGCATAGAAAAAATTCTAAACTCCCTATGCAAATGCATGATTTTAACATCCTAATGCAACTAAATGTACCTAAAAACAAGCAAAAGCATTGTAAGATTGGCATTAAAAATAGTATTCTTGGAGAGGTAACACACCCCAAACCTAACTTATTACTTGTTCTCAAGTAATGCAATCAAAATAAAAACAAAAACTGTGAAAATGTTACCTCGACAAAATTTTGGTTGAATGCCAACACGTGATGGCAAGCAGAATTTGGCTCCATTTCTGTCCTTAATATCTCAGTGCAATAATGCCAAGCAGTTATTAATTCAAGTGCAGCAATATAACTCTAGTCTAAGTTCATGAAGAGTGAATGATGTGTAGGCAATATGCATCAAGTATCCTATCACTCCCTTAGACAGATTTTACTACCTAAACTCAATTTTTTCATTTCACTTTTTTCTTTCTTTCTTTCTTTGCCAAGGGTTTCTGTTGGCGTTCATTTAAGCTTGCTTCGTGACACTATTTAGCATGAGAGATAAGAGGGAGCATACCACGAATCCCCACCTTAATCTAGACATCACAAGGCTTTCTCTTTAACTCACTCCCTAAGGTTTTGGACTTGAGAACTAAAAGGGAGCAAACCACGAAATCCCAAGTAGCTTATTATCCCTAAGGTAGAGGAGAGTTCTATTTTTTTTTGCCTTGGTAGAACATTGTTGCCTTATTTATTTCTTTTACCCTGGCATCATTTTTTTTCTTTTCTCTTTTTTTAATCTGAGCGTAGTTTCAAAAAGTCTAAGTTTGCTAAGGGACTAAATACATACTACGTGTTAAGTGTAAATTCAATTCCCTAAACTAGAGATCAATTGAAAATCTAACCTGGCACACTACTCTGCTGGCATGGCATGACGACTAAAGACTAAAGTTTCCTCATTGGACAGACACCTAGATCAAATTAAATTTGCCTAAGAAGTGTTAACATTTTTCAAAATTAAATCGAGGCAAAAATTTCTTTTTCTTTTTTTAGTGGTTCGGTATGCGTCTATTCTAAATGACCTAGATGGCATGGCAACAGAAATTAAACATGAAATGCATCGCATAAATGTGAAGAAATGCACACCCCCAAACCCAAGATGTGCATTGTCCCCAATGCATGAAACAACACATATATACAAAAAAACTGAAAATAAAATGCATGATCATGTAAATGCAATGTGATGAAATGTAAAGGAGTTTAGGAAGAAGATGACTCCCCTTCGGAGACTTCTTCTCGTGTGACACAGATATTTCTTCTTACAAATGGCCCACAATCAGGGGCCATTTGTTTCCTTCCTTTCATGCTCGGTTTTGAAGCGGCAGTGGAGATTCCAACTTTCTCCATTTTCTTGGAAAGTTCTGACGTGGCAGGTGCATCGGTGGCATCAGATGGCGTATGTATAGCAGGTTTCAATGGCGACTCGGCTTTGGTAGACTTGGCTTTGGTTTCCTTTGATTCAGATGAGGAATCAGAACTGGCAGACTCGACTTGAAATGGAGACAATAGGACTGTGGCATCGGATGAGGTATGGACTGGACTTGCTGGCATGGCATCATTGCTGGCAGAGGGCTCCATAAGGAAATTTGGGAATTTTGGAACAAAATCAGGGGACAATTTTTTAAGAAGCTCCTTAATTACAACATCCCTGGCCTGTGTGTAATGTCTCAGCTTGACATTAAGCTCCTCCGCTTTCTCTAACTTTTGAAGAATGATCTCCTAGCGATGGTAAATTTTTGATAGCATGGCCAGTGAACTGTTTGGCACAGTTTCAGGCATAGTGTCCGGCATAGCCTTTGACTCTTTTGGCTTTGGCGTAGGCACTTTTGCCTTCCCCTTGCCCTTGTCCTTTGGCTCGGCAGCAACGAGATTTCTCCATATAGCAGCTGTAATTGTTGTTCCCTTGATCGTTTGTCCCTTATCTGTATCAAGCTTGGGCACACCTTGGAGCATGCAAATGTTAGAAATCAACAAAGGAAAGAACAAGCTAACATTACCTTTCGCTGCACATTTATAAGTTTCATCAATAATAAGCTTTCCAACATTAATCTTGCGCCCCATAACAATGGAGTGCAATAGGATCAACCTTTCTTCTGACACAGTCTCGTTATGGGATGTAGGCATCAGATTCTCACTCATGTGGTTATCCACATGGCTCTAAAGGGGTGGGCTTTCTAGATTCTCACTCATGTGGTTTGGGTTCTAGAAAGGTGTACTCAAACCTTTCTTGTTATCTACTAAGATAACAAGAACCTCGATTCTGGCCCATGACAGGCTTACAAATCAGATTTGGTTTGAGGGTAAGCACGACCTAGTGACGTGGAGGGCTGCTAACGTGTCAAAAGGCATGGATTTTGGGAGTGAATTACCGACCCGTGGAGGGCTACTCACGTGGGTTTGTGGCGTTTCACTCCTACTTAAGGGACAAATCTCAGGTATAGAGCATGATGATTATGATGCAACACATGTCGGTGATGCCTTAAAAATTAAATGAATAATTAATGCAAAACCACTAATTATCAAAGCCCGTTGAATTAAAATGTATCTTCGGAAAAAAACAAATTAATTAAAGTCAATTTAAATTTCAAAATTTCCATCGATAAAAGCAAAGTGTGTTTTTTGGCTTAACTCTTAAAAATGTCCCCAGCGGAGTCGCCAGCTATAGCGACCCATATTAAAGGTTACAACTTTCTATTAAAATATTAATTTTCTATTTTTATCATTACTTGTTTGCTTTTCACATGCTTTGAGTTTTGTTTTTGCTTTTTTTGTCTTTTTATGATAGTGTTATTAACCCACTTTTGAAGCCTTTTAGAAAACACAACCCACCTTTGGTACCAATTTTGGGCATTGTGGGGGTGCTATAACCTTCCCTACATGTAACTGACTCCCGAGCCCGACCATGACTCCGGTTTAGACACGGGCCAGTTCTATAGGTTTTCGGTCGTACCCAACCTAAAATGATTGATGGTGACTCCAATCAATGACGAGCTATTTGAAGGCCCAACAAATTTCGGCTTGGACGAAAACGATATCGAAAACTTGACGACTTCACTAGGGATACTTCAAGAGAGTCAGGCTACACAAAAGGGTTACATGTTGTGTTGCATCATTCCATGAGCATTCTACCTGAGCTCTGTCCTATTTAAGTGGGGGAAAAACGCTTCTCCTTCATGAGGTTAACCTCTGTATGGGATAGTAGTCGCCTCTGGGTTACATGTGATCTATGGCTTCGTGAGGGTAACCTTCGTATGGTCATAAGGAAGTGAAACTCCTCGAGTTGAACTTGTCATGAGAACCTATAATGGGGGAGGACTAGGGGCCTTACTAGCCTTAGCAAGCGTCAGTGAGGACAATTCGGGTACCCTGTCTAGAACCGTAACCCCATATAATAAACTGTAGGAACCTACCCTATTTAGAGCCATGATGAATCCAAGCCTTAGTATATTACCCATTGATATATAGCATGTGTTTTTTTTTCTGCTCTTTTTTTATCTGATTATTTATTATATTTATGTGACACTAACCAAATTTTCCTGTGTTATTTATTGTTTTAATGTACAAATGCATCATCATCATAGAGAGGTGTTGGTTCTTAAATTGATTTGATAAAAAATCTTTGCTATGGCCAAAAGAGTTTAGTTCTTATCTAAGAAAAACAATGATGTTCGAAAATGGTCATAAAACACCCAGAGAAGAAGAGGCGACAACATTTTAGCAAGACAAAATGAACAATTCTCAGGTTATATTCACCTTCATCTCAAGAAGAATAACACTCGAGAATTAGCAGAGATTTGGAACCGATGGAGTACTGATAAGAGAAATATTGTACGATGCATATGGAGACATAGCCTACTTGCTACAAGTACATGTAGATAAAGGGCCGATATGTGCTATGGTGCAGTTCTGGAACCCTTTATAAAATTGTTTCACATTCAACGTGGAAAACATGACCCCGGTGATAGAAGAGTATGCTATATTGCTTCATCTAAGAAAAGTGCATGAGTTCGTGATTTATGTGAAGGGGCTCAGCCTAAAACGTACAAAGAAAGCTTGTGACTTTGACCGGACAAGCATGTCATGGGTTGAGGCTCAGTTTCAAGGCAAAGGGGGAAGCACTGTTATTGTATGGGATAGACTTCGGGGATTGATCTATTCTCATCCTGATCTATGAAAACAAGTTGACATCTTTGTCTTAGGGATCTATGGCTTGATCATTTTTCCTAAAGTAGCCGAACATATTGAAGAATCAATGATATGATTTATTTGGGGAGCTCTAGATAGGCCTTAATCCAGCTCCGACTATCTTGGTAGAAACCTTTCGATCCCTTAATATCCTCAAAAAGCATAAAGGCATGTATTTTCTAGGGTGTGCGCAGCTCCTCACCGTATGAATGCACAACCGCTTGGGGGCAAAGTGGAAGTCAACCCTCCATGTGCATACTCCACTATATTCACCATTATGAGAGCTCTTAGCAGAAGGGCTGAAAAAAGAAAGGACATCAGAAAAATAGGAATCAATCCTGCGAGACCTGAAATTAGAGGACATTACTTGGTGGGTTTACTACGTGGACCACACTTACATCTTGTACAAGTATGGCACCTTTGATTGGGTCCCTCTTCTTGGGATTTCGGGTGCAACTAGATATGTTCCTTTATTAGTATCAAGACAATATGGGTCATTGCATTTTGTCCCAGCTACAAGGGATTAGGGTTGTGTGAGTTCACCTTTGAAGGCGAAAGATCTAAAAAGCAGATTCTTGAGATTTCCAGGGCTTGGGCTTATCCATATTGGGCCAGGCTTGAATCTTTGAAGCTTATACTAGATTATCAAGTTTGGAGAGCTAGGAGGAAAAATTGCCACATCCTGCCACTAGCCAAGGGAAGGCTCCGACCTTAGAGGAACACTTCAGATTAATATTGACTGAGGCTGAGATTGTTAGACATGAGTGTGAAGAGGAGAAGAAAGAACTAAATAATAGAATTGCTGAGCTGGAACATAGAAACCAAGAGCTCAACTACAATGCTACAGATTTCGAAAATCAGTAAGAGGTTTGAGAAACAACTAAATATTGTGAGTGCAAACTTGAAAGATTTACATGAGGACTATCAGGGGCTCCAAGAGAAATTAAAGAATGTAGTCTTATAGAAATCTCTACATGAATGGGAGCAAGAGCTCCGTGATTGGGAGAATGATGCAAAACGTTGTATAAAGTTATTGAAAACAAAAGAAAAATAAGTGGAAGAGCTTACAGCTGATTTGCAAGCGGCCCAACAGACAAATACGACAACCTTTGATGATCTCATGGCTAGTCGTGCTTAGAACGAAGATTGCAGGAAAATCTAGCATCTTTACAGGGAATTCTTCAAATCTATCAACAACAAGACTCAGTGGTGAAGCTTGAAAAGGCGCAAGTTGAAAACCAGGCTTTAAAGGAGTTGGTAACGACACTAGAGAGTTCGCTGCAACAACATAGAAACTTGATAGATGATCTTCATAGGGCTTCCAAACTCATCGAGGAATAGTGGGACCTACGACTTCAGTTTGCCATAGGAGACATCAAAGTGAAGGAATATTTGATGAGAGAAGTCCTTACTCAAATCCAAAAAGTAGTTGAGTGCATTATCGACTTGGCCAAAGAAGAAGCTGAGTAGCTAAAGTTTTGGATCAATGCCTCAACATACTTTGCAGACGAGTGGATGGAGTTCCTGGGAAAAGTCAAAAAGCTGGGAAATGAAGTTAAACCATATTGCTGAGTTTGGCATTGATTTTTTGTTATTGTTAAAAATGTTCATTGCGGATTTTTTTGTTGTTTTTTGGTGGATGATTTTTTTCCCACTTTAATTTTTAGATGTTTTTAGAATATTTTAGTTGATTGATGTTTTCTTCTTTCAGTTATTTAATATAGATTTTTTTGGTTTGTGCGAATATTGTTTTATCTTATTAATTTTCTAACCAACACCTAGTTGCATCCATTCTTGCATTCATCAGTACACATTGCATTCATACAATATATGTTTCATATGCATTAAATAAGACACTAATTCATAGGGGTTCAATATCAGTGATACTGGATGAAAAAGACGATCAAATCAATCATCCCCACTACACACGATTCAAGGCTAGAAGAATGAAATATATACTTCAGAAGCTAGAGAAATTTCTAGAACAAGTCACGCGGGATATAAAGGGCTTGAGAGAGGACATAGAAAAAAGTCAAGCGACTCTTTTAATCAAATTAGAAGACAAGTTGTCACCGTTGTTATCCAAGGCAACAAGTGCTGAGAAAGGAAAAACTCACGAAGTTCATGAGGAAATTCATCATCTTTACCTTTTAGACCAAAAGAAACAAACCCTCGATTTGTGTTCTCTACAGTGGACTACAATCTAATGTCCATAACCAAACAAATCTTCATGGTGCTTCTGGTTCAAACATGTGGGAAAGCCCATTCAAACTAGAAGTTCCAAACTTTGATGACCTGGTCGAGTTGGAAAAACTGAAGAAAGTGCAACCTAAATCTTCTGATGTAGTTGATGACAAGTTCAAGTGCCTAGAAGAAAGAATCAAAGCCATGGAAGGTACTGATGCCTTTAGTGGAACTGATGTAATGTGTAACCCCCTTGACCCGGCCTATCATCCAAGACCGAATCAAGGACGTCACATTAGCTTTGCCAAAGCAATCCCAAACTAATAACCTAAACCGGTCCATCTTTTTCTTTTTATCTTGCCTAGATGCTTAATTAACCCTAAGGTATGATGTACAACAATGAAAAATGAATTAAGCATTCGATTTGCAAGACTAGACATTTTAGGTACCAAAATGTAAATTCTATTAATTAAAGGTCTAAATTACAAATTTATGTTACCAACCTTCAATTAGGTTCATTACATGCCTATATGTGAATTTGCATCAAATTTGGTTCACAATAAAATCATTAATTGAGCATTACAAAAACAGTGACCAATCTTTAAAGAATCCAGAAAATAGCATGAAAATACCAGAATTAACTAACTTCATACCGATACAGGCTTGTACCGTATCGGTACGAGTCAACGTAGCATATTCGTATCGGTACGGTTGTTCGAGTACTGACCTCCATTGCATATTTCAAAATTAGGGGATTCCAGTAGTTAAAACCCATACCGGTATGGTACCCCGCGTACCGATACGGCGGCTACTCGTACCGATACCCCTTTGCTCTTTTCCCCAAATTGAGCTATATCAGATCCCGCGTATTGATCCCAAAGGACCCATATCAATATGACTTGGCCCATAATGAATTCTTGGCCAAACATATAACACTTAGGCTCAATCTAACATGCTTCAAACATCAAACAAACATCATATAACATGTTTAACATCATTTCCATAATCATCCAAACATGCTAGGTGAACATTCAATCCATAGCAAATCAATCAAGAGAACCTATAGGCATGGTCTCTACCCAAGCGTGCAATTCTTATCCCAAACCCACATTCAAACCATATAACCTCATACAAGTCCAAAATACCAAATAGAACATGTCTAAAACAGGGAGTAAGCAAACGACCCTCCCAAATACAACTTGGTCACATTGCCCTTTATTACTACAAGTTCATTAATTAAAACCATACTTGAAGTAAAACGATTCTTGGATTCCTCCTTGCTCGCTTCTTGCCCCAGAAACTCATTTCTCTGAAATGATGAGAAAGGAGAGCATAAGCATATAATGCATAGTGAGGGACGCTCTAAAAACACTCATCAATGTATTTAAAACCATTTGAGTCAAATTACATTTTCAACATCATGCTAAAACATCTCATGCCCTTTTTACTTTTGAAAAACATGCATATTAAACCATATGCAAAACATGTATCATGGATCTCAAGCATAATCCCATATGCAAAACCTCAATTTAAGCCTTCACATGCCTATTCTTCCAATAGCAAATCTTAAAGAGCAAAACATGTATATATCACATTATACAAAACATAATTCATCCATCATGATACATTAGTTCATATATTGATATTAAAGTGACCCAAAAACCAACTCTTTCCTTTATCAAAACACATCGGATACACGAATTTCACAAGTGGTTCCTTAAACCACTTAAACATACATTTAATTGGAGCAAACGGTACAATAGACCTGTCGACGGTTACAATGTATAATACCCATTAGCGGGAGAAAATGGTACAATCACAACCCCTCGACCGCTGAGGTACCCATGGTGGCGAATGCGGTACAATCACAATCCATCGACACACATGAGGTGACTTATTATAGTTCACTTTAAACCCTATGGCATGCCAACTATATCCGATAACATTTAATCATTGTCACTTGCCAATATATTCCATATTAAACATGATAGCTCATTATTTTCATATGCATTGTTTAAACCAATTTCCAATGCAACAAACCACGCATTTTATAACATCGAAATAGTTTTCATAAATCATATACCATGCTCAAATATCATCAATATGATATCATTTGTATCACAATCCATTTCCAAAACATGCATATAACAGTAGGTATCAAATCATAAACATAGGCATGAGAAAATCAACTTTGCCAAACCGAAATTGAGAGCACAATCATTAATACTTACTCCGATCTTAGACAAGCAGTTCAAGCTTAATCTAAACTCCCAAATATCACTCTCAAACCCTTACAAGGCTGTAAATCTCATTTCCACTCACCGACAAACAAAGCTTCACTTACCGATGCGAAAGCGTTCGACGCTTCCAAACCTTCATCAATCATTGTAGGATCAATCCCCCTATTTTATTCACACAAAAATAGAGGATCAATGCATCATTTTGCATCCATAATCCCAGCAACAATAATTCCCAACATTGCCTCACCAAAAACCATAAAACGCCTCCTTAAAATAACTGAAAACATCACCAAACACAACCTAAACAAAGCCCAGCCATAAACCAATGATTTGAACATCTAAACAACATCAATTAACATCTAAAAACACTTTCAACTTTAGGTTATACCTCCAGCAACCTTCTAGCACCCTAATCACCTTAAAATCCAATTATTCACAAGCTAGAAAATTAGCAATTCAATTAGTTTCAGGATTTCTTTTAAAAATCTCTTCTCAGAGCATTAAAACATGTCTTAGATGTGATTTACATTAATTAAAACTACCACAAATCATATCTATAACAAAGATCCACCAATTTCTTATTAAAACTAACTTTAAACCTTTTAATCTTAATTTATTCATCAACACACATCAAAAACCAATTGTAATAGATCAAGTACTTGAGAATTTCAATAAAGAACCTTTGATTAGAGGAGAGAAACAAAAGTCACCTCTAATGGTTGGCTTCTTCCTTAACTGGCATGATTTGAGTGAAATCTCCAAAATAAAACAAGTAAGATTTGATGTAGAAATAAAAAAAATCAAAATGAGATCAAGAGTTAATTCTTGATCATTTTGGAGCAAAAGAGGTAGTTTGGCTACTGGAAAATTGAGAGAAAAGTAAAGTATCTTCTAAAAATCCTTTTAATAAAATCTATTTTATTTTATTTTATTTAATAAGTCTTTTAAAACCATTTAAAAATAGCCTAAATTAAGGGAAAAGTATGATTAAAAATATTGGTAAATTAGCACCTTGTAAGTGTTGGCGTTGAAAATGACATTATTGCATCTGCATGAACTGATGCTCCATACATAGATATGGATGAAAATGCAGTCGAGTGTACATTCTGATCACTCGAGTTTGCGAATGCAACTTTTGTCACTGAAGGAAGGCAGCCCAAAGCCTAATCTCGCAATGAATATTATGATGGGAATAAGGCTCACTATTGGAAAAGAGCCAAATCAAGAAAGGTACTTGGGAAATTTTTGCAGGGAATGTACACGGCGATATAATCATTCTTGAAATATGATTGAGGTGGTGTGGGATTCAAGCCTAACCCACGTCAATAGATGAAACAAATTTTGAGAAGGAGAGCATAGAGAAGAGCCAGACCGATTGGCAAAAGCATTGAAGGGGAATTAATGGTGTTTCCTTGTATTTCTGAAACCTTTGTATCTAGGGGGAACATTTATTCTGGGAAGGAAAAAAAGATCTTAGTAGTACCACTAGAGAAATTTAAAGAGCTAAGCATAAATTCTATTGGGGAAAAGGAAGAAATTGCAAAGAATCTGTCAAATATTTGCTCGTGTCTTTTGGGTTATGTCTTAAATAATTGGACCGCTGTTAAACTCCCCATTTTTTAAAATCTTTATCAGAGTCTTTAGATAGTAATTGCATGAATGACCTTTCTCCAAGCTTAAAAGTCGACTTTGAGCAAGCTGTATGTAAAGGAGAGCATGAGTCCAATGACAACAATGAGGAGTGTGAGTTATCTCATGATCTACTTAGACTAATAGAGCATGCGAATAAGCAAATTAATCCCCACCAAGAATCAATAGATACAGTGAATCTTGGAATCGAAGATGACAAGAGAGAAGTAAGGGTCGGTACTTTCATATCTTAAGATGCAAGAGACAAACTCATCTCTCTACTGCAAGAGTTCAAAGATTTGTTTGCCTGGACTTACCAAGATATGCCTGGATTAAACATGGATATTGTAATGCACAAACTTTCTTTGAAGCCCAAATGCAAGTCAGTACAACATAAGCTCAGAAGAATGAGGCCAGAAATGTTACTTCAGATACAAGAAGAAGTAAAGAAACAGTACGATGCTGGGTTTTAATAAGTGGCCAAGTATCCAGAATGGGTGGCTAACGTTGTTCCAGTACCAAAGAAAAAATGGAAAGGTACGAATGTGTGTCGACTACCATGACCTCAATCATGCTAGTCCTAAAGATAACTTCTCTCTGCCTCATATAGACATGTTGGTAGACAATACAACAAAGCATTATCTGTTGTCATTCATGGACGGTTTCTCGGGCTATAACCAAATCAAAATGTATCCCGAAGACTTGGAAAAACCATATTTGTGACAATGTGGGGCACATTTTGCTACAAAGTGATGTCTTTTGGCCTAAAGAACGCTGGAGCAAATGGTGACTTTGTTCCATGATATGATGCACAGAGAAATTGAGGTTTACGTAGATGACATAATTGCTAAATCTCGGTCAGAAGAAGAACATATCACCAACCTCAGAAAACTTTTTGAGCGGCTAAGGAAATTTCAATTGAAGCTTAATCCTACAAAATGTACTTTCGGAGTTTCTTTCGGCAAATTATTAGGTTTTGTTGTTAGTAAACGAGGAATTAAGGTGGATGCTAATAAAATTAAAGCTATCCAAGAGCTTTCACCTCCCCGTACTCAAAAAGAAGTTTGAGGTTTCTTAGGGAGATTGAATTATATTTCTCGGTTTATATCTCAACTAACCGATAAATGTGATCCCATTTTTTGTCTCCTAAGAAAGCATAATACGGGTGATTGGGATCCAGCATGCCAAGAAACCTTTGACAAAATTAAGCAATACTTTTCAAATCCTCCGGTGTTAGTGTCGCCTATACCAGGAAAACCTTTGATTTTGTATCTAGTAGTATTTGAAAACTCCATAGTTATGTACTAGGTCAACATGACGAAACTAGAAGAAAAGAACAAGATATCTATTACCTCAATAAGAAGTTTACTGATTGTGAATTAAGGTACTATTCTATCAAAAAGTTATGTTGCACTTTGGTCTGGACCGCTCGCAGGCTTCATCAGTACATGTTATACCATACAACATGGTTGATTGCGAAGCTCGATCCAATAAGATACATGATGGAATCACCAGGTTTATCAGGAAGAATGGCTCGATGGCAAATTTTGCTTTTTGAATACGATGTTGAGTATATAAATCAAAAAGCCATCAGAGGCGGTGCTATCACAGACCTCTTAGCAAGTCGTGCTTCATCTGAATATGAACATTTGAGTTTTGACTTTCCTGATGAGGACCTAATATGCTTAACTGCTAGTGAAGAAGAACCAAATAGCAAAAAGCCTTGGAAAACGAACTTTGACGGGGCTTTAAATGCATTTGGGCATGGAGTTGGGGCAGTCTTAGTATCTCCAAAAGGAAATCATTATCCCTTTACTGGTCGACTGAATTTTGAGTGTACCAATAATATGGCAGAATATGAAGCGTGTATAATGGGACTTTGAGCAGCAATCCAGTGAAAAATTAAAGTTCTCAAAGCATATGTGATTCGTCATTAGTGATTTATCAACTTCGTGGAGAATAAGAAATAAAGGATGCTAAATTGGTTGAATATCGCAAGCTCGTCCTTAAATTAATTGAAAAGTTTGAGAAGATATCTTTCCATTACCTTCCCCGAGAAGATAATCAAATGGATGATCATTGGCAACTTTGGCTTCTATGTTTAAAGCGAATAAAGAAGTCGATATAATGCCCATACAAATGAGTATCTATGACAACCCGCCAGTTGTTATGCAGTTGAAGAAGAGATAGATGATCACCCTTGGTGTTATGATATTCTACAATATGATAAGTATCATAAATATCACGAGGGAGTGGCTGATGTTAATAAAAGAACAGTTCAGAGAATGGCTACGGGATACATCCTTGATGGAAAAATCCTATACAATAGAGGGAGTGACCAAACGCTGTTCAGATGCGTAGAAAGTCACGAGGCAAAAAAGATAATTGAGGAAGTTCATGAAGGAATTTGTGGAATTCATGCAAATGGCCTCAATATGTCTAGGTAGATTATGATGTTGGGTTATTTCTGGGTATCTATGGTAGAAGATTGCATTAATGTGAGATAAAATTCATATCTATAGAGATAAAATTCATACAGCCTCGTCACCTCTTCATGCTATAACAACTCGATGCCCATTTGTAGCATGAGGCATGAATGTGATCGGACTAATTATGCCAAAGACATCAAATGGACACCATTTCATCTTTGTAATGATTGATTACTTCACCAAATGGATGGAAGCTGCTTCGTATATGAATACAACCAGATCGATAGTATGCAAGTTCCTCAAAAGGGAAATAATTTTTCGGTATGTTCTACCAGAAAGAATTATCTCGGACAATGCTTTGAATCTGAACAACTAAATGATGAAAGAAGTGTGTGAACAGTTTAAGATAAAGCATCATAAGTCAGCACCCTATCGCCCAAAAATGAATAGGACTGTCGAAGCAGCTAACAAAAATATCAAGCGGATCGTTGAGAAAATAGCAATAACATATAAGCATTGGCATGAAAAACTACCTTTTGCCTTGTTAGCATATCGTACATTTGTGCGAACATCTACAGGGGCAACTCCATATTCTTTAGTTTACAAAACAGAGGCAGTATTACCGATTGAGGTTGAGATTCTATCACTTCGTTTCTTAATGGAAATTGAGTTGGATGAAGCCGAATGGGTTCAAGTCTGATATGATCAGTTGAATCTGATAGAAGAAAAAAGATTGAAGGCAATCTATCATGGGAAAATGTACCAAAAATAGATGATTCGAGCCCACGATAAGAAAGTTTGACCAAGAGCCTTCTATGAAGGGGATTTAGTTCTGAAAAAGGTGCTGGCTATGCAAAAAGATTTTCGGGGAAAGTGGATGCCAAATTGGGAAGGACCATTTGTTGTGAAAAAAGCCTTCTCTAGTGGAGCAACTAATCTTAACTGAGATGGACGAGAATGAGTTACCGAATACCTTGAATTGTAACTCAGTGAAGAAATATTATGCATGAATTCATGACATACCAAGAGGTGAAAACCTGAAAGGGCCCTGTTGGTAAAAAAGGAAAAAAACAAGAGGTAAAAATTCGAAAAGGCCATGTTGGTAAAAAAGGAAAAAAGAAAAAAAACCAAGTGGTGAAAACCTGAAAGGGCCCTATTGGTAAAAGTGAAGAAATATTATGCATGAATTCATGGCATACCAAGAGGTGAAAACCTGAATGGGCCTTGTTGGTAAAAAATAAAAAAAAACAAGAGGTGAAAATTCGAAAAGGTCCTGTTGGTAAAAAAGGAAAAAAGAAAAAACCAAGTGGTGAAAACCTGAAAGGGCCCTATTGGTAAAAAACAAAAATCAAGAGGTGAAAACCTGAAAGTGCCCTATTGGTAAAAAAAGAGAGAAAAGGAAGATTCAAGATGAAAACCCATAAAGGGAGTCTTGAAATCAGTGGAAGATTCAAGTCAGAAGCTCAAAAATGGTCCAAGTATGATCGAAATAAAATTCACATGTCTTCAGATGTTTGTCCAAAAATTCAAGCTCTACTAGGCAGAAGTCAAAATTAGAAAAGATTCTTGAACGAAGTAGCAATGGAGTCCCTACTATTGATATCTAGGGGCACTTTTTTCTTTTGTTTTGTTTCCCTTTGATTTTTGTTGTCTTAAACATTTGATTATCATTTGTCAAGGCTTAGGCCATTTTTATTCAATACGATGAAATTTTTGATGATCTTGTTACCTTGTGTTTCCTTGTACTTACTATTTGAACATTTGTGTATTCTTTGTTAATTGGTGAACTCGTTGTTTTACTCAATGGGGGTTTACAATATGTTTGATGTTCGGTGCATTACACAAACAGAAGAAGATTTTAAAACAAAAATGATGTTAAAAATGCTCAAGAATAACATTCTCTGATAAATGGAAAATTTGAGAATTCAAGAGGCACAATATGGAGAAAAAGGAAAAAAGTACATAGACCTTGATCTGAATAAAGAAAAATCCAGAATTAAAACATACAATTTGCATGCATTTAGAATAAAAGAGCATTTTGAATGTAAGACAAACGCATTAGAAACATGTGCATTTTTATCATGACAAATTAACAGGAATCGCTTCCGATATGGAGTGCCATTAAGGAAGAATGTTGTCAATTACCTCTGAGATGGAGTGTCATCATTAAGCTTTCAAGAAGGAATGCCATCAATTACATTCGAGATGGAGTGTCATCATTAAAATTCCAAGAAGGAATGCCATCAACTACTTCCAAAATGGAGTGTCATCATTAAGCTTCCAAGAAGGAATGCCCTCAATTACTTCCGAGATGGAGTGTCATCATTAAGCGTCCAAGAAAGAATGCCATCAATTACCTCCGAGATGGAGTGTTATCATTAAGCTTCCAAGAAGGAATGTCGTTAACTACCTCTGAGATGGAGTGTCATCATTAAGATTCCAAGAAGGAATGCCATCAACTACTTCCAAAATGTAGTGTCATCATAAAGCTTCAAAGAATGAATATTGTCAATTACATACAATATGAATGTCACAATTTGCCTCCGAAATGGAGTGCCATCACCTCCAGTTTGTTACTCACTGGACAAATTTGTTGCTTCTAGTATTTGTTTCATTCCTCTCATTCGAGCAATAAGCAAAGAGGGGCAGCTATATTCATCAAAATTTTACCCGGGCTAAATAATCAACTCGAGTCCAGTCTGGTGAATTTAATAAAATCCAGAAAATATAAAAAAACAAAATAATACAAACTAATAAAATTTACAGAAAATACAAAAAATTATTACCCCTCGACCCGACCTAGACGCCCGATCGAACCGAACGAGCTACATTAGGTTTGTCGAAGCAAACCGAAAAAAAATTACAAAAACTGTTCCATTTTTTTCTTTTATCTTGTCTAGATGCATATTATTAATCCTAAGTGTTCAAGCTTGCAGTTGATGAAGACACAAAGAAAACAGACCACGGAAAGGCAACCGATTGCATACAATACAATTTAGGGACCAAAATGTAAAATCGATAAATTACAACGCCATTAATGAAATTAGGGTTACCATTCCTCAATTAGTTAGTTTACGTGCTTGCATATCAATTCTCAGATCAATCCGACCATCCACACATACACAATTGCCATAACAAGATTCAGGAACTGAAATGAATAACTCAGAAACCTTCCAAACAGCCAAATAACTAAATTAACCGCATACCGTACCGGTACGCGCATAGGTGTTTCGGTACACCTAGCCAATTTATAAAACTCAGATTCTAGTAGCTCAAAACTGTACCGGAACACCTTCTCGAGTATCGAAACGTTAAGCCAAAAATGGCTTGCCCGTATCGGAACACCTCATCGCCTATCGAAATGCTATGCCTAGAAAGGCTTGCTCGTATCGAAACACTTCCTCGCATATCAAAACTCTATGCCTGAAATGGCCTAGCTGAACCAGTACGAGGGGATGCGTTCCGATACGCTTGGACTTGAAACGTCCACTTTTGCTGGTTTAACTTACGTTTATGGACTCCAAACCACTTAATCATGCCTCAGACATTATACAACATAACCAAAGATCTGTCCTAACCATAATATCACAGAATCATCCTCAATTCATAGCAATCATGATTTAAAGGTAAACTATATGCATGCTTCCTAAAACCACATTTCTAATTATGCCAAAACACCCTTTTGAATATTTTCCAACATATGTAACATACTAACATATCTCTAGTGTCATATACAACATGTTAAAATCATCAAAGCATGGCAACCATCCAATGCTAACTAGATGCAATCCTAGGCAACCACCTAGCATCAACCATAAGCAACGATTCATAGCATGCTTATCAACATCATCAAAACTCCAAAACACACCATTAACCATGCTCAAAAACCAGGGAAAACAAAATTACAAACCCCAAAAACATGGTGAACACATTGCCTTATTAACCGAAAACTAAAACTGAGTTCATACTCAAAAGAAGTCTTGGTTCTTGGATCACTTCAAACCTTGCCTTTGCTACCCCGAACCTCAATGCTTTACATCATTAGAAAAAAGAGAGTGTAAGCACACATGCTTAGTGAGGATGATCATAAAACAATGATGCATTTTAAAACCCTTTGAAAACTAAACACTTGCTTTCAAACCATGCTTACGACCCATGCACTTATATTGATTCCAAATCAACATGCATATTGACCATATGCAAAACATTTATAAATCACATGCTTAAATCCCAAAGCATTAAAAAGTAGACTCAACACATAAACTTTCATATATTGGAAATTATATTGACCTCGAATAGACGAGACCCCTATCCTTATTTAGCCGACCGCTAACCATTGGTTAACCGACCATTAACTTTACATATACATGAATCTCCCTTAATGACCGACCGCCATCAAGACCCATACCGTGTCGACCGCATGATATGATAACCTTGCCAACCACGAGATTAATATCAACAAAGGGAACCGACTGCTTAACCCAAGTGATAACATCACAGTCCGAGTAGCCGACCATTATACCTCAAGGACCTCTAACCACGATCGATTTTAAACATATTATAGTGCACTTTATCCTATGGCATGCCAACTATATTCGAATGTTTTCCCATCATGTCACTTTGCCAATATATCATTTACAAAACCATTTACTCACTGTTTTACAATGCATTATACAAATCACCACATATGCAAATCACATTGCCATGCAATACCACATTCCCGACCAGAATGAAAACCAATGCTCACTAGCATTTCATATACTTTTAAACCGTTGCATATGTACTCAAAATCATGCATTTACAGTAAGCAAAATAAACCATATTTACGAAAAAAACATGAGTTACACAAGCTCATATCCGAACCGATATTAAAGAGCAAAAGAGGGAAACTTACTTCCAAGCTTAGGTAAGTGTTTCAAGCTTAACCTAAACTCCCAAAAACACTTTCAAACCTTTGAAAGACTTTTAAAACCATTTCCACTCACCAATTACACCTCGCCTTGATCGCTAATGCAAATCGAGCCCTCGGCAAGCAACAATCCACCTCAAGATGCTTCGCCTTGATTATCCCCCGTTTTGGCACACAAAACCAGAGGAAACATGCATCAAAATGCATCCAAACCACTGTCTCTAAGCAATTACCTGCAACTCACAAATTGCCCACTCAAAAACTATCTGAAACTTATCGAAATCAACCTCAAACACTTTCCAAACTTAACTCAGCCACTATATAACGATTCGATACAATAAACCTCATCCAATAACATCTAAAAACCCCTTTATAATGTCCTTTTACTTCTAGCAATGATTAAAATCCATTAACAAAACAAAAACCCTTAACTATCAACCTCAAACATTAGAGATTCATCTAGTTTCAGGATTACAATGTTAAATCCAAGCTATTAACATTATTAAACATTAGAGATTCAACTAGTTTCGGGATTATATAACTTTTGTTTAAGAAGTTAATTATAAAATAATTTCTCCCCAGCCTATTTATATTTTCCAAAACACTTTTAAAAATAGCCAATTGAGGGATAAAGTCTGAGATTAGAGTTTGGACAAATAGCTCCTTAAAGATTCAAAGTTTTGACCCTTTTACAAAACAGTCACTAAAAACAGTTTTCAAAGTTTTCATTATGGTCACTAGTCCAAAATGTCCAATTTCCAAAACTCATTTTCTAAAATTGATTTCACGACAATCATTAATATATTAATTAATGATTTTAGAATATTTTTCCATATTTTTATCACCTTCAAAAATATTTAATCCGATTTAATCCCAAAAACTGACTCGAATCTCTAACATCGGTCCATCGGACCCTTGAGACGAACCCCAAAATAGCTAGACCCAAAACCAGGGCATTACAACTCTCCCCCACTTAAGAAATTTCGTCCCCAAAATTTACCTGGAGGAAATAAATGCGGAAATTGCTCCAACATATCCGCCTTGCTTTCCCAAGTGGCTTCCTCGACACCTCGATGTCGCCACAAGACCTTAACAAGATCAATCGTCTTACCACGAAGAACTTTGCTGCTGGAATCAAGGATTTCCACCTGGTCCTCGTCATAGGATAAATCTGGCCTCAACTCAATATGCTCCACCGGCATAACATGCGAGGGATCCGACTGATACCTCCGCAATATAGATACATGGAACACATCATGTATTTTCTCTAGCTCAGGAGGCAACCTCAACCGATAAGCCACAGGACCAACACACTCCACAATCTCGTTTGGTCAAATAAACCTCAGACTAAGCTTACCCTTACGACCGAACTGCATCACCTTTTTCCACGGTGACACTTTCAAGAACACACGATCTCCAACTGCATATTCATTCTCCCTACGCTTCAAATATGCGTAAGATTTTTGTCGATTCGCAGCCTCTTTCAAATGATCACACACAAGCTTTACTTTCACATATGTGTCTTTCAACACATCCGGTAAGGAAACATGCTTTTCCCCTACCTCAGCCCAACACAAAGGCGTACGACACCTCCGGCCATACAATGCCTCATATGGTGCCATCTGTATACTCGCTTGATAGCTATTGTGATAAGCAAATTCAACCAAAGGTAAATGCTTCTCCCAGGTTCCTTGGAGCTCAATAATACAACATCTCAACATGTTCTCCAAAACCTGGATAACACGCTCTGTGTATCCATCTGTCTAAGGATGATACGCGGTATTGAACCTCAATCTCGTACCTAGAGCCTGATGCAAACACTCCTAAAATCTCGCTGTAAACCTCGTATTCTCTATCCAAAATAATGGAATTAGGTACCGCGTGCAAAGGCACAATCTCAGCGACATACAAGTCTGCCAACTTAACCAAGGTATACGTTGTATGCACTGGCAGAAAATGTGCACACTTCGTAAACCGATCAACAATCACCCAAATGGAATCCTTTTTAGCCAGTGTCATCGGCAACCCTAACACAAAATCCATGGTGATTCTCTCCCATTTCCATTCCAGAATTCTCAACGGTTGCAACAACCCAGATGGAAATTGATGTTTAGCCTTAACTCACTGACACACCATGCAGTTAGAAACAAACTCCGCCACATCATTCTTCAAACCAATCCAATAGTACACTTCCTTTAAATCACGTACATCTTGGTACTACTGGATGTATAGAAAAAAGACTATAATGTGCCTTAGAATAGTATACCTCAACTCCACATCATCCGATACAACTATTCGACCCTTAAAACACAAAACCCCATCATCATCAAAATGAAATTTTGTCGGATTACCATATGATATGTCCTTAACATGTGGAATCAAAGAATCATCATACGGTTTCTCAGCTTTTAATCAATTGTGACAATGTAGGCTTCACTTGCAACTCAGCCAGCAAACCACCTTCCCATGTCACAGTCAACTTCGTAAACATCGCCCTAAGCTCAACCGCAACCTTACAACTGAAAGCATCCGCAATTACATTAGCTTTTCCAGGGTGATATTCGATCGCCAAGTCATAATCCTTAAGAAACTCCAACCATCTACGCTGCCTAAGATTCAAATCTTTTTGAGACATCAAATACTTCTAACTCTTATGATCCATAAAAACAACACACTTTTCTCCATAAAGATAGTGTCTCCAAATTTTCAAGGCAAACACCACAACAAGTTCCAAATCATGAGACTGATAGTTCCGCTCATGAACTTTTAGCTGTCTCGATGCATAGGCTACAACCTTACCATCTTGTATCAGCACACAACCCAAGCCAACGTAAGACACATCACTATAAACTACAAACTCCTTCCATGACTCAGGTTGAATCAACACAGGAGCATGTGTCAAGAATTCCTTCAACTTCTCAAAACTATGTTTCTACTTCTCCGTCCACGCATAAGGAACATCTTTTGCAACAACTTTATTAACGGTGCCACAATACCAGACCCATCCACAAAACGGCGATAATACCTAGCCAAAATGAGGAAACATTGAACCTCTGATACAAACCTAGGCTGCTTCCAATTGAGAATAGCCTTAATTTTCTGTGGATCAACACGAATACCCTCCGTGAAAACCACATGACCAAGGAACATCACTTTCTTTAGCCAAAACTCACACTTACTTAACTTGGCATACAACTGATTATCCTTTAAAGCATGTAACACGGTCCGCAAATCCCGATCATGTTCCTCCTCGGTACGAGAATACACTAGGATATCATCAATAAACACCACCACAAATTGATCGAGGTACTCATGGAACACTCTATGCATCATATCAATGAAAGCTGTCGGAGCATTCGTCAAACCAGACGACATTACCAAGAACTCATAATGCCCGTACCTCGTACGAAAAATAGTCTTGTGCACATCTGCATCTTTTACTTTCAACTAGTAATACCCTAATCTTAAATCTATCTTCAAAAACACCGCTGCTCTGCAAAACTGATCGAACAGATCTTTGATCCTCGGGAAAGGATATTTATTCTTCACCATCAACTAATTCAACTACCGATAATCAATGCGCATTGTACCATCCTTCTATTTCATAAAAAAACTGGAGTACCCCAAGGCGAAACACTCGGTCGAATGAACCTATGATCCAACAACTCTTGAAGCTGAGTCTTCAAATCTATCAATTCCTTCGATGCCATATGATAAGGAGCAATGGACAACAGAGTCGTACCCGCGTACGTCTCAATATTGAATTCCACATCTCTATTTGGAGGTAAACCCGCTAACTCTTTATGAAAAACTTCTGGATAATCACAGACAGCTCGAATGTCCAGCACTCGAACACCCTTTGCCTTCGGAATCATTACGAGAGCCAAATAAGCCTGGCAGCCTCCATACATCATCCTCTCTGCTTGAGTAGCCGAAACAACATTAAACAAGAATTTCACATTCTTGCTAACCACCACAACTTCATAATCATCAGCTAACCTCAAAGAAATCCTTTTGGATTCACAATCCACCATCGCGTTGTGCTCACTCAACCAATCCATACCCAAAATAACATCAAAGCCTTGGTATGGAAATTCCATCAGATCCGCGGTAAACTCATGACCTTGCACTACCAAAGGACAACGCCTATTCAACCTTCTTGTCGTAACCGTCTCACCAAAAGAACTAGTTGGTGACATGCCCACATATAAGATCTCAATACGAACATCAACAAATGTGCATGCTCACTCAATATGTAAGAATGTGTAGACCCCGAATCAATCAAAGAAAACAATGACAAAAATTGCAAGATGAAGGTACCTGCGATCACATCAGTGTCATTGCAGCCCTCACGATGAGCATAGATCTGCGCTGGCCTACCATTCTCCGATTGTACAGCAACAGCATGAGCCACAACCCTCTGACCATCCTCACGCCTCTAGGAATTACCCATACCAGGGTCTCAGCCCCTAGCAGGTAAAGTAGCCTGAACTGGTGCATCCCCCACAGCACGAGGACAATCATGCTTCATGTGACCAGGAGACCCACAAACCCAGCAACTCATGGTATTTCCCCAACACTCACCCGTGTGGCGTCTACCACAACGCCCACACTCAGCTACAACACGAGCTCCCGAATTACCCTAGCCAACACCGCCACCATGTTTGTAATCCAGTTTCTGCCTCTTGTCACAAGACCTCTTATTCAGCTTCCTATAATAGCCAAAATTAGCCGCTCTCTTACTCGAGCCCATGCCCAAAATCTTTCCCGTCACACCCATAGACTGCTCGATATCCTTGGCACGATTGACCAACACATCAAAATTCATGTAATCCGTAACCAACAGATACGTCTTGATGTCCATCACATGACCATAGCAAAACCTCTTGCACATCTGTTGATCATCTGGAACCAACTCTTGGGCATACTGACTTAGGCGAATGAACTTTACCTCATACTCGGTAATTGACATGCCACCCTGCGATAGCGACATAAACTCACACTTCCTCACATCCTGATACTGAGGACTAAGATACTTCCACTTGAAAGCTCTCCGAAGGAACTCATAAGTCACATCCGCCTCTGGGACACCCGCAGTCGTGGTCACCCACCAATGATAAGCATCTTCTTGCAACAAAGACACAGTGCAACCCAACTTGCACACATCATTGCAACCCATCTGATCCAAGATACGAATTGTCTTTTCCAGCCATCCCTCGGCTGCCTCAGGGCTCAGACCCCTAAATTCCTTACCTCCCAAACTACGAAGATGCTCTAAGGGCAAACCCTGATTAACCACCACAATATGTGTCAGTGCTTGCACTTGCACTCCAGCCATCGCTACTTGAAATGCTCTCGTCATTGCTTGGATTAACGGAGTCAAATCCCCAAAAACTGGCCCTTGAGGAGCTTGAGGAACACCACCTATGCCAGCGTCAACCGGAGGAGCCAAAAGAAGAGGAGGAGGAGGTAAGGTAATACGAGGATTCCCTCCATCATCATTATTCTGCCCAAATCGGGCATTACCAGCCATTGAACGAGTCTCACATCGAGCCATGCTAACAAAAGAATCAAAACACATTAAAGTCAGGCTAACAAAAGGCAAAGGATCCAAGACAACCTTATAAAACATTTTAAAAACCTCAGTAATAGGCAATGTGTTCCCAATTCATAGCCCAACACGATGTAAAGCAATCACTGTACATATACACAATCACTATGCATATCAAACAATAGCAAAGAATCAAACAACAACATCCCATATTCAATCTCCCTACGCTTCAAATTTGTGTAAGATTTCTGCCGATCCGCAGCCGCTTTCAAACGATCACACAAAGCTTTACTTTCACATCCGTGTGTTTCAATACATCCGGTAAGAAAACATACTTGTCCCCTACCTCAGCCCAACACAAAGGCGTATGACACCTCTGGCCATACAATGCCTCATACGGTGCCATCTGTATACTCACTTGATAGCTATTGTTATAAGCAAACTCAACCAAAGGTAAATGCTTCTCCCAGGTTTCTTGGAACTCAATAATACAACATCTCAACATGTCCTCCAAAACCTGGATAACATGCTCTATCTGTTCATCCATCTGAGGATGATACGTGGTACTGAACCTCAATCTTGGACCTAGAGCCCAATGCAAACACTCCCAAAATCTCGCTGTAAACCTCGGATCTCTATCTGAAACAATAGACTTAGATACCCCGTGCAAACGCATAATCTCAATGATATACAATTCTGCCAACATATCCAAGGTATACATTGTATGCACTGGCAGAAATGTACAAACTTCGTAAACCAATCAACAATCGCCCAAATGGAATCCTTTTTAGTCGGTGCCAATGGCAACAATGACACAAAATCTATGGTGATTCTCTCCCATTTCCATTCCAAAATTCTCAATGGTTGCAAAAACCCGAATGGAAACTGATGTTTAGCCTTAACTCGTTGACAAACCATGCACTTAGAAACAAACTCCGCCACATCCTTCTTCAAACTAATCCAATAGTACACTTCCTTTAAATCACGATACATCTTGGTACTACCGGGATGTATAAAAAGGACTATAATGTGGCTCAGTCAGAATAGTATGCCTCAACTCCACATCATCCGACACAACTACTCGACCCTTAAAACACAAAACCCTATTATCATCAAAATGAAATTCTGTCGGATTACCATCTGATATGTCCTTAACATGAGGAATCAAAGAATCTTCATACAGTTTCTTAGCTTTAATCAATTGTGACAATGTAGGCTTAACTTGCAACTCAGCCAGCAAACCACCTTCCTACGTCACACTCAACTTCGCAAACACCGCCCTAAGCTCAACCGCAACCTTACGACTCAATGCATCCGCAACTACATTAGCCTTTCCAGGGTGATAATCGTCAAGTTGTAATTCTTAAGCAACTCCAACCATCTGTGCTGCCTAAGATTCAAATCTTTTTGAGATATGAAATACTTCAAACTCTTATGATCCGTAAAAACAACACACTTTTCTCCATAAAGATAGTGTCTCCAAAATTTTAAGGTAAACACCACAGCCGCAAGTTCCAAATCATGAGTCTGATAGTTTCGCTCATGAACTTTTAGCTATATCAACGCATAGACTGCAACCTTACCATCTTGCATCTTTTACTTTCAACTAATAATAACCTGATCTTAAATCAATCTTCAAAAACACCGCTGCTCCGTGAAACTGAATGAACAGATCATTGATCCTCAGTAAAGGATATTTATTCTTCACCATCAACTTATTCAATTGCCGATTATCAATGCACATGTGCATCTTACCATCATTCTTTTTTACAAAAAGAACCAGAGCACCCCAAGGAAAACACTCAGTCGAATGAACCTATGATCCAACAACTACTGAAGCTGAGTCTTTAACTCTATCAATTCCTTCGGTGCCATTAGATAAGGAGCAATGGACATCGGAGTTGTACCCGCGTACTTCTCAATATTGAATTCCACCTCTCTATCTAGAGGTAAACCTGGAAGCTCTTCAGGAAAAATTTATGGATAATCATAGACATCTCGAATGTCCTGCACTCGAACACCCTTGGCCTTCGAATTCATTACGAGAGCCAAATAAGCTTGGCAGCCACCATACATCATCCTCTCCGCTTGAGTAGCATAAATAACATTAGACAAGAATTTCACATTCTCGCCAACCACCACAACTTCATAATCATCAGCTAACCTTAAAGAAATCCTTTTGGATTCATAATCCACCACCACCTTGTGCTCACTCAACTAATCCATACCCAAAATAACGTCAAAGCCATGGTATGGCAATTCCATCAGATCCGTGGCAAACTCATAACCTTGCACTACCAAAGGGCAACGCCGATACAACATTCTTGTCATAATCGTCTCACCAAAAGAACTAGTTACTAACATGCCCACATCTAAGATCTCAACAGGAACATTAAGCAAATGTGCATACTCACTCAATATGTAAGAATGCGTAGACCCCGAATCAATCAAAGAAAACAATGACAAAGATTCCAAGATGAATGTACCTGCGATCACATTAGAGTTATTGCAGCCCTCACGATTAGTATAGATCCGCGCTGGCCCACCATTCTCCGGTTGTACAGCAACAACATGAGCCATGGCCCTCTAACCATCCTCACGCCTCTGGAAATTACCCTTGCCACAGCCTTAGCCCCTAGCAGGTACATCAGCTTAATCCAGTGCATCCCTTACAGTACGAGGACAATCACGCTTCATGTGACCAGGAGAGCCACAAACCTAGAAACTCATGGTATTTCCCCAGCACTCACCCGTATGGTGTCTACCACAACGGCCACACTCAGCTACAACACGAGCTCCCGAATTACCCTGGCCAACACTGCCACCATGTTTATAATTTTGTTTCTGCCTCTTGTCACGAGACCTCCTATTCTGCTTCCTGGAATAGCCAAAATTAGCCGCTCTCTTACTCAAGCCCATGCCCGAAACCTGTTCTGTCACACCCAGGGACTGCTCGATATCCTTTGCAAGATTGACCAACACATCAAAATTTGTGTAATCTGCAACCAACAAATACGTCTTGATGTCCTTCACAAGACTATAGCGAAACCTCTCACACATCTATTGATTATCTAGAACCAACTCTATGGAATACTGACTTAGGCGAAAAAACTTTACCTCATACTCAACAATTGATATACCACCCTAATATAGCGACATAAACTCGTACTTCCTCGCATCCTAATATCGAAGACTAAGATACTTCCTTTTGAAAGCTCTCTGAAAGAACTCCCAAGTCACATCCGCCTCTGGGCACCCGCAATCGTGGTCACCCACCAATGATAAGCATCTCCTTGCAACAAAGACACGGTGCAGCCCAACTTGCGTACTTTGTTGCAACCAATCTGATCCAAGATACGAATTGTCTTTTCCAGCCATCTCTCAGCTACCTCACGGCTCAGACCCCTAAATTCCTTGCATCTGAAACTACGAAGACGCTCTAAGTTCAAACCTTGATTAACCACCACAGTAGGTGTCGGTGCTTGCACTTGCACTCCAACCATCGCTGTCTAAAATGCTCTCGTCATTGCTTGGATTAACGGAGACAAATCCCCAAAAACTAGCCCTTATAGAGCCTGAGGTACACCACCTACCCCGGCGTCAACAGGAGAAACAAAAGAAGGAATGAGAGGTAAGGCAATACGAGGATTCCCTCCATCATCATTATTCTACCCAGACCCGGCATTACCAGCCATCGAACGAGTCTCATATTGAGCCATGCTAACAAAAGCATCAAAACACATTAAAGTCAGGCTAATATAAGGCAAAGGATCCAAGACAACCTTATAAAACATTTTAAAAACCTCAGTTATAGGTAATGTGTTCTGAATTCATAGCCCAACGCGTTGTAAAGCAATCACCGCACATATACACAATCACCATGCATATCAAACAATAGCAAAGAATCAAACAACAACATCCAACCTTTCGAAACCTGACTCTGATACCAATAAATGTTACCCTTAAACCCGGCCTAGACACTCGATCGAACCGAGCGAGCTATATTAGGTTTATCAAAGTAAATCGAAGAAAGATTACAAAAACCGGTCCATTTTTTTTCTTTTATCTTGTCTAGATGCATATTATTAATCCTAAGTTTTCAAGCTTGCAGCGGATGAAGATACAAAGAAAACAGACCACGAAAAGGCGAATGATTGCATATAATACGATTTAGAGACCAAAATGTAAAATTGATAAATTATACGGCCATTAATAAAGTTAGGGTTACCAATCCTCAATTAGTCAGTTTACTTGCTTGCATATCAATTCTCAGATCAATCCGACCATCCACACGTACATAATTGCCATAGCAAGATTCAGGAGCTGAAATAAATAACTTAGAAACCTTCCAAACAGCCAAATAACTAAATTAACCATATACCGTACCGGTACGCATATAGGTGTTTCAGTATGTTTGGCCAATTTACAAAACTCAGATTCCAGTAGCTCAAAATCGTGTCAGAAAACCTTCCCGAGTATCAAAATGCTAAACCTGAAATGGCTTGCCCATATCGAAACACCTCCTCGCGTATCGAAACGCTATGCCTAGAAAGGCTTTCCCGTATCAAAACACTTCATCGCGTATCAAAATGCTATGCCTGAAATGGCCTAGCCGTACCGGTACGAGGGGACGCGATACGATACGCCTGGACCTGAAACGTCCACTTTTGCTAGTTTAACTTACATTTATGGACTCTAAACCACTTAATCATCCCTCAAACATTCAAACAACATAACCAAAGATCGGTCCTAACCATAATATCACAAAATCATCCTCAATTCATGGAATCATACTTTAAAGGTAAACTATAGGCATGCTTCCTAAAACTACATTTCCAATTATGCCAAAATACTCATTTGAATATTTTCCAGCATATGCAACATACTAACATATCTCTAGTGTCATATTCAACATGTTAAAATCATCAAAGCATGACAACCATCCAATGCTAACTAGATACAATCCTAGGCAACCACCTAGCATCAACCATAAGCAACGATTCACAACATGCTTATCAACATCATCAAAACTCCAAAACACAACATTAACCATGCTAAAAAACCAGGGAAAACATAATTACAAATCCCAAAAACTTGGCGAACACATTGCCTTATTAACCAAAAACTAAAACCGAGTTCATACTCAAAAGAGGTTTTGGTTCTTGGATCACTTCAAACCTTGCCTTTGCTGCCCTAAACCTTAATGCTCTACATCATTAGAAAAAAGAGAGCGTAAGCACACATGCTTAGTGAGGATGCTCGTAAAACAATGATGTATTTAAAAACTCTTTGAAAGCTAAACACTTGCATTCAAACCATGCTTATGACCAAATCACTTACATGGAATCCAAATCAACATGCATATCGACCATATGCAAAACATTTATAAATCACACGCTTAAATCCCAAAGCATTAAGTCATCTCATGCTTAAATCCCAAAGCATTAAATCATATTACCATGCATAAATCCCAAAGCATTAAAAAGTAGATTCAACACATAAACTTTCATATATTGGCCATTATAGTGACCCCAGATAGATGACCTTTATCCTTGTTTAGCCAACCATTAACCATTGGTTAATCGACCGTTAACCTTACATATCGGATACACAAATCTCCCTTAATGACCGACCGCCATCAAAACCCATACCATGTTGACCTCATGATATGACAACCTTACCGACCGCAAGATTAACATCAACAAGGGGAACCGACCGCTCAACCCAAGTGATAACATCATAGTCTGAGTAGCTGTTCACTATACCTTAAGGGCCTCTAACCATGATCGATTTTAAACATATTATAGTGCACTTATCCTGTGGCATGCCAACTATATCTGAATGTTTTCCCATCATGTCACTTAGCCAATATATCATTTACAAAGCCATTTACTCACTGTTTTACAACACATTATACAGATCACCACATATGCAAATCACATTGCCAAGCAATACCACATTCCCGACCGGAATGAAAACCAATACTCACTAGCATTTCATATATTTTTAAACCACTGCATATGTACTGAAAATCATGTATTTACAGTAAGTAAAACAAACCATGTTTACGACCAAAACATGAGTTACACAAGCTCATATTCGAACCGATATTAAAGAGCAAAAGAGAAAAACTTACTTTCGAGCTTAGGGAAGTCTTTCAAGCTTAACCTAAACTCCCAAAAACACTTTTAAACCTTTGAAAGACTTTTAAAACCATTTCCACTCACCAATTACACCTCGCCTTGCTCGCCAATGCAAATCGAGCCAACAATCCACCTCAAGATGCTTCTCCTTGATTATCCCCTATTTTGGTCACACAAAACCAGAGGAAACATGCATCAAAATGCATCAAACCACTACCTCTAAGAAATTACCTGCAACTCACTAATTGCCCACTCAAAAACTATTTGATACTTATCGAAATCAACCTCAAACACTTTCCAAACTTAACTCAGCCATAATATAACAATTCGATACATTAAACCTCATCCAATAACATCCAAAAACCCCTTTGCGTCCTTTTACTTCCAGCAATGATTAAACTCCATTAACAAAATAAAAACCCTTAACTATCAACCTTAAACATTAGAGATTTAACTAGTTTTGTGATTACAATATTAAATCCAAGCTATTAACATTATTAAACATCAAAATTATGATCTACTATGATCAATAACCCAGCAAAACAAATCCAATTTGAAAATCTACCAATTTCATCAATCAAAACACAATTAAACCAATTTCTCTTAATTAAACTATCAAAACACATTAGAAAACAACTGTAAAAGATCAAGAACTTGAGAATTTTAGTAAAGAACCTTTCATTAGAGGAGAAGGACAAACATTACCTCTAATGGATGCTTTCTCCCTTAATTGTTTGATTTTACATAAGAAAACAAATTTAAAACTATAAGGTTTTGATAAACAATCAACAAGAAATCATTTGAAATTAAAGGATTAAAGAAAACAAGATTTTACCTTAACATTTAGAAGAAGAGAATGGTGTTTGGCTGGAGAAGTTTTGAGAGAAAAGGTTTTGGAAGAAAGTTAGTTACGTAACTTTTGTTTAAGAAATTAATTATAAAATAATTTCTCCCCAACCTATTTATATTTTCCAAAACACTTTTAAAAATAGCCAATTAAGGGATAAAGTCTGAAATTAGACTTTAGGCAAATAGCTCCTTAAAAATTTAAAGATTTGACATTTTTTAGAAAGCAGTCACTAAAAACAGTTTTCAAAGTTTTCATTTTAGTCATTAGTCCAAAATGTCTGATTTCTAAAACTCGTTTTTCAAAATTGATTTTACAACAATCATTAATATATTAATTAATAATTTTAAAACATTTTTCTATATTTTTTATCATCTTTAAAAATATTTAATCCTGAAAACTAACTCAAATCTCTAACACCAGCCTTAAGACAAATCCCAAAACAACTAGACCCAAAACTAGGGCATTACAAAACCCAAAAATAATAAAAATTAAAAAAACTAATCTAACTCTGTCAATGTTTTTTCGCCGCCTATAGAGTCCACTACCTTGAGGACTCATCTGCTTGCTAAGTCATTTTCGTTTCTTGCACCACACACACGAATCCAAGATTATTCCAACAATTTCCCTACAAATTCGGTGGTGAAAAGCTCAAAAACCCTAGTCTCGCCCTATAAATACCAACCCCAAAAACCTCAGAGGGACACAAGTATTAACAAAAAAAAATTAGAGCAAACAAAGCAGAAGCGCTGAGATCCAACGAGTAAATTAGAAAAGTACAAGAAGTCGAGCGGTTACCATACGATTTTTAGCGAATAGAGAATTATTTCATGAGATCTAAACGGTGGAAGGCTTCCAAACGGTGTTAGAGATGACATATCCTAAGCACGGATCGATCCAACTGTAGATTCACGACTTTGAAAGAGGTGAAACTCGAATCTTTTTACTTATATCTACTCGATTTATTTGGTTTTTGTCGAAACTAACATTGGATTTTGACTTATAAGGGAAAATGAACAAAAAAGGGTATTCTTTTAGTTTTGTCGTCGCCGGTGCTTGGCTGACGACGGCGACGGCCATGACTTGAACGAAGAGAGTGAGAAAAGGAGGAGATGCTTATTAGGTTCTTAGTGTTGTTAATAAAATGAATCAAATAAAGATAAAAAAAACTCCTTAAATAAGCATTGAGATCTGTCTTCAAATGAATAAAAAAAGAATGAAATTTCTTTAATTAAATGCCAACTATTGGTTAAAATAAAATAAAGTGTTTTATACAACTCATTTGATGAGCCTTGGAAATTGAGTAACTGATGCATTTTGGAAACTAAATCACGCCACATATCTCTGTCCTGCACTCATATTTAATTTAGGAGAAATTCACATGTTAACTCCTTGCTTCCCTAGATGGTTAATATTCTAGTATTTTTTTGAGTCTTCCTTTAGGTTAATTTAGTTACAATTTAACCACAAGGTTTAGGTTCTTTTAATTAGGTCATTGGGTTGTATAATAAATTACATGTGTAATATCCCAAATTTTGGTCAGTGACCAAATTGTAAAATTTGAAAGTTTTGGGGTTAAAAGTGTAAACTTTGGAAAAGTTTAGGGACTAAAGTGTAAATTTCCCTAATAAGTAATTTTATTCAGTATAAGAGTGAATCAGATCGATATAAGTACCTTGATATCGGGTTTAAGAATTAGAATGTAGTAAAAGGTACTAAATTTGGATCGAATAAAATTGTTAAGCGTGCTCAGGCTAGGGAAATGTTAGGATGGGTGACCTCCGGGAAGGTCCCATAAAAAGTGCCTCTGATCGATATTTTGGACTCAGTAAGAGTAGATAATATTCGTATGGATTATCGATAAAGGATTTCTAAGAGAAATTTTATTCTATAAAGATTTTCGATAATTATTAGAATAATAGACTAAGTTAGGAAAATTCAGTCTAAGTCATTGGGAAAGAAAATTTTTATGAGATGGTAGTGTGGATTTCCCGAATATGGAAATATAGAATTTTTGGAAAAAATTTGATAGCTCTATGAAGGTAAAATCGCAGTAGAGATATTTTATGAATATCAGGATATCAGATCGAACTGAAATTTCAGAGGTTGTTCCATAAGCCATGGAAAAGTCGTAAAATAATATTTATGGAATAGTGGCCGGTTGGAAATGAACTAATTTAGTTGAATTGTAATGGATGACAATTTTGAAACAAGCTAGTAAATAAAAACTAGTTGGAGGGCAAATTGGTCATTTTGCCCCCAATGGCATTTTTGAAATATTTAAAAGTTACAAGGATAATTTTGGAAGAAGGAAATGGAAGAGTAAATCTTGGCCCTTGATTAATGACAAGATCAATCTCAACCATTGGATTAAAAGGATATTTTAGTAATTTCACTACTTAAATGAATTTAAAATTCATTTATATTTACAAGTGGCATATTTAGAAGAATTTAAAACAAAATGGTCAAAGAGATGAATATTTATTCATCTACAATTTCGAAAATGAGGGGAGAAAGAGAGAAATATGGAGAAAAATTTTCTAAGCTCGATTCAAGCCCCGAAACTCGATTTTCAGGTAATATTTTCAACTACAAAGTTGTTCTACTCTTCAAGCTCTATCTTTTGATGTCAATAATTCATGGAATACATGCTTGATTGATGAGAATTTTGATGAGAAAGAAATTAGGGTTTATGGATTAAATTGGGGGTTTTGAGATTTTATGATTCTATGTTGAAATTTAAGTTGAAATTAAGTTGTTATGATGATAAAATCATTTTTTGAGTTGAGAACCCTACATATTTTAGTTTGTATGAAGATGATTAGGGTTTATGGATTCAAGTTTGATTTAGGGTTTGTGATGTTGGATAAATGATCTAGTAAGCTTGAATTTGTTATTTGGAAGCAAAACCCTAAATTAAAGGTATAAGGACCATTTCGGCAATTCTGAAAGTTAGAGGAATAATCTGAAATTTTATGATTTTAAAGTGTATTTATGTTATTGTTGATGTTGGAGATGTGAAATTGAAGTTAGAATGCAAAACTGATGTTAAATCGAGTTAGTGACCATTTTGACAAATTGTCAAAGTTAAATGACCAATTCGGAAATGGGGTTTTAGAGAATGACTAAATCTGATTTTAGTTGAAATAATAGAATTCAAGTAGTAATGTTGATTTGAGGACTAAATTGCAAAGTTAAGAAGATTAAATCCTTATCTTTTCATTTTAGTGACTAATTCGGAAAGAAGGAAAAATTAGGGGGATCAATGTTAAATAATTATTTGATGAAAAAGGGTGATAAGTTGATGGTTTGAATCAAGTATTGGGACTAAATTGAAAAGTAGAGAAGTAAGGGGAAGTTAGTATAAAGTTTGGAGTTATTTATGGAAGTAGTGTAGAAAACTGGATTATGACAGTAAGTTTGAAAATTCACCATAAATTCTACAAAAATGGTTAGAAGGTGAATTTTAAACCGATGTAAATATTTGTTCGTCTAGTTTCGTTTCAAACAAACGGAAACTGATTTTGAGTTCCGAGTAAAAAGATATGAATTTTTAAGTGGTGAAAGGTCAGAAAACAGTATGGCAGTCTGTTCCGAAATCAGCACTGGAAATTGACTTTGAAAATTTGTCATAAATCGTACGAGTTGAATTTGGGCTATTAATTTATATGGTTGAAGAGCTTATTGAATCTAGTCTCTTTCAGAACAAACGGAATCGAATTTTGAGTTGTAGATTATTTTATAGAAATATTTCTTTGAAGATAGTGAAATCTGCAAGAAAATGAGAATTGATACATTTTGTATCTAAATGTTGGTTAACAAGCTAGAAAGAATTAATTGAAGTTCAAAAAGGTTATTAAGGACCAAAATGAGTTTTTGGACAGTATAAGGACGGAAGGAAAAGTATAGAAATTTTTATGTTGAATGATTCGATACTTTGATTAAAATATCGTTAGAAATGAATCTAACAAATGATATTTATATTCACGTGGTTAATGAAGCCGAACCCGAATCAAAGAGGATTCGAGATACTATAAAGGAAAGGATCGAGTAGAATTTAGTGAGGCATATTATTACATGGCCCAGGTGAGTGCATTTCTATATGTTTGCATTATGTTGAAAAGGGGAAGACTTGAGATAAGTCGACCCTAATTTAAAATTTACATTGCATTTCTTCATAATACGTGATATGATGCATGATTCAACATGGCAAGCTTGATGGAGTACAAGGTACATACTACTGTTTGCATAAATAATGATGAATCATGTTCACATAAGAAAATGACAAGATTAAAATGAAACAAGATACACCCTGGGGATCCAAGCCTATAGTGCAAAATGCACTAACGATGTGTTTATATAAGGAGCAAAGAGCGTCCTTATATGAGGAGCAAAGAGCGTCCTCTCGAGTACGTACTCTACATGGCACTACGGTGCAGATAGGCTACGGGGTTTCCATGGGCCTCTAGCCAGACACGTTGATAATATAACAAGATGATTACATGAAAGAACATGATACATGATACTGATGTTACATGAATACATGATACATGAAAAATATGTTACATGATTTCATGATACATGAAAAAGAAGTTAAATGTTACATGACAGAGAAGTACATGGCATACATGATAGAAATGTTACATGATACATAATAGAAATGTTACATGATACATAATAGAAATGTTACATGATATATGATAGAAATGTTATATGATACAGAATAGAGATGATTCATGTTATACATGATAATGATGTTTTATGATTTACATGATATTGCAGATTCATGATTCACATGATAGCGATGATACATGAAACATTGATATTGTGATATGATTGCCATTTATACGAAAAAATGTAACGTACTTTATACATGACTACTAAATTATATTACTTCATATTTTGATAACCTGTTTTGAATGCCTCACTAAGTTCGTACTTTGTGCGTTCTTATGTCACACGTAGGTTTCCTGGAAATCGTCTATCGAGGAGGAGCAGAAACTTGGGAAAAATCAAGTTACTACAATAAGTTCAGTAAGTATGTCTTTGTCATAATTTGATAGACTAGTGGGCATGTAAGTATTTTAAAGTTGAATTGTCTACAACATAAGTTTACAATGTAATTATATGCTTTTATGGATGGATAAGTTTAGAAATACAATTTTTTAACAATAGCAAAATCTTTGGTATGGTTAAAATGTTGTTTAGCCCTAATCGCTAAAAAAATTTAAAATCAAGAAAGGGTCTAGGCAGCTTACGTAGTTTTCACCTTGAATTATATTTTTATTTCAATAATTCAATTATAAACATTGTAAACCAATTCAGGGTCAAAACTAGCTGCACCTAGATGACATAGTTTTAAATTTAAAACCAAGACAGGGTTAAACTACAAATTAAATTTTGGTATAAAAAAAATTCAAGTCAAGATTTCTTCCAATGATTTCGTAACATCTTTAATGTATATTCGATCTACGAATATACGTTAAGGGTGTTACAATATGATTAGATAATGCGTTCCACTTTAGATTAATTTATTTTTTAATGGATGATTAACTATTTCATTAGATTTACAATTGAGTTTAATTATAGTTTAGTCTTAAAATTGTGTGAATAATGCGATTCAGTCTTTAAAATATGATCGATTAATATTTTGCTTAATTTGAGATTAACTATGATCTGACTTAAGGCTACGGCTTTTGATTAAAATATTAATTTTCTATTTTTTATCACTACTTGTTTTCTTTTCAGCATGCTCTGAGTTTTGTTTTTGCTTATTTTTTTGTCTTTTTATAATAGTGCTATTAACCTCACTTTTGAAGCCTTTTAGACGACACAACCCCTTTTGGTACCAATTTTGGGGGTTGTGAGGGTGCTATAACCTTCCCCACACATAACTGACTCTCGAGTCCGACCATGACTCTGGTTCAGACGCAGACCAGGTCTATAGGTTTTCGGTCATACCCAACCCAAAACGATCGATGGCAACTCTAATTAATGACGAGTTCATTGAAGGCCCAACCAATTTTGGCCCAGACAAAAATGACCTCGACAAGAGCCTATGGTGTACACACTGGCAGCGATTAAATTTTTACATTAAACGGACATCGAAACGATGTCCAATTGCATGTACATGCATCTTAGGGACTAAATTGTAATTCTAAAAAATTATAAGAACTTATCCCAATTTTAAATTTCCAATTCTCAATTAGCCATATTTCATGATTGTGTGTAAATTTTTAGCTTAAACAAATCATCCGAACTCACTTAATTATCATATGCTCAAATAGGGACTAAAATGAAAGAATCTAAAATTGCTCATTAAACCAACAAAAATAACTGTCACCGATACTCAGGATAGGTGTACTGGTACGGTATAGCATACTGATACTCCAAGCCCATGTACCAATACCGTCTTTAATCCCAAAATTCCAGTAGCATAAATTCGTATCGATACGGCTGGACTATACCGATACCCACTGGCCTATAATGTACAAATTTTCTGGTTTTTCAGTTTTAATCCATACCAAACATGCTTCAATCAATCTATTAAGACCCTTTGACATACCTCACATGTCAAACATACAACCACGCAACACCCAACCATTTTTCACACAATTCCACCCGCAATTGCACAATCTTGAGGCATGCTTCCTATTTGCATAAAGCTAACAACTTGAAAAGTTAAACAAGGCTCAACATGAGTCAAATAAGGAATATACCTCTCCCAAACCATTATTTAGAACATGCTCAAACCATTGGACCACCAACAAAAGCATTCCATACAAGATGCATATAATAGAGATTCAAAGCATAAACAAACATTCACAAGTCGACCAAGCTCATACATCATCATGCTTAAAAGGTATAAAAACAATGATACAATTATCCAAACCACTTAAAAAAGCACATTACAACCCCAATGGATAATGACGACACATTGCCTTATTTACTGAATACCAAAATAGTTCATCATACCCAATTAAAAGTGGTGTGCTTGGATTCTCTTCACCCAAAATGCAACCTCCAAACCTTAGTTTTCTGCAAAGATGAAATAGAGCGTAAGATATTCGAGCTTAGTGAGGATGATCACAAAACAATCATCTATGCAATATAGATATAATATTGGTAAACCTTGCTTTCTTTTCAAACTTCCTTTTTACGAAATGAATAAATGAAATCATGCTTGAATGAAATCAATCTATAATACATACTCTTGTTTTTCGTCATATATTAATATATTGGCATTTATAGTGACCTTATAAAACCTTGTTTTCATCATCAACCTTATCGGATACACGAACTATGGTGGAGATGATCTTTTAAACTCCTTTTCAATGGCGGTGATAATATTTCAATTACCTTTTTCTCCTTTAGGCTCGGATAATGTCTTTCAATTACCTCAAGACTGAGGGACACCTCAAACCCAAATAGTGTCTTTCAGCTACCTCAAGACGGAGGGACGATCGACTAGGCTCAAAGCCCCCTTATATTTTATAATGCACTCTTATCCTACGGCATGCCAACTATATCCGATACATCTTTTATAGTGAGCCACTTAGCCAATATAGTACATACATACATGGGAATTTGGTGTTTTTAATGCCACATAAACTCAATCACTTTTCTTTATTCAAAGTCATGGTCATAACATGTAAATCAATGGTAGCATAAAGTGCATACTCATTTAAATTCATCGTCATGTATATAACATGGTAAATCAGGATTAAGATGCATTCTATAGCAAGTTCATTCTCATGCATTTATCAAATCTCATTTTAAAACAATTGTTTGCAACTCAATGCCCAAAAATAAGGTACTCACGGTGAAAACCACTTCAACTTACTAGTGGACCTAGGAAAGCTTTCCACACTTTCCCTAAGTCCCCAAAACAGAGCCATCAAGCCTTGTCACTCTCTTAAAATTATTTTCACTCATCGATATGTGATTGCTTCCAAAGCTGTCGCGTTGCAAGCATTCAAAACAATCTGATAGCTAAGAGGGAAGCTCTCTTGCTCTTCCCCTATTTCTACAAAATAAAACCAAGGGGAAAATGCATCAAAATTCATTCTCACAATGGACATCTCAAATGCCCTGCATTCTTAACAAAGCCATCTACAAAAACTATCCGAAAATGCTGAAATCATTCCAAAACTTTAATCAAACAATATCCAGCCACAAACCTTCGAATCCAACATCTAATCCTCATCATTTAACATCCAAAAATACAACTAACACATCCTTATATCTCCAACAAGCATTAAACACTCTTAACAACCCCAAACTAACTAAAAACCAACCTAAAAATTACTCAATTAAGTAGTTTCGTGATTCATACCAAAATATCATCTCACATTATGTTTATAAAATCAAAACATGAATTAACCCACTCAAAATCTCCAGCATTCATTAACCTAATAAAAAAATTTAGGGAAAATGTCATAATCATCATTTAATAAGAATTTCCTCTATTAAATTGCAAAATCAAATTATAAATTATTAAGCAAGAGCCAAATACTAGGGAATTTCAATAAAAAACCTTAGTTTTTAAGTGTGAAGAAGAATTACCTTCAAAAGGGATTTCCACCAAAATTTGACACAACTTCCTTCTTGATTATTTGCCAAGTTGAGCTAAGGGGATCCAGATCTTTTACTTAATATTTCTCCTATCTTCATTATATTGTTCTTTATTGCACTCAAAATCAATCTTATATTCAACACCTTAATCTTTCTTTATAGCCACTATTACACTCACATTTTCTTTATTTTCAGAATTATTTGCAACGACATAAAAATACATCTAAATACCTATCCTTGTGGGATCGATATCTAACAAGACCTACATGCTCACTATACTTGCATCTGCAGTGTACACTTCCACATTTTTTATGATGATTATTTATTGATCAAGTTTTAGCGCCGTTATCAGGGATGGCGTTATTTAGTGTTAATGTTTTTGCTTGCAATTCTTTTTTGTTTCTTTAGTTATTAGTTGTTACTAATCTATTTGCTTTCTTTTCTTTTTATTAGTTTCTTTGATGTTGTATGACCAGAAGTTCTACCATACCACTTTTTGTGCCTGGTCCATAAGTTAAAAGGACTCTTAGACGAAGACATCAAGAACAATGTAAGATGCCAAGACAGTTTAACAATGAGGGTATTCTAGTAGTGCCCCCACATGATCCTATAAACCTATCACTACACTCATCATCCCAGCACAGAATAATCTATGAGGTTGTAGTTCCTTAGCTGGATGATTTACAATTGGGAGTTGTTAGACCTCCTATTCATGTTGGCAATTTTGAGTTGAAGCCGGTTATGATTCAAATGCTCAATTCGAATGGGCAGTATATGAGGTTGCCACATGAAGATGCTGGAGAACATCTTCAATCATTTCTTTTAATTTGTTCTTCTTTTAGTCAACTAGGTGTTCCCGATGATGCCTTACGTATGTAATTATTTCCATATTCTTTGTAAGGAATAGCTCACATGTGGTTTTGTGGACTCCCTATTAGATCTACCACATCATGGAATGATCTTGTAACACAGTTCGTATTGCGCTTTAATCCACCAATAATGAACTCACACCTGAGGAATGATATCACTACTTATTATTAGTTAGATGATAAAACTCTCCACACTACATGGGAAAGATATAAGTCATTATTGTGACAATGTCCTAACCATGGCCTTCAACAAAAAAACTCAAATTGAGATTTTTTACAATGGGTTGAATGTGGCCACAAGACATCTTATCAATGGATCAACTAATGGACCTTTACTTAATTACAGCAACACTACTGTTGTTGGTGCGTTGGAGCAATTTCCTCAGAATGATTTCTAATATCCTATTTCAAGAGCTACTTCATGCAAATCTGTACCAAGGGTTTTTGAGCTGGATGATATCTCTTCTCTAAAGGCTCAGATTTCTTCTTTGGAGAACAGACTCAAAGGTATGGATGGTTATGTGAAATTGCTCACATTCACTTAGCTCAACAAACCACTACACGTGTGTTCTCTTATGAGATTTGTGGTGAGAACCATAGCTATGAAGATTGCCCACAACATGCCAAAAATGCGAGCTATGTAAGCAACATGCGAGGCAATACCATGGGTACTTCTTACCATATAGCTAATAGAAAATCTTAGGGCAACTCTAATTCTGCACAAAATTTAGGAGTATTTCGCTCTAGGAATAATTCTTTTCAAGGTAACTCTAGAGCTTGCTTATAATTGCTTAAAATTTCAAGCAATCTTTCCTCATGATCATTAGATAGATCAATAGCAATGATCATTGGAAAATTAGAGTGTTTACCTAAGTAGGCATACTTGTGGTGGTCTGGCAACTATTTTAGTTCCAATTCTAGTGACTCCTCAATAGATTGTTTAGGTGCCTTGATTTCTCTGCCAGCGAACTCCAATGGCTCTGGCTATCCAAAGTAATTAACAACTTCATTCTCCAAGGTTGGTCCTTCAGTGTCTTCATTCATCTCAATTTCATCATCTAGTTTTCTGGCATCATCATCTGCTTCTTGGCACAGCTGTACCACGTCCATAGTGAAAAAAGACTTCATCATCTCATCAGCTTGGCATACCTTACGTTCATCTGCGTATTTAAGAGCTTAAAGCACATTAAATGTAACATGTTGGTCATTCATGCACATAGTAAGTTCACCTTTATGAACAATAATTAAGGCTCTACCTATGGAAAAGAACGGTCTGCCCAATATAAATGGGACATTTATATCTGCCTTATAATGTAAAATGATAAAATCAGCTGAAAATATAAATTTGTCAACCTTTACCAACACATCCTCAATCATACACTTAGGATGTGCAAAAGATTAATCTGCCAACTGAAGTGTTACATTGGTAGGCCTTACTTCGATGTCGAGCCTTTTGAAAATAAACATTGGCATCAAATTAATGCTGGCTCCCAGGTCACATAGTGCCTTACCCATGAATCTATTGCCAAAGCTATAGGGAATAGTAAAACTTATCGAATCTTTCAACTTCGGTGGCATCCCTTAGTGAGAGCTACAGTCTTGAAATCACCTAAATTCCTCTTTTTGGAGAAAATATCCTTCATGAATTTAACATAGTTGGGCATCTGCTCAAAAGTTTCTACTAACAGTATGTTAATCTATAACTGCTTAGGAACTTCTAAGAAGCGCTTAAATTACTGATCTTGCTTGTGCTTCTATAGTCTTTGAGGAAATGGTGGAGGTGGGTAAGCAAATGTTGACTCTGCCAGCTTTGCAAAGGGTTTCCTGGCATTAGACTGAGGTTTGGCATCATTTATCTCTACTTATTTCTTCTCTTCTTCTTTTATTTCATCTACTGGTCCCTTCTCTTTCTTCTGGCGATTAACTGAGTACTTGACAAGTATCTTAGCCTCGCATTGCTTGCCACTCCGAAGAGTTATAACTTTGTATTGTTTATTGCCTCTCTGTCGAGCACCTTCTGTATCACTTGGCAAAGCTCCCTATGGTTGATTGCTAAGTGCATTGGCAATCTATTCGATTTGAATCTCCAAGTTCTGCATAGATGCTGCCAAACTCTAGATAGTTGCATCATTCATCTCCATATATTCTGTCAAAGTCCCTTGGTTGTTCCTTTGTCCTGCATAAAAATTACTTTGTACCCTCTGTGGCATGGCATTATGGTTGAAACCTTGTTCGGCATTGTTATTTTGATGCTGGGCATTGTTCTGACGCTGGGCATTGTTGTTCTACTATTGGGCATTGTATTGATTACCTCATTGATTTCCCCAAGCTAAATTTGGGTGATGCCTCTATCCTGCATTGTAAGTATTAGAATTTGCATTATAATTATGATTGAAATTGCCAACAAAATTTACTGACTCGGGGTTGGCAGAGCAATCTTCCATATAATGGTCTTCCCCATATATTGTGCAAAATAGATCTAATGCCTTGACCTCATGGGATTCTTTAATTTTTTACAAAGTTCTCACCATGCTAGTAAGATTGAAAATCTCAACGTGGATGGATGTTAGTTCATCTAGCACTAATTTCCCACCAATTTTAGTTTTGGTCCCTAGTCTGGTAGTATGATACTCAAAATCATTAGTCGAGATCCTCTCAAGGATGCCTACTACCTCTGTATAGTTCTTGTCAAATAGTGAACCATTTGCTGAAGCATCATCAACAATCTCGACATCAACATTGTGTCCATTGTAGAAGGTCTCTATCTAGGTCCAATTTGGGAATCCATGCATAGGAAACCTCCTCAATAGGTCCTTGAATCTCTCTCATGCATCATATAGGGTCTAATCATCAGCCTGCCCAAATGTAATGATCTCACTCCTTAGCCTGGCAGTGAGTTTAGGTGGCTAGAATCATAGCAAAAATTTATGGCATAGATCTCCCTATTAGGTGACAGAACCAAGTGGCAAAGAACTAAGCCACAATTTTGCTCTATCTCTCAGGGAAAATGTGAAGAATTTTAGCTTCACTATATCTTTCGATACTCCAGTCTGCTAAAATAGCTGGCAAACTTCCATAAATTGCTTCAAGTGTTACCTCAAGTCTCTAGTAAGTGCTCCATCAAGTTATCTTACATTAAAAAGTGTTTGTATCATCACCGATTTAAGTTAAAAATTTGGTGTATTCACCTTGGGACCAATCAGTCCTAGCATCAAATTGTCTATGTTCGGTGCAGAGTGTTCTCGGATAGGTCTCTCTTTCTCCATATTAACGGCTGGGACAATAGATGCGGTCAGTATCCCATTGTGGATTGGTGGATTTCCCTGATTGTGTGGATTACCATTGGTTCCTCCATTGCCTTGATGTGCCATCTCTCGAGCTTTTCTTTTTAACCTTCTTAGGGTTTTTTAAATTTCTGGGTCTTATGGCCGAGTGTTCTTGGATAGGTCTCTCTTTCTCCATATTAACGGCTGGGACAATAGGTGGGGTTGGTATCCCATTGTGGATTGGTGGATTTCCCTGAGTGTGTGGGTTACCATTGGTTCCTTCGTTGCCTTGATGTGCCATCTCTCGAGCTTTTCTTTTTAACCTTTGTAGGGTTCTTTCAATTTTTGGGTCGTGTGGCCAATCTTCCAACAAAGGGCAGTTTCTGGTCATACACCAGTTAAAATGAATAAATAAAATGAAATAATAATAGAAAAACAAAACAAGTAAAAATCAAAACAATAAATTCCATCGCAATCCCCGTCAACAACGTCAAAAACTTGTCAACTATTGCTAACGCTTGGCAAACAATTGAATATTTAGTGTAAAAGAGCAATTAAATAATGCCAAGGTGAGTCTTATGCGTTCAAGTATACACGGTCAGCAAGTAATACAACAACTGAGCTGAGTATCGAATCCACAGAGATTGACCAAGAACTTATTTGCTTAATATTTACTTGTTTGTAAGAAAATAAAAGTGTTTGAAATGATTTGGATTTTTTGATTGAAAGATAGCGAAAACAAAGTAGTGAAAATGGCAGCAGTCTGGCAACGAAAGTATTCAATTGAAAGATGAGCGTTGGCAGGGGATGCTTGGATTTCACGCTACTTATGCCAACCTTTAATATTATCCTACCTTGGTTTTATTGCCAAGCAGATTAAAGGCAGTATTGTCTCGGTCGATGGCAATACCCTAAGTTAACCATGATAAAACCCCTATATGTCTATAGTGAAGCTTTTCATTAATTAACTCGATTAAGTGTCAACCTTTACTCCTAAGGGGTAGACTCACTTCCGCAGTAAGTTCATCTACTAGAACATCTTCTGTCGAAGCTTCTTGCCTTAGAATATGGAAACTGATCGTTGCCCCTTAAGTCTGTTAAGATATTAAAGTGCAATAAGCACACTATGCAAATTGTTGTATTGTAATATACCGATTTTGGACTAGTGACAAAAAATGTAATTTTTGAAAGTTTAGGGGTTAAAGTGTGAACTTTGGGAAAGTTTAGGGACCAAAGTGTAATTTCCAAAAGTTATGTAAGTTAACCCCGTAAATAAATAGTTCACCCCTGAGAGTGGCATTTCCATGTTACCCAGATTTTTCATACGAGGCTTATATAATTAGAATTTTTGGATCGAAAGAAATTGTTAAGTGTGCACTAACCAGAGTAGTTCAGGGATGGGTGACCTAATGGGAAGGTCTCATATTCAATATTTTGATTGATAAAAAGGATTTATTTTAAGTCAATAATATTCGATATGGATTGTGGAGATAACATTTCTAAGAGGAAATGTATCTGATAAAATTTCCCAGTAATTATCGGTATATCGGATCGAACTAAAATTTTAAAGACAATTCCAAGAAATTATAGAAAATTCATAAAATATTATTTTATGAATATTTTATTACATTTGGTTGGATTCTAACTAGATTTAGTTAGATTTTAAAGGAATGGCAAATTTCAAGTCTTGTTAGTAAATAAAGTCTAGTTGGAGGGCAAATTGGACATTTGCCATGAATGACATTTTTGGAAGGTGAAAAATACATGGATTTTATCTTGGCCATTGATTTTTGATAAGATTAAATCTTGGTCATTGGATAAAAATGGTAAATTAGTAAATTCACTAATTAAATGAATTTAATATTCATTTAATTATGACATGTGGATTAATAAAAGGAGAGATAAAAAAACATCATCTTTTATCATCCATGGGTTGTTCAAAACTACAGAAGAAAGGGGAAAGAAAACTTTCAAGCCAAAAATTGAAGAATCAAGGCAAGTTTCAAGCAAAATTAATTAAGGTAAAGTGATCTATGCTTGATTCTCTTCATTTTGATAGTATTTTGCATGATAAAGGTCAATTTGGTTCGTGTACATGGATGAGGATGATTATGATTTTGATAAAATATGATGGAATTGGAGTAGTATTGTGTAGAATTGATGATATAGACATGAAATCAAGCTTGAATTTAGATTAATTTCTTGTTTGAAGTTATAAACCCTAACCCTAAGAATTTGGGGATTTTGGTTAGGGACTTAAATTGAGAATGGAATTAAATAGAATATGATGTTGTAAGCTTGATTATGATGTTAGATTAAATAATTTCCCGAAGTTGAAAGTTTAGTGGCTAATTCGAATTGTTGGAGAAATTAGGGGAAATTATTGAATATTTATTGTAGCATTTGAATTGATGAATTATGATCAAAATAGCATGAATTAATGATTAGAGGCCAAAATGGAAAATTTTGGAAGTAGAGAGATCAATTCTGCAATTTGAGGAAAATAAAGGATTGAATTTGAATTGATGATTATTTGATAGAAATGATGTTTCAAGCATGATAGGAAGTTAAAAGAATTAAAATGACAAGAAAAGAAATGTGATAGACCATTTTGAAATATTGTGAAATAAAAATTTTAGTGAATGACTAAATTAGTCAAAGTTGGAAAGTCAAAGGAAAATTTCTAGAAAGGTTAGAACTAAATAAATAGTTAGTTTGTACATGAATTTAATGTACAAATGTAGGGTAGTGGCCAAAATGTCACTTTTATAAAGTTTAAGAATTAAATATATATTATTCCAAAATGAGTTAATAGTAAAGGAAATTGTTCTAAATTGAGCTTGAACAATTATTTAATGTTTAACATGGTCACTAAGAACCATAGTGAACAATTGGTAAATATCTAGAAGAAGAGTAATAAAGGGGATGTTAGAATATTTAAAAAGTTAATTATGGAAGTTGTGTTGGATTCGAATTGTGGCAGTAAGTTTAATAAGTTGCCATAAATTTTATTAAAAATGGTAGATGATGAATCTTATACCAATGTAAAGATATGGTTGTCTAGTTTCGTTTCCAGCAAACGGAAGTTAATTTCAAAAGTTCCAAGTTAAAAGATATGGATATAAAATATATGCCCAAATAAGTTATTGATGAGCAGGTACGGTTGGAATGCTATAGAATATATCGGTTTAGCATTTTGTTCGGGCATTACAGTGTTAAAAGTACATTTAGTGTATGGTAAGCACAACCTTATAAATGTACGGGCATTATGGTAAGCACAACCATATAAATGTGGGGAAGCACTTCGGTGCATAATTATCCGGGATAGCCCTATTGTGTTAGCACTTAACACTTAGAGAATGGTCAGCACAACCTAATGTGCAAAATGGCTAGCACAACCTAAAGTGCAGTATGGTCAGCACAACCTAATGTGCAGTATGGTTAGCACAACCTATTGTGCATAATGGTTAGCACAACCTAATGCGCAGTGTGGTCAGGACAACCTAATGTGCAGAATGGTTAGCATAACCTAATGTGCAGTATGGTCAGCACAACCTAATGTGCAAAATGGTCAGCATAACCTAATGTGCAGTATGGTCAGCACAACCTAATGTGTAGAGTGGTTAGCACAACCAAAAGTGTAGTGTGGTCAGCACAACCTAATGTGCAGTGTGGTCAGCACAACCTAATGTGCAGTATGGTTAGCACATCCTAATGTGATGTGCAGAGGAGGAAAACCTTATATTTACGATCACTTTGATGCAGTTTTATCTCGTGTGCTCAAAGTCCTCAAGACTACTTTGGATAATAATTTATTAGATAAATGGTAAATAATTTAGAGAGTATATGAACTCTCTGAGTAAATGGCAAGCATGTTGGTAGGACTTTATATCCGGTTATATTATGTTAATACATGATTAACATAAGGAAATAAGAATATATGTATATAATGATCACAACGCACGGTTATTATTATCTTGACGTGGGATTAAATCAGGTTGTATCGCATTAACTGTTATAATTTCTTCATTAAGTATATACTTAGCGTATGATGATTTTCATGCGTAGGTAAGAACAAAGATCAGAGTAAGGAGTAACATGCATCATTATTAGGAAGAAAAATAAACAACATTGGTCATGACATCCTTGAATGCGTTTTGATGTTGCTAGTTGGCATGTATAGGTTATTAGTAGCTCGTTTTGAATTAATTTAGATATGTTCGTAATAAATTATACCTAGATATGTGGTTAATGGTTGATGGTTAATTTTATTAATCTTGGTGATGGTTTAATAGATTTTCTAGTAATGAAAATCGGGTAAATATTAGAAAATGGATTTTTAGAATAGTCGAAAGAATTTTCTATTTCAGGCGGTTTTTAGGCAGTTATGTTATTTATTGATTGTAGTAATAAACTGCTAAGTTGCTGCCTAGAATCGGAGTTAAATTGATTGGTCAAAAAATTAGTAACTGTTGTTACGCGTAAAAGGGAAAAATGATAAATCGTTATTTCTATAGCATATAACTATTATGAATAGTGGTTAAGAAATCAGGTGACACTCTATAAGAGTGTTGGGTATTAAATAATACTAAGGGTGTTGCATTTATTATTCATCATTTATTATCATTATTTGAGAGTTCTCTTACTCTCTAATTTATTCTTCATTTATTATCATTATCTGAGAGTTCACTTACTCTCTAATTTATTCACCATTTATTATCATTTTCCGAGAGTTCACTTACTCTCTAATTTCTTCACCATTTATTATCAAATAAATTATTGCCCAACATAGTTTTGAGGAATTGAGTACATGAGTCAAAACTGCACCAAAGTGCTAATAAACCGCACCGAAGTGCTAAGAGACCGCACATAAGTTCTAAAGAACCACACCTAAGTGTTAATAAACCGCACCGATGTGCTAAACCGCTGGACTCTATGGCATGTAAACTATACTCTATACCTCAAATACTTTTTTTGGGCATACTTTCCAATTCCATATTCGATTCATCCATGGCAATAAAATTAAATACCGGGCAGTTCATACCCTGAATATAACATAAACATATTACAATTAAATTACCTGTGATCAATGCATGTAATTCTTCTACCTTTGACAATTCTCAACATGTCAAATATAAATTCATGATATAATTATCAAGCAGTTATTAATAAGGTAGACTTCTCACAAGTCTTCCAAATGATAATCATAGTATTATCCATGCATAAAAATGCACTCACCTTGACACTTTATAAATTGCCAATATGTACTTAGCCTCACTAAGCTTCAGCTTTGATCTATATCATTTCCTCGATTGTTAGCTCGATCTCGGTTTTGATCACGATCTATATGTGTATTAGCAGGCCACAAATGCATTTCAAATTATATGTTAGTATCATACTAACACATAAATACAATAGAAATAATTTTCCTACAATTATTCTTATAATTGTCCAATCTTAGTTCCATGACATAAGTCAATATACTTTTAATAACTTGAATTTTCCTCAACTCTTAATCAAAAAATGATCAAAACTTCATTCTAATAACAATTTAAGCATAAAGCTTCCATGAAAAGAAATTTTCACTTTAGTCCTTAACTTTCTCCAAAATGCCGAATTGGTCCCCAAACTTTCCAAGATTTCTGAATTGATCCTTATATTTTTACAAACTTCTAAAATAGTCCAAATGACATTTTAAAACTTGTAAAATCATAATTTCATCATATCCAATCTTATGGGAATTTTTCCATAATTTCTTCTAATTTTTCTTCTTTGACCGAAATGGTCCCTTACTTTCCAATATTTCCATTTTGGTCCTAAATTATCAAATCAAGCTAATTTGATCAAATTCTCATCATTTCTAATGCTAGAATAATTTTCACAATAATTTCCCCTTTATTTCCAATTCTAACCGAATTGGTCCACTATTCTTCCCAAGGGAAAATTTTTATTCTAACATCATATTAAGGCTTTTAATATCAAAAATCATTCATTTCCATCCTTTATTAAATTCCCTAACCAAATCCCCAAATTCTAGGGTTAGGGTTTATAACCTTGAACATAGAATTAAACTAAATTCAAGTTTGTTTTCATGTCTACAACACTTGAGTTACTTAATTCAAGCCTTAATTCCAACATGGTTCATGAAATTCCAATTTCTCTCTCTTCAAGAACATGAACTATTCTTCATAATAGCATACAATATTACTATCAAAAGAAAGAGCATGAAACATAGATCAATTTATTTCAAAGCAACAAACCCTGATTCTAACTTTAAGACCTTCAAATTTGCCAAAGAAATTTTTCTTTCCTTTTTCCCCTTGTGTTTCAAAAATACCCAAGAAAGATGAACAAATTAGTTCATATTTTATCGTTTTAATTCACATGTGATAATTAAACGAATTTTAAATTCATTTAATTAGTGAAATTACTAATTTAACCTTCAAATCCAATGGCTATATTTAATCTTATCATAAACCAAGGTCCAAGATTAAATCCATGTGTTTTTCATCTTCTAAAAATGCCCTCAACATTTCAAAATATTTCAAAAATGCCATCCATGGCAAATGTCCAATTTGCCCTCCAACTATACTTTATTTACTAACAAGGCTTGAAAATTGCCATTCCATCACAATCTAACTAAATCTAGTTAGAATTCAACCAAATGTAATAAAATATCCATAAAATAATATTTTATGAGTTTTCTGTAATCCTTGGAACTGTCTTTAAAATTCCAATTCGATCCGATTACCCGATATTCACTTTCTACGATTTTTCCACTTTCCAAACTATCGGGTAAAATATGAAATTCTCATAATTCTGATCTCCATATGTAAATATTTTAAACATACAAAATATTCCATAATTTTGTAAAAATCAAAATCTTGAAATTTTGACTCGGTCCAATATACCGATAATTTACCCGAAATCTTTATCGGATAAATTTCTCTTAATAATCCTTTATCAAATATCCATAAAAAATTCAACTCAAACTGATTCCCCTTTTTATCAGTCTCAACTATTGACATGAGACCTTCCCATAAGGTCACCCATCCCAATGCTACTTTTGCTTGAGCACGTTTAACTTTCAAGTTCGATCCAAATTCGAATAATATAAGCCTCGTATGAAAAATCCGGGTAACACAGAAATACCACTCTTGGGGGTAAACTATCCATTTACGGGGTTAAATTACTTAACTTTTTAAAATTATAATTTGGTTCCTGAACTTTTCCAAAGTTTACACTTTAACCCCTAAACTTTCAAAAATTACATTTTGGTCACTAGTCCAAAAATTGAGATATTACAATTCCTCCCCCCTTAAGAAAATTCATCCTTGAATTTTCCTTATGTACTAGGTTCAAAAAGATACAAATGTTGCTTTTTCATTGATTCCTAGGGTTCCCAAGTAACTTCCTCTATTTTGTGATTTCTCTATAAAACTTTGACTAGAGGAATCTTTTTATTCCTTAACTACTTTTCTTCCACAGCTAAGATGCTCACAGGTTCTTCGTATGTCAATTCTGGTTGAATTTCGATTTCTTCCGGTGTAATGACATGCGAAAGGTGTGATCTATACCTCCTTAACATGGATACATGAAATACATCATGGATTTTATTCATCTCGAGTGGCAATGCTAGCTGATATGCCACTAATCCAACTCTCTTTATAATTTCTTAAGGGCCAATGAACCTTGGACTGTGTTTACCTTTCTGTTCAAAACGATCGGCATATCATTTCTTAATAGCTTGGTTATCGAGGGGTAATCAATGAAAAATCTTTCATGAACCGCCGATAATAACCAACTAATCCTAAGAAACTTCTTACTTCAGAGACATTCTTAGGGACTTTCCATTCAAGGATTGCTTGAACCTTCTTAAGATCAACTCAAATTCCTTCGGCTGAAACTATATGCCCAACGAAAATTACTTCCAATAACCAGAATCCACATTTTGATAGTTTTTCATACAACTTCTTTTCTTGTAGAATCTAGATAACTACTTGAAGATGAGTATCATGCTTCTCCTTGGTTTTAGAATAAACCAATATATCATCAACAAATACTACCACAAATCGATCCAAATACAGCATGGAAAGTTTGATTCGTTAAATCCATAAATGCCGCCGGTGCATTTGTAAATCTGAAGGGCATTACTACAAACTCATAATGCCCATATCTAGTTTTAAAAGCTATTTTTGGTATATCCGCCTCCTTAATCTTTAATTGATGATACCTTGATCGAAGATCAATCTTAGAGAACATTGTTGCTCCCTTAAATTGATTAAAAAAAGTATCAATCCTTGCAAAAGGATACTTATTCTTTATCGTCACCTTATTAAGCTGACGATAATCCACCGCCCTTCTTATTTACAAATGGGACTGGGGCTCCCCAAGGTGCTATACTAGGCCGTATAAAACCTCGGTCTAATAATTCTTGTAACTGAGCTTTCAACTCTCTAAGCTCTATAGGAGTTATCCTATAAGGTGCTATCGGTATTGATGTTATTCCATGAAGCACATCAATACCGAATTCTTCCTCTCAATCGGGAGGTAATCTCGGTAATTCATCCAGAAAAATCTAGAAATTCTCGTACCGTTGGTATATTTTCCAGATTTATTTTTGTTTCTAAAGCACTAATCACATTGTTCGGATTATCCGGTTTTTCGCCTACAAATACCATCTTTGAGCCGTCTGGCTTCTTCAAGATTAACCCTTTTATATTTTCCATAAGACCAACAAGAAATTCTACTATTTGAATCTTTAGAGGACATTTTTTTTGCATATTCTACTCGCTTTGGCACTTTGTCCTATTGGATTGACTGTAACTACTTCACTCTAAATTAGTTCTATCGGAACATTTCTTTCAAGTATTATTTTAGAACTAATGTAAGAATGAGTAGAGCCTAGATCAATTAATGCAAAGATAGGTCTGCCAAAGAGTTCGATCATACCTGCTACAATCTCTGCATTATCCTGATCCTCAACAATGTTGATGTGGTATACCCGAGTTGTAGCCTTGCTCTCTCGATTAGGCGTAAATGTACATGTTCCTAGGTTACTACCTTTATTTCCTTTACCTGCCTGATGTGCTACAATAGGCTGATTTGGGTGAAGTTCAGGACAATTCTTCTTGAAATGACCAGCTTGCCCACAATAGAAACATGCCCCAGTCAACCAGCACTGACCAGGATGCCTTTTGTTACAATACTCGCATTCTGAAATAGGGCGAATTCCAAAATCTCGAGTACCCGTAATACTTGTATGGGATTGCTTCGATTTTCTTCCTGCATACCCCTTCTTAACTGAAGAGGCTAATGCTGTAGGATACTGTTGTGGCATTCCTTTACTGCGTTTAAATGATATGCAGCAAATGAACCTCCAGACCTTTTTCTGGTCTGAATCTGCTTCTCACATTTTTCCTCGAGGTCGACTTTCTCCATAGCCTTGGCTCGATTTACCACTTCTTAAAAAGAAGTGAAGTTACGAGAAACCAAAATCTTTTTATATTGAGGATCCAACCCAGCTATAAATCTATCTATTATGGACTTCTCGGTTGGAAGAAACTCTGTTGCAAATCGGCTTAATCTATTGAACTCGCATTCATATTCATAAACCGATCTTCCATACTATTTCAACTGCAGCAATTGTTGTCTCATTTCCTCGACAAATACATCTCCAATATATTTTTTCCTTGAATTCTTGTAGAAAGAATTCCCAAGTAATCCGTTCTGGAGGTACTTGTGCAGTTATCACGTTCCACCATACGCTGGCTTGTTCCATCAATAGGGATACTACTTCCAATTTTCCTTGATTATCACAAGGAATCCTATTTAACATGATCTTTATATCATTTAACCAATAATCAGAAACCATAGGACCTACATTAGTATCACCTCGGAATTCTGGTGCCCCAATTTTCCTTAATTCCTTTGGGACTGATACTGGTGCCTGCCGGTTTAGGATTGCCTCCAAAAACTGCAAAAATAAGCCTTGATCTTGTACCGGCATATTTCTTTGTTCTCGAGCCTGTTGCTCTACATTTTACTGAACCTGAGGTGGATTTTGATTCACCTCATTACTTCCACTTCGAGTAGGCACATCCTGTTTATCAGCCTGTCGAGATTCTCGATAACCCGATATCTGTTCATGTCACGATTATCTAAAATAAGTAAGGAGTAATCTACCCAATATCAGGAATCATCATAATCCTACACAGTATCAGTAATTTTTTAGATATCCTAGTGGCATGTATATAACTCAGACTTTTTACAGATACTCATTTACTATCCAGAACTGGCTAAACCTATAGCTCTGATACCAATAAATTTACAATGTCAAAGTACATTTAGTGTATGGTAAGCACAACCTTATAAATGTGCGGGCATTATGGTAAGCACAGCCTTAAAAATGTGCGGGAAGCACTTCGGTGCATAATTATCTGGTATAGCCCCATAGTGTTAGTACTTAACACTTAGAGAATGGTCAGCACAACCTAATGTGCAGTGTGGTCAGCACAACCTAATGTTCAGAACGGTTAGCACAACCTAAAGTGCAGTATGGTCAGCACAACCTAATGTGCAATATGGTTAGCACAACCTGATGTTCAGTGTGGTCAGGACAACCTAATGTGCAGAATGGTTAGCACAATCTAATGTGCAGTGTGGTCAGCACAACCTAATGTGCAGAATGGTTAGCATAACCTAATGTGCAGTATGGTTAGCACAACCTAATGTGCAGAATGGTTAGCACAACCAAAAGTGCAATGTGGTCAGCACAACCTAATGTGCAGTATGGTTAGCACAACCTAATGTGCAGAATTGTTAGCACATTCTAATGTGATGTGCAAAGGAGGACAACCTTATATTTATTAGCACTTTGATGCAGTTTTATCTCGTGTGCTCAAAGTCCTCAAAACTACTTTGGATAATAATTTATTGGATAAATGGTAAATAATTTAGAGAGTATATGAACTCTCTGAGTAAATGGCAAGCATGCTGGCAGGATTTTATATCCGGTTATATTATGTTAATACATGATTAACATATGGAAATAAGAATATATGTATATAATGATCACAACGCACGGTTATTATTATCTTGACGTGAGATTAAATCAGGTTGTATTGCATTAATTGTTATAATTGCTTCATTAAGTATATACTTAGCGTATGATGATTTTCATGTGTAGGTAAGAACAAAGATCGGAGTAAGGAGTAACATACATCATTATTAGGAAGAAAAATAAACAACATTGGTCATGACATCCTTGAATGCGTTTTGATGTTGCTAGTTGGCATGTATAGGTTATTAGTAGCTCGTTTTGAATTAATTTAGATATGTTTGTAATAAATTATACCTAGATATGTGGTTAATGGTTGATGGATAATTTTATTAATCTTGGTGATGGTTTAATAGATTTTCTAGTAATGAAAATCGGGTAAATATTAGAAAATGGATTTTTAGAATAGTTGAAAGAATTTTCTATTTCAGGTGGTTTTTAGGCAGTTATGTTATTTATTGATTGTAGTAATAAACTGCTAAGTTGCTGCCTAGAATGGGAGTAAATTGATTGGTCAAAAATTAGTAACTGTTGTTACGCGTAAAAGGGGAAAATGATAAATCGTCATTTCTATAGCATATAACTATTATAAATAGTGGTTAAGAATTCAAGTGACACTCTATACTAGTGTTGGGTATTAAATACTAGTAAGGGTGTTACATTTATTGGTATTAGAGCTACAGGTTTAGCCAGTTCTGGGTATGAATTGAGTTTTTGTAGAGAGTTGGAATTATATACATGCCACTAGGATGTTAAAAATATTGATATTTGTATAGAAATATGATGATGCATGTTATTTAATTGTTACTCCTTACTTATATTAGATGATTGTGACATTAACTGATGTTAGATCATCGGGAATCTCATCAGGCAATCGAGCGTGATATGCCTACTCAGAGAGGAAGGTAATGGGGTGAATCAGAATCCACCACAAGTTCAGTAGAATGTAGAGCTATGAGCTCATGGACAAAGAAATATGTCTGTGCAAGATCAAGATTTATTTCTTTGGGTGTTGGATGCCATTATAAATTGGCAAGCGCTAGTATTAGTTCTGAAGGAATTAAGGGAAACGAAAGCACCAAAAATTCAGAATGATACTGATAAAGATTTAATGGTTGCTGATAATTGGTTGAATGATATCAAAATTATGTTGACCAGAGTTCATTGTGGTGAACAGGGAAAATTAGAGGGAATAGTATATCTATTGATGGGGGAAACTAGTATGTGTGGTGGAATGCAGTCACTACACAAGTCCCTCGAAAGCAGATTATGTGGGAATTACCCTTCCAAGAGTTTGAAGTTATTCTTAGAATGAATTGGTTATCGGTATATAATGCTATTGTTGAATGCCGATTTAAAAAGGTTAATCTTAAAGAAACAAGATGGCTTAGAAATGATATTTGTGGGCAAAAGGCCAAACAATATGAGCAATGTGATAAGTGCTCAAGAATCAAAAATAAATATGGAAAATATACCAACGGTACGAAAATTTCCAAATGTCTTTCCAATGAATTTTCAAGATTACCTCTCAATCGAAAGGTGGAATTCGGTATTGATGTGCTTCCTGGAACAACACCAATATCGATGGCACTTTACAGGATGGCTCCTAAAGAGCTTAGAGAGTTGAAAACTCAGTTACAAGAATTATTAGATCGACGTTTTATACGGTAGAGTATATCACCTTGGGGAGCTTCAATGCTGTTTGTGAAAAAGAAAGATGGATCATTGAGATTATGTGTGAACTAAGTACATAATGAAAATTCGAGGACGAATTTTCTTAAGGAGGGAGGAATTGTAATATCCCAATTTTTGGACTAGTGACCAAAATGTAATTTTTAAAAGTTTAGGGGTTAAAGTGTGAACTTTGGAAAAGTTTAGGGGTTAAAGTGTAATTTCCAAAAGTTATGTAAGTTAACCCCATAAATGAACATTTCACCCCCGAGAGTGGCATTTCCATGTTACCCAAAATTTTCATACGAGGCTTATATTATTAGAATTTTTGGATCGAAAGAAATTGTTAATTGTGCTCTAACCAGAGCAGTTCTGGATGGGTGACCTAATGGGAAGGTCCCATATTCAATATTTTGACTGATAGAAAGGATTTATTTTAAGTCAATAATACTCGATATGGATTGTGGAGATAAGATTTCTAAGAGGAAATGTATCCGATAAAATTTCCCAGTAATTATCGGTATATCAGATCGAACTGAAATTTTAAAGACAGTTCCAAGAAATTATGGAAAATTCATAAAATATTATTTTATGAATAGTTTAGTACATTTGGTTGGCTTCTAACTAGAGTTATTTAAATTTTAAAGGAATGACAAATTTCAAGTCTTGTTAGTAAATAAAGTCTAGTTGGAGGGCAAATTGGACATTTGCCATGGATGGCATTTTTGAAATATTTTGAAACTATGAGGGCAATTTTGAAAGGTGAAAAACACATGGATTTGATCTTGGCCATTGATTTTTTATAAGATTAAATCTTGGCCATTGGATAAAAATGGTAAATTAGTAAATTCACTAATTAAATGAATTTAATATTCATTTAATTATGACATGTGGATTAATAAAAGGAGAGATAAAAAAACATCATCTTTTATCATCCATGGGCTGTTCGAAACTAGAGAAGAAAGGGGGGGAAGAAAACTTTCAAGCCAAAAATTGAAGAATCAAGGCAAGTTTCAAGCAAAATTAATTAAGGTAAAGTGATCTATGTTTGATTCTCTTCATTTTGAAAGTATTTTTGCATGATAAAGGCAATTTGGTTCATGTACATGGATGAGGATGATTATGATTTTGATAGAATATTATGGAATTGGAGTAGTATTGTGTAGAATTGATGATATAGACATGAAATCAAGCTTGAATTTAGATTAATTTCTTGTTTGAAGTTATAAACCTTAACCCTAAGAATTTGGGCATTTTGGTTAGGGAATTAAATTGAGGATGGAATTGAATAGAATATGATGTTGTAAGCTTGATTATGATGTTAGATTAAATAATTTCCCAAAGTTGAAATTTTAGTGACTAATTCGAATTGTTGGAGAAATTAGGGGAAATTATTGAATATTTATTGTAGCATTTGAATTGATGAATTATGATCAAAATAGCATTAATTGATGATTAAGGACCAAAATGGAAAATTTTGGAAGTAGAGAGATCAATTCGGCAATTTGAGAAAAATAAATGATTGAATTTGAATTGATGATTATTTGATAGAAATGATGTTTCAAGCATGATAGGAAGTTAAAAGAATTAAAATGACAAGAAAAGAAATGTGATGGACCATTTTGAAATATTTTGAAATAAAAAATTTAGTGAAGGACTAAATTAGTCAAAGTGGGAAAGTCATAGGAAATTTTCTAGAAAGGTTAGAACTAAATAAATAGTTAGTTTGTACATGAATTTAATGTACAAATGTGGGGTAGTGACCAAAATGTCACTTTTATAAAGTTTAAGAATTAAATAGATATTATTCCAAAATGAGTTAATAGTAATGGAAATTGCTCTAAATTGAGCTTGAACAATTATTTAATGTTCAAAATGGTCACTAAGAACCATAGTGAACAATTGGTAAATGTCTAGAAAAAGAGTAATAAGGGATGTTAGAATATTTAAAAAGTTAATTATGGAAGTTGTGTTGGATTCGAATTGTGGCAATAAGTTTAATAAACTGCCATAAATTTTATTAAAAATGGTAGATGATGAATCTTATACAAATGTAAAAATATAGCTGTCTAGTTTCGTTTCCAACAAACGAAAGTTAATTTCAGAAGTTCCAAGTTAAAAGATATGGATATAAAATATATGCCCAAATAAGTTATTGATGGGCAGGTACGGTTGGAATGCTATAGAATATATCGATTTACCATTTTGTGTGGGTATTATAGTGTTAAAAGTACATTTAGTGTATGGTAAGCACAACCTTATAAATGTGCGGGCATTATGGTAAGCACGACCTTATAAATGTGCGGGAAACACTTCGGTGCATAATTATCCGGGATAGCCCTATAGTGTTAGTACTTAACACTTAGAGAATGGTCAGCACAACCTAATGTGCAGTATGGTTAGCACAACCTAATGTGCAGTATGGTTAGCACAACCTAATGTGCAGAATGGTTAGCACAACCTAATACGCAGTGTGGTCAGGACAACCTAATGTGCAGTGTGGTCAGCATAGCCTAATGTGCAGAATGGTTAGCATAACCTAATGCGCAGTATAGTCAGTACAACCTAATGTACAGAGTGGTTAGCACAACCAAAAGTGCAGTGTGGTCAGAACAACCTAATGTGCAGTATGGTTAGCACAACCTAATGTGCAGAATGGTTAGCACATCCTAATGTGATGTGCAGAGGAGGACAACCTTATATTTATTAGCACTTTGATGCAGTTTTTATCTCGTGTGCTCAAAGTCCTCAAGACTACTTTGGATAATAATTTATTGGATAAATGGTAAATAATTTAGAGAGTATATGAACTCTCTGAGTAAATGGCAAGCATGTTGGTAGGATTTTATATCTAGTTATATTATGTTAATACATGATTAACATAAGGAAATAAGAATATATGTATATAATGATCACAACGCACGGTTATTATTATCTTGACGTGAGATTAAATCAGGTTGTATTTCATTAATTGTTATAATTGCTTCATTAAGTATATACTTAGCGTATGATGATTTTCATGCATAGGTAAGAACAAATATCGAAGTAAGGAGTAATAAACATCATTATCAGGAAGAAAAATAAACAACATTGGTCATGACATCCTTGAATGCGTTTTGATGTTGCTAGTTGGCATGTATAGGTTATTAGTAGCTCGTTTTGAATTAATTTAGATATGTTTGTAATAAATTATACCTAGATATGTGGTTAATGGTTGATGGATAGTTTTATTCATCTTGGTGATGGTTTAATAGATTTTCTAGTAATGAAAATCGGGTAAATATTAGAAAATGGATTTTTAGAATAGTCGAAAGAATTTTTTATTTCAGGCATTTTTGAGGCAGTTATGTTATTTATTGATTGTAGTAATAAACTGCTAAGTTGCTGTCTAGAATCAGAGTTAAATTGATAGGTCAAAAAATTAGTAACTGTTGTTATGCGTAAAAGGGAACAATGATAAATCGTCATTTCTATAGCATATAACTATTATGAATAGTGGTTAAGAAATCAGGTGACACTCTATACTAGTGTTGGGTATTAAATACTAGTAAGGGTGTTACATGTATGGCAAAGGATTTGAGAAAATTAAGTACTACCAGATAGAAAATAATGCCAAGACATTTAAATTATTAAAACCAAACATAAGGCTAAGAGAATGGGCAAGAAAGAGATCAGTCGATGCAGCCCTTCATCAATCACAAACATCCCCCAACCAACTGTAAAACCTTAGTTCATGGTTGGGGGTCCATCTACAAAATATCATCATTTCTCATCATTATTTTAAAATAAAAATAAATAAGGCTAAGAGAATGGGCAAGAAGGAGATCTGTCGATGCAGGCCTTCGAATTCTCTAGAGCTCTCAGTCTTAGCTGGTCGAACCACGTCGCCTCTCGGTTCACCACGGTGCAGCCTCTCTTTAATCCTTACTCAAGTGGTGGCTTGAGCTCTTTTAAATACACTTGCGTGGAAACCCTAGGATAAGCTTTTGAGTTTAAATTTTGAATGCGCAAAGGGATAAGACGTGTTATCCTCTTATCTCAATTTAAATCCTAAGGCTGACGTGTACAAGGTCTAACGACTACCTTTACCGATCATTGGACGTCAATCCTTTGCCAATCGAGCTTGGCATTGTTTGGTCTATCTATGTCAACTACTACTCGATAATTCTTTTGCTTCCTTTCGTACATTTTTTTACCAGCGCTTCTCTGCCATGTCTGCATGCCTGTGACCAGCATCAATACCAGCAAAAATAATCTTTCTCACTGGCAGCAGAATAGCTCTTAACTCCTTATGCAAATGCATGGTTTTAACATCTAAATGCAACTAAATATACTCAAAGGCAAGCAAAAGCATTGTAAAATAAGCATAAAAATTAGTACTTTTGAGGAGTTAATAGATGTCACTGTATCATCTTGTCTTTGGAAAATCTTGTCACTTGCCTGTTGAGCTATAACACAAGTCTATGTGGGTTTTGAAACAAGTGAATATAGATTATGAGGCTTTGTAGGCCATTCGTATTATGTACCAAACTCCACTTGGGATGTCACTATATCAGCTTGTCTTTAGAAAATCTTTTTACTTACTTTGTGGACTATCTGTACTGCGTACACAAAGCATCATCCAAACTCCATTTTGGATGACACTTTGTGGGTCATTCATACTGCGTACAAAACTCCACTTGGGATATCACTATATTATCTTGTCTTTGGAAAATCTTGTCACTTTCCTGTTGAGCTAGAACACAAGGCTATGTGGGCTTTGAAACAAGTGAGTCTTGATTATTAGGCTTTGGGGAAAGAAAGATTGTTGGATATCACTATATTGGAAGAAACTCTCTGCAATGCTTATGAAAATGCATCCAAGTCTGTGGATGCAACCTGTGAAGGACCAGAGTTTTTGTAAGATTTTACGAGATTGGCAGAAGTTGTCTCTGTAATGGAAAAACAAGAGGACAAACCTCTTGCAATGATGGTCTACAAAGCACCACCCCAGTTCATTCCCCCTACAATGACGGTCGATGATGCCAACAAACAAGAAGAGCATGAGAATGAAGAAGAGCTTGATCAAGAAGAGGAGGCCTTTCCTCGAAATAAAAAAACAAATGCAAGCGTTCAAAATCCAAAGACAAGAACATCATCATTAAACTCTTGCAGAGTCTTAGTTCTGGCAAGTTCTATATGGATAGGAGATACTGGTACTATGGCATTGGATTACTGAGTCGGAGTATGGACAGATTGGGGGCTGGCTAGCACATGTAGCTTAGTTGGGAACTCTGGGAACAGTGGCAAAGGAGTGGAGGGCATGCCCTCATGAGTTGTCTTTAAGGCACGATCCCTGGCTTCAACATATTGCTAGAGCACTAAGCTTTGCTCCTCATCATTCTCTAATTTTTGTAGAATGAGCTCTTGGCATTGATAAATCTGGGCAAGCAATGCCATTGTATCAGTTGGTATTGGTGTGAAGTAAGCCATTGGTGTCTTGGCAACAGATGCCAGTAGGGAAGCCTTTCCCTTGCCCTTCTTTTTAGCCTCCCTGGCAATCAATTGCCGCTACAAAGCAGGAGTGATAGTTCCTTCGCATTTTTGGATGTTATCGAAGTTGAGCTATGGCACTTTATGCATCATGCAAATTTTATAGATTAGTGAAGGAAAAATCAAATGGCCAGAACTCTTACCAACACAATTGTAGGTCTCGTCCATGATCAGATGACCCATATTGATTTTTCTCCCCATCATGATCGAGTGTAGCAAAGCCATCCTCTCCTCTAAAATTGTGTCATTATGTGTGGTCGGCATAAAATTGGCATTCAAGAAATGGTTCCATCCTCTTGGTTGTGGTTTCAATGCCAGTCTTTTCACAGTTTTCTTGCCCTTGGAAAAAATGTTCCACTTTGTACTTGGTTCGCATAAATCCTTCAATAGCAGCTGTCTTTTGGCAGCATCCATGGATTTGGCAAATGCTGAATGCTTTTCCCCTGCACCATCCAACTTAAACAAGCGATTAACATATCCCTCATAAAATTGAACACACTGACCTCGTACAAACAAAAACGGCAAAGCCTTGGTGGTAAGGTAGGCATAGAATTCTCAAACAATGGTGGAGTGGACCTCCCCAAGCTGTTGGCAAAAGACCTCCCAGTTGTGTTTCTTGATGATGGCAACTACTTCTGGCGAATATCCCAAGTTGGGCTCATTCTTGAATTCGAATCTTTTTTCATAGCTACAGGTTCATGTAGTGTAGTTCTCCTCATACTCCTTCTTTTCCTCATCATTGAAGAATATTTTGGGTAACTCTGAAGAAGATACCATTGAAAGAAAGTGGGAAAAAGGGTTTATCAATGTAAGAGATGAAAGAGATGGATGAGTTCTTACTTTTTCTTGTCGGCTTGAACGAAAGGAAAGGTGGAAATGTTCTTGCTTAAAGGGGAATTAGAGTTAAATAGAAGTTAATGGAGATGGTTGAGACGGTTTAATGGTGAAGTTAGTGGGGATAATGATATTGTGGTAGTTATGGCGTGTATTGGGGAGAGGGATAATGATGAGTTTAGAGGAGAGTGGGAGATGACGATGCGGGAAAAGAAATAGGGTAAAAATTTCAAAGTTTAAAATTTAACTTGTGCGGCGACTAGGGTTTTCTGCTGAGAAAAATTACCTTCCCCTTGGTCTTGATCTTGAGTAATGTCCATGTGTTACTACTCCTCGTGATGATGAGTATCCAAATACCATCTTGTCTTGGCATACTGCCTTGGTAAAATAACCTGCACTAACACTCACAAAAACCTTTCAAATTAGAAAAAATTAAGATAAATAAGCTGAAATACCAAAAGGGAAATAACTAACCTAACTATTTACAATGATCAAATGATGATGAGAGAATTTAATGAATCTCTCTTAGGAGAATAATCTCCATGGCATTACTCTGGCTTCTTTCCCAATAATGCTTCAACCTCTGGCCATTCACATTGAATGTTGTCCCCGTTTTTAAGTCCTTGATGTCTACTGCTCCACGAGCATAAGGCTTGACAACTTCGAATGGTCTTGACCATCTGGATTTTAGTTTTCCTAGAAATAAATTAAGCCTTGAACTGAACAACAACACTTTTTGCCCAACTTCGAATTGTTTTGGTAGTATTTTACTATCATGCCACCTTTTTGTTTTTTCTTTATAAAGCTTGGCCCTTTCATAGGCTTGTGCTCTAAACTCTTCTACTTCATTCAAATCTAACAAGCGCTTCTCACCTACAACCTTCCATTCCATGTTCAATTGCTTGGTTGCCCAATAAGTTCGGTGTTCTAGCTCCACTAGAAAATATCATGACTTCCCAAATACAAGCTTGTATGAGGAAGTCCTTAATGGCATTTTGAAAGCTGTTATGTATGCCCACAAGGAATTATCTAGCCTTAAGGACCAGTCATTCCGAGTTGGGTTCATAGTCTTCTCCAATATATTCTTGATCTCCTTGTTTAAAATTTCTGCTTGGCTATTTGTTTGAGGGTGGTAGGCAGTGGCAATTATTTGCTGGATTTCGTACATGCACAGAGCTTTAATGATTAAATGGCATTTAAAATGGGTACCTTCATCATGTATGATGGCTCTGGGGGCACCAAATATGGTAAAGATGTGCTTGTATAGGATCTTGGCAACTGCCTTGGCATTATTTGTTGGGAGAGCAACAACCTCAACCCACTTGGAGACATAATCTACTGCCACAAGTATGTATAAATTACCAAACGATGGGGAAAAGGAACCATAAAGTCTATCCCTCACACATCAAACAACTCGATAGGCATAATATTCTTAAGTTGCAATTGTTGTCTACTGAAAATATTTCATGTACGTTGCCATCTGTCGCATGCCTTGGCAAAAGAATAGGCGTCCTTGAACAGTGTTGGCCAGAAAAATCATGTCTGCAATACTATAACGCATTGAATTTGGGCCTAGATGTTAGATAGATCGATTAGGCGGTTCGGGAGAACCGAATTAGGCAATTCGAGATAGTTTCAGGAATTAAATTTTAATAAATTGTTTTTGGCTAAAATAAAATGTGGAAAATGCTATAAAATACTTCATTAATATTCTAAAGGTTTTGGTAATTTCAATTTGAAGGAATTAAATCATATTTTTGGACATTTTGGTCCGGTGACTAAAGTGTAGAGTTTTGAAAACTAGTTTTGGTGACTAAATCGTAAAAGGGTCAAAACTTAGAATCTTTAAGGAGCTAATTAACCAAAATTTTTCATCAGATTTTCCCCTTAATTTAGGCTATTTTTAAAAGGTTGTTAAATGGTTTTAACATTAAAGTAAAATATAATTGATTAAAAGGATTTTTAATTAACCAATTTCATTTTCTTACGTAACTACTTTTGCTCTCAAATTTTCTCTCAGCTTTCTCAGCAATCAAACTATCAATTTTATTCCAAAATCCACAGGAATCAATATTTTTATTTCTTTTTGATTTCCTATTTGATTCCTTTGATTTCTACATCAAAATCTACTTGATTTCTTGAAGTTTTCATCTAATCTTTGCCAATTAAGGGAGAAATCAACAATTAGAGGTGATTTTCATTTCTCTCCTCTAATTAAAGGTTCTTTATTGAAATTCCCAAGTTCTTTATCTTTTACAACTGATTTTTGTTATGGAATTATAATTAAATTATGAATATGGCATTTAAATTGAGTTTTGATAAGAAAATTTGATAAATATTGTTATGGATCTTTTTTTGTATTGAATCTAATTGATTTAGATCTCTTATAAGATGTGTTTTAATGTTGTAAGAAGAGATTAATTAAAGAAATCCCGAAACTATGTGAATTGCTAATTTTCTAGGTTGTAAATAGTTAGATTTTGAAGTGATTTTGGATATGTATGGTTAATGGAGGTATAAGGACATTATAAAGATGTTTTAGGATGTTAATTGATGTTGTTAAGATGTTAAAATCAATATGTTTTGCTGGGCTTTGTTTAGATGAAGTTTGGTGATGATTTCAGTTGTTTTAGGGAGGCGTTTGATGGTTTTTACTGAGGTGAAGTTGTGTTTGATGGTTGCTGGAAATTAAAGATGCATGGAAGTGCATTAATCCTCTATTTTTGATTGGGTAAAGTAGAGGAGTTGGATCCTTTAGCTTTTGGAGAGGTTGCGGAAGCTTCGTAAGCTTGATTCTCGCAATGGCAAGAGAGCTTTGGGTTGTTGGTGAGTGGAAACGTGTTTTACTGCTTTTAAAAAGTTTGAAGATGGTTGTTGGGAGTTTAGAATAAGTTTGAAACACTTATCTAAGCTCGGAAGTAAGTATTGATTGATCTTTCTCTCATTTTCGGTTTTACAAAATATAATCTCATGCACATGTTTATGATTTTGATTAGCTACTGTTATATGCATGTTTTAGAAATGAATGATGTTGCAAATGAATCGTATATGATAATTATTGAGAATGATAAATGATTTATGAAAGAATTTTAAGAATGCTAGAATACATGGTTTAATGTATTGGAAAATGGTTTGAATTAATGCATATGTAAAATAGTAAGGTAATGTGGTTTTTATTGAGTATATTTGCAAGTGGCTGAAATAAAATGTTATCGGATATAGTTGGCAAGCCATAGGGTTTAAAGTACACTATAATATGTCGCCTCATGTGTGTAGAGGGGTTAATTGTGCCGTTTTCTCCCGCTGGTGGATTTATACATTATAACCGTTGAGGGTTGCTCCGGTTTGAGGACTTATATGAAATGGTCGAAGGAACCACTTGGGAAATCCTTGTATCTGATGTGTTTTTGAAAAATAGAATGGAACTTGGTTTTGAGTCACTTGAATGCCAATATATGATATAATGTATCATGAGAAATGGATTATGTTTTGTATAATGTGGTTTATACATGAGATGCTCTTTAAGCTTGCTATTTTGAGATTTTGGCATATAAAGCTTAAATTGAGGTTTATGATAGAAATCCTTGATACATGTGTCGCAAATGATTTAAATGGGAATATTTGGAAGGAATATAGAGGCATGAGACTTATACATTTTATTTGAATTAAAACAATTTTAAATGCATTGATGAGTGTTTTTGAGATTCCCTCACTAAGCTTATAGCTTACGCTCTCATTTCTCATCAATGCAGAGAAGTAAGCACTTACGGACAACAAGTAAGCAAGAGGAGATCCAAGGGGCGAAGTATTTTAAAGTATGATTTTACAAATACATAGTAGTAATAAGAGGCAATCTGACCAAGTTGTAATTGGGAAAGTTATTTGGTTACTCCCTGGTTTGTACAAGCTGTATTTGATGATTTGGACTTGTATGATGCTTTACTTCTGTTTTTGAGGGGTTGGGCTATGTTTTGCATGCTTGGGGTACAAATCATGCATATATGACCTTTGTTTGAATATTCTATGATGTGAATGATCCTCTACCATGCTCAGGTGATTGTGGAATTGATGCATGAGGTGTTATATGATGATTAGGAAGTGTTTAAAGCATGTTAGATTGAGCCAAAGTGTCATATATTCGACCAAGAGATCATTGCAGGTCTGTCCATACCGGTACAAGTCCTTAGGGATCGATACTCGGGGACCTGTCTCGGCTCAATTTGGGCAAAATTTCCTAGGCATGCTGATACACCTGGTAACCGTATCGGTACACTTAGCTAAAAATTTGGTCTGGTGTTGGTACACGTGCAACCGTACTAATACGCCCTTTGGCTACTAGAATCCCTTTTTTTGAATATTGCATATCCCTATTGGTATGCTTGAGGACCGTACCAATACGCCTTTGAAATTTGAACTCATATCGATACAGGGTGTTAGTGCACCAATACACAGTTAGTTATTTATGTTAAGATGCCTTCTGAAGTTTAAATCTTTGCAGTTTAGTCTGTGTTTCTTGATCATGCAATTAAATGGGTTTGGATGATTAATTTAGGTTGAAATTTAACTTGATTGAATGAAATATGACTAATTAAGGATTGGTAACTTAAATTTTAAAGAAGTCTTCATAATTATTTGTAATTACAATTTGGTCCTTGAAATACAATCTCGTACAATTGGATGTCAATTTAACGCCCGATTGAGTTATAAATTTCACTGTTGCTAGCACGATCACCTTAGGAATTAATTATGCATTTAAATAAGATAAAATAAAAAATAGAATGTTTTCTCAGTAAATCATCCGGGTTTGTCTCGGCAAACCTAATGTAGCTCGCTTGATTCGGTCTAGCAACTAGACCAGGTCAAGGGGGTTACATTTATTGGTATCAGAGGCAGGTTATGATTGTTGGGAGGTGGGTTTTGGTTGTTTGATATATTGTTGATGTATAATTCTGTTGTTTGGTATGCACGATGTTTGATTTTGTGAGATTATGTTTGAAATGTGATATGTTGGGGGTATAAGCTTGGGGACACATTACCTTATTACTACTAGTGTTAAATGATTTTTGTTTTTAAACATGAGCTACTTGGATTCTTGCTGCAAGCTAGTCTAATTGTTTTGTTTTATTGCATTATCATGTTTTAGACTCATATTTTTGCGAAATAGGACCGAGACGATGTAACACCCTTAACATATACCCGTAGACTGAATATACACTAAAGATGTTACAGATTTGTTAAAGAAATCTTGACTTGACTTTTTTAGCAAACTATATCTTATAGTTTAACCCTTTCTCAGTTTTGAATTAAAAACTACGTCAGTTTATAGCATCTAGTTTCGACCCTGAATTGTTTTATAAAAATTATGAATGTGTTATTGAAATAAAAATATAATTCAGGGAGAAAACTATGTACCATGCCTAGACCTTTTATTAATTTTAAAATTACTACGTGATTAGGGGTTAAACTATATTTAACTATATCGAAAAATATAACTACTTATAGCAAACCATTTTCTAGATTCATACATTTGTAATACTGCATAAACGTATTGTAATCTTAAGCTTACAAAACAGTTAGTCTCTTTAAAACTCAATACATACAGGTACATGCCCACTAGACATCAACCATAATTTAAGATGTACATACCGTGATTACTAATGTAACTTGATTTTCCAACTTAATAGCTCCTTCTTGCCATTATACTTGGGAGAACCTGCGTGTGAAATAACACAGGCTAAGTACGAACTTAGTGAGGCAATAAACTCATTTAACAAACATAAGGTAAAGTAATATTTATCATATGATACCATATTAGGTTCTCTACTTAAGATATGATAGTACTATCAAGGTTTCCATAGTCACTAGATTTTCATGTATATATCATAAGTTCTTAACTTGCTCATGATTCCAATGCTCTATCATCATAAAATAAATCATATTCATGGTATGTTTCGTATACATAACATAATTCACATACATGGTATAATTCACATAAGCAACATGATACACATACATGACATGATTTACATGCATAACATGATTTGCATACATGATATGGTTCATATATGTAACGTGATTCATATTCATGGCATGATCCATTTATGTAACATGATTCTCATATGTGGCATATTTCATTTGCATGACATGATTTTCATACGTGGCATGATTCATATATGTGTTTTCTTTCATATACATGACTTAATTCATATACATAACATGATACGTGTACATGGCATAATTCCTTTGCATGGCATAATTCATATATGTAACATAATTTGTATACATGGCATGGTTTATATACATAGCATATTTCTTATATATGTGACTTACTTTGTATACTTGGCATAATTCATGTACTTGGCATGATTTATATACTTAGCGTATTTCATATACATGTCATGATTCATATACGTGGCATGATTTGTATACTTGACATATTTCATATACATAACATGGTTCATATTCATGACATGATTTCATATACATAACATGATTCATTTACATGACATGATTCATTTACGTGACATGATTCCTTTATCATTGCCCAAAGTATGCTATATGCGATCGAGGTACGCGAGTCATCTTGAAATGACACTGTAGTGTCAAACATGAACGTCAAGATGAGTACGTACTCGGGGACGCTCTTTGCTCCCCATAAACATGAAGCACCTCGACAGTGCACTTGGGCACAGTGGGCATGGATCCCCAGGGTGCATGTGACACAATCATTTTGTCGCAATAACTGTTTGATAACATGAACATGAGGGTGCAGCTGCTAAAGACTCTATGGCATGCCAACTATACCATGGACTCTCATACTCAATACTTGGGCATTTCTTTCTTCATCAACTCAATATCATAATTAATCATATAAATAGACATTTTATATTTCATGTTTCATCATAAATAGTCATGGCAAACATAGATCATCATCATTTCTCAGAAAAATAATTCATACTTCATATTTCATGTAATCTTCCTTTATTACAACATGCAGTAGCTCAACATATTTATAAGGCAATACTATTTTTAGGTGTATCTTATTCCATTTGAACTTGTTTCATTTTAATCTTGTCATTTTCCATATCTCATGTATGCATAATGCATCATCATTTATGCAAACAATCATTCGTACCTGGTATTCCATCAATCTTGCCATGTCGAGCAATGCATTATATAGCGTATTATAGAGAAATATAATGCCATTTTCAACATAATGAAATCATATAAAAATGTAATATCATTTTAATTTAAGGTTGACTACTCGCAAGTCTTACTAATTGCATTTTTAAAACATATAAATGCACTCACCTGGGCCATGAATAGTATGCCTCACTAAGCTTACTCGAGGTTCTTATCTTTCTTTTTATCACTGGTTCTCTTTTGATCTCTTTTAGAACTGTATAAGACTAATCGAATCTATACATTACTATTCTCGTATTCAATTTAAATCTAACATTGTTAACTTGATTCTTAAACATAACTATTCGAATATAAAATTTTTCTAAAAATTTCCTCAATATTTTACATTATTTCCGAAATGGTCCCTAAGTCTTTAGTGACCATTTTGAACATTAAACAATTGTTCAAATCCACTTTTGAACAATTTTTCATAATTTATTACTTATTTTGGACTATTTCCTCTTTAGTCCTTCAACTTTATAAAAGTGACATTCTAGTCACTACTTCACTTTTATACATAAATTCATGTACAATTAAACCATTTATTTATTTCTAACATTCTTAGAAAATTTCCTTCAACTTTCAACTTTATTCAATTTAGTCCCTAATCAATCTTTCTTTTCGAATTTGGTCCCTTGTGTTTGCTTTCTTGACATTTCAGTCCTTCAACTTTCATAACATGCTTAAATCTTCAATTCTATTAATTTTCCATAAATTCAACACTAATCCCTAACTTTTACTAAATTACCGAATTGGTCCTTGAATTTCTAAAAATTTTCATTTTGGTCCCTAGTCACCTATTCAAGCTATTTTCACCATACTTCAATGATTCCTATGCTAAAATAAAATTCACAATAATTTCCCCTAAATTTTCCATATTTTCAAAATAGTCCCTACTTGACAACTTGGGGAAATTATTCAACATATAATCAAAATAGGTCTCCTAACATCATAATTCAATCAATTTCATCCTTAATTTAACTTCCTAACCAAATCCCCCAAATTTTAGGGTTAGGGTTTATAACCTCAAACATGGAATTTATCCAAATTCAACTTGATTCCATGTTTTAAATCATCAATTCAACTAACTACAAGTCTAATTCCATCATAAACTTCAATTTCCATAATAAATCTTCATCCATAATATAACTCATACTTGACTTTTATCATGCAAAAATACTATCAAAATGAAAAGAATCAAGTGTAGAACAATTTACCTAAATTAATTTTGCTTGAAACTTGTCCCGATTTCTTCAAAATTTGGCTTGAAAGTTTGAAGTTTCTTCCCCCTTCTATCTTTGCTGAATTCGAACAGCCCATGGAGAAATAATATGATTTTTTATCATCTTTTAATCTATTTAATCCACTTGAAAGTTAAATGAATTTTAAGTAGTGAATTTACTAATTTGCCCTTTTATTACAATGGCTAAGATTCAATGTCATCAAAATCAATGGCCATTATTTAATCCATGTTTAAATCTTCTTCCAAAATTGCCCTCAATGTTTCAAAATATTTCAAAAATTCCATCCATGGCAAATGTCCAATTTGCCCTCCAACTAGACTTTATTTACTAGCAAGACTTGAAAATTTCCATTCCATCAAAATTGAACCAAATTGGTTCCAATCCAACCGACCATGTCCCAAAATATCTTAGATTTTTATTTGTGGCATTTATTCGATCCAAAAATTCGAATTTCACTCAATACGATTTCCAAATTTTATTCCTACGAACTTTAAAGCTTTATAGCCACTAATATAGGCCTCGTACGAAAAATTCGAGTGACACGAAAGTTTCACTCTTGGGGGTGAACTATTCATTTACGAGGTTAACTTACATAACTTTTGGAAATTACACTTTGATCCCTAAACTTTTCCAAGTTTACACTTTAACCCCCTAAACTTTAAAAAATTTCAATATGGTCACTAGTTCAAAAATTTGGATATTACAGACGATAGCATATATGGGGAGTGCTGTGGATGGACAAAATGATGAGTTGCCTTCTCCACCAATTCCTCATGTTGGTGTTGGAGTTGAGGGTGGTGTGCCTCAGGCACCGTAAGGACCTAGTTTTGGTAATATGACACTGTTGATCCAGACGATGACTGGAGCTTTTTAGGTAGCCATAAGTGAATTGCATGTACTTGTACCGGAACCAACAGAATCTATTAATATCGTGCTTTTATTGGAGCATTTGCGTAGCTTGAGAGGTACCGAGTTTAGGGGTTTGGCTACAGAGGCAGCCGAAGAGTGGTTTGCAAGCACGAAAAGGATTATAGGACAGATCGAGTACACAGATGTTTACAAGTTGGGCTGTATAGTGTCTTTGCTTCAAGGTGATGCTTATAGTTGGAGGATGACTTCCATCGTGGGCATGGCACCTACTGATGTGACATGGGAGTTCTTTTGTTCCGCCTTCTAAAAGAAGTATCTGGGTTCTCAATATCAAGATGAAAAGAAAAGGGAGTTCATGGCATTAGAGTAGGGGAACATGTCTGTGACTGAGTATGAGGTTCAAATCGTTTGGTTGAGCCAGTATACACCCGAGTTGGTTCCTGATGAGCAATAGTGATACGATCATTTCTGTTGTGGGCTGGTTAAGGAGGTGAAGACTTACATGTTGGCTACCGATTATATGGAGTTTTCATGAGCTAAGGACATAGAATAGAATTTGGGGTTATCCTTTCGGTCAAGGAATTCTTCTGCCGGGAAAAGAGTGTTGAGCCAGATGTTGGCAGAGACTGATATAAAAAGAATAGAGATAATAGGTATCGTCTGGATCAAAGACATGGAGAGAGTAGTGTAGGGCGCAGTCAGCATGGTAAGAGTACCTTTGTTCGAACACCTAAGTGTAGGAGATATGGTATGTAACATTCGGGAGAGTGTTGGGGTACCTTTGGTACATGTTGGAGTTGTGGATGAAGAGATCACATTAGGTGTGATTGCCCGCAGTTGGCTAGGGAAGGACAAGCTATTGTTGTAACCCCTTCGACCCGGCCTAATCGCCCGACCGAACTGAGCGAGCTACATTAGGTTTACCAAAACAAACTGGAGAAAGATTACAAAAATTGGTCCATTTTTTATCTTGTCTAGATGCATATTATTAACTTAGAGTGTTCATACTCGCAGGGGGTAATAGTACAACGAATTGCATACAATATATTTTAGGGACCAAAACGTAAATTGGTAAATTTAAGGTCCATTACTGGAATTAAGCTTACCTATCCTCAATTAGTCATGTTACATGGTTGCACATCAATTCTCAATTCAATCCGACCATCCAAGCTTACACAATTGCCAATACAAGATTCAAGGACTAAAATGAATAAATCAAAAACCTTCCAAACATCCAAATAACTGAATTAACTGCATACCGTATCAGTGCACGTACAGGTGTTTCAGTACGCCTAGCTAATTTACAAAACTCGGATTCTAGTAGCTCAAAACCGTACCAAAACACTTACCCGTGCATCGAAACGCTAAGCCTGAAATGGCTTACCTGTATCGAAACACTTCCCCGCGTATCGAAATGCTATGCCTAAAATAGTATAACCGTACCGGTATGAGAGGGCGCGTTCTAGTACGCCTAGACCTGAAATGTCCACTTTTGCTAGATTTCCACTCAAATCCAGATACTTTTAGGTCATAACAAGACATATTCATGCATACAAACATCCATCAAGACATACTCCATCATTTGCATCGAGGTTTAGCAAAAACAACACTACACATGCTACCAAGGACCAATCTATAGGCATGATTCCTAAAACCACATTTCCAAATATACCAAAACACTCGTTTGAACACTTTCAAGCATAGGCAACATACCAACATATCTACAGCATCAACATTAACATCAACATGTTAGAATCATCAAATCATGGCAATCAAGCAATGCTAACTAAATGCATACCTAGGCAAACACCTATCATCAACCATAAGCAAAGATCCACAACATGCTTAACAACATCATTCAACTCCAAATCCCAGCATTAAACATGCTAAAAAACCAGGAAAAATAGAATTATAAATCCCAAAAATATGGTGAACACATTGCCTTATTAACCGAAAACTTAAATCGAGTTCATACTCAAAGTAGCCTTGGTTCTTGGATCACTTTAAACTTTTCCTTTGCTGCCCCAAACCTCAATGCTCTGCATCATTAGGGAAAAGAGAACGTAAGCACACATGCTTAATGAGGATGCTCATAAACAATGATGCATTTTAAAACCTTTGAAAACTAAACACTTGTTTCCAAACATGCTTACAACAAGCAACCTATTTGTTTCCAAACCAAAACATGCATAATAAACCTTATGCAAAATCATATTTGAACCACATGCTTAATCACCATAGCATTTATAAAACCTTTTTCAACATTAATGTTCTCATATATTGGCATTTATAGTGACCTTGGGTACACAACCTTTACTTAGGATTGTCTACCACCATCCACATACATATCGGATACACGAATTCTCATGATGGACTCACCTCCACCACGACTCATACCATGCCTAATTAAACCACATGATATCCCAAACCTTGCCTAGTTAAACCGCGAGTTTTACCGACCTTGTCTAGTTAAACCGCAAGATCACCATCAACTTGGTTGCCTAGTTAAACCGCATGCCCCAAGTGATGTCCCAATAGTCCGAGTGGCCTAGTTAAACTCCATACCTCAAGGACCCATGGTTATGATCGATTCAGTATACAAATATTATAGTGCACTTTAATCCTATGGCATGCCAACTATATCTGAATGTTTCCTACCTTGTCCCATAGCCAATATATCATTTTAAAACCATTTACTTACTATTTCACAATGCATTACATAAAACCATCACATGTGCAAAACCACATTGCCGAAGCAACAACACATTCCTTTAAGGAACAAATCTCAATGCTCACTAGCATTCGCATATTAAAAACCCATTGCATATGTATTTTAAACCATGTATTTATAGTAGTAAATCAAACCATGTTTAAACCAAAACATGAAATAACATGCTCATATCCAAACAGATATTCAAGAGCAAAATGAGGGAAACTTACTTCCGGGCTTAGTTAAGGGTTTCACACTTAACCTAAACTCCCAACATTATTTGCAAACCTTTAGGAATCATTTAAAACCAGTTTCCACTTACCGATTACACCTCGCCTTGCTCGCCAATGCAAAACAAGCTCCCGGCAAGACACAATCCACTTCAAGCTACTTCGCCTTGATTATCCCTTGTTTTGGTCACACAAAACCAGAGGAAACATGCATCAAAATGCACCTAAACCACTGCCTCAAAGCAATTACCCGCAACTCTCAAGTTGCCCACTCAAAAACCATCCGAAACTTATTAAAACCAACCTCAAACACTTTCCAATCTTAACCCAGCCACAACATAACAATTCGATACACTAAACCTCATCCATTAACTTCTAAAAGCCCCTTAACAACATACTTTTACTTCCAGCAATGATTAAACTCCACTAACAACACAAAAACCCTTAACTATCAATCTTTAATATTAAAGATTCAACTAGTTTCGGGATTACAATGTTAAATTCGAGCCATTAACATTATTAAACATCAAAATCATGATCTAATCTGATTGAGAACCCAACAAAATAGATCTAATTCGAAAATCTACCAATTTCATCAATCAAAACACAATTAAACCAATTTTCCTTAATTAAACTATCAAAACACATTAGAAAACAATTGTAAAGGATTAATAACTTGGGAATTTTAGTAAAGAACCTTTTATTAGAGGAGAAGAACAAACATTACCTCTAATGGATGCTTTCTCCCTTAATTGGTTGATTTTACATGTGAAAACAAAGTTAAAACAATAAGGTTTTGATAAACAATCAACAAGAAATCATTTGAAATTAAAGGATTAAAGAAAACAAGATTTTACCTTAAGATTTAGAAGAAGAGAATAGTGTTTGGCTGGAGAGATTTTGAGAGAAAGTTAGTTACGTAACTTTTGTTTTAAGGAATTAATTACCAAATTAATTCTCCCCAACCTATTTATATTTTCCAAAACACTTTAAAAATAGCCAATTAAGGGATAAAGTCTGAGATTAGACTTTGGGCAAATAGCTCTTTAAAGATTCAAAGTTTTGACCCTTTTACAAAACAGTCACTAAAACAGTTTTCAAAGTTTACATTTTGGTCACTAGTCTAAAATGTATGATTTCCAAAATTAATTTCACCACAATCATTAATATGTTGAATAATGATTTTAGAACATTTTTCATATTTTTATCACCTTCAAAAATATTTAATCTGATTTAATCCCAAAACTGGCTCAAATCTCTAATACCGATCCACTAGACCCTTAAAACGAACCCCAAAAAATTGGGGCATTACAATTGCACCTGCAGTCGTGCCATAGACAGGCCGTAGGCGCGGTCGAGGACTTTTTTAGTGTAGGAAGGATGGTCAGAGGATAGTTGCTCATACTGTAGCAGTTCAATCTAAGGGTGGTGGACCGGTGAGGGTTTTCGTGCATTGTGTGGGAAGGAATGATACTGATGTGATTGCAGGTACATTTACTTTGAAGTCCATACCATTGCTTTCTTTGATGGATTCTGGTTCTACACATTCATACATCTTGTGCGGACATGCATGTTTGCTTGATTTACCTGTAGAGGTATTAGATGTTGGTATGCGGGTAACTAGTTCTTTTGGCGAGACAGTTGTTGCTAGGAGGTTGTATAAGAGATGTCCTTTGATGGAGCAAGGTCATGTGTTTGAGGTTGATTTGATGGAGTTGTCGTTTTATAGTTTTGATGTAATCTTGGGGATGGATTGGTTGTCTGAGCATAGAGCTGTGGTTGATTTTGAGACCAAACAAGTTTCGTTGAAACTTGCTAAGGATTATGAAGTGGTGGTTGTAGGCGAGAATGTTAAATTCTTGTCTAACGTGGTTTTGGGCTTTGGAAACACTGAAGTTGTTACAATATGGGGGTCAATAATACCTAGCTTATGTTATAAACCCAAATATAAAGAAGGTGTATGTCAAGGATATCCTCACCGTTTGTGATTTTCCAGGGGTGTTTCTGAGGAGTTGCCAGGATTAACACCGGATAGGGAGGTAGAGTTCTGTATTGAGACGTACACAGATACGGCTCTAGTGCCAATTGCACCATATCGCAAGGCACTAAAGGACTGAAGGAGTTGAAGACGCAGCTACAAGAGTTGTTGGACCTTGGTTTTATTCGGCCTAACATGTCGCTGTAGGGAGCACCAGTGTTGTTTGTGAAAAAGAAAAATGGCAAGATAAGAATGTGCATTGATTATCTGCAACTGAACAAGCTGACAATTATGAACAAGTATCCTTTGTCGAGGATCGATGATTTGTTTGATCAGTTTTAGGGTGGTACAGTGTTTTCCAAGATTGATCTAAGCTCTGGATATTATCAGTTGAAGGTGAAGGTTAAAGACGTGCTAAAAATAGCTTTTTGCACTCGTTACGGGCATTATGAGTTCTTGGTGATGTCGTTTGGGTTGATAAATACGCCAGCAACTTTCATGGATATGATGAATCATGTGTTCTGTGAATTCTTGGATCAGTTCGTGGTAGTGTTCATTGATGACATTCTCGTGTACTCTCGTACCAAGAAAGATCATGATCGACATCAACGGACTGTGTTACAAGTTCTGTTAGACAATAAGCTTTATGCCAAGCTGAGCAAGTGTGAGCTTTAGATCAAGCAAGTAGTTTTTCTTGGTTGTGTTGTTTCAACCAAAGGTATCCGTGTGGATCCCCAGAAGACAGAGGCAGTTGTGAATTGGAAGCAACCTAAGTCAGTGTCAGAGGTTTATAGTTTCTTAGGGTTAGCTGGGTATTATCGATGATTTTTGGATGGTTTTTTGAAGATTGCTACTCCTTTGACGAAGTTGTTGCAAAAAATGCAAGTTGAGTTGACGGGGGGTAGAAAACAAGCTTTCGATAAGTTGAAGGAAGCTTTAACGCAAGCTCCAATCTTGATTCAACCTGAGTTAGGGAAGGAGTTTGTAGTGATGCATCCTACGTTGGTTTGGGGTGTGTGTTGATGCAAGGAGGAAAGGTTGTGGCTTATACATCTAGGCAGTTGAAGGTGCACGAGCGCAACTATCCTACGCACAATTTTGAGCTTGCTGCAGTGGTGCTCGCGTTGAATATTTGGCGGCACTATCTTTATGGTGAGAAGTGTATTGTGTACACGGACCACAAGAGTTTGAAATATTTGATGTCACAAAAGGAGTTAAATCTTAGGCAACTGAGATGGTTGGAGTTACTCAAGGATTATAATTTGACGATAAAGTATCATCTAGGTAAGGCTAACGTAAAAGTCGATGCCTTAAAGTAGGAAGGTGGTAGTAGAGTTGAGGGCTATGTTTGCTCGGCTGAGTGTAACGCGATATGAAGGCTTGTTGGCCGAGTTGCAAGTGAAGTCATCGTTGTTGTAGTTGATCAAGGAGATTAACCGTATGATGATTCTTTGGTACCGCATGTCAAGGATGTAATGGATGTAAATCAGACGAATTTTTGTTTTAGTGATGAAGGTGTTTTGTGTTTCAAGAGTCGAGTGGTTGTGTCGAAAGTTGAGAAGCTAAGACATACTATCTTGGCCGAGGCTCATTCGAGTCTATTTGCTATGCATCCAATGAGTACAAAGATGTATCAGGATTTGAAAAATGAGTATTTCTGGGTTGGTTTGAAAAAGGATGTAGCAGATTTTGTTGCTTGATATATGGTATGTAAGCGCGTTAAGGCTGAGCATCAGTTTCCTTCAGGGTTGTTGCAACCGTTAAGGATTCCAGAATAGAAGTGGAAGAGAATTATAAGGGATTTTGTGTCCAGTTTTCCTTTGACGCCATCAAAGATGAATTTAGTGTGGGTGATTGAGGATAGGTTTACGAAGTGTGCACATTTTATGGTTGTGCATACGACGTATACTTTGGACAAGTTAACAGAATTGTATATTGCCGAGATTGTGAGGTTTCATGGGGTACCGAAGTCTATAGTATCGGATAGAGATTCACGCTTTACAGTGAGGTTTTGGGAGTGTTTGTATAAGGCTTTGGGTACGAGGTTGAACTTTAGTACTTTGTATCATCCTCAAACGAATGGTCAGTCTGAACGCGTTATCCAAGTGTTGGAGGATATGTTGCGGTGTTGCATTATTGATTTCCAAGGATCATGAGAGAAACAGTTACCTTTGGTGGAGTTTGCCTATAAAAAATAGCTATCAGACTAGTATCCAGGTGGCTCTGTATGAAGCTTTGTGTGTTAGAATGAGTTGCACGCCACTTTGTTGGGCGGAAGCAGGAGAAAAGTATGTTTCTTTGCCTGATGTGTTGAAGGATACCAACGAGAAGGTGAAACTTATTAGTGATCGATTGAAGAAAGCTTCGGATCGGCAAAAGTCATATGCTGACTTAAAGCGTAGGGAGATTGATTTGTGGTTAGTGATCGAGTATTTCTTAAGGTTTCGCCTTGGAAGAAAGTGATGAGGTTTGGACGGAAGGGCAAGTTGAGTCCAAGGTTCATTGGGCCTTATGAATTTTTGGAGCGTGTTGGTCCAGTTACATATAGGTTGAGGTAGCCGGCAGAGTTGGAGAAGATACATGATGTTTTCCTTATATCAATACTTCGGAGGTATAGATCGGATCCTTCGCATGTGATCCTGTTAAGGAGATTGAGTTGAATCCGAATTTGACATATAATGAGGAGCCAATGAGAATTATGGATTCATGCAGTAAGTTTCTTCGTGAAAAGATCATAGGGTTGGTGAAGGTGTTGTGGCGACATTATGGAGATGAGGAAGCCACCTGGGAAAGCAAGGTGGACATGTTGAAGCAGTTTCCTTACCTTTTTCCACCATGTAAATTTCGACGATGAAATTTCTTAAGAGGGAGAGAGTTGTAACGTCCTGAATTTGGGCCTAGATGTTAGATAGATCGATTAGATGGTTCGGGAGAATCGGATTAGGCAATTTGAGCTAGTTTTTGGAATTAAATTTTAATAAATTGTTTTTTGGCTAAAATAAAATAAGGAAAATGCTATAAAATACTTAATTAATATTATATGGGTTTTGGTAAATTAAATTTGAAGGAATTAAATAGGATTTGGGGACAATTTAGTCAAGTGACTAAAATATAAAGTTTTCAAAACTGTTTTTGGTGACTAAATCGAAAAGGGTCAAAACTTAGAATCTTTAAGGAGCTAATTAACCAAACTTTTTCATTAGATTTTCCCTTAATTTTGGCTATTTTTGAAAGGTTTTTAAATGGTTTTAATATTAAAATATAATAGAATTAATTAAAAGGATTTTAATTACCCAATTTCATTTTTTACATAACTACTTTTGCTCTCAACTTTCTCAGCAGCCAAACTATCAATTTCATTCCAAAATCCACAAGAATCAATCTCTTTTGATTTTTTTTATTTCCTATTTGATTCCTTTGATTTGTACATCAAAATCTACTTGGTTTCTTGAAGTTTTCATCCAATCTTTGCCAATTAAGGGAGAAATCAACAATTAGAGGTGATTTTCATTTCTCTCCTCTAATTAAAGGTTCTTTATTGAAATTCCCAAGTTCTTGATTCTTTACAACTGATTTTTGTTATGGAATTATGATTAAATCATGAATATGACATTTAAATTGAGTTTTGATGAGAAAATTTGATAAATATTGTTATGGATCTATTTTTTATTGAATCTAATTGATTTAGATCTCTTATAATATTTGTTTTAATGTTGTAAGAAGAGATTAATTAAAGAAATCCCAAAACTATGTGAATTGCTAATTTTCTAGGTTGTAAATAGTTAGATTTTGAAGTAATCTTGGTGTTGTAAGGTTGCTGGAGGTATAAAGACATTATAATGATATTTTTGGATGTAGATTGATGTTGTTAAGATGTTTAGATGAAGTTTTTTGTTTTTGATTGGGTAAAGTAGGGGAGTTGGATCCTTTAGGTTTTGGAGAGGTTGTGGAACATCGGAAGCTTGATTCTCGCAATGGCAAGAGAACTTTGGGTTATTGGTGAGTGGAAACGTGTTTTGTTGCTTTTAAAATGTTTGAAGATGGTTGTTGGGAGTTTGGAATAAGTTGGAAACACTTATCTAAGGTCAAAAAATAATTGGATGATCTCTCTCTCGTTTTCGGTTTTACAAAATACAATCTCATGCACATGTTTATTTTTTTGATTACCTACTGTTATACGCATGTTTTAGAAATGAAAGATGTTGCAAATGAATCATATATGATGATAATTGAGAATGATAAATGATTTATGGAAGAATTTTGAGAATGCTAGAATACATGGTTTAATGTATTGGAAAATGGTTTGAATTGATGCATATGTAAAATAGTAAGGCAATGTGGTTTTTATTGAGTATATTGGCTAGTGGTGGAGATAAAATGTTATCGAATATAGTTGGCTAGCCATAGGGTTTAAAGTGCACTATAATAAGTTGCCTCATATGTGTCGATGGGTTACTTTTGTTGTTTTCTCCCGCTGGTGGATTTATACGTTATAACCATTAAGGGCTGCTCTGGTTCGAGGATGCATGTGAAGTGGTCGAAGGAACCACTTGGGAAATCCATGTATCGACGTGTTTTTCTAAAATAGAATAGAACTTCATTTTGAGTCACTTGAATGCCAATATATGATATAATGTATCATGAGAAGTGGATTATGTTTTGTATAATGTGGTTTATACATGAGATGCTCTTTAAGCTTGTTATCTTGAGATTTTGGCATATGAAGCTTAAATTGAGGTTTATGATAGAAATCCATGATACATGTGTTGCAAATGATTTAAATGTTTGGAAGGAATATAGAGGCATGAGATGATTTTGGCATGAGACTTATACATTTGATTTGAATTAAAACGGTTTTAAATGCATTGATGAGTGTTTTTGAGATTCTCTCACTAAGCTTATAACCTACGCTCTCCTTTCTCATCAACACAGAGAAATAAGCACTTATGGACAGCAAGTAAGCAAGAGGAGATCCAAGGGGCGAAGTATTTTCAAGTATGGTTTTACAAATACTTAGTAGTAATAAGAGGCAATGTGACCAAGTTGTAATTTGGAGGGTTATTTGGTTACTCCCTAGTTTGTACAAGTTGTACTTGATGACTTTGAGTTGTATGATGCTTTACTTCTGGTTTTGAGCTGTTGGGTTATATTTTGCATGCTTGGGGTAGAGATCATGCCTATAGGACCTATGTTCGAATATGCTATGATATGAATGATCCTCTACCATGCTCATATGATTGTGGAATTGATGCATGAGATGTTATATGATGATTAGGAAGTGTTTAAAGCATGTTAGATTGAGCCAAAGTGTCATATGTTCGACCAAGAGATCATTATAGGTCTGTCTGTACCGGTACGGGCCCTCAGGGATCGGTACATGAGGAATTGTCTCGGCTCAATCTGGGCAAAATTGCCTAGGCGTACCGGTACCCCTAGTAACCATATCAGTACACTTAGCTGAAAATTTGGTCTGGTGTCGGTACACGGGTAACCGTACCAGTACGCCTTTTGGCTACTAGAATCCCCTTTTTCAAATATTGCATCTCTATATCGGTACGCTTGAGGACCGTACTGATACACCTTTGATATTTGAACCCGTATCGATACGAGGTGTTAGTGTACTGATACGCAGTTAGTTATTTCTGTTAAGATGCCTTTTGAAGTTTGAATCTTTGCAGTTTAGTCCATATTTCTTGATCATGCAATTAAATGGGTTTGGATGATTAATTTTGGTTGAAATTTAACCTAATTGAATGAAATATGACTAATTAAGTATTGGTAACTTAAATTTTAAAGAAGCCCTCATAATTATCTATAATTACATTTTGGTCCTTAAAATACAATCTTGTGCAGTTGGATGTCAATTCGACGCCCGATTGAGTTGTAAATTTCACCATTGCTAGCATGATCAGCTTAGGACTTAATTATGCATTTAGATAAGATAAAATAAAAAATGGACCGTTTTCTCAGTAAATCATCCAGGTTTGTCTCGGCAAAACCATTGTAGCTTACTCAGTTCGGTCTGGCAACTAGACCTAGTCAAGAGGATTACAAATACTTTGGTTGTTGTCTTTATTTTAGCAAAGTGTCCTCCATATGGTGCTGCATGGAAAAGCCAAAGAATGTTTTATTGTTTATCCTCTGGCGCAAAATGACGAATGATTTGGTCGACACACTATTTGAATAGGAATGACTCATCCCAATAATATTTCTGGATATCCCTCAAAAATTGCTTCTTGGCATTACTTGATAAATTCGATGGCATTATTTTGCTGACCAAGTCATTGACAATGTTATCATACCATGGAATGGTAGTGGTCACAAGAAAATATTCGTCAGGGAAATCATCTCTAATGGCAACAGCATTACCATCTTCTATGTGGTGTTCTAAATGAGAAAAATGATCAGTCACCAGGTTTTCACTCTCCTTCTTATCTTATATCTCGAGCTCAAACTCTTGTAACAAAAGTGTCCATCAAATCAGTTTAGGTTTGGCATCTTTTTTCTCTAGAAGGTATTTGATTTTTGAGTGGTTTGTGTATACCAGAAGTTTACTACCCAGTAGGTAAAACATGAATTTGTCTAACACAAAGACAACTGCAAGGAACTCCTTCTTAGTTTTTGTGTAGTTAAACTGAGGCTCATTCAATGAGCAGTTGGCATAATAGTTAGAATGGAAAAATTTTCCATGCATTTGTCCTAATACAGCTCCAACGGTGTAGTCGTTGGCATCGCACGTGAGCTCAAATGGCTCATTCCAATCTGGTTCCATGACTATGGAGACATTAATTAACCTGTCTTTCAATTCCTAAAAAGCTTACAAACAATAATCATTAAATGCAAAAGTCGTATTATGTTCCAAAAGTAAGCATAAAGGTTTAGAAAATTTTGAGAAATCTTTAATAAAGCGACGATAAAAACATGCATGTCCTAAGAAACTTCTAATACCTTTGACACTTGTAGTGGCAGAAATTGTTTGATTACCTTTACCTTTGCTTTGTCTACTTCTAGTCCCTCTTTGGTCACTTTGTGTCTGAGAACTATGTCCTCCTTCACCATAAAGTGGCATTTTTCCCAGTTCAAGACCAGGTTGGTTTCAATGCATCTCAGTAGAACAAGTTCCAAACTATGAAGGCATTCCTCGAAAGTTTTGCTAAACACTGAAAAGTTATCCATGAAGACTTCTAAGTTGTTCTCGATCATATTTGAGAAAATCGACATCATGCATTGCTGAAATGTTAATGGGTATTACACAATCCAAAGGGCATCCTTCTGAAGGCGAATGTCTTATATGGACAACTGAACATAGTCTTCTCCTGATCTTCTAGAACGATGACAATCTGATTATATCCCGAGTAGCCGTCCAAGAAGCAATAAAATACCTTCCATACCAATCTATCCAACATCTGAACAATGAAGGGCAGTGGGAAGTGATCTTTTCAGGTGGCATTATTTAGCTTCCTGTAACCCATGCACACCCTTCAGCCCGTCACGGTCCTTGAGGGGATCAGTTTATCTTTGTTGTTCTAAACCATGGTCATTCCACCCTTTTTGGCACACACTGCACCGGACTAACCCACGAGCTATCAAAAATAGGATAAAGTATCCCAGCATCCAACCATTTTATGACTTCTTTCTTGAATACCTTCTTAAGGCTAGGATTCAGTCTCCTTTGGACCTTGATTATTTTGCCATGGTATTCCTCTAAAATTATTTTATGCATGCAGATTGTTGGGCATATCCATCATATATCAGCTAGGGTTCATCCAAGGGCTTGCTTATAATTGCCTAGTATTTCCAGCAATCTCTTCTCCTGGTCATCAGTTAAATCTGTAGCATTGATCACTGGCAAAGTGGAGCTATCTCCTAGGTAAGCATATTTGAGGTGGCTTGGCAAAAGTCTTAGCTTTAGTTTAGGTGGCTCATCTATAAATGGTTTTGGTGCCTTTATCTCTCTGCCAGCCAACTCAAGTGACTCAGGTCTCCTGAAATAACTCAAGGCTTCATTCAACATGGTTGGTTCCTCAGATTCTTCACTCATCATATCTTCATCATCTTATTCCCTGTCATCTACATTTGTGCCCTGGCAAATCTGTGCTATGTCCACATTGAAAATAGACTTTATTAGCTTAACAACTTGGCATTCTTCATGTTTATCTGCAAACTTAAGAGCTTGAAATACGTTAAACGTAATCTGTAGGTCATTCATATGCATAGTAAGCTCACCTTTCTAAACATCAATTAGGGTCCTACCCGTGGCAAGAAATGGTCTTCCCAATATTATTGGGATGTCACTATTAGCATCATATTCTAAAATAATAAAATCAACAAGGAATATGAATTCATCTACATTTACCAACACGTCCTTAATCTTACCTTTGGGATGCACATAAGATCGATCTGCTAGTTAAAGTGTTACTATGGTAGGCCCTGCTTCTCTAATACAAGTTTCTTGAAAATTGACATTGACATTAAATTGATGTTGGCTCCTAAATCGTACAGTGCTTTACCCATGAATTTATTGCCAATCGTGTAAATAATAGTAAAACTCCCCAAATATTTCAATTTTGGTTGGAATATATTGGTTATCATTGCGCTGCATCCTTCGGTGAGAGCAACAGTCTTGAAATCACCCAGTTTCTCTTTTTGGATAGGATGTTCTTCATGAATTTGACGTAGTTGGGCATTTGTTCAAGAGTTTCCACTAATGGTATGTTGATTTGCAGTTGTTTAAGAACTTCTAAGAAGCACTTAAATTGCTGATTTTGCCAAAGTATTGGTGGTATCAGATTGAGATCTGCCATTGTTAATGCTTGCCTCTTTTTTTCTATACTTCGTTGGGTTCAACTACTGGCACCATCTTCTCGTCTTGGCAAATGATTGACTATTTGACATGTGTTTCATTCTCGAATTATTTTCCACCTCGAAGAGTGATTACTTTGCATTGTTAGTTCTCTTTCTACCGAGCATCTTCCATATCATATGGAAAAGTCCCTGGGGTCTATTACTGAATGCACTAGCAATCTATCCTAGCTGAACCTCCAAGTTTTGTATAGATACTGCTGAACTCTGGAGAGTGGCATCATTTCACTCCAGGTACTATGTTAAAGTATTCCCTTGAGTAGATTTCTGCCCTGGCTATAAGTTGTTTTGCGCTCTATGTGTTATCGCATTCTAGTTGAAACCAGGTGGTGCATTATTGTTCTGACATTGGGCATTATATTGGTTACCTCCCTCATTTGCACATGAAAAGTTCGGATGTATATTCTAACCTGCATTATAAGTATTGGAATATGGATTAGTATTACGATTATAATTCCCAACCAAATTTACCAATTTTGGGTTTGTTGGACATTCATCCACATTATGATCCTCTCCACAAAAAGAACATAATGATTCAAGTGCCTTCACTTCTCAGATTTTAGTAGGCTTCTGCATCATCTTCACTATATTAGTGAGGTTGGCAATTTGAGCTTTGATAGATGATAGTGCATCAAGCTCTAATTTCCTAGGGACTTTTGTTCCGGTTCCCAGTCTGGTAGTAGGATACTGGAGGTCATTGGTGGATATCCTTTCAAGGATGTCAAGTGCCTCCGTATAATTCTTATCATGCTACGAATCGTTTGCCAAAGCATCAAATAAGCATTGATTCCATTATAAAAAGGTCTTCATCTACGTCCCAGTAGGAAATCCATGCATGGGGAACATTCTCAACAAGTCCTAGAAACGCTCCTAGGCATCATACAACGTCTCGTCATTAGCTTGCCTAAAAGTGATGATTTTAGTCTACAGCTTGGCATTAAGTTTAGGTGGGTGAAATCTCAAGAGGAATTTCTGGCATAATTCTACCCGCGAAGTAACTGAACCATGTATGAAAGAACTTAGCCACATTTTTGCTCTATCTCTCAGATAGAATGAGAATAGTCTTAACTTCACTGTTTCTTCAGCCACACCAAGTTGCTGAAAATAGTTGGCACACCTCCATGAATTGCTTCAGGTGTTGCCTTGGATCTCCGGTAGGTGATCCATCAAATTAACCTACATTCAATAGTGTCTAAATCATTTCTGGTTTAAGTTCAAAAGTAGTTGTATTTACCTCTAGACCAATCAGTCTTGGCATCAAATTATCTGTGGTTGGTGCCAAGTGTTCTCTGATAGGTCGTTCTTTTTCCACAACAACAACAAGTGTGGGAGGTATTTCTTTATGTATTACTAGATTTTATTGATTGCTCATGGCACCATCTGCTACACCATTTCCATTAAGAGCCATTTTTCGATGTTCTCTTTTTATTCTGTGTGTAGCGACCTCTTTTCAAAAAGATCGCTAAAAAGAAGCAAAATAGTTTTGTGTGGATTTTTTTTTGTTTTGAACTTTTTTTGGTTTTTTGAAAGGATTTTAAAAATTGGGGAAATTTTTGGAAAATGCAGGAAATTTTGAAGTTTTGGGGATTTTGTTTTAAAACTGGTTTTGTTTAAAAATAAAGAGTTGGAGTCGCCACCGGCCACTAAGGTAGGTCGGGCACCATAAAACTAAAGATTCTTTTAAAAACGGGTTCGAGAGTTGGTTACGTGTGGGGAAGGATTAGCACCCCCATCACGCCCAGAAATCGGTACCAAAACAAACGTTGCTTTTAATCGATGGAAATTGTTGAAATTTAAAATTGAATTTAATTGACTATTCTTAATCGAATATAGGATTTAATTGAATGGGCTTTAATAATTTAGTGGGTTCGAATTAATTATCCGTTTAATTATTAAGGATGATTGTACATCGGACTATAGATTAAACCGACATCGAATAATACCGACTGTCGTGCTAATTTATGGTTCGAATTGAGTACATCACCTTTAGGCATGATGCAAACAGTTAAAAATGATGTTATGAATTATCAAAATTTTATTTGAAATTAAGGTTTACCTTCAGACAGTGAAAATTAATTCAAATATTTGGTCAACATCTATTAAGCCTGGACTATTATGAGGCAAATATCGGAATAAATACCTCTTTTTTATGATTAAGATTGATTAATTAACAATGTGAGATATATAGTTAAATTAAAGGTGAAATGAATGCCTAAAAAGATGTATGTGACAAAAAGCGAATAAATAGATAAAATAAAGACGAAAGCGAGAAATAAAAGCTCGAATAAAATAAATGTGGGAAATAAAGGCGAACAAAGTAAATAAATGCGGAAATTAAATAGTTGAAATTAAATTGCGGGAAAATTAAATATGAGAAACTAAATTGCAGAATATTAAATTGCGAGAAATTAAAGGCTGTAAATAAAAGGCGGAAGTTAAAAGTTAGATGTTAAGTGTTAGTTGGTTACGCTAAACGGGCCATAAATAATACGAGTCATCCCCCGTTGAAGGTCACCTTAAGGCAGATTCGAACGGGATATGATACATAAATAAAATAAATAAGCATTGATATTAAAATATAATATATAATATATTATGTAGCATATATATAATATAATATATATAAATAATATTTAAAAAATACATAACCATATTATATAAATAATACAATATAATATAAGATATAATATATATACTACGTTTTTCTCAACACATATATAATCATATATAATATATTATATAGTATAATAAAGAAATAAGGCATAACTATGTTATAACAATACGTATCATATGATGTAAGATAGTATATAATATATAAATGTGACATAATAATATGTAAACATAATATATAAAAAGGGATCGAAATGAAAAACAAGGAAAACAAAGGGGCTGATTTTGAAATGGAAACACAATATAAAGGGGTGAAATTTTAAAAACTACAATCGGGGGAGTAAAAACGAGATTAACCTGTGGCCAATTTGAAAGCGGTGAAAAAATGGGAGGATTGAAACGACAATTAGCCTGTGACTAAAATGGAAGTGGGACAAAAGCTCAAGGAATAAAGAAGCAATTTGCCCATCGCCCAAATGCAACGATCCTTCTCAGGTATCCAGGTCAACGCGCGAGTCTTATAGCTGCAAAATACAATGTTTTGAAGTGGCTATAAAAGCCAAAATAACGAAAAAAATCATTTTTAGATTTTTCAAAAACAAACTTAGCAAATTCTCTCCCTCACCTCTGCTTTCTAGCGGTAGCCGACGGCACAAAAAAACTCTTTTTTGTCTTTTGAAACTGGTTTTAAAAATGACCCTCTATTTTTTATTTGTTTAAAAAACCCTAAGTCCCCTTTCGATTTATTTTTTTAAAAAAAGCCCAAATCCATTTTTTTGAAACCAAATTTGAAATCCTTGAATCCCCAAACGGAGAAGACAAAAAGACAAAATGAAGGCGACGTCGGTAGCTAATCCGACCCGTAAGAAACCCTAAGATCTTTTCTATTTTTGTTTTTCTTTTTTTGAAAAGTAAGAGCAAAATAAAAGGAGGATACCTTTAAATTTTCTTGATTTCTAGAATATCTCTTGTCTAAGGTTACATGTTGGTTTGAGGATTTTATAGCAGGATTTTACAAAGATTAAAAGGAGAATAAAGTCCTAAAAAACTCTATTTGGTCGCTGCTTGTTGTCTTTGTTTTGTTTGTATTCCTCTAAAATTCTAAAATTTACAGGTGTTGTATGTGTTGTATGGGTGAAGAGAGAGATCCTGTGGTCTTTCGGCCAGATGCGCCCGTGTCTAGGGCCGTTGACGAGGCTAGTGAAGTGACGCTGAGATGGCGGGGTGGCTGGCAACGAGGCCTGAAGCTGGATAGTCGAAAGATGAGGGGTCACGGTCTTCCAGAAGGTTTTGGGAAAAGGGGAGGCTAGGGTTAGACTTAGGGTTAGGGTTTTTTGAGGATATTCGGGTCAGGTGGGTACCCGGGTTAGGTAGATTTGGGTATTGGTTTAGGTGAATTTGGCTGGTTGTAAGTGGGTAGGGTTAGGCAGATGGGTCTGGTATTGGGTTTAGCAATTGGCTCAGTTATGTTAGGCCAGTTGTAACTTGGATTTGAATTTTGAACATTAATGGGTATTTTTGGACTGTTTTGTTTTAAATTGGATTTGTTTGGATTTAAATTATTTTTGGGCGGATAAAAAATGGTTATTACAGCTGCCCCTCTTTGCTCATTATTGTGAAACAGCAATAGAGAAAAAGACTAAAAGATAAACATTTTTGTTCGGCCAAGCTGGAGCACCCCTCTCGGTATGACCCTTTCTTTGAACTCTAACTGGTCCATCTTTAACTTTTGGAGAAATAGTACTCGTATGTTGACCCGCTACTCCACCAATGGAGAGTCAATATCTGGTCGATTCATCTACTTCATCCTTCTTTTGAAAAGGTAAAACCTACAAGAGTAAAAAGAAACTCGCTCCAGACTAAGTATTCACTTATTTTATTTAAATTGTAAAATTAAAATGTTTGGATAAAGAGATATTCAAATATGAGTGATCTACTACACCACCGACGATGAGACAAGATCGGGATATTGGATTGGATCAATTTACGAATCTGACGTAGAGGCATGATCCAGTGATTAGATTGCGATCAAGCTACAACTCTGATGAAGAGGCATGATGTGCATTATTGGTGGCGATCAAGCTACAACTCTGACGAAGAGGCATGATCTGAGTTATTGGTGATGATCAAGCTATGACTCTGACGAAGAGGCATGATCTGAAGAGTTAGTTGGGCGATCAAGCTATATCTCTGACGAAGAGGAATGATCTGAGGAGTTAGTGGTGATCAAGCTACGACTCTGACGAAGAGGCATGATTTAGAGTTAGTGGCGATCAAGCTACGACTCTAACAAAGAGGCATGATCTGAAGAGTTTGTTGCGATCAAGCTACGACTCTAACAAAGAGGCATAATCAGAAGGGTGATTTGATCAAGCTACAACATTGACGAAGAGGCATGATCTGAAAGGTTTGTTGATCCGCTACAGCACTGATGATGAGGCAAGATCTGAAGGGAGGTCTCTTGTTCCACTACACCACTGACGATGGGGCAAGACATGAAAAATAGAAGTAAACATTTATTAGTGATTGTTGAATTGGATTTTAAGTTTAGGTTTGGCTTCCTTTGCTTTGAGGATTTGTCATTTCCTGGTGGGTGTTGTTATACTCCCTCTTTGAGGTTTCAACTTCTTTGTTGGTTCAGCTTCCCTTTGTGGCCGAGGGCTTACCAATTTGTTATTATCTACTATGATTGAGGCTTCTCATCCTGAACCTGTTTGTTATGTATGAATGAAGAAGATGCACTTAGCCTAAATGCATCTATCTTGATGTGTAATGTATGTGTCTAATGCGAATACATGATGATTTGAATGACATGATGTTGATATGAATGGCATGTGATGCAGTTGGCTATGATGTTGACTTCAAAGGGCATGCCCCATGACTCCCTGGTCGTATTGGTGGCTCAGTCTTGTTTTTACCCCAGTTTTGTCTTGCAGACTGGATGGGCTGTTGTTGTTGATGCCCCAACCTCTTGCTGGTTTGACCATCTTCTTCCGAAATGCTACCTTTCTAGGCAAAGGTCAACTAGTGAATACTTTCTTGAGCTGAAGCATTGATTTGAGGGCCCATTTGCTGTTTGTCCCTATATTTTTGAACTTCTTTGTAAGTAATGCAGAGAAAGCTTTTTGTTTTAAATTTCAGACTACATGTTCTGATTTCAATAAGAGATGCTTATTAAAAAATCAGGTTTTTCTTTTTAGATTGTTAATATATCAAGCTGGATTGAATGCCCCGAATATCAAGAGCACTAGCAACACTGAAATGGCTTATCGAGGATTGCCTCAAACAAATAACATGACTAGAAGACCTCAAAAACTAAATTAATGTTTAAAGAGGTGTAGTTCATTTTAAGCCATTTCAGTGTTGACCATATTGCTTTTGGCAAATTTATTTTTTATCTTATTTTTGTTTGGGGAATTCAATTCATCACATTCCTTTGGCTCGAAATAAATGATGGAGCAGACAACAAGTTCCCGAGCTACTTGGCATTGTCATGATTTTGAAAATATTACCATTATTCATGAAGCGAAGGGTTTCGATTAGAATGGGCATCAGTGGAGTACCCCAAAAATTCCACACTCTTATCCAAAAATGCCTATTACCAAGTTTAGAACATTATAGTGCTTTTTGATTAATTTTTGAAAAATGCCTATTATCAAGCTTTGAAGTGCTTTGAAAAGGCCTATTACCAGACTTCAATCATTAAAATGTTTTTTTTTGAAAACGCCTATTACCAGGCTTCAAGCATTAAATTTCACTGATTGGTTATTATTTGTGGTCCATAATGTGAAATGCGAGTCACACCTTCATAATCTCCGCAGCTTAGGATTTCAATTAGACACAGGTTACTCAGACTCAACGTTCCGGTCAAAGTCAATGTCCCTTGTGTAATTGATATACGGGGACCCAATAGATAGATATATACAAAAATGAAGAGAGAGTTAAAAACAAAATGCATTGTTTCATTGAAAATCAAAGCATATAGTCTCAGGCCATTTACAAAAGATCGACACCGTATTCAGGCTTAAACAGGTGGATTTGATTTACATGCATTACTTAAAAGGAGTTAAAAGCAACATGGAACCTACTAGAGTTTTTTAGTTGGGCATCTAGGCTAAGGAGCAAGAGCAAGTTCATTCCTAGAAGAATTCCACTTATTTGCTGTCCATTAGGCCTTGAACAATATCCTTAAACTCACAACAATCTTGAATGGTATACCCCTATTTAGAATGGAACTCACAATATAAACTGTTATGCCACTCGGGCGTCGTCATTCCCTAACTGATCAGCCCCGCATCAAGTAGCTTATTCCAAACCCAATTGAGAGGTGATTTGAATTTTGACACATTGTACTTAACAATACGATTACTCTCCTCGGAGATTGCATTCACTCCACCGGTATGTTTTCGTAGAGGGTTGACGGTTGTAGCCGGCCCACTAGATTTGTCAAAGCTTATGACCCCGAGCTTGATCAACTTTTCCATGACCCTTTTAAAGACGATACAAGTCTCGATTGAGTGCCCCACTTGATCACCATGGTATACGTACTTTGTACTGGGATTATACCATTTCAGGAAGGGAGGCTTTAACGGTGCTTGATAGAAGGGTGCCACCACATGGACATCGAACAGTTGCTTGTATAGTTCACCGTAAAAGATGAGCAATGGGGTAAAATCTATCTTCTCGGGGTTTCTCCTTTGACCGGGGTCTTGGCTCAAAGAACCTTGGGCACTTGGTGTTGCCTTAGGTTGTACCACTGTGATAGGCTTCGAATAACTGGCATTGTAAACTCCCGGAGAGTTCACTTCATGGTCCTTTTTTGCAAGCGAGGTCTTCATGTGTGATGAACTACCTCCATCATCAATTTTGCCACTCTTAACAGCATTTTTGATGAGCTCACCGGATAACACAAGGTCATCAAAGTTGGTAGTCGCGTTGCCTATCAAGCAACCCAAGACTGGACCCTTCAAAGTCTGGATAAACATGATCACCGTCTCTCTTTCGCTGAGCGGGGGTTAGACTTGAGCCGCCACGTCTCTCCAATGTTGGGCATACTACCTAAAACCTTCATTTGACTTTTGTTTCATATGCTGTAAGGTCCAATAGTCTGGCACCATATCACTAACATGTCGGTACTATTCTAGGAAAACTTTGGCCAGGTCCTTCCATGACTTTATCTGATGTCAGCTCAACTGATTATACCATCTTGTGGCAGATCCTGAGAAACTGTCTTAGAAACAGTAGATTAGCAGCTTGTCATCTTTCCCGTATCCCGTCTTCCTTCGGTAAAACATGGTAAGATGGTACGGGGACAGCTCGTTCTATTGTACTTCTTAAATTCTGGGACTTGAACTTAGGAGGTAAAACCAGATCTGGGACAAGGCTGAGTTCGTGGGCCTCAAATCCAATAAAGGCATCGGTCACCTCCATGACTTCCATCTTTTCCTCGAGCCGTTTGCATCGGTCCTCGATCTCTTTAAAGGTTTCAACTCTAGGTCTTTCTATTTCAATTAATTTGTCCATCTCTGAGACAAAGTTTTTAGCTTTACTGTCCCTGGGCTTGACTTCTGATGCGGAGGGCAAATTGATGGGGAATAAGCCACCGGCCTGATGGAGTGATGCCTTCCCAACGAGAAAGTATTACTTGAGGATCCGGTTGACCCCTAGCATGAGGAGGAGTAAAACCTAGCGGATATGCAGGATACTCATTCTCATCAGTGGGATTCTGATTTGCCGTAAGATTTGCAACAGAAGTTTCTCCTTGTCAGGGGAGCTTAAATCCAAGCATTTGGACAATTTGGCCTAGCATGTCTTGTTCAGACTTTTTAAACTGCTCCAACATTCCTGCAGGGCCTTAGCTAACCGCTCTTCCATCTTTTTGGCCAAATCCACTTGCATGTCCCTTTGGGTTTGCTCAATTCAGTTTAATCTCTCTTCGTTCACCATCTTGGTTTTTTGTAGGGTTCTGTAGGGATGCTGAATTGACTGAATTTTCCTTTGATCCAGAATCACTACACGGGACATCCCAAAAATTAGTCTCGGTGTTTTCAAAATGAATGCATGTAAATGCAAAATAAATTCCCTAGATGCAAAGGGATTGATGAAACATGATTAATTCAATGTGTCTAAGATTTCATGCCACCATGATGCAAATGAATGAAAATGATGACAATGCAATCACCGTAAAACGAATGAAAGAAAAGATTGATAATGCACGAATGAATGCAAAAAACGTTGATCGACAAACATTCTCGTTGAGCAACCTTCCGTAATGAAGATTGAGTCCCATTACGACGAGGAAAAGATAACGATTGCCATATAAGGCACATCTATATTAACACTTGCCCTGCTCGGGCTTCAAAATTCTTTAACTTGACGTTATGGACTCTTTCATCCATTACGCAAGCCCCCAATTTTGAATTGTTCTTGAATCAACACTGTATGTGAAAATGTCATGAATATGTACAAAAAAGATTAAGAAATACAAGAAGAGTGTATTACTATACATATTTACAAATAAAGAATGAGAATCGAATAAACACAACAAAGCGGCCTAGCAGCATGAATTCTAGATTTCTATGGTTGTCCACATGGCTTTAAGGGGTGGGCTTCCTAGATTTTCACACATATGGTTTGGGTTCTAGAGAGGGGTAATCGAACCTATCTTATTATATACTAAGATAACAAGAACCTCGATTCTGGCCCATGGTAGGTGATACATGTATGCGGGGCTAAAATGATGCATTGTAGCCAAAGAGTTGAAGCTGTTTTATAAGTCTGGAATTTCAGCCGACTTGCATCGAATTTTCGGATGGGATCTGGGCACTTCTGAGTCTACATGTCTTCTTCAAACATATTCGTCTGTCTCTTAGCTTTCCAACGCATCTTGAAACGCATCAATCCGACATCGGGATCTCAAGTTATGTCCATTTTAGTGAAGACTGTGCGAGCAGAAATCTCTATACGATTTTATCACGGGAAATATTATTTATTACGAATTTTCAATAATTTTATTGATTATTTGTACTTAAATTTAATCTACGATTCTTTATGAAGATATTTAGATGATTTAGGATTAGATTTGTTATTTATTTATTAGTTTTTTAGGTTAGATAAAATATGTTTATTTATTTTATTATTATCTTTACTTTTCCTAATTTAAGTTGAACTCTTCATTTGTAGCCTATTTAAAGGCATATTTGCTTCACTAATAAGAACAACATCATGAATTTATGAGTTGCAAAAACCTTTGGCCATGGGCCATTTTATTTTCAAGGTAGATAGATTTGCCTTGTTATTTTTCGTATCAGAAGTCTTCTTCAACGTAAGTTCGTCAAGTTCTTGCAATGGAGATCATCTTCACACTTTTGCTTGCCTAGGTAATTGCATCTAGGAGGGTGGGTTAGAGCCGCTTGAGGTTGCTTGCTTAGATAATCGCGTCTAAGAGGGTGCCGAGAACAAAATATCCTACAACATCTATCTCGTCATCATCCATTCATCGGAGAGATTCGTGCCGTTTGCAGGTGTTTGCCTATTCAATTGCGATTAGGAGGGTGCCAAGGACAAATCTATCCAACATCGCCACCATCAAATTCATCCTATCTCGTTTTCTACATCAAGATCATGCTTTATTATCGGTTTGCTGAACGTGGAGTTTGGGGTTTTCTCGGATCATATTAGTGAGTTTGCTAGATTAATTATGATCTAGAGGGTTCCTAGATTTTGAGGTAATTCTTGGATCCTAGCTTCCGTATCAATTGGTAATCAGAGCCTTGGTTTAGGTGTTTGAAACAATTATCTTTTACTGTTGTTTTAGTAGTTGAGAAAAAAGAAAAAATATATAATTCTATATATAGATCCTAGTTTTAATATTTCATTCTTGGAGACATCTCAAGAGACTTGAAGGTTGTGATCAACGAATCTTAAGATTCGGGACGAATCGTTTTCAACAGGGGGAGAATGATACATGTATGCGGGGCTAAAATGATGCATTGTAGCCAAAGAGTTGAAGCTGTTTTATAAGTCTGGAAATTCAGCCGACTTGCATCGAATTTTCGGATGGGATCTGGGCACTTCTGAGTCTACATGTCTTCTTCAAACATATTCGTATGCCTCTTAGCTTTCCAACGCATCTTGAAACGCATCAATCCGACATCGGGATCTCAAGTTATGTCATTTTAGTGAAGACTGTACGAGCAGAAATCTCTATACGATTTTATCACGGGAAATATTATTTATTACGAATTTTCAATAATTTTATTGATTATTTGTACTTAAATTTAATCTACGATTCTTTATGAAGATATTTAGATGATTTAGGATTAGATTTGTTATTTATTTATTTGTTTTTTAGGTTAGATAAAATATGTTTATTTATTTTATTATTATCTTTATTTTTCCTAATTTAAGTTGAACTCTTCATTTGTAGCCTATTTAAAGGCATATTTGCTTCACTAATAAGAACAACATCATGAATTTATGAGTTGCAAAAACCTTTGGCCATGGGCCATTTTATTTTCAAGGTAGATAGATTTGCCTTGTTATTTTTCGTATCAAAAGTCTTCTTCAACGTAAGTTCGTCAAGTTCTTGCAATGGAGATCATCTTCACACTCTTTCTTGCCTAGGTAATTGCATCTAGGAGGGTGAGTTAGAGCCGCTTCAGGTTGCTTGCTTAGATAATCGTGTCTAAGAGGGTGCCGAGGACAAAATATCCTACAACATCTATCTCGTCATCATCCATTCATCGGATAGATTCGTGCCGTTTGCAGGTGTTTGCCTATTCAATTGCGATTAGGAGGGTGCCAAGGACAAATCTATCCAACACCGCCACAATCAATTTCATCCTATCTCGTTTTCTACATCAAGATCATGCTTTATTATCGGTTTGCTGAACGTGGAGTTTGGGGTTTTCTCGGATCATATTAGTGAGTTTGCTAGATTAATTGTGATCTAGAGGGTTCCTAGATTTTGAGGTAATTCTTGGATCCTAGCTTCCGTATCAGTAGGCTTACAAATCGAATTCGGTTCGAGGGAAAGCATGACCTAGTAACGTGGAGGGCTACACACATGTCAAAAGACGTGGATTCCAGAAGTGAATTACCGACCTGTGGAGGGCTGCTCACTTGGGTATGTGGCGTTTCACTCCCACTTAAGGGAAAAAAGCTCGGGTATAGAGCTTGATGAGTATGTGCAACACATGTCGGTGATGCCTTAAAAATTAAATGGACAATTAATGCAAGACCACTAATTATCAAAGCTCGTTGAATTAAAATGTATCTTTGAGAAAGAACAAATTAATTAAAGTCAATCTAAATTTCAAAATTTTCATCGGTAAAAGCAACATGTGTTTTTTTGGCTTAACTCTCAAAAATGGTCCCAGCGAAGTCGCTAGCTGTAGCGACCTTTTTTCGAATAGATTGCTAAAAAGAAGAAAAATAGTTTTTGTGTGGATTTTGTGTTTTGAAATTTTTTGGTTTTTTTGAAAGAATTTTGAAAATTGGGGAAATTTTTGGGAAATGGAGGAAAATTTGAACTTTTGGGTATTTTGTTTTAAAACTAATTTTGCTTAAAAATAAAGAGTTGGAGTCGTCATCGGCCACTAAGGTAGGCCGAGCACCATAAAACCAGAGATTATTTTGAAAACGAGTTCAGGAGTTGGTTACGTGTGGGGAGGGATTAGCACCCCCCATCACGCCTGAAAATCGGTACCAAAAAGACGTTGCTTTTAATCGATGGACATTGTTGAAATTTAAAATTTAATTTAATTGATTGTTCTTAACCGAATATAGGCTTTACTTGAACGTGCTTTAACAATTTAGTGGGTTCGAATTAATTATCCATTTAATTATTAAGGTTGATTGTACATCGAATTGTAGATTAAACTGATATCGAATAAGACCGACTGTCGTGCTAATTTACAGTTCGAATTGAGTACATCACCTTTATGCATGATGCAAACAGTTAAAAATGATGTTATGAATTATCAAAATTTTATCTTAGATCAAGGTTTACCTTTAGACGGTGAAAATTAATTCAAATTTTTGGTCAACATCCATTAAACTCGAACTGTTATGACGCAAATATCGGAATTAATAAATACCTCCTTTTATGATTAAAATTGATTAATTAACAATGTGGGGTATATAGTTAAATTAAAGGTGAAATGAATGCCAAAATAGATGTATGCCACAAAAAGCGAATAAATAGATAAAATAAAGACGAAAGGAAGAAATAAATGCTCGAATAAAATAAATGCGGGAAATAAAGGTCAAGTAAATAAATGCTGAAATTAAATAGCTGAAATTAAATTGTTGGAAAATTAAATACGAAAAAATAAATTGTAGAATATTAAATTGCGAGAAATTAAAAGATGTAAATAAAAGGTGGAAGTTAAAAGTTAGATGTTAAGTGATAGTTGGCTACGCTAAACGGGCAATGAATAATACGGGTCATCCCCCGTTGCGGGTCACCTTAAGGCCGATTCGAACGGGAAACGATACATAAATAAAATAAATAAGCATAGATATTAAAATATAATATATAATATATAGATAATAATAATAATATACATTATGTGGCATATATATAATATAATATATATATAATATTTAAATAATACGTAACCATATTATATAAAGAGTACAATATAATATATGATATAATATGTTGATATATACTACGTATTTCTTAACACATATATAATCATATATAATATAGTATATAGTATAATAAAGAAATAAGGCATAACTATGTTATAACAATACGTATCATATGATGTAAGATAGTATATAATATATAAATGTGACATAATAATATGCAAACATAATATATAAAAAGGGATCGAAATGGAAAAGAAGGAAAACAAAGGGGCTGATTTCGAAATGGAAACATAATAGAAAGGTGTGAAATTTTAAAATCAATACAATCAGGGGAGTAAAAACAAGATTAACCTGTGGCCAGTTTGAAAGCGGTAAAAAATGGGAGGATTGAAATGGCAATTAGCCCGTGACTAAAATGGAAGCGGGACAAAAGCTCGAGAACTAAAGAAGAAATTTACCCATCGCCAAAATGCACGAATCCTTCTTGGGTATCCGGGTCAACGCGCGGGTTTTATAGCTGCAAAACGCATCTTTTTGAAGTGGCTATAAAAGCCAAAATAACGAAAAAATCATTTTTTCAGAGTTTTCAAAAAAAAACTTAACAAATTTTCTCCCTCACCTCTGGTTTCAGAACTCAACCGACGGTGGCTGGCGGCACAAAAAAAACTTTTTTTATCTTTTCAAACCGTTTTAAAAACGACCCTCTATTTTTTATTTGTTTAAAAAACCTTAAGTCCCCTTTTGATTTTTTTTTAAAAAAATCCAAATCCTTTTTTTGAAACCGAATTTGAAATCCATGAATCCCAAACAAAGAAGACGAAAAGACAAAATGAAGGTGACGGTGGAGCTAATCTGACCGGTAAGAAACCCTAAGATCTTTTCTATTTTTGTTTTTCTTTTTTTCGAAAAGTAAGAGCAAAATAGAAAGATGATACCTTTTAAATTTTCTTGATTTTTGGAATATCCCTTGTCTAGGGTTACATGTTGGTTTGGGGCTTTTATAGCCGGATTTTACAGAGATTAAAAGGAAAATAAAATCATAAAAAAAACTCTATTTGGCAGCTGCTTGTTGTCCTTGTTTTGTTTGTATTCCTCTGAAATTTTAAAATTTTTAGGTGCTACATATGTTGTACGGGTGAAGAGAGAGTCGGTGGTTTCTTGGTCGGATGCGTGCGTGGCTAGGGCCGTTGATGAGCCCTGTGAAGTGGGGCTGAGATGGCGAGGTGGCTGGAAACGTGGCCTGAAGCTAGACGGTCGGATGATGAGGGATCACGGGATTCCATAAGGTTCTAAGAAAAGGGGCGGGTAGGGTTAGACTTAGGGTTAGGGTTTTTTGGCATATCTGGGTCAGGTGGGTACCCGGGTTGTGGTAGCCGATTTGGGTTTAGGGTAATTTAGGTTATCGGGGTTAGGTAGATTTGGGTATTGGTTTAGGTAAATTGGGTTGGTTGTAACTGGGTAGGGTTAGGCAGATTGGTCTTGTGTTGGGTTTAACAATGGGCTTGGTTTTGTTAGGCTAGTTATAACTTGGATTTGTATTTTGGACATTAATGGGTATTTTTGAACTATTTTGTTTTAAATTAGATTTTTTGGATTTAAATTATTTTTGGCCTGATAAAAATGGTTATTACACCGTGTAGGGTTCTTTTAATCTCTGGATCGTATAATAAATCTTCCTTTACAGTATGACTCCTAGTTATACACCAAACAAAACAAAAATAAGTAAAATAAACAAACACAAGTAAAAATCAAAATAATAAATTCCATTGCAATCCCCGGCAATGGCGCCAAAAACTTGTCGACCGACTAGTGCTTGGTAGAAGACCAATAATTCAGTGTAATAGTGCAAGTAAATATTGTCAAGATTAGGTCCTTTTTATGTGCAAGTATACACAATGAGCTGAGTATCGTATCCCATAGATTATCCAGGAATTAAATACCACAATAATTACTTGTGAAATGGATTGAATAAGATAACGACTGATTTTAGATTTTAATTAAGGAAATAACTAAAAGAAAATGAAGTGAGAATTCAGGAAATTTGGCAAACAAATGTATTCAGATGATTGATTGGCATTGGCAAGGGATGTTTGGATTTCTCGCTAGTAAAGACAATACTTAATAACTTTCAGTCTTGGTTTTATTGTCGAGCAGATTTTAAGTTAGTATTACCTCTATCGATGACAATAATACCTTTAACACCTATATGCCTATAGTAATGCCTTCAAATAATTAACTTGGAAATAAGCCGATTTGGATTAATTCCAGAAGGCTCATTTTCCCTTTTTTGAATTAGGGTTGACCTGGCTCTGACTGACGGCTAACTGACCGGGCATCACTCGTCCTTTTTTTGCCAATCGAGCTTGGAATCCTCATCCTTCTTTTACCAATGGCATTTGGCATTTCTCTTCTGCTTCAGCCAAACCTGCTCCTGACCTACCAACCACAACAAGAAAATATCCCTTCTCTCTGGCAATGAAATTTATTCATTCCTCAACTCCTTAATGCAAAAATGCATGAATCTATTAGCTAGATGTACAAATATGTACCCAAAGATAAGCAATAGCATGGCAATATATATGTAAAAGTAGATCTTTTGAGGAGTTAACAACTTTCATCCTTGAGGTTCTTGGTTCAAGACTCCCTAAATATAGTGTTCTCTTTTTTTTTTCTAACAAAGCGACGTCATTTTGGCTTATCTTAGGCATCAAAGCAACTATACCAAAGCGACATTGTTTTTCATTTAACGGTCTGTTACAGTTTAACGGTTGAATGGCATAATAGTAGCAAAAAACAAAGTTTAGTGGTATAATAGCATCGTTTTATAGTTCAATGATATTTTCGATACAAAGGTTAAAGTTTTGGCATTTTGTGCAATTTACCCTAAATTTTATAGTGTTTTCAAATAAACGTCATTTTCTATACTATATTTATTTTGTGATATTCCCGACTCGACTCTGGTGATCAGAGCTACAGGTTTAGCTAGTTCAAGATCCGAACCAAGCCTGTTATTAGTTAGTAAATGTATATATGTCACTGGGATGTCAAAATTATTGTATTGATACTTGTGTGACTTTATGCAATTGCTTAATAAACTGAATTGATTGCAATATGTTATAGATGTCTAAAATTGAGAGATCGCGTTGAGCGATTGAGCAATTGGGTTAGACTGAGGCCCACAGAGTTGTTAATGAGAGTAATCATAGCCCGCATTCTGTTTTGTTTGATGTTAATTCTCCGGTGTAATCGAAAATGCTTGTACAAAACAAAGGTTTATTCTTTCACATATGGGATAAAATTTTGAATAAATTCAATCCCAAACTCGTCAAACATCTATTGTTAAGAAGTTGAAAATCCTTGAAGTGTCAGAGTTCAAGGAGATATGATTGGAAAACCATGATGATAGATTATTGGCTTAATGATAATAAGAATATGATGGAAGGACTCCGTTGCGATAATCAAAAGAAGCTCGATGGAATTATATCTCTATTGAGAGAACAAGCCCAGTTATGGTAGAGAAATGTTATTGCACATCCTCGAGAGGAAATTATTTGGGATTTTTTTTCTTCGGGAATTCTATAATAAATACATCGGAGATAGGTCTATATATGAGTATGAGCGCAAGGTCAATATATTGAATCGCTATGTTACAGAATTGTTGCCTACAGAAAAGCTCGTTATGATAGTTTTATAGAGGGACAGAATATAAGATCCAAGGAAGTACTGATTGCCTTGAAAATTTTCTAAATTTCAAGAAGCAGTAAACCGAGACCGTGGTTATGGAATGATTTCAGAACGAGAAAGTAGTAGAACAGAGATTCTAGTCTGCAAAAGGAAACAGTGGAACATCTTTTGCTATGCCACCTTCTAACGTGGCAAAGATTCTCAGTATAATCAATTGGGATCTACATCTATTCGACGAAGATATGGAGCTAGAAAATCAAGAAATTTACGAGTTTCTTATGTTAATGTTAGTGGCTCGGGAAAAGCTAAGAATATACCCTATGAGTATTGGGGTAAATGGTAGTTAGGAGACTGCCGAGTGATGTGATAGTAATTAACACTACAGGCCAGAGTGCTATTGTAGCTAGAATTTGCAAGAAATGTCCGATAGTGATTTAGGGCATCGAAATTCTAGCTTATTTGATGGAATTGCCTTTTCACGAATTTGGGAATTATTTTGTATGAATTCGTTATTTTCTTATCATGTCATTCTAGAATGTCGTTGGAACAACTAAATTTAAAGGGGACAGAGGATTCAATAGTTATGATAGGGGTGAAAGAATAGATTTGCCAGAATACAATGAATTCAATAGCAATCTTTTAGAAATTATTAGTTGATAAATGTGAAGCTTATTTAGCTCATGTTAAGGATTTTTAAGCATCAGAATTGAGTTTGGAAAATATTCCAATTATTTGTGAATTTCTGGATTGTGTTTATAGATGAACTGTGGAGACTACTACCTGATTGTAAAGTAAAATTTGAGATCGAGGTTTTGCTTAATATTGAGCCTGTATCTTTTACATCCTACAGGATGGTACCTACTAAATTAAAGAAGTTAAAATATCAATATCAAGAATTATTAGACTAGAATTTTATACGCCCTAGTATATCACCCTGGGGAACCCCAATGCTATTGGTGAGAAATAAGGACAGTTCAATGGGATTGTGTATTGATTACCATATAATGAATAAGGTGACTATAAAGAATAAATATCTATTACATAGAATGGAATATCTATTTGATCAGTTAAAAGAAACTACAATTTTGTCCAAGACCGATCGTAGATCGGGATACTACTATCTGGGAGTTAAAAAGGAAGATATTCATGAACACTAAGAGTTTGTGGTGATGCATTTGGGTCTCACTAATGCTCCAGCAACGTTTATAGATGTGATGAATAGAACGTTTCAGCCGTATTTGGATTAGTTGTGGTAGTACTATGTATTCATTGATGATATTTTGGTTTATTCCAGAAATAGAGAAGATCTTGATAAGCATTTGCAAATGGTTCCTCAAACTTCGAGGGAAAAACAACTATATGCAAAGTTGTTAAAATGTAAATTTTGGTTGTCTGAAGTTGCCTCTCTTGGTCACATTATTTCTGTTGAAGGGATTCAGATGGATCCTAAAAAGATTCAAGCTATTGATGATTGGAGAACTCCAAAGAATATTTCAAAAGTTCAATGTTTCTTAAGATTGGCAAGCTATTATAGAATATTCGTAAGGAAAGTTTTATTATTGTCTCTCCAATCACTAAGTTATTATGTAAGGATGTGTCTTTCATTTGAATTGAAGAATGTCAAGAAAGCTTCAAAGAACCGATGAAAATTTTTGACTGGTGTACTAATATAAGTGCTACCATAATATGGTAAGGATTACACCCTATTTAGTGATATATATCACAATGGATTGGGTTATGTGTTGATGTAAGAAGGTAAAAATAGTGGCCTATGCTTCAAGGCAATTAAAGATACAATAAAGGAACTATCTGACTCATGATTTAGAGTTGACTGTTATGGTTTTTGCCTTGAAATTTGGCATCATTATCTATACTGAAAAGATATTCATTACGAGATTGGAGATAAAGTATTCCTCAAAGTTTCACCTCGGAAGTTGTTTTTTTACCGGCAAAAGTATGATTTTATTAGATTCATACAAGCCATACAGGACTACAAAAATCATTAAAAACCTCCCTCGTCCTAAATAGAAAAAAAGAGTAATCGTGGTAATGTATACAAGAATTAAACGCCATTAATCCATAACTCAAAATCAAGATGTTCGTGTAAACATAAATCAAGCAAAACGCAGCGAAAGGATCGAAATTTATAAATACCTCCAGCCATTGTCAAAATCGTATGCCAAATTGAGATGTGGTTGCACCACTGTCCAGCAAGTCGAACCACTGTCGGATGATTAAAACCATCGTGAAAAACGCCTCGAACCACCGTAGAATATAGCGAATTCGACTACACAAAAACTCAAAGCACCAAGGATCTTCTAAGCACTCGAGAACCTTACTAAATGGAATACTTTATGCAAAATGAATTGCTTGTGTTTTCTGTGCTTAGGGACCTCTCGGCCATCGCTATTTATAGGGGTGGTTCCCCATCAAAAACCACCCATTGGACATTAATGCCCCTTAACCTCACGGCCACAATCAACCTTAACCGACCACTCACACACACGCCCACCTACACATAAGCTGCAATGTGAAGATGGGTATACCACGTTTAACGTGGGAATCTCAACCACTTAAACAACTTGTGGAAAAGGTGGGAAAGTAACCCACAATGGAACCGAAAGCGGTTCCTACATTCTCCCACTCGGTTCGCATTGTTCATGAGAACTTAAAGTCAAAACATAATGTATGAATCATGGCGATATTTTCTCTTATAATATGAGTAGTATCTTCCATGTATCACAATACATCAAGTCTCAACGCCTTAGCCCATATACTTAATGAATAAACTCGATGTTTATTCTAGGTCCAAACTTTAGTGACATTTCTCGAAATAATTAACTTAATGTGTACACAACATATATGAGAAATATCAAACTTTATTAGAGTTTCAACAGAATCGTTCTTATAACGAAATTTACAAAGTGGGAACAAGTCCCATAGTGACAACATGATCCTTAAATTTATATGGTGGCATGCCCTTAGTCAAAGGATCAGCTAACATCTGCTCAGTGTTAATGAGTTCAATGACCACTTTCTGTTCTTTAACACGTTCCCTTATGGCTAGATACTTAATGTCGATGTGTTTACTTCGACTTCCACTTTTGTTGTTCTTAGCCATAATGACAGCAGCTAAATTGTCACAATACATCCTTATTGGCCTAGAGATTGAATCCACAAGTCTCAGCCCAGAAATGAAACTCTTTAACCATACTCCATGTGAGGTAGCCTCAAAACACGAAACGAACTCGGCCTCCATAGTGGAAGTGGCAGCCAATGTCTGCTTGACACTCCTCTAAGATATAGCTCCCTCGGCAAACATAAATATGTAACCTGATGTTGATTTACGTGAATCAACACAGTCAGCAAAGTCTGAATCAGAGTAGCTAATCATATCCAAATGGTCAGATCGTTTGTACGTAAGCATGTATTCCTTTGTCCCTTTGAGGTATCTCAAAACTTTCTTTGCAGCTCTCCAGTGGTCCATACCCGGATTACTCTGATATCTTCCCAGCATCCCAACGGCAAATGCAATGCCAGGTCTAGTACAGACTTGAGCATACATCAGGCTTCCAACAGCAGAAGCATATGGAATGTTTTTCATTTGCTCATTCTCAAATTCGTTCTTCGGGCATTGGTTCAGATTGAACTTATCACCCTTCACGATAGGAGCAACACTAGGTGAACAATCTTTCATCCGAAATCTTTCTAAAACTTTGTTGATATAGGTTTCTTGAGATAGACCTAAGACACCTTTATGTCTATCACGATGAATCTTAATGCCAATGACATAAGATGCATCACACATATCTTTCATATCAAAATTTTTAGAAAGGAATTGTTTCACCTCATGTAGCATACCCATGTCATTTGATGCAAGTAAAATATCATCCACATATAGAATAAGGAAACAAATTTTACTCCCACTAACCTTCTGGTATATACATTGATCCATGATATTCTCAACAAAACCAAATGAAGAGATAACCTTACGGAATTTCAAATACCACTGACGGGAGGCTTGTTTCAATCCGTATATAGATTTCTTTAACTTACAAACCAAATTTTCACCATCCTAGAGGAAAATCCTTCAGGTTGTTTCATGTATACCTCTTCCTCTAGGTCACCATTAAGAAAGACAGTTTTCACATCCATTTGTTGTAACTCAAGGTCAAATTGAGCTACTAATGCTAACACAATGCGTAAGGAATCTTTCTTAGATACTGGACTAAAAGTTTCAATGTAATCAATTCCTTCTCGCTGAGTGAATCCTTTAGCAACAAGTATTGCTTTTATATCTTTCTATGTTGCCTTTTGAGTCTCTTTTTGTTTTGAAGACCCATTTACATCCAAAGACTTTTACACCATTAGGCAACGATACAAGATCCCAAACTTCATTGCTTTTCATAGAATTCATCTCATCCTTCATAGCATCATGCCATAATTTTGATTCATTGCAGCTCATGGCAGTTGAAAATGACTCAGGGTCATTTTCAGCTCCAACGTTATAGTTAGATTCTTGTAAATACACAAAATAATCACTAGAAATTGCTTATCTTCTTTCTCTAACAGATATCCTTAACGTTGAACCAACATTTTCTTGTGGATCATGTTGTTCAACTGGTTGTTCAATAATTTCTAGATTTTCTTGAACAACTTGATCTACTGGAGTGTTTTCAGTAGGCAATAGAACTTCATTCATTGGTTGTTCAACACCTGATTGTGCTTGAGGGGTGTTATATATGATAACCAATCTCTCACTTAAAGTGGATGGATGACCTACGGGTATTGAATCCCGAGACAGATCACTCCTACTAATTGAGTCATTCTCAAGAAATTTTGCATTTATTGATTCCACAATTCTAGTGTTGTTAGATGGACAATATAATCTATAACCTTTGGACCTTTCGGCATATCCAATGAAATACCCACTAATGGTCCTTGGGTCCAGTTTCTTTTCTTGAGGGTTATAAATTCTCACTTCAGACGGGCATCCCCATATGCGTATATGTCGCAAACTCGGTTTCCAACCTTTGAATAACTCAAAAGGTGTCTTTGGGACAGCCTTGGTTGGGACCCGGTTTAATATATACACAGTCGTCTTGAGAGCTTCAACCTATAAAGACGTAGGTAGCTTAGAGATACTAAGCATACTTCACACCATGTCCATTAGAGTTTGATTTCTTCTTTCCGCAACACCATTCTGATCAGGCGAGCCTGGCATGGTGTATTGGGCAACTATACCGTTGTCTTAAAGAAATTTTGAAAATAGACCAGGTGCTTGTCCATCCTCAGTGTATCTACCATAATACTCACCACCTCTATCGGTTCTCACAACCTTTATTTGCTTACAGCATTGTTTCTCTACTTCAGCCTTAAAAACCTTAAAGGCTTCTAACATTTCACTTTTATGATGAAGCATGTATAGATACATGAACCGTGAGTAATTATCTATGAAAGTGATGAAGTATTTTTGACCTTGCACATCCATATCTGGACAACAGATATCAGAATGGATGGTTTCCAATATGGTCGAACTCCTCTTGGCACCTTTCTTTGACTTGTTAGTCTGCTGGCCCTTAATGCAGTCTACACAAGTATCAAAATCAGTAAAATCTAAGGTATTGAGTACCCCGTCATTTACTAATCTTTTAATCCTTTCAATGGAGATATGTCCTAATCTTTGTGCCACAAAGTAGAGGAATCTTCATTTATAACACAACGTTTAGTACCAGTTTGAATGTGCATAACATTATGAGTGACATTATTTTGTAAATCAATAGAGTAAAGACCGTCACTTATGTAGCGATGTCTTTTTTCTTTTTATCGCTAAAAAAAAGGTGACTTTTTCGAAGGGTTTTGAAAGGTGTTTGTGATTTTTTGGATATAAAATATTTATTCCGTGGGGTTTTAAAAAAACCGCATTTTATTTAAAGATTGGAGTCGCCACCGGCCACTTAGGTAGGCCGGACACCATAAAACCAGAGATTCAAAAAGATTGGGTTCGGGAGTCGGTTACGGATGGGGAAGGATTAGCACCCCCACACCGCCCAAAATTGGTACTTTAATAATTACCGCTTTATTAATATTGGATTTTCTGGATTAAAGTGACGATTATTTTAAAATTCGGTCATAATTGCGAATTAATTTTAAGGGCCCCGTTATCCGAGAATAAATGCACAACCACTATCACTAAGCCTGATATTGGCTCCGTTTACGCTCGAATAAAAGGGCACCGCATTGACAATTTATATCTCGATATGCAATCTTAGTGGCAAAAATATAAAACATGGCAAAATATTTAAATGCAATGCAAATAAATATTAACATAATAAAATACTAATCTAATAAAATATTAATCTGAAACATACATACATGAATATTAATCTAACCCATAAATAAAAACATATCTAGCATAAATAAAATACTAATATTCATAAATATTAATCTAACATAAATAAAAACAAATTCAACATAAATAAAATACTATTCTAAAACATACATACATAAATATTAATCTGACTCATAAATAAAAACATATCTAACATAAATAAAATATTAATATAAAACACAAATTTAAAACATATTAAATATTAATCTAAAACATAAACATGCAAAATAAAAAATAAGACTACAATTTTAAAATAACTAATACTTCATTAATTTATAAAAATTACAACACTAATAAAAAGGGAAGAAAATATACCTAATTAGGAGCTCGTATGACAAACCCCGATTGAACCCCACCGAGATCTACCGCGACCCCTCCAAAAATTTAACTAGATCGGACCTAAAATAAGACCCCGATCGAATGTTGGATCGAACCAACTGGGGTCGAGGGCACGCTTAACCCCCCCAGCCTTGCGGCCGGCCATGCCCCACGATTTGGGGTGCCAATTTCCTGCCAATTTATTTGGCAATTTGGCCTTCAATTCCTTGCAATTGGGTGTCCTATTTATAGGCCAAAGAGGGTGACGTGGAGCACCCTGCTCCATGCAATTTTCTTCTCCTTTTTTTATATATATTTTTTTTGAAATTGATTTTTTTATATTAATAATTTTATTATTATAATAACACTAATAACACTAAAACCCGGTCAAAAATGAGTGATTACAGTTGCCCCTCTTTGCTTGTTCTTGTGAAACGAGGACAAAGCAAAGATCAAAAGCACTCATTTTTGACCTACTTTCTTGTCTTTAGCTTCGGAATCACGTGTTCTTCTAGAACTATCCGTTCTTCCTTAGCTGAATCTTCAGGCTCGTAAGTTCTTCCTATATAGAGCTTCGTCACCTTCCGATCTTGGAGTTATAGGCTCTTTTCGACATAGAACCCTTCACTCAAAGCCTCGAGTTATGAGTCCCTCCTATATATAACCTTTCATTCGAGAGAGTGCAGCTCGAGTCCTTCCTATATAGAACTCTTCGCCTTCAACGCTGGTTTCTCCTATATAAAACCTTCTCATCACCGATGGATTCTTCCGACCGGGAGTTCCTCCTATATAGAACTGCTAGTCTTCAAACCCCGAGTTGTCAGTCCTTCCTATATAGAACTTTTCATTTTGAGACGGTGCAGCTTGGAGTCCTTCCTATATAGAACTCTTCGCCTTCAACGCTGGTTTCTCCTATATAAAACCTTCTGCGTCGCTGATGGATTCTTCCGACTGGGAGTTCCTCCTATATAGAATCGCTAGTCTTCAAACCCCGAGCCGCCAAATCCTTCCTATATAGAACTTTTGAGTCTCGAAATCTCGGGGCTACGGGTTCTTCCTATATAGAACCTTTCACCCTAAGACATTGAAGCTCGGAGCCCTTCCTATATAGAACTCTTCGCTTTCGACACAACAGGATTTCCTATATAATCTTGTGTGTCATAGGTGAATTCCTTTGACTGGGAGTTCTTCCTATATAGAATCATGAGTCTTCACCTTGGAGTCGTCGGTCCTTCCTATATAGAACTTTTCGTCTTAAAATCTTGGAGTTAGGGATTCTTCCTATATAGAATCTTTCACTCTAAGACATTGAAGCTCGGAGCCCTTCCTATATAGAACTCTTCGCTTTCGACACAACAGGATTTCCTATATAATCTTGTGTGTCATGGGTGAATTCCTTCGACTGGGAGTTCTTCCTATATAGAACTGCGAGTCTTCACCTTGGAGCCGTCGGTCCTTCCTATATAGAACTTTTCGGTGTCTTGAAATCTTGGAGTTAGGGATTCTTCCTATATAGAATCTTTCACTCTAAGACATTGAAGCTCAGAGCCCTTCCTATATAGAACTCTTCGCTTTCGACACAACAGGATTTCCTATATAATCTTGTGTGTCATGGGTGAATTCCTTCGACTGGGAGTTCTTCCTATATAGAATCATGAAGTCTTCACCCTGAGCCACAAGTCCTTCCTATATAGAACTTTCAGCTTCTGAAGCCTCGGAGCGGAGGATTCTTCCTATATAAAACCTCTCTCTGGAGCTTGGAAACATATGCCTTTTGTATATGAAAACATTGTCTTCTCATTTGGGATTCACACCACGATGGCCATCGATGTCTCTTCAGATTTGGGGATTCACACCGAAAATGGCTACCAATCTTCCAATTTTAGGGACTCACGCCGAAGGTGGCTGCCGAAACTTCTTCAAATTTAGGGACTCACGCCGAAAATGGCCGCCAAAACTTCTTCAAATTTATGGACTTACACCGAAAATGGCCGCCGAAACTTCTTCAAATTTATAGACTTACGCCGAAAATGGCCGCCGATCTTTCTTCAAATTTTAGGGACTAATGCCAAAAATGGCCGCCAAAACTTTTTCAGATTTAGGGACTCTCGCCGAAAATGGCCGCCAAAACTTTCTTCAATCTTTAGGGACTCACGCCGAAAATGGCCGCCAAAACTTTTTCAGATTTAGGGACTCACGCTGAAAATGGCCGCCGGAACTTCTTCAGATTTTAAGGACTCGCGCCAAAAATGGCAGCCAAAACTTTTTCAGATTTAGGGACTCACACCGAAGATGGCAGCTAAAACTTTTTCAGATTTAGGGACTCACGCCGAAAATGGTCGCCGGAACTTCTTCAGATTTTAGGGACTCACACCGAAGGTGGCTGCCAAAACTTCTTCAGATTTTAGGGACTCACGCCGAAGGTGGCTGCCAAACTTTTCAATGAAATCCACTTCTTAATGTTCTTTGATAATTCTTCAGGTACCTGTCCAAAATAAGCAAAAATTGACATGCCCCTATCTATATGATACATGCAATGTAATGTTTTTTTTTTAGCTTTTTTGTTCTAAAGTCTTACACCCTGAAAGGTCGCTCCTCAGATTTCTTCATCTCTTTACTGCTTTACTGTATGCTCTTAAATCCTCATTTGAACATGTTTTTAAACCTTTTGTGCGGAAGGCTTTCTTGTCCTTAGGGTTATCACCCGTCTTCATAAATGATCTTCTGGTTCTTATATCATTTTTATAAGAACATTTGTCATCTTCTTGGCTTGGCGTTGCCCCATTCAACCACGGGCTCCACTGCTTTGAATTTTCTGGCCCATCCTATAGAGCCTTGATCTATTTCTAGTCACCAGGGTGAGCCAAGATGCTTCCATCCCTTGAACTCTTCCTTGATTTTCTCGCAGCATTTCGATGGGAACTAACTTTCGGTCCCTATGCTTTAAATCTCATCATCATTCATTTTTAAAGTAAAGTAAAAGGCAATTTACCTGTGTATATTTCAAAAAAATAATGATTGTTTGAAAAGATAACAGTCATTTCGAAAATCACAACTTGGACATTTTGAAAACATTGTTTGGAACAAATGGTAAACATCATAACTTTGGGAGAAAATGTCAAACCTTTTTAAAACATGTTTGCCCCCGAAATATCAAACACCATAGCGCATCTGTTTCAAGTTGCCAGAGACCAACTCTAATGAAGCGCATATTTAGAAGATCTTGACCATTGTGGAGATATATGCCAATGTATAGTTTCTTCTGGTCTAATAGGCTTTTGAGATGAACAACCCTACCTAGTTTCTACCCTGTTTAAGGTGGCTCTCTTAATCTCACTATCTCACCATGCCCCATCCTTCCCTCATTTAGGTGTCGATCAAGCACTTCGAAGTTTGACGTTCCTTGAAGAAAAGTTAACCCTTATAGACGGAATGAAATCTGAAGACATTCTCATTCAACTTGGATATCTATGGATGACCGTAATGGTCTTTGGGGCTTGTAATGTAGGCCTTTGGTTTATGGTTAAGTGAAACAAAGATTTACATACTTGTGTAACTTGGATATGCCCATTATTCCTTCTCTTTTTTTGGATCACTCTAGACTGCCCGTTTTTGGGTTTTCACCCTAGAGTTCATTTCTTTTCTTTTTATTATATGCTGCCTTGCATTCTGGCTATATACTGATGTTCATTTTCTGTTCAAGAATGTTTGATCCTTCAAAACTCCTCGGAACTGAGATTTCTTGAAGGACTACGATTACATTTCTGGGAATTCTTGTGATTGGCACGCCAAGATGAAATGTTATTCTTTCTTTTTTTTTTTTCTTTTTTTTTTTTTCTTTTTCCTTTCTCTCTTGGATCGCTCTAGATCGCCCTTTTTTTGGTTTTTCACCCTAGAGGTCACTTCATTCTTTTTGTACCTTCGGATCAATGTATTTTGGCTGGATATTGATGCCAGATGCTCAGTGCAGACTACTCTTTTTCTTCATTTTCAGGATCACTCTAGACTGCCCATTTTTGGGTTTTCACCCTAGAGGTCATTTCCTTTTTCAAAATTGGCAATCTTCAGGCCGACTTGTCTTGACTTGGCTTCAATTCGAGCTTCTATACTAATTTTCAAAACTGTGTCTACTTGAAATGTGGATTCCTTCTGTCTCTTGCTCATAGTTGAAGTCTCGTTCTTGTATTGTTTGATCTGTGTGTGAAGCATAGACTGTATTCTTTCTTTCTTTCTTTTTCTTTTTTCTCTTTTTTTAGACTGTTCACTCTGGGTTTTTAGCATTGAATCTCTTTCTTCTTATTCGATTCTATGAATGTATCCTTGAATCAACACGGATCTATACTGGGTATTGATGCGATCTTCCGCTCGGAGTTAATTGCCTCTCTACAGCTCTTTTGATATTTACTCGATCTGGATTGCTTCGACCTTCTAATCTTTTTTGTGTGGACATATCCATGTTTTCAACCACGTTCTTCTGGTGATTTCTGATCTTCGTATCCAATCTGTATAGTCTCATCTGTGTCTTCTGGTAAAGTAAAAGAACAACATCCATTGTCATATTCACAAATGTCCTGAGAATGCCTTCAGGGGGTAGAGGTTTAGGGTCAACTTTCGTTTCAAGAATCTTAAACGACAAGCGCCTGAGAAGATAAATTCATAAAATGGGAACTGCCATTGTCTAAACACTCGCCTTTGTTCCTCTGTTGGCCTAAGTAAACTAGCAGATACTCACATTTACAGTATCACCACAACATTCAATCTCTTCTAAATATATGCAACTTAGAGTTGATCTTTGGGTTTGAAGCAAATGTACTGTTGCATTCAAAATTCGAGGACCTGGTATAGAAATGATATATACATATGTCCATTAAAAAATGTGTGTATATGCATATGGGAAAACTACCCCATAAAAATGAAATGTTTAAAGAATCAAGAATGTAAAAATGCTTTTCTAAATGGAAATGTGATTTTTAATTCTAATAAACAATGATTTTTTTTGTTGAGAATTTCATTGTGAAATGATGAGAAAACCGTATGGACCTTTGGATTATCTCCAGGGTGCTAACTCATTCTGCCCCTTCCAAGGTAGTGTAGGCTTGCCTCTTCTCTTGTTTTTCCACCGCTAGATCAACTCTCTCGTCATGACTCCCTCGTCAACCAGCTTCTTAATTTTTCTATTAACGACCCCAAATTTCTTAGTGTCATGCCCCAGCGCCTCAATGTTTTAAAAGTGATACACATTTATCTCTCTGTTTCCTTTTGCTCTTAGGCAGGTCTGGTCTTTAAACTAAGGTCCCGGAGTGCATGTTTGTTTCTCGCTCTGACTGTCATTAAGTCCTCAAAGCTGACCTTCATTTTCTCAAGCATCTTATTAAAGAATAAATATAAAAGATGGCATGGAATTCACTTTCCTCTTCATCTACGGGAGGCTGCACTTGGGTCACTAAACACATACACCTCAAAGCACATTCCTTGAAGCTTTAATCAGGTTTCATCTTCGTACCCTGGAGATACTGACGACTTGTTGCTGGGTCCAAAGTATATCATATCACGGTAGGTCCTGCTAGACTGTCGGGTAAGTAGTGGATCGGTAATTTTCAATGTAGCCCCCCCATCTTTTTTTGCAGAATATGGTCACACGAATCTTGGGGCATCTTTTCCTTTATTATGTGCAAATCGGGAAATCTTTGGAATCCGGAGGAATGACCAAATCGGGACTCAAACAGAGTTTTCTTGTATTAAAGGCATCAAACTTTTTTTTCTCTCTTTTTCTCTCGAGTCCATCTTTTAACTGCTCGAATCTTGATTTTTGAGTGTGTTCAATTCTTTTATTCACGATAAAACTCTAATTGTTCTTTGGATTACCCCCCCCCCCAAATTTTATGCAAGGTAGTGATAGTGTTATGTAAAATATGTCATGATTGTACAATGTAATGCAATGCAATGCATGAATGCAAATGCAGTGTTGATTCTCGAACAGTCCTTAAAAGACTTTCAATCAATAGAAAAAGTCTGGTTGCAAGAAACTAATAATGAATTACAGGTGACAGTTAGCTTCCTCCTGGAGATCTTGACTTCGGGAAGCAAAACATGTGCTCCACGTCTCGACGTCGTCTTCAGGATGATGGATGACTTCGTCTTCTCTTATTCTATTTTATGGACTTGTGACGTCATGATCTTTATTTTTGTGGCTTCTAAAAATGACATCAACAAGTGCAGGCATAATGCAGATAAGATCTTTTCTGGGTGCAAACGAATAATACGTCTAAACAGGGATGGATTCTATCGGTCCTAAGGGAGTACTTTAAAAATTTTAGGGTTTAAATTAAAATTCTCAAAGATCATTTGGTTCAAAAATTTTAACTTACTTAAAAATGAAACTTTTAGGTTTCTTTTTGTTATTATTATTCTTCTGAAAGTTTTATGAGAGAAGAAGTTTCAAAGCAAAATAATAATATTTTTAATTTTTTCTTTTTTTTAGTTAAATTAAAATCTGAGAATTTAAAAATGGTCAAATGTGAAGATTTAAAATTAGGATTCTGCGGCCCTGACTGAATCTTCTGCGTCGCACGTGCCTTATTGTCGTACCGTCTTCTTTCGCGATTGGTCTTTGCTCGACCTAACTTGATACTGTAATATTATCGTTCCCGGCAAAGCAGACCTTTTCTATTTTGAAAGCCTTTTAATGAACTGTTCTTGAATCAACACCATGTCATGATATGCAACATGAATGCAAATAAAGGCGTTGATTCCGCTGGTAATCACCCTTTCGAACGACTTTCATGGGAATTAAAGGGTCCAGATTACAAAAAGATCCATATTACAAAAGGAGTCCCTATTACAAAAAGAGTCTATTACAAATTCTTAATTACAAAATAAAGTTCTACACATAATCCCTAGCTCTACCTCCTAGCTCCTCAACAGCTCTGAGCAACTTGATAAACCTTGGTGCTTCTTCCATGTCCGGGGTTACGAAAGGTCGGAGAGTCGTGGCTTCGGTAGCTAAGTCATTCACACACCTTGTAGCTCGTTGTATGTCCACCATTAGGGTCTCGTGTGTATACTTTGGCACTACACGCTTGTTCGCAAATTGTTACGCCGGATCTGTTGAGTAATCTCGACCGATGTCACGCGATCGGATCGATGTTGTCCTTCCTAAGACACCTTTTTTCCATGATGAAAGATTTTCTAATCGGGCAAACCACTTGAATCAACGCCTCTATGTAATGTGGATGCAATGATAATGCAACAAAAATATGTGTAAAAATAAAATAAAACACAAAAAGAAATGAGTTAGTACCGGATAAAAATAATAAATACATAAATAAAAGGACAAATTAAATAAGGTAAATAAACAAAACGACCCTATTTATCTAGTCCAAAACACCTAAGGTTATCTGCATGGCTCTAACAGGGTGGGTTTCTATGTTCTCTACATGTAGTGTTGGTGCTAGGAGGTACCCGAATTGTCCTTGATGTCCTCTACTAAGAGTAGCAAGGCCCTCGATCATCACCCATTATAGGCTCCTTTCAACCGGGTTCAATTCAGGAGGACCTATTCGCTTATGCCCGTACGAAGGAACGATATCCTTACGAAAGCATAAGGTACTCGAGCCCCGAAGGTACTTGCTAGGCCCATCGGGAGAACGATATCTCCACGAAAGCATTAGCGTTTTCCCCCACTTAAAAAGACGGGTTTATATGCCATATTTTAAATGCGTTAAAATAAACGCGCAATTATGACCGAATGTTAATTTAATAGTCACTTTAATCCGGAACTTCCAATATTAGTAAAGCGGTAATTATTTTAAAAGCTTGACTCTCATTTGTTTTTTTTTTAAAAAAAAAACAAAAATTATCCCCAGCGGAGTCGCCATCTGTAGCGATGTCTTTTTTCTTTTTATCGCTAAAAAAAACGTGACTTTTTCGAAGGGTTTTGAAAGGTGTTTGTGATTTTTTGGATATAAAATATTTATTCCGTGGGGTTTTAAAAAAACCGCATTTTATTTAAAGATTGGAGTCGCCACCGGCCACTTAGGTAGGCCGACACCATAAAACCGTAGATTCAAAAAGATTGGGTTCGGAGTCGGTTACGGATGGGGAAGGATTAGCACCCCCACACCGCCCAAAATTGGTACTTTAATAATTACCGCTTTATTAATATTGGATTTTCCGGATTAAAGTGACGATTATTTTAAAATTCGGTCATAATTGCGAATTAATTTTAAGGGCCCGTTATCCGAGAATAAACGCCAACCACTATCACTAAGCCCGACATCGCCCGTTTACGCTCGAATAAAAGGGCACCGCATTGACAATTTATATCTCGATATGCAATCTTAGTGGCAAAATATAAAAACATGGCAAAATATTTAAATGCAATGCAAATAAATATTAACATAATAAAATACTAATCTAATAAAATATTAATCTGAAACATACATACATGAATATTAATCTAACTCATAAATAAAAACATATCTAGCATAAATAAAATACTAATATTCATAAATATTAATCTAACATAAATAAAAACAAATTAAACATAAATAAAATACTATTCTAAAACATACATACATAAATATTAATCTGACTCATAAATAAAAACATATCTAACATAAATAAAATATTAATATAAAACACAAATTTAAAACATATTAAATATTAATCTAAAACATAAACATGCAAAATAAAAAATAAGACTACAATTTTAAAATAACTAATACTTCATTAATTTATAAAAATTACAACACTAATAAAAAGGGAAGAAAATATACCTAATTAGGAGCTCGTATGACAAACCCCGATTGAACTCCACCGAGATCTACCGCGACCCCTCCAAAAATTTAACTAGATTGGACCTAAAATAAGACCCCGATCGAATGTTGGATCGAACCAACTGGGGTCGAGGGCACTGCCCCCAACCCCGGCATGCCCCACGATTTGGGGTGCCAATTTCCTGCCAATTTATTTGGCAATTTGGCCTTCAATTCCTTGCAATTGGGCGTCCTATTTATAGGCCAAAGAGGGTGACGTGGAGCACCCTGCTCCACGCAATTTTCTTCCCCTTTTATATATATATATATATATTTTTTGAAATTGATTTTTTTATATTAATAATTTTATTATTATAATAACACTAATAACACTAAAACCCGGTCAAAAATGAGTGATTACAACTTAAAACACCATTTCCAACAATTTTAGATTTATAAAATAAACTGAATCCAACATTTGAAAAATTAAAACAATACCCCAAGGGTGCAAGTCTTGAAATGGAAATTAAGTTTCTAGAAAAACTAGGAATATAAAAGATCTTTTCTAAAATTAAAACAAAGCCACTGCTAAGCACTAATTCGCAGGTCCCAATAGCTTCCACATGCGACTGCATCTTGTTTTCCGAATAGATATGTCGCTCAGCTCCTACTGGTTCCCTCAGGTTTTTTAATCCTTGTAAGGAATTTGAGACATGGATTGTAGAACCAGAATCAATCCACCATGTGTTATAATTAACATCAATCATATTTGACTCAAAGCAAACAAGTGAGATTGATTTACCTTTCTTTTCAAGCCAGCCCTTATACTTGACACAGTCCTTCTTCATGTGTCCCTTCTTTTTATAGAAGAAACACGTGAACTCTTTCTTTATGTCAGCTTGGGGTTGCATTTTAGCCTTCCCCTTCTGCTTGGCTTGAATTGACCTCTTTCATTGAGTAACCGTCAGTGCACTCTCTCCCATCTCCAGTAGGAGACTACCCTCTTCTTGATCACACATGGTCAAAAGTTCATCAATAGACCATTTATCCTTATGTGTGTTATAAGAGATCTTGAATGGCCCATATTGAGGTGGAAGGGTGTTCAATATATAGTGCACCAGGAAAGATTCAGACATTTCAACCTCAAGTGCCTTAAGTCGAGCTGCCAAATCTCACATCTTATTGATGTGATCACGCACACCTTTTACTATAGTGAGCTTTATTGATGTGAACTTCATAATTAGGGTGCTGGCTAATGACTTTTGAGAAGTCTGAAATTGTTTCTCTATAGCCGTTAATAGCTCTTTGACATTCTCATAATGCTCAATCGAGCCACGAATATTAGCAGGAACCTTGCTCTTAATGAACATAATACTTAAGCGATTGGATCGCTCCCACTTTTCATATAGAGCAAGATCAGCCTGATTGCTGGTGCCAGTGATATGTGGCTCAGATTTCCTTATAGCATAATCAATATCCATACACCCTAATTGAAGAAGAATACCCTCCTTCCAGAACTTAAAGGTCTCACTGGTTAATTCAGGGATATCTACTTTATTATCAGACATATTCATAGATTGTAATGCTGCAAAATAAATTGACATACATGCTTACTATAAATTTGAGGCAAACATAAGTCATAATTTATCAATGCAAATTATAAATCATGAATCTAGTGACATAAAAATTGCATGTGGGCTAAATTTTTAATTCAATTAGATCCATTTTATGATAGAATTATTTTCTATCCCTTTATATAAAAATTGTTAAATTTATTTTCATAATTTCTGTGGGTAATTATAAAAACTCATCTAATAATTTTTATCTTAATAAGCTATGTAATGGGATTTAATATCTAAGCTTTTCGTATGTGATTTTTAACCTTAGTAGTTTTATTTAATTAAAGATGATGTGACTAGTCTTTAACTAAATAAAATTATGAAAATCACTTAGCTAGATATTAACCCTAAACTTTATTCAAAGTTATTTCTAATTCATTATGCAACATTTTATGTCTAATCCTTATGAGATCATTTCCGTAATTTTATTTAATTAAAGTTGAAGTGGCTAATTCTCTAATTAAATAAATTATTCGGATCCATAGACATATATTCTATAGTTTTTATTGCTTAATACTTTATGCAATAAATCTTAAGGTTTTATATACCTAACTTTATATATATAACTAATTACTAGACAAGTTATTTATCATCTCTTAATTTAGGCACATACAATAATTATTTCTAAAATTTATTTTTAATAAACTTATTAATAAATTTTAGAAATTAATTTAATAAAAACTTATGATTTTAAAACAAAAGTCTGCAACATAATTTTTCTCAAAAATATAGAATTTAAAGATCAACATGGCATTTTGATTTTGAGAATCATGCAAACTTTAAAACGACAAGGCAGAGATTTAACCATGCTCGGATACCAAATGTAAACATAAATCGAGCAAAACGCAACGGAATGATCGAAATTCATAAATACCTTCAGCCATTGTCAAAACCGTATGCCAAATTGAAATGTGGTTGCACCACTGTCGAGCAAGTCGAACCACCGTCAGATGCTTAAAACAACCATGAAAAACGCCTCGAACCACCGTCGAATATAGCGAATTTGACTACACAAAAACTCAAAACACCAAGGATCTTCTAAGCACTCGAGAACCTCACTAAATGGAATACTTTGTGCAAAATGAATTGCTTGTGTTTTCTGTGCTTAGGGACCTCTCGGCTATCACTATTTATAGGGGTGGTTCCCCATCAAAAACCACCCATTGGACATTAATGCCCCTTAACCTCACGGCCACAATCAACCTTAACCGACCACTCACACACACGTCCACCTTCACGTAAGCTGCAATGTGAAGATGGGTGTACCACGTTCAACGTGGGAATCTCAACCACTTAAACAACTTGTGGAAAAGGTGGGAAAGTAACCCACAATGGAACCGAAAGCAGTTCCTACAGTTCGCTCCACTCCACCCTTTGCCAAAGCATCCGCCAAACTGTTTGCTTCGCGAAACACATTAAAAAAACAAACTCTTGGCAAAGTCATGCATACCTCGTCAATTTGGCGAAAGCAATCCCATAATTTCCATAGACGATGCTCCTAATTCAAAATCCAAGAAACAACCAAAATGGAATCGGACTCAATAATCACGGAAGACGCTACACTCCACTTTGATCCGTGAAACAACCTCAAGGCATGACAAATAGCAAGCAATTCAGTTTCATTCGAATCCAACACGCCTAGGTGGCTAGGAGAACAAAGCCAAAATGTGTCCCTTATCATTCCGCAACACCCCTCCACATCCGGTGAAGCCTGACTTCCCTCTCGCAGAGTCATCAACATTAAATTTTAGCATCCCAATAAGCGGTAGACACCAACACACATCCACTCTCGGCATATATGGACTCACTCGACTCTCACATAGCCATGGACATTCCCACCAACTAGCTTCCCTAATCAAAGCCTGTGATGATGACGCCCGAATCCAATATGATGAACGTAGCTAGATTAGAAAAAATAGTTCACCCAGTTCCATACATTTGTCATTAAACAACAAGTCATTTCTAGCAAGCCACATTGACCATAAAACTAATGCGCAGCCAGCCAGCCAACCACCACCTCCTCATCATTCCCGAGAAAAAACTATGAAGACAAGACACCAAAATATCACCCAACGATGTATGCTAGACTATCTCCACTCACCACCATTGTAGGAACAAAATCCAAACCCCTCTCATTAGCAGCAATTAAAGAGAATATGATCAACCACTTCTTCGTCAACATTACACCACCTCCAAAGCTACCGACCACTCACTCAAATATCCCAATGTCGTTAATCGATTCAACAACACAGATTAAATGAAATATTTAACCTTCGACGTCACATCTAAATCCCAAATTGCAGTCATTTTCGCTTCCTCTTCAATACCAAATGAATACATTAATTTCGATAAAAAGGTTACCAAAAAATACCATTCTTGGAAGGTTTCCAAATCAACCTATCTTCCAACTCAATAATCAGCCGAACTCCCCCCACAATTGCCTTTAATTCCCACAATTGATGCTCTTCAAATGAGCAAAGTTGTCACTTAAACAAATCAGGCCACTCCCCATGGGCAAACTGCCCTCCACATGCATAATCGTCCACAACAGCCAACTTGTTCTGTGCCAATTGAAACAACTGAGGAAAAATATGTAGCAAAGGCTCATCCGTACACCAACGATCACGCCAAAACAATGCACACCTCCCATTACCAATCAGCCACATAAAATTGGATACATTTATAAATCGTTGCACACAAGCATCATTTTGGACCTCTACAATTTTTTGCCAAACCACTGATATATTCCATTTCGCCTTAGAATTAAAATGCCACTTTATTACATCTTTACCATACTTGGCCACAATCAACGACGTCCACAGAGAATCACCTTCCATAGCGTATCGCCAACTTCATTTCACCAATAGAGCTAAGTTACGCAAATGTTGATCAACTACTCCCAATCCACCATAATGCTTAGGCCTACATAAAGTCATCCAGTTGACTCTACTCATTTTACTCATTTTACAAGTCATCTCTGATCCACCCTATAGAAAAGACCTTCTAATACGATCAATCTTTAATATAACACTCTTCAGAACCACGAATACCCCCATGTAATACATAGGTAATGAAGAAAGGACCAAATTCACCAAAACGACACGTGCATCAAAAGATAATGTTACACACTTTTTGTACTAGCGGCTCCCAAATTAGCATGCTTTGTGGATTCACTCCAATCGAAAAGTCCCAAATAAAGAATAGGTAACTCCCCACAGCTACAGCCCAATATTACCACCATTTTATCCAACACAGAATCCCCAACACCAACTTTATAGAGGCAAGATTTGTCATAATTGGTTTGAAATCCTGAGGCATATTCAAAGCATGTCAGTACACGTTTCAAATTAATAACATAGTTAAGATCACCTTGCAAAAATAACACCGTATCATCGACAAACTGTAGATGTGAAATATGACAATTAGGAGCCACTCAAACTCTCTTAATAAATCCCCTCTTCCGTATTGACTAGAAACTGGTGTAACATTTTTGCTATGATAACAAATAGTAATGGGGATAGCAGAACCCCTTGTCCTAGCCCCCACTGCATCAAAAATTCTTTTGTCAGGCAGCCATTAACTAGAATAGACAGCCGAGCCATGCCTACACATTCACAAACCTAGCATCTCCATACTTGACCAAAACCCATTTGAAGTAAATTTTGATCAACGCAATCCCATTTCAGGCAGTCATACGCTTTTGCAAAATCCAGTTTCAAAATCACACCCCCTTCGCTAAAATGTCGCTACTGCATTGAATGGATTGACTCATTTGCAAGCATGATGCCATCCACAATCTGTCATCCCCGTATAAATACCGACTATGAATCGCTGATCAATAATGCAATTACCTTCTATAATCTTCTTGTCAAACACTTGGACAAAATTTTATACATCAATTGAGTAGTCAAATTGGACAAAAATCTTCAACTCCTATTGGACACTCCTTCGGCATCAATACAACAAATGTAGAATTCACTCACTGTGGCAATCTACAAGAATTATAAAAGGATTGAATAAAAGTCATCACATCTGATTTTAGGAAACTCCAACCCTTTTTTATAAAATTCAAACGTGAAGTCATCAGGACCTGGTGCTTTTAACCCTTCATAGCCCAAACCACTCTTCGAACCTCCTCTTCCGTAAAGGGAACTTCCAATCTATTTGCTTGCTCAACAGTCAAACAACTATAACGCACAACAGCATCGAACGACCCCAAAGTTGGTTGTTTTGAGAAATGCTTCTTGAACTCCCGAAAAAAAAAGTGTCTCAGTCTATCTGGATTCAATTCACACCTCCCCTTTATATGTAATCCATTAATCATGTTCCGAAGAGCCTAAATTTTATCCATATGATGAAAGAAGCTTGTATTTTAATCACCTTTCTTTAGCAACAAGGCTCACAATTTTTGTCGCCATATGGACCCACGATACTTACACAGCTACCACAAATCTGATTGTAAACAACTTCTCTCCCCTATATCATCTTCGGCGCGCAAACCATCTCCCACCTTGCTATCAATTTCATCGATACGCTTAGTTGTAAGCTCAATCTTTTGATTAACATTACCAAACGGCTCCTTGTTCCATTTGTGCAAGGAAATTTCCATTCCCTTTAGTTTCTGCGTCAAATCTGACTTGTTGCCATCTTCGGACAATTGACACCATTCGTCTTCCATCACTTTCACATGTGTCATATTTTTAGACCAAACATTAAAAAAATAGAAAGGCCTCGGTCCCCAATCTAAATCATCACTAATCAAAAACAGTGGAGAATGGTCATATACACCCCTTGGAAGATTCCTCGACACCATCCTCTTAAATTTCTCTAGCCATGAATCCGACACCAAAAACATGTCTAGTCTACTACACCTATTACCCAGACTAAACCATGTAAATTGTTTACCTCACATCGGTAAATCAGTCAAGACGTTCAATTCAATAAAGTCATTAAAAACATACATACCCCTCCTCACAGTAGAGCTCCCAATACGCTCACTTCTATCCCGTACCGTATTAAAATCACTGCCCAAGCACCATAGTAATGAACCATTGGCCAATAGACTAGAAATTTGACTCCATAATTCAATCTGCTCACTGACTTCACATGGTGCATAAATTCCCATTATACCAAAATTCCAATTCTCCATCACCTATATTCCTTCAATTATCACAAATCGGGCATTCATCATAGCAGATTGCAACATAAAGCGTTATTTATCCCATATCACTAAGACCCCTCCTGAATTTCTAAATAATGGTGCAAATGCATAATCAAAATTATCTGATATCCAAATTCTACTTACCAAGTTATCCGACACTACCTCCAACTTTGTTTCCTGAATAAGTACCATCTTGCAATGATGTTTTCATAATAACGCCTGAACCACCTTTCGTTTGGATGTCAAACCAAGGCTACAAATGTTTCACGACAACATCCTCATCCCTTTCTACTATTACCGCTTGTCCCGTGCTTCAGTTAAGCGTGCTATATCCTCAACAATGTCTTCTTCGTTACCCACTATTTCAGTCCCAATCAACTTACCCAAACCTATAGTCTCACGTGCCTCCTTCAAAATAGCATATTTACGACATAGAGAATTCGAGTCAGATAACGATTCGTTAGCTATCAAAGGCGAGCGAGGAGGGTTCTTCCTAGGCCAGCTTCTCCCCTTGTTTCCCATTTTTTCAGCCTCAACTTGTTCACTAGGTGATAGGAAACTATTAACCAATTCAGGGACATGTGTATTCTCCTTTGTATCCCATAATAATCAATCATAGTAGCCCTATTCGCTCTTGGAATTTCAAACCTGGGCCCATCATTAATCGAAACCAAAGCCCCATCATTAACCAAAACCATTGCCCCATCTATCGGCCCCGATTTACACTTCAACACATCTAAACTTTGGCATTCATCTACAACACGATGTACAACACCGACATCCTCATCTGCTATCCCCACAGACGAGTCCCTATGCATATCATTGATCTATAGTTCTAACCCAGGCTTTCTTCTATTAACATTTTCTGATGTAACACTCACATGTGAGCCTTCAAGTGACTCCATAACACGTAAATCCTCAGTTTGATTTTGTTCCCATAGACAATTCAATTGCCATGAGTCAGGCCTCATCCCCGATATAGAGTCTGGTATTATTGTATCATTTTCTGACATCCACTTTACATTGTGGTCCTCCCTCCATGTTCTATTCGACTCGCCCTTACGAGACACATGCATTTGTTCAGAATTAGCCTCACTCGAATCTATCTCCATCACGCAACAATAATCACACTTTGGCCCTAGAGATTCCTCCAATTCTAATATACGCACTTGAAATGAATGTTGGTTCACCTGTACCACCACAGTCTCGTCAATTCGGTGAAACCAATTTATTTCTATCATGAATCGGGCTCTCTCAAAAGAATACGGGGACATCGTCTTTGTACCTAGATACACCAATTCACCCCAAATAGCAGCAATATTGTGAAATATTCCATCAAACCAAGCATGTATCGGAATGTCACAAGTTGACAGCCAAACTCTTCTATTTGGTATAACCAATTCCAGCCAAGCCTTTAATCTTATAGATTCCAACATTTGCGTCATTGCTTCCTTATTCGTGAACATCAAGAGAACCATTGAGCCTACTATTCTCATCAATGAAAAATCATGGAGATATGCCCTATAAAGAACATTTGCCAAATCCACTTTTTATATCGAATTACGGTAAAAAAAACCACTACACAATTTTTTAGTATCTCTAACTTATCATCATCGATGATCCCCATAATTGATCTCAGATTCTACTGATCCAACAATTTCTAATTAACCTCAATTTTCTTATTCATCTCACTCACTATTTGATTTACCCTCGCACCAGATTTTGATTCTCTCTGACTCTCCCTAAATGAAACATCTCACCTTTGATTTACACAATCCAATCCCTTTTTTTTTCTCAAAAAAGAGTATCGTGTATCCCTCTACACTAGCACGACCAGTACCCTCAATCCATATAATCTAAATCCATCAAAACGCTCAATAACTCTATCAGCATCTACCTTCATCTTCATTTGCATGAATCCAAATCTAGATCCATCCCTCGCTCTCTTCTTGGGCACAAAAACATCAGCAACCACTCTGTGTCGGTCGAAAACCTGCCAAATCCCTTGCTAATGCAATTGTTCTGGTAAGTTTGCCATAAACAACGTCCAGCAAGCTTTCCCTTGCGCTCCCTTCCATTTCTCGCCCAAGACCATGATCGCCTCGCCTATCAAGATCCTATCTACTGTGTTTTTCTTGCATGCAATCACACCACTCAAATAGGAATTATCTTTATGTGATTTCCAACGAGATTGTAAAATAAGGATATCGTAAGGAATCCAACAAAATGCTTTAAATGAAATAGGGTTCCCTCGAGAATGAACTCGGGAAAGTAGAATAAAAATTAATATGATAAAAAAATTCTGATTCTGATAAGATCATCAAAACAAGATGAGCAAAGAGGCTCAATAAAAAAGAAAGATTTCTTTTTCTTCCCCAACCAGATTTGATTCTTTTATTTATTTTTTCTTTTTATTATCAGATTTTTTGAATAAAGCATTAGTCTATGTTTGATAATTTTGAATCAATTGAAGGGGTAAGCCTATTTATTTATGGTTCTAAGAGCAGTAGTTCTAGTGGTCGACTCACTTCTTTCAAATTCTTTCTCATTATTAAGAAAGGGTAACGAAGATAAAATACGAGCTTGTTTTATAGCAATAGTAATTAATAGTTGTTGTTTTAAGGTCAATCTATTTACCCGCTTAGATAATATTTTCCTTGTTCACTAATAAATTCACTAATTAAACTCATGTTTCTATAATCATTTTGATCCCTAGATTGGATATGGGGCAAACGCCTACGAAAAGATCACTTAAATTTATGATTCAGACGAAATAGGAAGTTGAGTCCAAGATACATTAATCCTTATGAAATTTTAAAGGAAGCTTGGCCCAGTGGCATATCAACTACCCTTCCCTCCCGAAATGAGTAAGATTCATGATATCTTCCAAGTGTCAATGCTTTAGAGGTATCAATCTGATCCTTCACATGTCATATTATTGGATGAAATCGAAAATTTCAATCGGATTTGACATATGAAAAGAAACCAATAAAGATTTCAGCTCATGGAGTTAAAGAATTGAGGTACAAGGCGATTCCATTAATAAAGAACTTCTAGATGAACTACAAAATGGAAAAGGCTACCTAAGGGATACAAATCAAGGTCGAAGAACGTTACCCATATCTATTTGATTCAGGTATGTTTTAAAATCTGAGCATGAATTTTCTTAAGGGGGAGAATTGTAACACCCAATATTTGGTTGGTGACCAAACTGATAAAAATGAAAGTTTGATGTCCGGAGTGAAATGACTAAATTGAATAAAATGAAAGTTTGGTGGTTAATGTGGGAAATTGTAACATATTAGAAATTGGGTCAGAAGTTTGGAGTGTTGGATGTGGTTCAGTTAGGATTAATTTAGGAATTTGACTAATAAATTAATCTTAGGGAATTAATTGGTTCTTAATAAATTGATCTTTGAATAAATTCGGATATATTGAAGGTTATTTAATAGTTATGTTAAATAATGAGATTTTGTTCGGAAAGCTTTTGATAAGTTAATTTGGTTTTAATTCGGAATGATTATTTTATAAATAATAGATAAATTAATTTTTGGTGACTAAATTAAAAGGAAGCATAAACTAAGAATCCTTATGAAGCTATTCTCCATCTTATGTTTTGATATCTATTTTCCCTCTTATTTTCTAAACTAATTACGATTAATCATTTTTCTATCGTAAGACAATTTTCTCATAAGTTTTTTCTCAACTTTCTCTTATTTTCTTGCTAACACAATTTATAGATTTCTCGGCTTCCTAATATACTCTTCTTCGAATCTTTCTCCATTAATTTCTAAACAATCATTAAACATGGATTTTGATTCCTACATCTTCTTCATTTGTTTTTATGTTGAAAATCAAGAGGGGAGTTCATCTCAAGTTGGTTTCTTCATCAGTCAAGGTGAGCTAAGGTTTCTTATTAAAATTCCACATGTTTTGTGTCTCTAAATTAATGGTTGTATTTGCTTTTAGAATTAAAATGGGAGTTAATAAGGTAAATGAGAATTTTGGATGATCTAATGGCGAATCATGATTTCTTTGATTAATCATAAAGGTTTATATTGGGTATCAATGTAATATTAATGGTTGTTGATTATCTAATGTCAATTTAATGAGTTTAATCCCAGAATTAATCTAGTTGGTTAATTTAGAGTTAGTGCTCTTGAGGATTTTGGTTAAGATTATGTTTGAATGGATTCTTTGATGTTATCTACTGTTATGAGAAGTTAATTAGTGATTAAGAATGGTGAAAGAAATGGGAATAATAAGTTTGGGAATGATAAAAGTGTAGTTTGGATGATTTTAGGTTGATAGGAAGGATTTCAGTTATGGAATCAGTATTGTTTAGGTTGATGGAGGTTTTCGAATGTATTTTGATGAGAAATTATAGTGTTATTAAGTTGTAGAGGAGCCAGAATCACTATGGGAAGCTTTGAAGTTGTTCGAACAATTTTCGGCAATGTTCATCATCAAGCGAATGTGTGTTGGTGAGTGTGAATTCTAAATAAGTGCTATTTCACAAGGTTTGGAACCTTTTATGGGAGTTTAATGTTAGCCTAGCAAGCTAAGTTAAACTAAAGAGTAAGCTTTTCCAATATTAGTTTTAATCTCGCTTTGAAAAAGGATTATGATTATTTGATTTTGCTTTGGCAAATTGAATATGATGAGCTTACTATTTTATGCATCATTATTTGATATGCTATGTCTATACAAGCATGAAAGTGACCTTGAGTACGAATATTTGTTCTGAAATAATTTATAAAGGTTGCCTATGTGCACCAATATAAGTTTCCGAAATAATGTGCACTAGTTGCCATGGGCAACGTTATTTGAATATGCTACCGATTTGTTGAATGCATAAGAAAAATAATAAGTAAATGTGTTTAAGTGGAATATATTGGGTTGACAAATAAAGATTGATATCAGATATAGTTGACATGTCATAGGATAAGAGTATTCGTTATATTTACAAATATCTTTAATGGATTCTATGAGTCTAATCGATCAATCATCACACCAAAAAGTATCCCAAGGGCCAGTGGCCATAACTATTCCTTCCACTCATTTGTTAGGTGTCGTAAGGGAGGGTCGATGGCTAATTGTTATGAGATATAGATATGTTTAAAGGTGTGGGCTTGTAATTTGAAATATCGATCCATGTATCCAATGGTTTTGATTAATGAGTAGTCACACTTAGTAAACTCTAATATAACTTTTATGTTGATATGATTTGAATTTGAGGAATTAAGTTTTGATTTTGAAATTACTTGAGAGACTTTGAGCTATTACTTGATTCATAACCATATGAAATATGTTATACTTGGATTTGATACGAAAAAAGTTGAACAATTGAAATCTCTTTTACTTTACAACTATAAGATATGTTTTTACTTACTTTTGGGTTTAATGCATTAATGGAAGTTTTAATGCGATGCACTTACTAAGATATAAAGCTTATGCTCTTTTCATTCTGTTAATGCAGAAAATTTGGTCAATACGAGCTGTTGAAAGAGGCAAAGCGCCGATTCAAGACAATCAAGAAACTTAAGTATGTGTTTTGGTTTTTACCAATTGTAATAAGACAATGTGAGCTACGTATATGGGTAGATATATAAAATGATGATTGATGATGCCATGAAAATTGGATTTCATGTATATAGACTTGTTTTCATATGAATTATTGATGATGTATATGTTTTGGATTTATTGTGGAATGCTTTATTTGGAAGCATGGATATCTACTTTGGTTAATAGCTTATATTAGGCTTGGTCAATTCCATGTTGGTATGCTCATGTGTATTGTGTCCTTTTGGTCATATGTGAGTTGTGTATATCTGTTTAATACTTTATTTTCAAGTCATGCTTCATATATGTCTTGTGTTATTCCATTTTTTTGCATTCTTAGGTCTATGCTTGTAAATGTTTCAATTGTCCATAAATGATGGTAATAATGGTGTTGCAAGTGCCCAATTATATGTCTTTTATGTCCATTTGTCATTACGAGCATGTCTACGGTGTTTTGAGGGTTTTTGGATCGGATTTGTAGGTTCGAATATGTATTTTTGTTCAGTGGGTATCAGTACGGAGTGTTGCGTATCGGTACAGATGCTCATTTTTTTGACAAAACAAGGCAGAGCGTACCGATACACCCTATTCGAGTATCGGTATAGCCCTAAGGAGTACCGGTACGGTGCCCCGAGTATCGATACTACTAGAATTTAGGAATTTGGATGCAAATCTTGAGTATCAGTACGGAGCGCCCGTACCGGTACGGCTAGTAGATATGTTGGTTGTGATGCTTCCTAAAGTTTGTATTATTGCATTTTGGTCACCATATGATCACACATCGATTGAACAAGTTATTGATGTTTGTTTGACCTAGAATTTAGCATATAAGTTTGTAGCGTCTTTAATTGTTGTTTACTGTCTCAGAATTCCAATGGGTCCCTATAATTTTGGTGGTTTTACATTTTGGTCCCTTAATCATCATATGTTAATTGGATGTGTTGCAATGTTCGGTTTGAGCTAATTTTTTCATGAGAGAATATTTAAGGATGAATTACATATATGTATGCTTAATTGCATTTTCTGTCACAATAATTGTCAGATTTATGTTTTGGTTTTTAATTTGGTAAAACTGCAATTGAGCATGTTATGGACATCCGTTTCGAGTGAAATTTGGTATGCTATTGGAATAAGTGTAATAGGACAACATGAAACATCTATATTTGAATTATGTGTGGAAAAATTTTAAAATATCTATATTTTGGTTCATTTTGTTCGGGTTCACTTCGGTGAACCAATGTGTCATTTGTCACTCGGGTCTAATCCGTCTAGACATGGTGATGGGTGTTACAAAAATTCTAAAAAGTTTGGTGACTAAAGTGATAATTTAACCAAGAATAATTTTTATCCCATAAATAGGTATTTCACCTATGAGTAGTGGGTTGGAAACACGGTTATTAAATTAATCCGAGATTTTGATTTTAAGGAATTATTAGATAAAATTTTTGGAAATATTTGGATAATTGGATAGAATATAAAGTCAATAAAATAATATTAGCCATTGAATGGAAGGGTGAGAATTTCATTTTACATGGTTATAATAGTAGGATTAATATGGACCATTAAATTAAGATAATATTTTCATGTTAAATCCTAGCCATTGGATTAAAGGGACAAAATGGGGTTTAAGTTTGCTTCAAGAGAAAAATTGGAATTTGATATAGTTCAAAGGTAAAATGGTAAACTACTAACCCAAGATTCAATCTTAGCCCTTGGATGATGAAGATGGACATTTGGAAAATTGTGAATCACTGGATCAAACAGGAAAAATAGTCATTTGACTATTTGGGAGATATTTCATTAATATTATAATAAAATAATGCAAAATGGCATTAATTAAAAAGAAAATAAAATAAAATTTTGAGAAAATAACATTTCTCATCATGTATCACGACAACAAAGGGAAAAAGAAGAAAGAAAAATAAGTAAGCTTTATGATTTTGATTTTTAACCTCTAAATACTTGGATTTATGGTTTGCTCAAGAAATACAAAGTTGTTCTCCTTTAATTTCTATTTCATTTGGTATAAGAATTTTATGGAATAGTTAAAGAGATAATTTAGGGTTTAGGGATCCAAATAAAGCAGGTTGGATTATGGAAGATTAGGTGTTGTTTTATCATTTCCATACTTGATTGAAGTTGAAATTGATGTGTTCTTGATGGAATACAATTTGCTAATTAGGGTTTAATTTAGGGTTTAAGGATTTTTGTTATATTTTGGGTTTGACATGAAAGGAAAATGTTGGAATAATGTAATTGAATGTTAATTTGAAGTGTTGGGATGATTAAAGGAGGTTAAAGATTATATTTATGAAATCTGGGAAAAATTTTAGCATGTGCAAGTGAGTTCAGAAATTCACCATAAATTCCAAAAAACAATTAGAGTGTGAGTCTTATATGTTTGAAATCGTGATTCAGTCTAATTTCGTTTGAGACAAACAGTGAGTGATTTCGATATGTATATCAAAAGATATGGATTTTTAAGTGATGAAAGGTTAGAAAATAAAATATTAGTATGCTCTAAAATTCAACATTGAAATTTGACTTTAAAAATTCGTCATAAGTCGTACAAGTTGAATTTGGACTATTAGTTTGTATGATTTGACATGTTCAACTTATGTTCATTGATTAATGATAAGTAAAATATTTACATTTACATTATGTGCTTAATTGTTAATTGACAAGTTTATTATTGGCACAAGCATGATATAAATTATGGTTAAGAACAATGTGATGTTTAGGGTATAAACTGCCCATTAATGCTTTAATTTTTATATGATGATGATATTTATGCCATATTAAATGATATGTAATTTAATGCTCAAGTATGTTTATTGAGAGTCTTAGGTATAATTGACATGCCATGAGTTCAGCAGCGTTTGATAGCGCTTATGTTTGGTAGTACTTTAGTGCTAGCGTTTGATAGTACTTCGATACTGAGTTGATAGCAATTCAGTACTAGTGTTTGATAATACTTATGTTTGGTAGTACTTTAGTGGTAGCATTTGATAGGACTTTGGTACTGAATTGGTGGCACTCTGTATTAGCGTTTGCTTTGATGTTGACTCGCATACCTTATTCTTTCTTGTTATATTTTGGGCTATACATATTAATTAATAAAGTGCACAGTAATACTTTATACTCTTAAGACGCACTTTGAGAGTGTGCAGAATAATACTTTATGCTCGCATGATGTGCTCTGAGAGCACACAAGGCTATTATAAATGGAAGTAACTAAAGTGTAGGTAATTAAGCATAAGCTTAACATACATGAAAGAATTTACTGATGCAATGAGTGAAATGAGATCAATTTCTGGAGATGCATATGACTGGTTGCAAAAGAAGTAGTCAAAGTCTCATTTTTCATTGAACTGTCTGACATGCTCCATGTTGGTAAAAATTACTGTAAAACGAGGCGTTAGCACTGACAAGACAATATATAAATAAATGATGAAGAACGTAAATCAATAACCGTTTTGTGGTAAACCACTGTCTTAGAAGCGAATTCACCCTGATGTTTGTAATCGCTACAATGGACAAATGCCCCATGAGGTTAGCACGGTCTCTCCACGAATTTGTACACTCAAAAACTAGAATGAACTTTGATAGTACTGCTCTTCTCTAAAAGAGAAATTGAAACTCGGAATTTTGAAAAATGCTATAGAAAAACTTAGAGTGTTTGTTAAGCAAATGTTCAATTGCTAATCAGTAGTCAGAAATGAGACAAAAAGACTTCAATTTATAGTTACATTTCAAGGGCAAAAACGTTATTAAGAAAACATAGCAATAAGTAAGCTTAAAAGCATGGCTTTTAACGCCAAAACAATGTTTAAAACCAAAATGAATTCAGCAGCATTATGGTCGTTGAAACCGATTCTAATCTGTGGAATTGATAGACGTTTAAATGTCCAAATAGCAGTCGTAACAGCTGCATATTATTCAATCGAATATAAGCCTGTTTTCAGTTCAAATACAAGGCTAAAAAATGTTGCAATTAGACCAGAATTTAGTACAATTAAACCCCGAATTTAAATAAATTAAATTCTGGTCTGACCATATTCAAATCTGAGCTTATCAATAATGAAGAAAATTATTCTTTCACAGTGCAAAAAACACAAGGAGAAATTCTGACGAATTTTCTCCAAACAATATTTCGCACACGGTACATGTAGAAGAGACAGTAAAGCTAAGACTATTCTCATTTTCTTTGAGAGACATAGCAAAATTCTAGCTAAATTCTTTGCCACCTGGTTTAGTTATTACGTGGGCAGATTTATGTTAGAAGTTTCTTCTGAGATTCCAACCACCTAAACTAAATGACAAGATGCAGAGTGAAATTATCACGTTTAGTCAAGCTGATGATGAAACTTCATATGATGCTTGGGAGTGATTCAAGGACCTATTGAGAAGATGCCCCATGCATGTATTCCCTACCTGGACCCAGATGGAGACTTTTTATAACGGACTCAATGCTCATGTTAGGACTATGGTAGATGCTTCGGCAAAAGGCTCACTGCTAGATAAGAATTATACGGATGCCTATGAAATCCTTGAAAAGATTACCACCAATAATCTTCAATACCCTACCACTAGATCGGGAATTGGGACGAAAGTAGCTGGAAAGTTGGAGCTTGATGCACTTTCATCTATCAATGCGCAAATTGCCAACCTCACTAATATAGTGAAGTCAATACAAAATCCGGCTGAGGTCCGAGAAGTGAAGGCATTAGAACCATTCTACACTATTTGTGGAGAGGGTCATAATGTGGAAGAATGCCCAACGAACCCGGAATCAACGTATTTTATGGGCAACTACAATCGCAATAACAACCCACACCCCAATACTTATAATATAGGGTGGAAGAAACCAATTGTTTGCACCACCTAAAAAATAACCAATTGTTGAGAATGCACCACCTAAAAAATAACCGATTGTTTGCTAAGAGAATAAATCAGTACTGGCAGAAGAAACCAAGGAAGCTGAGACAGGGGAAGCAAGAACTAGTGGGAAGAGCATTTCTTGCCACGAGTATGACTTTAATTGATGTCCAAAATGGTGAGTTGACTATGCATATGAATGACCAACAGGTTACGTTTAACATTTTCAAAGCTCTTAAGTGTGCAGATGAACCTGAGGAATGCCAAGTTTTTGAGTTAATGGAATCCATTTTTAACATGAATAGAGCACGAATCTTTTAGGGAACAAATGTTGATGCCATAAAGTAGGATGATTAAGAACCAACTGTGCCGAATGAAATCATGAGTTATCATAGGAAACCTGAGTCACTTGAGTTGGATGGCAGAGAAATCAAAGCACCAAAACCATCTATTGAGGAGCCACCGGAACTAGAATTGACACCATTGTCAAGGTACCTTAAATATGCCTACCTAGGAAATGATTCCACTTTGATAGTGATAATTGTTGCTGATTTGACTGAGGAATAGGAGGAAAGATTGTTGTAGACATTGGGAAACTATAAGCAAGCCCTGGGGTAGACCATAGCTGACATCTGAGGGATAAGCCCAACAATTTGCATGCACAAGATTATTTTGGAAGAAAACCACGACAAAACAATCGAGGCCCAGAGGAGACTAAATCCTGCATTAAAGAAGTAGTCAAGAAATAAGTCATAAAATGGTTGGACATTGAGATAATCTATCCTATTTCTGATAGCTCGTGGGTCAGCCCAATTTAGTGTGTGCCAAAAAGTTGGGATGACTGTGGTTCAAAACAATAAGAATGAACTGATCCTCTTAAGGATCTTGACAGGCTGGAAGGTATGCATGGACTATAGGAAGCTAAATAATACCACCCAGAAGGATCATTTCTCACAGTCTTTTTTCGATCAAATGTTGGATAGATTGACAGGAAAGATATTTTATTGCTTCTTGGATGGCTACTCCGACTACAACCAAATTGCCATTGCTCTAGAAGATTGAGAGAAGACAATGTTCACTTGTCCGTATGGAAAATTTGCTTTCTGAAGGATACCCTTTAGATTGTGTAACGCTCTAGCAATGTTTCAATGTTGTATAATGTTGATCTTCTCATATATGATCAAGAATTACTTAGAAGTCTTCATGGATGACTTCTCTATCTTTGGAAAAAGTTTTGAAGAATGCCTTCAGAATTTGGAACTTGTCCTTCAAAGATGCATTGAGACCAACCTGGTCCTGAACTGGAAAAAATGCCACTCTATGGTGAAAGAAGGCATAGTTCTAGGGCATAAAGTGACTGAGAAAGGATTGGAATTGGATAAGGAAAAGGTAGAGGTAATCAAACAATTTCCACCTCCCATGAGTGTCAAAGATATTAGAAGTTTTTTTGGGACATGTAGGTTTTTATCGTTGCTTTATTAAAGTCTTCTGATGCTTGTTGAAGAGTGATGCACTTTAGAGCAAGTACACTCGTCGAATCAAGTAATAATGTGATGAGTAGAGTGTCGAACCCACAAGGATTGGATCAATAACTACGAAGTTATCAAACTTAAGAATGTGTTTGCAAGTAATGTTGATTGTTTATTTAATTAAAACTAAAATAATTAAACTAAAAATAACTATGATTAAGATGAACAAGTACGGTAAATAACAGATAATTATAGAGGTTGGGATTATTGCTAAGGATATATACTTCAATACTTATTACAATGTTGTAGCGACCAACAATACATGTCTGCATAAACCGTTAAGATCTTTATCTACTCGATAGGATTTTCTAATGAACTTCTGACTCTCTTGATGCCTAGAAGTTAATAACATTGAAGTCAAGGTAATACATGTATGTGTGAACCCCAACAACTCTATTATTTGTTTAAGAACTCCTTTTTAGTCATTGAAACCCTAAACTTATGTCTAAGCTAGATTAAGACTAAGTTAACAGCTTAGCCCCACTATTCATGTTTGTATAACCTAACTCTCTAGATATTAAGCCATATATCAATAGTTAAAAGACCTCTCTCGATAGCTCTTACAATAACTATGCATGAAGAACGATGAACAGAATAGATAAAGGGAAAACAACTATACCATTATAATAAAGTAATCAAAACATAAAGTCCTGGGAAGCAATAATCCCAACTAAAGTATTTAGCTCATGTATGAGCCTAAAACATCCATAACAAAAATATTAAAGTATGGCCGTTTATCAAGCAAGGAAAAGAAAAGAGTCGAGCATCCTTGACAAACTCCTTTTGTGCCGTCAAACTACTGTTGCAGGTCTCCCACTCTGTCAGCCTCTCTCGATGGCATCTATTGTAAGGAGAATTCTCCAACCTCTACACTGGTGGTTCTCTGCAAGTTTCAGACTGGGACAGTTTTCTATAATCGCACTCTCTTTGAAGTAGCATCCAAGTCTCTCTTATATAGGCAGTGAACTAGGGTTTAATAAAGAAGGTCATTAATTTCCTGCTATATTAAATGTTCGTATCTAGGAGAAAGTCTACATGGGCAAAAGTATATTCATCTCTAACTCTTTACGCATCATCGGCTCCAACCATGAGATTTACTACTCTTCTGGTCCAGCACTCCTTCAACATCCTGCACATACACCACAAAACACCACATTTCCCAAAAAACACACCAATATATATAACATTAAGGCGCATGCGGTGTAACTCCCTATCTTCTTGCAATTATGTACAATCTAACCTAAATGAAGTCTATATGAGCTTGAAAACATACGAAAGACAAGTAAAAAGGAAATGTAAAATAGATCATTTACACACTTATCAAATACCCCCAAACTTGAACTATTGCTTGTCCTCAAGCAATACAAAATGGAAGAAAGAAAAAATAAAAAATAGAAAATACAAACACAGTAAACAACCCATTAGTCCTAAGGTTCCACTAAGATATGATTACAAAGATTCCAAGTCATGCTATAGCAATAATTCATTCCTTAGTTATGTCGATGAGATGCAATGCGTTAGAGCTTACAATTTTGTTCCAAAGAGCAAATCTACTGTAGGTACAGTGTGTGCTAAGTTACATGCATTCATCACTTAATAGCCTTAGAGAAACTTAAGGGTTGCTTTCTATTGTTGCCTCGATGTATTGTTCTCTTTTTTAGCATATTATTTTACTCCTTTTTCTTTTTAACCTTTAAAAATTGTATCCTTGGGGCTTCAGCTTATCACACTTACTCTTTGGACCTGAAGATGGAGTGGAGCAAATAGCCCATCCTTGAGCCCTACGAGTAGTGTCATCCCGTGAAGACTTTCATTCACTATTTGCTAGAACTATCATTCCTACCATGGAAAGTTAAATGGAGCAAACACAACTCATCTAGTGTACTAAGATAGCAAGATGCATAGAAGAGTGTCCCTCAACAGTTTTGTTTATGTTATCAAGTCTTAATTACTTTTCTTGATTTTTCAGGGAGTTTTAAAGCCTTTGTTTTACTACATTGAACATTTAGATCATTCACTTTGATTCATGCTTTGGCATCAGAAAGTCGACCTAGAATTCTCTAAGGTTTCTTAAGTTTTTTAGAGTGCGTGCAACATTTGTTTTTAAGTGCGACAACAGATTCATCATTAAGTTCAAAACATAAAGCTCTTAACACATTTCAAAGCATCAACATAGATTCATCATAGGAAGTCATGATCAATGCAGCATCAATTTTAGAATCAAATGAATCATAGCAATAAAAACCTATCAGACATATTAGCCTATTTACAGGTCCTAAAAATTTTAAAATTTTAAATTTTACCTAAATTTAACCTAATATATATGTGGGTTTGTACTCCCCTAAACTTGAGAAGAGCATTATCCCCAATGTAAAAAGAAATAAAAAGAAAAACAAATCAAGAAAAAGAAAATATGCAAATGCAGACTGAAAACTAAATTTGACTAAAAATAAAAGGCAAGAAAACTAACCTAGGGAGTTACTGAATGGTGGTTCCTGAATGATTATGCCCTTGCCTTTGTCTCGGGTAGACGGTTGTTTCTTGGTAGGGCGAGAGGAGGCGTCAGGATCTGGTTGCTGTCTCCGACGATTGGTGGTGGTTGCAGGTGTTGGTGGATTCTTTATAGCAAAGACCTTCGAAAGCAACCATCTGGATAACGCCTTGAGGATTTTGCCCCCTTCTCATTGTGGCACGCTTGCCTCTTGGCAGAATGCTGTAATAAGGCAAGAGAAGGGTAATTCCCTAGTTGTTTATTGGGATGTGAATCATTCTAGGATGGCCCCATAAATGAGTTTGTATAGTTCAATCAGTCGACCATGGAGGATGGAATAGATGAGCAACAATCGTCAGTGGGAGAATATAGTCAGATTTTTGGTAGATAGAAGCGTTGTATTTATAAACCCTGCCCAAAATCTAGTAGTGGGGTGATGTTCTGCCATTTCACTGCCCTAGCGTTGGACATCGTTCTTTCCCAAGTAGTTTTTGCAAGACAAAAGGTCTCGCAAGACCCTAGTATCTATTTCAGCAGTGGCGTTGGATACAAACCCAGTGTGTAATCCTTCTAACATCTCTAGATAATAATGGTAAGCAATGAGTTGTGCAGTAAAGCCCATCTTTATTCCTCGAATGAATACCCATCCATCACCATGTTGGCCAAAGTGAGTATAAAATTCCTTTACCCAGTCAATATTGATCAGCCCTGGTTGCTTAGAGAAGACCTCCTACCCATGGGAACTGATGACGGCTAACTCTTCACCATCGAAAAAGATAGTGCACCTAGAGGACCTTGTCAGTCCCTCTTTTGTTTTAAGGTCTTGGTTTTGGAAAGACTCATATCATTCTTTGAATCTTACAGAATGGAGTCAGTTTTGGAGGGTCATCAAAAGTTTTGTAGAGGAGTCTGAGTCAAAGTTTGAAAAGGAATTAGAAGATGACTGCTAAAAGGAGAGGGAAAATGGAGGGCCCAAACTGTTTCTCTGTTGTGCCATTGTAAGAGGAAGAAGGAAGTTGAAATTATCACAAGAATGGAAGCGAGTTGCTCTAGCAAACGATCGACTTTGGTTTCTTAATAAGGGGAGACTTGGGGATGAAGGATATGGATAGTCATGGAAGTAAAAGGTTTTGAGAGTGATTGAGGGAAGTCAGCATTTAATGATGATTGTTTTGTTTAGTGGGAAAGTGAAAGTAGGCGGCGTGTGGAATGGGGTTAGGATGTGTGGCAAATTTATAGGTTATGGTGGAGGGCAAGACTGGGTTTTCCTTGTTTTAAATAACCAAAAGCCCAAATCCCATTCAGTGTATAACTAGTCTGCATTCAGGAGATTATTCAACCTTTTTGTCTCTTCATTGTAATAACTGTCAAAATACACAAAAATTAAATAAAACCTAAATCGAATACTTAAAATAATTGCAAAAAAATAAATACAGAAATTAAAAGTGCATAAACGTAAAGGATAGGACTGGATGCACTAGACATCCAGTAATGTGACTGAAGATTTGTCACAGTGGACCAATGCTCCTTTGTAGGCCTTCAAGCGTTGTTCGTTGACTTTAAAGATCGGGCCATCTTTAAGATCCTTGATGTCCACAACACCATAGGGATAAACTTTAACAACTTGAAATGGGCTAGACCACAGTCATTTCAACTTACCAGGAAGTGCTTTAAGCGAGAATTATAGAGTAGAACAGTTTGGCCTTCAACAAAGTGTTGGGGAATTAATTTAGCATCATGCCACCTTTTAGTCATTTCTTTGTAGATCTTAGAATTCTCATAGGCATCCAAATGATGCTCATCTAACTCATTCAATTCCAACAATATTCTTTCCCCAGCTAGTTGACAATCCATGCTAATTTTCTTAATGGCCCAAAAGGATTTGTGTTCCAATTCAACCGGTAAGTGACAGGCTTTTCCATAGACAAATCTATAGGGTGACATGCCCAATGGTGTTTTGAATGCAGTCCGATAGGCCCATAGAGCTCTACCCAGCTTCAGAGACCACTCTTTATGATTCAGTTTGACCCTCTTTTCAAGAATTTGATTGATTTCTCAATTACATGCTTCAACTTGTCTATTAGTCTGTGGGTGATATGTTGTGGCTATCTTGTGGTAGACTCCACATCGACGTAGTGCCTTACCAATTAACTTGTTGTCAAAATGTTTTCCTTCATCACTAATAATGGCTCGAGGGACTACAAACCGGGTGAAGATGTTCTTACGTAGAAATCTTAGGATAGTGTTTGCATTATTTTTGGATGTAGCAACAACTTCCACCTATTTGGACACATAATCTATCATAAGTAAGATATATAGTTGTCCCTTGGAGGATGGGAAAGGTCCCATAAAATTGATGCCCTCACGTTAAAGAGTTTAACTTCGAGGATTACTTGTATGGGGAGCTCATTATGTCAAGATATGTTTCCTATCCTTTGGCATCTATCGCATGCCTTACAGTATGCATGGGCATCTTGGAAGAAGGATGGCTAATAGAATCTAGATTGTACCAGTCATTTGTCCTCAAAAGTGTCCTCCATACGGGGTAGAGTGACAATGGTATAAGATATCTTCTTGTTCCTCCTCAGGGATGTATCTCTAGATCAACTGCTCAGCGCACTGCTTGAAAAGATAGGGCTCATCCCAATAATAGTTGCGTGCGTCATGGTGGAATTTTTCCCTTCTTGGCTACTAAGATCACAAGGAAAAATATCACTAATAAGAAAGTTAATAATGTCAGTGTACCACGATAAAGTTGTGGCCTTTAAAAGTTTCTCATCAGGGAATTCTTCCTTAATATCACATGCAAGATCATTATCACATACGTTCTCAAGTCAAGAGAGATGGTCGACTACCTAATTTTTAGCACCTTTCCTATCAACTACCTCGACATCAAATTCTTGTAGTAGTAATATCCATCTAATGAGTCTAGGTTTAGCAACCTTTTTGGTCACAAGATATTTAATGGCAGAATGATCAGTGTGGACAATAACCTTAGTTCCTATTAAATATGAACTAAATTTATCAAATGCAAAAATACAACTAGTTCTTTTTAGTGGCAGTGTAATTTACTTGTGCCTCATTAAGTGTACGACTGGCATAATATATGACATGAAAAATCTTGTTTTGATGTTTTCCAAGAACAGCACCAACGGTATAGTCGCTAGCATCACACATGAGCTCAAATGGTTGTGACCAATCGGGGGCACTACAACTAGTACAAAAGTGAGTTCCTTCTTTAAGGTTTCAAACACCGCACGACATTGGGCATCAAACACGAACGCTCTATTTTTATCCAGCAACAAACACAGGGGCTTTGAGATTTTTGAAAAATTCTTGAAGAATCTTTTGTAAAAACCTGCATGGCCAAGGAAACTTCGAATGTCTTTGACATTAGCTGGAGGTGACAACTTCTCTATTACTTCAATCTTGGCATTATCAACTTCAATGCCCTTGTCAAAAGTACGATGACCTAGGACAATGCCTTCTAACACTATAAAGTGGCACTTCTCCCAATTAAGTATAAGGTCAATATCTTCACATCTTTGCAACACCTTTTCCAAATTGCCTAAGCAATGATCAAAAGAGTCTTCATAGATAGAAAAGTCATCCATGAAAATTTCCAAGAAGTCATCCACCATGTCTAAAAAAATGGCCATCATACAACGTCGAAAGGTAGCAGGAGTGTTGCATAAGCCAAAGGGCATTCATCAAAAGGCATAAATGCTATAAGGACAAGTAAATGTTGTATTCTCTTGGTCCTCGGGTGCAATTACAATCTGGTTGTATCTAGAGTATCCATCCAAGAAGCAATAGTAGGGTTTCCTTGCTAGCTTATCAAGTATTTGATCAATAAATGGCAATAAGAAGTGGTCCTTTTTGTGGCTTTGTTCAGCTTCCGATAGTCAATACAAATCTGCCATCCAATAATGGTTCTGGTAGGGAATAGTTCATCGGCATCATTCTTGATCATAGTTATTCCTCTTTCCTTGGGCACACGCTTTACAAGACTCACTCATAAGCTATCTGAAATATGATAGATGATCCCAACATCGAGCCACTTGATAATTTCTTTCATGACCACAATTTTCATAATGGGATTGAGTCTCTTCTATGGTTCTATCGAGCTGTTCTGGTCATCTGTAAGCAAAACCTTATACATACACAAAGTAGGGTTTATGCATTTTATCTTAGCAATAGTCCAACCAATAGATTTCTTATGTTGTGATAAGACAATTAGTAGTTTAGCTTCTTGGTCAGGTTTTAAGCAAGCAGATATAACAACAGGTAGTGTATCATTCTCCCCTAAAAATGCATACTTTAATTGTGGGGGAAGAGGTTTAAGTTCAAGTACTAATGGATGCTCAAGTGATGGTTTGGGAGATTTGAACAAAGCATAAACCAAAGGTTTAAAACACATCCCTGGTCTGGTAAGCGCATCAATGGATTGTTCAATCTCAGCCTTACCTTCTTTATTAGCATCATGCATGGCCTCGTCAAAGTCAGCTTGCTCCGCAGCGATAAGAGCTTTGTTGCAACACATCTCGTGCAAACTTTCTTTAACTAAGGCTTCTAATTTCCACAAGCTGGCATTCTTTATGGTCATCCGCGTACTTGAGTGTGCTAAAGACATTAGATGTGATACTTTGGTCATTCATCTTCATGGTGAATTCACCTTTTTCACAATCAATCTCAATACGCCCAGTGGCTAGAAATGGTCTCCCAAAATGAGCATTCTCATCAGCTTCGCAATCAAAAATGATAAAGTCTGCCAGGAAGACAAACATATCTACCTTTACCAAGACATCTTCAATTTTTCCCTAGGGTCAAATTTGAGATCGATCAGCCAACTGAAGGATGATTAATGTAGGCTTTGCTTTTCCCATCTTTAGTCATTTGAACATAGACTTCGGCATCAAATTAACACTTACACTGAGATCACATAAAGTACGGCTAGAGTAGTTATGGCATATAGAGCATGGGATAGTAAAACTATTAGGGCCCTTCATCTTAGGTGGCAAATCACTTAGCACAGCCACACACTCACCCGTAGTAGCAACAGTTTCAACTTAACCTACCGTCTTTTTCTTTGTCACAATCTCTTTTAGAAACTTTGCATAGATTGGCATCTGGTCAATGGCCTCCAAAAGTGGGACATTGATGTGCAATTGTTTAAGCATATCCAGGAACTTCTAGTATTGGACATCCTACTTCTGAGCTTTCAATCGTTGTGGGAATAGAGGTGGTATCTAGGCCCATCGTGTGGGTTAATGGATGTAGGAGCATCCTTAGCTTTGTGTTTCTTGCCTTCAATAGCAAGGTCACTCACTATATCAGACACATGAGCTGGTTTCTTAGGTTCAGGAGCATCAGTGGATGGCTTGCTTAGATTAGAATCTACTAGAGAGCCTCCCCTAAACTTGGTTTTTGTCCTCAGTTTCTTGCCACTACATAGAGTGATGGCATTGCATTGCTCTGCATTAAAGGATTTCGTGACTTCAGTACCACTGGTAATCCACTAGGTGGTCGCACTTTCAACATCTGGGCAATTTTCCCAACTTGTGTTTCTAGGGGTCGTACAGAGGCAGTGTTGTTTTACATGATCGATTGTTGGTCTTGCAACATGGCAGCCTGCATTGTGAGCATGTCACTATGGTTCTTCAAGTGGGCTGCTTGATCTTGCAAGATAACTTGGGCAGTTTCTATAAAATTTTGATAAGAATTATCAAAAGTATTATAATTAGAGTTAGAAGCTCCATGGTTCTGCCTCTGAGTCTTGTGTTGAAATCTAGGAGTTTCATTTGTGGCCTACTATTATGCTCTTAAATTACCCTTATTGCATCCCCAACCAAAATTTGGATTTTGCCGCCACCCTGGGTTGTAGGTGTTGGAGTAGGGATTGTTGTTACGGTTAGTGTTCCCTATGTAGCATCCAGATTCTTGTTGCTGAGGGAATTCACTCGACCGGTGTTCCCCATCACAATGCTCACAAGTTTATTACACCACCTTGGCCTCTCAGACATTAGATAGCCCTTGCATATTCTTAAGCAAGTTGGTGATGGTGGAGAGCTTAGCCACTACAGTCTAGGAACTGGTAGTGTTGTTGAAGGTTTAGGTCCATGATTCAATCTCCCTCTTAGAAACTAGTAGTCGGTGTTGGCTATCTAGTTAAGAATCTTGAAAGCCTCGTCAGGTTCTTGATCAAACAGAGTGCTATTAGCTGGTGAGTTTATCATCATCCTTGTTGGTACATTGACTCCATTATAGAACATCATGACTTGTAGCCAATCATGGAATCCAAGGATTGAGTACTTGAGTAGCATGTCTTTGTATTTGTCTCAACATTCGTACATGGATTCATCATCATATTGTTGGAAGGAGATAATGTCACTTCGCTTTTGATTGTGCACGTAATTATCAACTGCCAAAAACTTGATGCTTGTCAAATAGTTATGTACTTTAGAGCAAGTATACTCATCAAATCAGGTACTAAAGTGATGAGTAGAGTGTCGAACTCACGAGGATTGGATCAAAAACTACAAAGTTATTGAACTTAAGAATGTGTTTGCAAGTAATGGTGTTTGTTGATTTAATTAAAACTAAAATAATTAAACTAAAAATAGCTATGATTAAGATGAACATCTGCGGTAAATAACATATAATTATGGAGGTTGGGATTATTGCTAAGAATATATGCTTGAATACTTACTACAATGCTATAGCGACCAGCAATACATGTCTCCGTAAACCGTTAAGATCCTTATCTACTCGACAGGATTTTCTAATGAACTTCTGGCTCTCTTGATGTCTAGAAGTTAATAACATTTAAGTCAAGGTAATACATGTCTGCTTGAACCCTAACAACTCTATTATTTGTTTAAGAACTCCATTTTAGTCGTTGAAACCCTAAACTTATATCTAAGTTGGATTAAGACTAAGTTAACAGCTTAGCCCCACTATTCACATTCGTATAACCCAACTCTCTCAATATTAAGCCACAGATCAATAGATAAAAGGCCTCTCCCGATAGCTCTTACAATAACTATGCATGAAGAACGATGAACATAATAGAGAAAGGGAAAACAACTATAGCATTATAATAATGTAATCAAAACATAAAATCCTTGAAGTAATAATTCCAACTAAAGTATTTAGCTCATGTATGAGCCTAAAACATCCATAATAAAAATATTAAAGTACGATAGTTTATCAAGCAAGGAAAATAAAAGAGTCAAGCAAAAACTCCCTCGGTGCCGTACAACTGTTACTACAAGTCTCCTACTCTGTCAGCCTCTCTCGATGGTGTCTATTGTGAGGAGGATTCTCTAGTTTCCACCCTGGTGGTTCTTTGCAAGCTTTAGACTAGGACTGTTGTCCATAATTGGGTTTTCTTTGAAGTAGCATCCAAGTCTCTCTTATATAAGTGGTGAACTAAGGTTTAAGAACCTTAAAGTACGTGCAGATTCATTAAAGAAGGCCATTATTTTCTGCTATATTTAATATTTCGTATCTGGGAGAAGTTGCACGTAGGAAAAAATATATTAATCTCCAACTCTTTATGCCTCATCACCTCTAGCTATGAGATCTGCTACTTTTTCGCTCCAGCACTCATTCAGCATCCTACACATACACCACAAAACACCAGTTTTCCCATAAAATGCACCAATATATATAACATTAAAGCGCAAGTGGTGTAACTCCCTATATTCATGCAATTATGTACAATCTAACCTAAATGCAGTCTATATAACATTGAAAACATGAGAAAGACAAGTAAAAAGGGCATGCAAAATAGATCATTTACACACTTGTCAACTTCTCAAAAATTTCTAAACCTTTATGCATACTTTTAGGACAAAATATTGTTTTTTCTTTTGATGATTCTTGTTTAAAGGCTTTTCAAGAATTGAAATATAGGTTAGTCAATGCCCCAATTGTTGTGGCAACAGATTGGAATGAGCCATTCAAGCCCATGTGTAATGCCAGTGACTACACTGTCGAGGTAGTGTTAGGACAAAGGTGTGGCAAATTTTTTCATACCATATATTATGCCAACCGTACGTTGAATGGTGCCCAACTTACTTACACAACAACTGAGAAGAAGTTCCTTGTAGTTTTCTTTGCATTTGAGAATTTCATATCCTACCTGGTGGGTAGTAAAGTTGTGGTGTACACAGACCTCTCAGAAATTAAATACCTCCTAGCCAAGAAGGATGCCAAGATTAGATTGATTTGATGGACACTTTTGTTACAAGAGTTTGATCTCTAGATACGAGATAAGAAGGGAAGCGAAAACTTGGTAGTTGATCACTTGTCTAGGTTGGAGCCCAACAATAAAGATGGAAATACCACCTTAATCAAAGACGACTTTCCCGATGAACAGTTGCTCGTGACTACATTCATTCCTTGGTATGTTGACATAGTCAACTACCTGGTCAGCAATATATTACCATAGAACTTGTCAAGAAATGAAAGGAAGAGGTTTCTTAGAGATATTTGACAATGTTATTGGGACAAGCCATTCTTGTTTAAATAGTATGCTGATCAAGTCATTCGTCGCTGTGTGCCAGAAGATGAACAACAGAACATTTTTTAGCTCTGTTATGTAGCACCATGTAAAGGTCACTTTGCCGGAATGAAGACAACAACCAAGGTGTTGCAGTCAGGATTTTTCTGGCCGAAATTATTTAAGGATGCCCCTTATTTTGACAAGTCTTGTGACAGGTGTCAAAGAACATGAAACATTTTAAGCAGACATCAATTACCACTCTAAAATGTCATGGTTGTTGAATTGTTTAACGTATAGGGGATAGATTGCATGGGTCTCTTTCCCCTGTTTAGCAATTTGTACATACTTGTGGCAGTCGATTACGTATCAAAATGGGTCAAAGCAATAGCCCTCCTAACAAATGATGCCAAAGCAGTGGCCAAGTTCCTGCACAAGCATATCTTTACCTGATTTGGTGCTCCCAAAGGCATTATACATGATAAAGGTATGCATTTTAAATGCCATCTCATTACTAATGCTCTGGACAGGTATGGAATCTAGAAAAGAATTGCCACTGTCTACCACCCACAAACGAATGGATAGGCTGATATTTCTAATAGGAAGATAAAGAATATCCTGGAGAAGACCGTGAATCCAACCAAGAAGGACTGGTCACTGATACTAGATGATGCCTTGATCGCATATAGAATGGCATTCAAAATACCATTGGGAACTTCTCCATTCAAGCTTGTATTTGGGAAGCCATGCCATCTTCTAGTGGAGTTAGAGCATCGAGCTTATTGGGAAACCAAGAAGTTAAATATGGAATGGAAGGCTACATGGGAGAAGCATTTGCTAGAGCTTAACAAACTGGAGAAGTTTAGAGCACAAGCCTATGAAAATGCCAAGCTCTATAAAGAAAAAACAAAGCGGTGGTATGTCAGCAAAATATTGCCAAGATAGTTTGAAACTGGATAAAAAGTATTGTTATTTAATTCGAGGCTCAAGTTGTTTCTTGATAAACTTAAATCCAAGTGGTTAGGACCCTTTGAAGTTGTCAAGCTTATGCTCATGGAGCAGTGGATATTAAGGACATGAACGCAGGGACGACGTTCAAGGTGAATGGCTAGAAGTTGAAATATTACTGGAAGAAAGTTAGAATATTACCAAGGAGACCATTCTTCTTGCTAAACTTTAGTAACTTTTTTCCAACCCAGTCTGATCATTGTAGATAGGTTGAGGAGAGTTACTTTAGTTTTCTTTCTTTCTGTATTTAGGAGATTTCATTTTTTGTACTTAGTTATACTTTTTTATTTCTTTTTCAAGTTTGAAAGGTTTTTGTTTTTCTTAGCATAGGGAATTTGCCAAGAGACTATACCAGCTTCCGTTGGCATTCGTACAGCTATTATAACCAAGCCAAACTCCGTCCTGGACATTTTTAAGCCCAGGCCCATGGAAATTTTTAGTGAGCGAGAAACTCAGCCAGCTGCCACCCATTCTGGAATTTTTAAATTTTGAATGCTGATAACCCATTATAGCTATACCTCGATTTTCATGCCATTACTTCCTACACGCCACATCTACCAGATAATTAACACCCTACTAAATGCCATCTCAACCGTTTTAAAAGCCCTATTAATTCCCAAACTTTTTTTATCAAGAATCTTTCCCTTTTTTCTTCTTTACACCAGCAAGAAACACATTCTTTACTCTGTCCACACCGATCAACCCTTCCACAAACTTCAATGGCTTTCTTATCCCGTTACATCAAAGATTTAGCTCCTCTCTAAATCTTCTTCAATGATGAGACAAAGAAAAAAATTGAAGAGAACTATGCTTCAAGAACATTCTGCTACGAGAGGGGCTTTGATTTTAGGGATGCACCAAACATGGGGTTCAAGGAGGAGGTAGCAACCATAGTTAAGAAGCATGGCTAGGAGAGTTTTTGTCTTCGTCCTGATAAAGTCCACTCCATAATTGTCAGGGAATTTTATGCCCATCTTACCACCAAGGCTTCACCTTTTGTGTTTGCTCAGGGTAGGTGTGTTTAGTTCGACGAGGGGTACATCAACTGGATGTTCAAGTTACGTGGAACATGGGGAGGAGCACTCAGAATTCTCTGACTCTATTGATAATGCAAAGCATCAACTTCTTCTGGAGGATTTATACGAACCAGAAACAAAATGGTTTGTCTCTTCAAAGGGAAAAAGAATGGTGAAAAGGCCAACATTAAAACCACAGCCTCGGGGTAGAATCACTTTTAAAAGGCACAATTGATGCCAAGCACTCACAATGACACAGTGATTAAGGATATGATGTCATTATTACACTTAATCATACCGGGTAAAAAATTAATGTCGAGAAGCTCATCATAGATGAGACTTACAAGTGTGTTGGGCGAAATTGTTGGAATTTGATTTTTTTCTTCCCTTATCTGCACCGTCTGCATACAGCACAAAAGTGCCCACTCTTGAGTCTAATAATTTCCAACAAAGCAAGGGAATTGTCACTCTTGTTTCTTAGGAGCAGCTGATTGCAAAGGAGGCCAAAGAGAAAGGCAAGGGAAAAGTTACCCAACCTGAATTTGTTGCTAAGACAATCAAAGCAAAACCTTTTACTATATTGTCGGTTCAAGTTGCAGCATTAATTTCCCAACTCTATCAATGCCAAAAGGCCATCTTTTAGAAGTTCTAGTAGGCTGAGGATCGAATGCTGGCATTAGGAAGATATATTGGGGTCATAGGCAGTGCAATTTTGAAGACACTTGAAGCAATATCCCCTAATCTTTTTCCAAACCTTCCCAAAATTCCTGATTCAACTCCAAGCATCGAAGGAAATGTTAGCCAGTGCTCAACCCGATCCTACTCAAGCCCAATAATATGAAGCCATTATTCTAGTATCACCAGCCTAAGAAGATTCTGCCAAGACTAAGACCCAGTATTTGGACGCTAAGTCTGAGGATGAAGTGCCTGTAGATAAAGCCACAACTGACCTACCACCTATAGCCCCAGCTTCATCAACCACTCCAGCAACACCAGCCTCCTCAGCTGCTCCTGTCGTAGCGGCCACCTCAGAGCCGACCAAGGTGATCGATGAGGTTCTACAAGTTGTGAAGGATATTGCTATGCCTGTCATTTCAAAGCCAAAGCTTAAGAAAAGAAGTAGGTGGCACCAAAAAGAGGACACCTCACCAGAAGAAAGACTTGATCATCTCGGCAAGATTATTCCTCAGGGGAGTTTTCGTTCTCTTAACTCTTTAAATTCATGTTTTTTTCATTCTAGCATGCATTACATTTGTGTATATGTGTTATCATGCATTGAGGAAAATGCATACCTTAGGTTTGGGTGTGTGTATTTATTGTCATGTCTATGTTTCTGTTTGCATTATGCCATATAGATTTAGTAGAACCTTGTATCCAGACCATTAAAAAAATTTGCCAAGGCTTTGAACTGAAATTGTTACCAAACACATTATTAGAATAGTTAGATTCAGCCTACTTTGTCATTGTTCGGTGATGAATTTAGAATCTCTAGACTTATTAAAAGCAAATAGACTTAGTAAGGACGGGTTTCTTGGAAATTGAACTCTAACTTAGGGAAAATTAGTTTCACTCAAACACGTAGTATACATCTAGTTTCCAAGACAAACTTAGGATTTTTTATACTGAACTCAGACAAGAAAAAATGAATGGGTAAACGTAAGGAATAGGGCAACAATGTTTTTCCATAGGTTGAAAAATTAGAACATTCCTCTGCCTTAGAGATAATACGTAACTTGGGGCTTCGTGGTTTGCTCCCTCTTATCCTCAGGCCAACAAAAACTTAAGGGTATAAGTGTAATAGGTAAGCTTAGTGATTTAATCTAGATTAGCGTGAGGGTTCATGGTATGTTCCCTCTTGATTTTCATGCCAAACAACATTATGATGTGAACCCTAAACATAATGCCAAAAGAAAAGAGAAAAAACCCTTTGTGAAAAAAATTACTGAGTTTGGGTAGTAATTGACTAAGGGAGTTGAGCGATATTGGATACAAACCACCCGCACTTTGTACACACTTCATGACCTTAGGTTAGAGTTATATTTCTACACTTGAAACTGCTGTGAGTTCTATTGGCATTACTATTGTGAGATAACTGAGAATAGAACTAGGGCTAGATTTTGCTTGCTAGCTTGTGTTTCTAATCAAATAAATTTTGTCGAGGCACTTTATTTTATAGTTTTTAGTTTTTTATTACTTGAGGACATGTAATGATCTAGGTTTGGGTGGGTTAACTCCTCAAAAGATGTATTTTCCATACATATATTGCCATGATATTGCTTGAATTTAGGTATATATTAGTATATTTTACTAGTAGTTTCATGCATTTGCATCTAGGAGTTGAGGAATGCTTAGTTTGTATTGCTAGAGTAAAGAGGTGCTTTCTAGTTATGGTGTGCAAGATCGGCAGGATTTGAACAAGTGGATGCAGGACGGTAATGCCAAGCACGGATGGCAAAATGGTGCGGGAGGAGAATGCCAAGCATGGATGGCAAACGAAGGAAGGAAAATGCCCAAAAAAATAGCACCGAGTCAGAGCCAGGTCAACCTTAAATTCTATGAAGCATGAATAGGCCATTTTTGAGAGTTATGGCACTGAAAACTCAAGACTTTACCCTAACCCTAATTAGGGCTCTGTCTGCGCCTATATAAAGGACTTTAAAAAGAATTCGCAGGCAAGCTAAAGCCGCAAAGAGAAGAGAAGGGTAGAAGCAATCAAAGGCTCGACCATGTTGTTTTACCAATAGCTCTAGATCCATTGAGGGGCTGTATCGAAAGAACTCCTTCTTTTGTTCATATCTCTTCATTTATTTATTGTTTTGTGATGATGATTCAAAATGATAATTTGTTGTTGGTTTCCCAGTCATGAACTAATATTTTAATTTGGCTAGGGCATGGGTGGATGTAGTATATTAAGTGGCGGTGAAATTGACCCCACTTAATTTCTTGGGCATGGGGTTTTTAATGTGGTAATATAGAATTTTTTATAGGAAATATTAGATTTGACCCCACTTAATTTGTTAGGGTATGGAGTCAATTATACTTATTGTAGTGGAATGAGAATCTTCCATACCTCATACTTTACTCCTGACCTCACTAGATGGAAATCCTGGTTCCGCCACTGGCTAGGGGTGTTACGATGAAATTAAGTGTTTTTTTTTTGTTTCTTCGTAATTGAATGATTTGGCTTTATTGTCTATTTTTCAAGTGCTTATTGTTAACATATTTTATGCCATACGATAGTTGGTATTGAATACTTATTGTCCCCTAACATCTTAACAGACTTAGGAGATAAGGATTAATTGCCAAATATTAAGAAGAGAAACTTCGACAGAAGATATTCAAGTAGATGAAACTTACACCTGAAGTAAATCTACCCCTTAGGAGTATAGGTTGATCCTTCACCGAGTTAGTTACTTGAAAATTCACTATGGACATATAGGTGTTGACAGTAGTTAACTTAGGGTTTTGCCGTCGAAAGAGGTAATACTAACTTAAAATCTGCTCGGCAATAGAATCAAAGTTTAATGTTACTAATTGCTATCTTTACTAGTGTGAAATCCAAACATCCTCTGCCAAGCCTTCCAATCATCATTACACCAGTTGTTTGCCATTCTACCTAGATCTTCACTTCAGTTTCCTTAATCATTTTAATTAAACCCTCAATCAATTGACATCATCTTTATTTTAAACTTCACAAGTATTTACCGTAGCATTTAATTCTTGGAAAATCCTTGTGGATACGATACTTTCTTACTTCTATATTACTTACTGACCGTGTACATTATTCTTGGCATTATTGTCTTGCATAATTATGTAGAATCCTCAACCTTTTGCCAAGCACTATTTTGTTAACACTACTCCACCTAGCATGAAGATAGACCCACTCGTAGAGCTTACTTCATCATTATCAGTAACCCAGTTAGCATCGCATTAACACTCTAAGATTACAGGATAGCCAACAAACTAGAGTTTCTAGTCCATTATACCTTTAATGCACGTTGGTAAGCGTTTTGAGCGTAATCCATTGTTTACTTCTAAGATTGTGGGTATATTTACTAAGTCATTTCGTACTTCAAAATAGCATTTCAATTTTATTTCATAGACTCATACCTTCTCTTTTAGGATTTATTATTATACCACACATTTGGCCATTTATGAGTTTTAGAAATAAGAAAAAAATAACTTTTTCATAAGAAATTTCAATAAATTTCAATATCACTTGGCCTTTTACCTAATGTCGCAGCCCTTTTTAGGAAAGGTCTTGGCGGTTTTAAAAAAAATAAAACACAAAACAACGGAGTCGCCACCAATCTTTTTAAAAGGTGTGATTGGATCACCTAAAAACAGGTCATTTTAATAAAAAGTTTTATTTTATTAAAACAATAATTTTGGTCTGCGAAAACTCAAAAATGGGTTCGGGAGTCGATTACGCGTAGGGAAAGGTCAACACCCCCACAGCGCCCAAAAATTGGTACCTAGCCGATTACAAAAAGTTTTAATGTCGGAATTTACAAGTTCATGTAAAATTTAGATTATTGTCCATTTACCAGTTTAATTCCATTTTAACGGCCTTACTATTCGAAAATGAACTCCAATCACCGCCAACACTTCTTGTGCTAACCCGTCATTTCCGCTTAGTAAGACACCACATTACTTTAATTTCACTTTTTTAACAAACAAATAAAGAAACTTGATTTGTTGAAGATTTTTATTTATTCTAAGTTAAAATTTATTAATCCTAAAAAAGGTCTAAGTGTTTTTCCTATTCGAGAGTTTAAATTTTATTAAGTGTGTTTTATTTTTTTATGAAGAAAATTTTATTACAAAAGAAGTCTATCTAAGGCTTAAAGAACCTATTCTTAAGGCCAATGTAATACTAAAGCAAACGAAAGCAAAACCAGAAAAGAAAAAAACACAATTTAAAACTCGAAGTTTTTTAATGGGCTTGGTTTAGTTTTATTTTATTTGAAAAAGGTTTTTATTATTTAAATTTAAAAACTTTTTTTTATTTTTGTTTTTATTTGAAGAGAGGTTTTTGTTTGCTTTTGTTCTTTTTTATATTCAAGAAGTTTTTTTTGATAATCTGAAAAGGTTTTTTATTCTTTTTTGTTTTAATATTTCACTACTTTTCTTTTTAAGCTTTTTTGATAATTTTGGAAAATAATTTTATTTCAGAAAGGGTATTTATTATCTTGTATTTTCAAAAAAGGTTAGTTTATTTTCTTTAAAAAAAACTTTGTTGTTTTTTATTTTTTAGAAAAGGATTTTATTTTAATTTTTTTAAAAGATAAGGGCCTTAGTTTTTAATTTAAAGAAATACTCCCTTAAAAAGTTTATTATGCTTTTTGCTTTTTTATATTTTAAAAAAATAATTTCTTTTTCATTTAAAAATGGGCCAAAATTGGAAGAAACAAATGGGGTTGTAGTAATTGAGTGATCGTTTTATGATGCTTTTAAAATTTATTTTCGGATTGAAAGAAGTATAAAAAATGTGGTTTTAATGAAGGGAATTGTCCCAATATCTTTTTAGGTATAAAACCCTTTTTATTCACGAACACAATTTTCTCATCTTTTAAAAGTTAAGTGGATCAAACACCCTCTCTATTAAAAAACAACACATGTTCTTAACAAGAATCAAAAAAGAACAATGGGGTGGAGCCATTGTGCCGGCCGCCATCTGCCGGCGTTGGCCGCTGCTTGTCGACGGTGGTTCCTTTTTATTATTATTTTTGAACCAAAACAACCACATAAACACTAAATAATAGAATATCAACCAAACAAAAGATCAAAACATCCAAAACAACATCAAATGCATCCTAAAAAGAGGAGCATTAACCTAAAAATAAAATGAACAAATTTTAAATGAAAGAAAAGAGAGAAGAAAATTATACTGAAATGTGAAGAAATGCTAGCTTCATCCACCCACAAATTTTTATAATTTTTTGTGATTTTTCCTCCAAAAAATGCTTCTTGCTTGTATTCATCCAATAATCTGAGTACAAAAAGTGTTTCGTGCTTTTTCTTGTGAAATTCTTGAGTGTGTTACAATGGTATGGGGTGGGGTTTTTATAGGTTTCAAAAACCTTGAATACAAGGAAATTGGGGACAAAAATCCCTCAATCTCAGAGCAATTACATCATATATCCGAATCAAATAGTTGACTTTCCCCTTATGTTCGAATCAATCTGATTTTGGTTTATTTTGCCCAATTTCGGATGATTTTTTCCTTAATTTTGAGCTAGGGTTTGAACCTTTTTCTTCCTTATTTTGTAGGTAAACGGCAGCGGTGATGGATGGTGACAGTGGAGTTGGAACGGTAAGGGTGCGGCGGTCCTTTCGGTTCCCTCATCAGCGGCAACCGCAGCGTAGGGACGACGGGGGAAAGCAGCCGGCAGCAACAGCCTACGTGCAGGGGAAGGATTTGGGGAAAAAAACCCCGCGCGCGTGGCTGCGCGGGGTCCTCCCTACTCTCCCTTTTTTTTGCCTGATCCAATTTGGTCCCTTCATCACTAATGCCCTAGTTCCAATGGTTCCTGTTTAAACCTGAAAACAAAAGATTAAATGGGTTAGTTTGGGATCTTTTATTTAATTTAAAATTGGTTATTATTATTATTATTATTATTAAGGAATGGGCTCTACAAATTAAAAATGGACCCTTTAAATTCATGGTGGATTTAAAAAGTGGGTTTTTAAAAAAACTCTTTATTTATTATGGGATAGGTCCTTATTTATTTTAAAAGGTGACTTTTTTGTTTCTTTTTATTTCTTTTTCCTTTTAATATAAAAAATGAGGATGAAAAATTAGTGACAATAGATGCCCCTTATTTACTTATTCTTGTAGAACATGGATAGAACAAAGAACAAAATGCACTAATTTTCACCGATTGCAAACAAGGTTCCATTCTCATTGCGCCTGAATGGATAGGCGAATTCTATTCTCCTCATGCTCGAATAGATAAGCAGGTTCCATTCTCCTCATGTCCGAATGGATAGGCGGGTTGTATTCTTCTCATGCTCGAATAGATAAGCAGGTTCTATTCTCCTCATGCTCGAATAGATAAGCAAGTTTCACTCTCCTCATGCCCGAATGGATAGGCGGGTTCTATTCTCTTCATGCTCGAATAGATAAGCAGGTTCCACTCTCCTCATGCCCGAATAGATAGGCGGGTTCTATTCTTCTCATGCTCGAATAGATAAGCAGGTTCCACTCTCCTCATGCCCAATTGGATAGACAGGTTCTATTCTCCTCATGCTCGAATAGATAAACAGGTTCTATATCTGTCAAGATTTAAAAAATGTTATGTTATGATGAGCATTCTCCTAGAGATGCCTAACACATGAATGTATGTCCTTTTCTTATGTTTTTTGTTTTCAAATTTTTCTCTTTTATTTCGGGTTTTTCCTTTGCGCATTTACTTGCTCAGGCCAGATAAGCAACCATTCTAGATATTTATTCTTTGTATCTCTTTGCTTCAGAGAAAACATCTGAGTTTTGCACATCTGCTCACTCAATCGAGTTATCTTGCTTTTGAGAGGACTAACTTTTATCCTTATATTCTTCAGCACTCTTTTAGCCTTTGCATGGTTGAGGGAACAAAAATCTTTCACATCCTCCCAAAAGCTTGAATGAAAGCTTTAACATCACTGGACATCTCCTCCAATGTCTGCAAAATTATTCTTGTTGTCGTGGAAGTAAAACTAGTGAACAAGTAGGCACCCTTGTCTTGCAGTCTGTTGCCTTATAATAATATCAAGAACCTTCAGGGTTTCTTAAGAATTCTCCGATTCTTGACTACGCAGAGCATTTAAATTGCTCTCATGGGAATCTTTGTAGCAAAGCTTATTTCTACCCTGAATGTCTTTGAACAATATTGGCGTCTTAATTTCTTATGCCCCAACATATCATGCCCCTGGCTTAGAACTTAACCATGGAATGCGTAGGAGTCCCTATACTTTTTAAACCCTTTTCAAAGTAATGCACAAAAATCTTTTTGCATGCTTTAATGATGTCAATCCTTCTGGTTCTTATTTCAATATAAGATACTCATATAAACGAAGAAAAAGGTACAAACAAGGAAGGAAAAAAAGTCTCTAAAATATTTTATTGCGGCAAACAAAGGAAAGGTTACAAGAAGGAAATACAAGTATTCAGATATCAATGGTTAAAACTTCTCAAGTCTAAACGTCGCGAGATGCCTTGAATGATGCCTTTTTTGAGTAGATTTTGAAAATGACAACAATGTATGAAGATACTAAATTTCTTTTGAGATGTTGAGTTTCTGAGAGAGTCATTTGATGCACGCCTAACCCGTGAGCAACCCAAGCCGCCCTTTGCGAGTTTTCAAACCGGATCCACCTTTGGTTTCAAGAAGCCCTTTACGGGTTTTCACCTTGAACCCCATTTTCTTTTTTTTCTTTTTTTAGGTATCTAAGGCGCCCTTTACGGGTTTTCACCTTTCATTTCCTCTTCTATTTTCCACACTCTTTCTTTAGGCATGATAGTTTTTGACCGAATTTTAGTTCACAAGATTCTCAAGCTCATCTCCATCCATCTCAGCCAAGGTCAGTGCTCCTCCTGAGAAAACCTCTGTTACAACATAAGGCCCCTCCCAATTAGGTGCCCATTTTCCTCGGGAGTCTCTATGGATTGGCAGCATTTTCTTTAATACTAAATCTCTTTCTCGAAATTCTCTTGGGTGGACTTTCTTTTCATGAGCTTGCATCATTCTTCTTTGATACATCTGTCCATGACAAATGGCCTTCAACCTTTTTTCGTCGATTAGGTTCAACTGATCATATCTTGCATGAACCCATTATGCTTCTTCTAGTTCTGCTTCCATTAGGACACGTAGAGACGGAATTTCGACTTCAATTGGCAACACAACCTCCATTCCATATACTAATGAAAACGGTGTTGCCCTGGTGGACGTTCGTACAGCAGTCCTGTAAGAATAAAGGGTAAACGGTAACTTCTCATGCCAGTCTTTGTAAGTGTCGACCATCTTTGCAACTATCTTCTTGATATTCTTATTAGAAGCCTCTATAGCCCCATTCATCTTCGGGTGGTAAGTCACTGAGTTATGATGTTTGATGTTAAACTGTTCACAAACTCTGGTTATCATCTTATTATTCAAATTGGAGGCATTATCCGTGATAATCCTCTCCGATAAACCATATCGACAGATGATCTTTTTTTTCAAGAATTTGCAAATTATAGATCTAGTGACATTCGTATATAAAGTTGCTTCCACCCATTTAGAGAAGTAGTTGATGGCTACTAGAATAAATCGATGCCTATTTGACGCTTTAGGGTGAATCTGGCCGATAACATACATGCCGCACATGGAAAAAGGCCAAGAGGCTGACATAACATGGAGAGACTATGGAGGTGTATGGATCTTGTCAGCATAAATCTGACACTTATGGCATTTTCGAGAGTAATTAATGCAATCTCCCTCTAAAGATGACCACCAATACCCAAAGCGCATGATTCTTCTAGCCATGGTGAAACCACTAGGGTGGGTCGCACAAACCCCCTCATGAACCTCTTCTAAGATCATTTGAGCTTTTTTAGCACCTACGTACCTCAATAATACTTGGTCTCGTTTTTCTTGTATAAGATTTCTCCATCAAGAACATATCCCGATGCCATTTTTTTGATTGTTTTCTTTTCATTCTCAGTCACCTGAGACGGATACTGTCGAGACTTTATATACTGTAGGATGTCGTAATACCATGGAAGACTATCTGCTTCTTCTTCCACATCACAACAGTGAGCTGGGGAATCCTGTATTTGCAATTTGATCGGCATTATTTCAACACGTTCACTTGCTTTAAACGTGGCAGCTAAAGTGGCTAGGGCATCGGCCATTTGGTTATCTTCCCTAGGGAGATACTTAAAGGTGATCTCATCAAATTCTTTAATTAGTTTAAGGACCAAATTATGATATCCTGTCAGTTTCGCATCTTTCGTCTCCCATTCCCCTCGAATTTGGTAGACAACCAATGCAGAATCCCTATAAACTCTCAAGGTCTTCATTTTCCTTTCAATAGCTGCTCGTAAAGCCAAGATGCAAGCCTCGTATTCCGCCATGTTGTTAGTGCAAAAGAATCTCAACCGACTGGTGAAAGGATAATGATCTCTTTCAGGTGAGACTAAGACTGCCCTGATGCCTCGTCCCAAAGAATTTTTTGCACCATCAAAATACATAATCCATGATTCTATTGGGGCATCACCTTCCTCAATCATGATACACATCAAATCTTCACTAGGAAAATTAAAGCTCAATGCCTCATAGTCTTCGCAGGCTCGACTTGCCAAAAAGTCAGCTATGGCACTCTCTTTTACCGTTTTTTGGTTTACGTACTGAATGTCAAATTCTGAAAGTAACATTTGCTAGCGGGCTTATCATCCTGATAGGGCCGGTGCTTCCATCATAAATTTTAAAGGATCTAGCCTCGAAATCAACCAAGTAGTGTGGTACAACATATATTGCCTAAGCCTTTTAGCTGCCCACACCAAAGCACAACACAGCTTTCCAATCGAGGAATATCTGGTTTCACAGTCGGTGAACTTCTTGCTTAAGTAATATATTACTTTTTCTTTCCAGTTTCATCGTGTTGCCCCAATATACAACCCATGGAGTTTCATACATTGTCAAGTAGAGGATCAATGGTTTTCCTATAATAGGTGGAACCAATACAGGATGGTCAGTCAACTGTTCTTTAATCTTTTCCAAGGCTGCTTGACATTCTTCATTCCATGTTCTCGGGTTATTCTTTCGAAGGAGCCTGAATACTGGATCACATTTATCTGTCAATTAGGAGATAAAACAGGAAATATAATATAACCTCCCCAAAAAGCCCCTGACTTCCTTTGTGTACGAGGAGGTGGGAGTTCCTGTATGGCCTTGACTTTATCTGGGTCGATATCAATTCCTTTTCTGCTCACAACGAAGCCTAGCAATTTTCTTGACGTAACCCAAAAAGTGCACTTGGTAGGATTGAGTTTTAATTGAAACTTTCTCAACCTTCGGAAGAGCTTCTCTAAGTTCACGATATGCTCTTCTTCTGATCGAGATTTAGCAATCCTATCATCTACATACACCTCTATTTCCCTGTGCATCATGTCATGAAAAAGGGTCACCATGGTTCTTTAGTAAGTTGCTCATGCGTTCTTCAAACCGAATGGCATTACTTTATAGCAGAATGTTCCCTACAGTGCTACGAAAGTAGTCTTTTCCATATCTTCCAGGCACATCTTGATCTGGTTATATCCAGAGAATCCATCCATGAAAGAGAAAAGATAATGGTCGGCTGTATTGTCTACTAAGGTATCGATATGGGGTAGCGGGAAATTGTCTTTAGGGCTTGCCCTATTGAGATCCCTATAATCGACACACATACGCACTTTCCCATCCTTTTTTTGGGACTGGGAAAATATTGGCCACCCACTCTGGATACTTGGCCACTTCGAGAAATCCTGCATCAAACTGCTTTTTCACCTCATCTCTTATTTTCAAAGCGTCTAAGTTTTCATCCTTCTGAGTTTTTGTTTTACGAGCTCACATCCTATCTTTATGGGAAGCCGATGCATGACGATGGTAGTATCAAGGCTAGGCATATCTTGGTACGACCACGCGAATATGTCTTTATATTCTTTTAGAAGCTCAATCAAGCTTTGTCGAGTATTGGTAGTGATGGTAGTACCAATTTTCACTTCACGTTTCTCTTCTTCGGTGTCAAGATTCAAAATTTCTAATTCTTCCTTGTGAGGTAGAATCAGTTTTTCCTCTCCCTCTACTAACCTGAGCAAATCATTTGGCAAATCATATTCCTCCTCATTGTCGTACTCTTCAACCTCTTCTAAGCACATGGGCATTTCAAAGTCAATTTTCGAGTCTGACTCAGAGTCATTTATACCATTAATATCTGGAAACCTGAAAGGAAACGGGCAAAAAATATATACAAAAGTGATGGAAAAACAAATAAAAGAATGATTTTTTGTGTTTTTGTTATTTTTTGCTTGTAGTTTTAGTTTTTTTAGGTTTATCTATAGTTTTATCTGTTTGCCACACAATGGTTATTGGAAAATGAATCTTTATTGAAATTAAAACCATAATGGTTTGACATAGGCCATTTACAAAAGATCCCTTGTTGCCCTCAGGCCTAAGGCAAAATGGGTGGTTTTGAGAATTACTCTGTAAAGGATTTAAAGACTACATGAATTTCTTCAGCAATCCAGTTATTAAGCTCAGAGCAGGGGCGAATCATGGACAGGTATTTCTTTTCTTCTTCCCCATCCGTCACAGCGTTGATGTTCAATTCCCCAAAGGCTTCATTCAGGTCATTCTTTCCTTTCTCCTCTCAACAACTAAGGCATCTGGATTTAAAAAGCCTCCAAATCTAAAAATGTGACTCAGGGGTGGAAATGTTATTGGTTCCCATTCAATCTCTTCCCCCTTCAACCTAGCCTTTCTTCTTTCTTGTTTTCTCTTCATAGCGGTCTTTCTTTGCAGATTGTTGGGCTTAAATCCCAACCCAAATTGATCTCTCTTTTCTGGGGCAGCTATAGGATAAACCTCCCTTGATGCTGTTTCCCAAAACCTTTTCCTATCTCAGCCCCTTTTCCAAGTGTCTCCCTGACTTGCATCTTGGCATTGTTGGATAATCCTAGCATAGGAATCTTACTCCCTTCTGTTAAAAAGGTTGCATTAACAAGCTCCAGCATTCTGAAATGAAATTTAAGTGCACCCTCATCAATTTCGATATAGGGTGTGTCAATAGATATCGATGCAATGATATCCTCTTCAGCCCCGACGGTTACCAACTGCCCGTCGACCATAAATTTCAGCTTTTGATGTAGGGAAGAGGGGACTGCGTCTGCCGCGTGAATCCAAGGGTGCCCTAACAAGCAACTGTATGTGGGTTTAATGTCCATCACCACAAAGTCAATGTCGAACGTGGACGGCCCAATTTGTAGGGGTACTTCAATCTTCCCTAGCACCTCGCGTTGAGTCCCGTCAAATGCTCTCACAGTATTCTGATAAGCCTTCATGTAAGAGCTATCTATCGACAGTTTCTTCATAGTCTCTAGAGGGAGAACATTCAGGGCTGACCCATTATCAATGAGGACTCCTGGCAGCATGTGTCCCTTATATCTTGTAGAAATATGTAGAGCTTTATATGATCCTCTCCCTCCTTCTGGTATTTCCTCATCACTGAATGAGGTGAAGTTGTCCACAACGATATTATTGACTAGCCTACCTATCTTGTTAATCGTTATCTCCTTAGGTACAAAGGTTTGGTTCAGAACCTTTAGCAAAGCATCGCGGTGACCCTCATAACTTAAGAGAAGTGACAACATATAGATTCTTACTGGGAGTTTATGAAGATGTTCCACCACACTATACTCACTGTGTTTGTGTAACTCTCCGATTTTAGGGCTTAGCGGTTTAGTGAGTTTTTAGACGATATGGTGGACCAGAGTAGAGATTCGAGTCAGTTTCGGGATCGTATATTTTGGTGTTGGAAAATTATGGAAAAATTCTTAAAAATCATTATTAATTATGTATTTAATAATGGTGGAATCAATTTGGAAAAATGAGTTTTGGAAGATGGACATTTTGGTTAGTGACCAAAATGGAAGTTTTGAAAATCGTGATTTTCTAGTGACTAAAATGAAAAGGGTCAAATACATAGAATATTTAAGGAGCTATTTTACCAATTATTTTCTAATGATTTCTCCCTTAATTTAACAAATTGGTAATTAAAGAGGATTTTGTTAAAAAGTTGGTTATCGTTTCTAAAACAAAAATCACGTCATTTTCTCTCAACTTTTTCTCTGCATTCTCTCCTCAGCCAAACACTTAGTTTTCATCAAATTTCCAGAGTTGAGGCGGTTTCTAATTTGATTTTACTATATCAAATTGTTTTATAAAGATTGTTTATACAAAATCTTACTATAATCTTGTGTTTTCTTAGCTTTTTACAAATCAATTGAGGGAGAAACTTCACAATAGGGGTAAGGTCTGAGATCTCCTCTATTGTATGGTTCTTTATTGAAATTCCCAAGCATTTGATCCTTGTTTTTGTGTTTCTAATCTGATTTTGATGATTCTCTAATGTTTAATTGAGTTCTTTAGGGAAAATGAATTGATTCGCGAATTGAATCTGATTTCCAGTAAGTGAGGTTGTTTTGATTCATATTTTGGATGTTTAATAATTTTGATAAGAGGTTTTTATCAATGGAATCCTGAAGCTTAGGAATCTCTATTTGTTTAGGTTGTTAGTTTTGAGGTTCTTTGGTGTTTATATGGTTGTAAGGTTGCTGGAGGTGGTAGGTTGTTTTGAATCTATTTTTAGATGTGTTTTGATGTTGGAAGTGATGCTAGGTTGATAGATGTTGGCTGGGTTATGAATCGAAGTGTTTTGGTTATGTTTTCGGTTGTTGTGGAGGTTTTGTGAGAATCCGAGAAGGATTGTAGTTGCTGTGTTTGGAATGCATTGTGATGCATTAATCCGCTATTATTTTGTGGTAAAACAGGGGAGGTTGATCTGGAAGTGATTGGAGAAGTGTAGGAGGCTTCGGATACTTGTTTTTGCATCGGCAAATCGAGTTTCGCGTATAGGTGAGTAAAAACGTGGATTCCAGCATTGGAATGTTTTAAAGGTGGTTTTTGGGAGTTTAGGTAGAGCTTGAAACGCTTACCTAAGCTCAGAAGTAAGTAAATTGATTTTACTCTCTCGGTCGTGCTAGTGTTAAATGGTTTTATGCACTTGTTTGATTTACATGTTACCTACTGTTTAAGCATGATTTAAAGTATTCAATATACTGTTTTTAAGCATGTTTTGCTTAAGGATGCACATGGTAAGTGATCCTTGTAAGAATGTTTTATACTTGTGTTTTAAAGCATGGTTGTTGCTTTGGAAAGGGCATGGTTTAATGCTTGTTAAAAATAGTGAGGTAAATGTTGTTTGGTTAATTATATTGGCAAGTGATGTGGTTTTAAAATTGTTATCGGATATAGTTGGTCGGCCATAGGATTGAGTGCACTGTAAAATAAGTCGCCTTGGATGTTGAGGGGTTTATACGGTGTACCGAATACTCCATCCAAGCACCCTAACGGTAGAGGGGTTAAACAATACCGAATACTCCCGTTAGTGGGTTAAGCATATAACCAATGAGAGGTTAAGCATCTAACCGAATACTCCATCCCTGTGGGTTGTTATTGTACCCGGTTGTTATTGTACCGCGATTGTGATTGTATCGCTATTCCAGTTGAGATGGCTTGAAGTGTTGGGTTAACACTTGTTGAATCCGTGTATCCGATGAACTCTTTTGTTAATGGAATTGTCTAATGATCACTTGTAAGCTAATATAATTGTTGATGTATCATTGAAATGTTTTATGATGTATAATGTGGTTTATACATGTTTTTTCCTTAAGCTTTGCATTTGGTAGTAATGCGTGGGAAGGCTTAAGTAGAGGGTTAGCAATGTGACTTGATGTTGATTAATGATACATGTAGCATATGGTTTAATATACTGGTTTTAATGATGCAAAGTGCATGTTTTAAAAGGGCATGACGATGTTTTAAAGGAAGATGTTAAGTGAATGGTTTTAAATGCATTGATGGTGTTTGTTTTTTAGCACTCCTCACTAAGCCTTGTGTGCTTACGCTCTCGTTGTCCATCAATGCAGATAATTGAGGTCTTGGAGGGCAGCTAGAAGCAAGGGGATCTTGGCAAGACTTGTTTCCAAAGTATGTTTAGGTTTAGACTATAATGAATAATGGCAATTGGGTACTTGTTGTTCTTTGGGAGGTGTTTTGTGGAACTCCCTATTTGATCATGTTTCTTTAATTGCTCTTGGGTTGTAAATGGCCTTTAAGGATTGTTTTTGGTGTTGGTTGGATGTATATTAGGAAGTATGCCTATAGATTTCCTCTTTGATGCATGAATCCTTGTTATGTTGTTAGAACTGTGATGCATGTTGGTATGAGATATGTTGGACATGTTAGTAATGTGTTTAAAGCATGTTGGAGTGTTTTGAGTATGCTTTTGGGGCAAAAAATCAGCCAAATGTGACATTACAGGCCCAGGCGTACCGATACGCAGGGGACTGTATCGGTACGGCTAGGCAAATACAGGCTTGTGGGATCGGAACAGGGCTGGTGCGTTTTGATACGCCTAGGAAAATTTGTCCTAACATACCGGTACGGGGAAGGGTGTTTCGGTACGAGTTTTAGCATTTGGAATTCACTTTTGCAACTCGAGCCTGCATATCGAAACACCTGAGAAACCATATCGGTACGGTTTAAAATATTTCAAAAGTTTGGTATTTTAGTTAGGCGTATCAATACGGCTTGGTGGTGTATCGAAACAGAGCGTTTCAAACTGTATCGATACGGGCTTACCCGTTTCGATACGGTTAACTGTATTTTCAATGAATGACATTTTTGGGTAGTTTTGCTTTCTTTGCATTTTAGTCCCTGTATCTTGCCAATGAAATTATATGAGGTCGAATGATAGGAATGAGCTGAAATTTGGGATGGCGGTATGAAACCTGACTAATTAAAGATTGGTAACCTAAAAGTGGTCTTAAATCCTGAAATCCTCTATATTTGCAATTTGGTCCCTAAATTGCAAATGTGACCAATTGGATGTCAAATTGATGCCCGATTGAGTTGGGGTTGCACCTGATGTTTGTATGAACATGTAGGAGTAATAATTTGCATCTAGACAAGATAAAAAGAAAAAAAATGGACCGGGTTTGGCTATTTCTCTTCGGTTTGCTACGACAAACCTAATGTAGCCTCCTTGGTTCGGTTGGGCGTTTAGGCCGGGTCAAGGGGGTTAAAGTTTGAGTATTTTTAGGAATTCTTGAGCCTCATACTCTTTCATGGGTTCGTGATACATCGGGGGCTGTTCTAAAAAAAAGTCTCTTTCAACTTCTTTTCCCGACTCATTAGCTGCAACCTTCCTCTGGGCTGCGTCCCTGTCTGCGACAACTTGTGGTGAATAACATCTTCCACTCCTTGTAACATGGCCTACCTCATTGACTGGCTTTTCTATTGACTCAGCCTTAGATAAAGTACCTCCTGGAGTTGTCACTGTACAAGCATAGTTCCAAGGCACTTGTTTGCTGTCCTTGTATGGAAAAGGAGCTGGTGCTCTTATTATTATTCGTGGGGCTGAACAATTTGGCGGTTCATCACTTATTGCCTTGGCCTTGATCACAGAGGGCTTAATTCCTTAAAAGTCTCTCATGATAAGAGACTTATCCGATGCACAGACGTCTATCACTTTGTGCACATCTGTCATCTTGAAGAACTCGAGTTCCTTACTATCCATCTTAGTTTGGACCAGTTGTCTAAACTCTGGACAAAGTTGGATCTCGTGTCCTTCCTCTTCATGATACTCACAATAAGACTCATCCTCACCTCTCACCTTCCTGATTCCCTTCTTCAATAATCCGGCTTTTATCATTTCGTCCTACACCCACTTCAAGGGTGCTTTGACTTTTGACACATATTCCCTAGTCATCTTTCCTGCTTCTTCAGTTATTTCATTTACCCATGCTTTCTGGTGACTCGATAGGGGATTCCCACTAGTCTCAGATGTGTCAAATGATAGCATGCCAGATTTTCGTAAATCATCTACCACCCTTTTGAAAGCAGTACAATTTTTGATCGCATACCCTCTAACCCCAACATGATATTCACATTGTGCCTTTTCTTCATACCATTGTGGGTACAGGGGTAAGAAAGGTGGAACGTGCGGTGGTAACACCATTTGTGATTTGAGCAATTTTGAGAATAATTCAGCGTCGGTCATAGGAATGGGGGCGAAATAAGTCTTTGGGTTCCCCTGGTACTTCTGTTCTTCCTTTGGTGGATTCGATGCTACTGGAGCTACAGATGGCGTACCAGACTTGTTAAGGATGACCCTTTTGAGTAATTGGGGTTATAGGCGCTAGCCATACTCACTTCGTTGTCCTTCTTTTTATAAGGCTTTTTTGTTTCGCCCCCATCGAGTTTTCCATTCTTGACAGCTGCCAAAATTAATTCACCATTCATCAGCATATCTGCAAAGCTCTTGGTCGCATAATGTATCATTCGATCATAGAAAGCTCCTTTCAAAGTTTCCACAAACATTGGGGTGATCTCATTTTCCAGCAACGGTGGTTGAACTTGAGCGACCGCATCCCGCCATCACTGTGCATATTGGCAAAAACTCTCATGATGTTTTTGCTCCATTCCTTGTAAGACTAGTCGATTAGGGGCCATGTCAGTCACGTGCTAGTATTGCTCGTTAAATGCCCTTGATAAATCCCTCCAAGATTATATATTAGCCCTGTTCAACTGTGTATACCAACGGGACGCAGATCCAGTCAAGCTATCTTGGAAGCAGTGAGTGAGAAGTTTCTCATTATCTAAATACATTGACATCTTTCGGCAATACATGGTCAGATGTGCCTAAGGGCAAGTAGTTCGATTGAACTTATCGAAGTCAGGGGTTTTAAACTTCGGGGGCATCACCAAATCAGTCACCATGCTTAAATCTCTGGCATCTAGGCCACTATGAATGTTCCTTTCCTGAAAGGATTTGATGATTTCCTCTAACTTATCACATTTGTCTTCTCATTTCTTGTCTGCTTTGGCTCTATCCGTGGCTTCGTCGAGATTAGGCACCTCATAATCTTGGGTTACCTCGTTATTGAACCCAGACTCATTTGGGGCATTAGCAAAAGATCCTCCCAAATGGAGCTGGAATCTAGGCTTAGGTGGGGAAGCTCCCCCTTGTGTCCTTGAATGGGCATAGGTTATCCCCGGAAATTGTGGCAAACCATCAATGGCTTCAGATGTCTTCCTCCTATCATGATCTTTAAACCCTAGCATGGCTGCAATCTGGGTGACTGTATTCTTCTGAGCCTGTGCAATCTCTTACTTCAGATCCTTTTCTATCTTGTCTAGCTTGTCCTGGGTGCTTTTTGTGGTTGATTTCTAAGGTTGTTAATCTATCTTCCATGGCCATTGCTTTGGTTTGAGAGCGGGTACCGTATTTTTGTGAAATTTTGGCTATTTTGAAAGTTCTGCCATATAATTTACTTTAATTAATCTCTTGAAATATGTGTGTGCAATGTCAGAAACTAAACTAATGCAAATAAAACAAATAATAAAGCAAAAATGCATGAATGCAGTCGAAGGGCCATCGATTCCATTAAGGTAATTGCTCTAGAAGTAGTTCTTATTGGATGGAAAATGTCCTTATTACAAAAGATTTCAACTTTTCTACGAGTACATCTCAGCCTGAGCACCTAGCTCCTTGATTTCTTCAATCAACCACAAAAGTCTTGGTCCCACTTCTCCCACTGACCTGATGTACTGGCGAAGGGTTGTAGCTTCAGTAGATAACATCTTTACATGCTTAGCCACGTCTTGTATCTGGGTCATGATGTTTTTGTTAAATTTCTCGTTCTTGGAACTCTCTGGCATTGTCCCTAAGCCGAGTAAACCAATAGTCATTGCCCCTTTATTGATATCTTCGAGAACCAGAATCTTCATCCTCTACTCCTAAATAATGCCTTCTATAGCTTCTACTTGTTTCTTTAATGTATCATTCTCACTCAGACTAGCCTGGAGTTCGATATAAGTATGATGATTCTGGAACCTGTGCAGTGAATGATTCAGTTCTGCTACCTTGGCTTGCAACTCAACAACGGAGGCTTGGCTCTGCTTCAACTTCTTATTTGTCTCATCACATACCATTTGCAACACAAACAAACGGACCTTGTTGTCATGGGCTTTCCTCTTCCATGCAGTAATATTTTCTTTTTCTTTTTCGAGGGCCCGCTTGTTATTTTCATTCTCGACTACTTGCTTCCCTCTCTTCTTCTCATCTACCAACAATTGTTTATATTTTTCAACTTCTCTCTTGCCACGCTCTTTTTCTTTTCCCACGGCCTGCTCAATTTCTTGCCTCCATTGCTCTAGAGTCTTCCTCAAATCAACGCTTCAGACTGTAGCCTAAAATTTGAGAAAATCCACCCTCTGAATCTCAAATTTTGCTTCAAGGTCCTTATACATCTTTATTACCCAATCTGCCTCTCCTTTATACTTGTCTACATCTAAACTTGCCTCGAATAAGTCCTTCGTGTGCTGGCTTTGTAAGTTTTCAATCTCAGCCTTGGCCCTTTTCAACTCGGCTCTCAGAATATCGACTTCAGACGGGATTACCTTCAGATGTTCCTCCAAGGGTTTAGCCTGCCCCAGAGTAGGTGGTAAAATTTTGTCATTCACCCTGACATGTCTCCATACATCGTAATCGGGGGTGAACATACACTGACTGTCGTGCTCTATTTCCATGAGGTAACAATGCTTCCATGAATCGTTGATGGTTTGGATCTTCTATCTGAACTCTCCTTGGAACTCGAATTCTGATAAGTCAAGACCCGTAGTGAAGAGGACAAACTGTCGAGAGCCATACTGTCGCGACACTAGCAAGGGGCACAACCAATTCCACCCCACATGCCTAACATCATCAAATAATCATAATCCCCAACCTATACAACACCTTGGTGCGGCCCAACCATGGAACTCTGCTTACAATGTCCTGATCCTGGCGATCCCGGAAGATATCAACCTACTTGTTCCTCTTAGCTACCGGCCACTTTTTTGCCAAAAATTCTCAGAGTGGAGAAAAGTTTAGGGAGTGTATATTAGGCAAGGCCAGGGTCGGACACTTCTAGAAATGGCTAAGGACCCAAACCTGGAGCAAAGGTGCATATACTCTAAAACGCACACCTTCCAACTTTTGGCATGCATTCAAAGAGATGAATGTTTTTGCTAGTACAACTGGCACTGGGTTGGTTTCCCTTTTCAATTGCTCAAAGAAATCTAGCATGGCCACATCGATATTGCCCAATACCCTTGGAAAGATGACCAAGCCGTAAATTGCTATAGCCAAGAGATCCACTCTTTTTTCCTTATCTGGATGGGTGGGAATTATGTTTCGGATGCTCCACCAAGGGAATGAAAAGCTACCCCATCTTTTATGTATCAATCCTTTTACCCAACCATCCCCCATGCCAGCAAAAGATTTGAGCCTCAAGTGAGCATTTTTGTTCTTAAGAGGTTTAGCATAGACTCGGTCCTTTTTCACCTTGCGTAGGTTGAAAAGTGCAAAATACTCCTAAAATGTAGGCATCATATCTTCACCATTAAAAGTAAAACAACAGTACCCAAGATTCCAGAACTGAATCAATGCTTTGAGGAATGGTTCATCTACCTCAATATGTAGTAGATATGCTATGTCGCCGTAGGTATCAAGGAACAATTGCTTTGTTGTATGGTCAAAACAGCCCCATATCTCTCGTAACTCGTGTACATTGTTCTGTTTGACACTTATATGGGCATACTCTGATGTTTCTGTTTCGTAATCAACTGTCAAACTATCCCCGTGTGCTCGCTGGTTGACCTCAGACTAGTGACGTACATTCGCATTGTCTTCTTCTTTTTTAGGTACCTCCCATCCATGACAAGAGTTGTTTTCTAATTGAGCAAATGTCTTGAGAATCGACCCCTTCTAGATATGAAATGAGAATGCAAACATGCAAAACAAAAACAAGACAAAGAAATGATTAATACTTCAAAAAACACAAAAAGGTCCAAAATAATTTCATTGTACAAATAGTAACTGGGCTGCGCATTCCAACACTTTTGGACATGTCTCCACGGACTATTCCTGCAAAATAATTTTGACCAAAATCCAAGCCTAGGGTTTTACACATGGCTCTAATGAGGTAGGCTTCTAAACTCTCACACAGGTTGGGTTCTAAAATGTTCCTGAATTGTCCTCGTTGTCCCCTACTAAGGGTAGCATGGCCACTGATTCTTACCCATTATAGGCTTCAAACGAATCAAGTTCAACTCAGGGGCCCATTTTCCTATGCCCATACGAAGTATCAGTATCCTTACGAAGACATAGGCCATATGAGCCCCAAAGGTACTTGCTAGGCCCATACGGAGAATCAGTATTCCCACGAGAGCAATAGCGTTTTCCCCCCACTTAAACAAACGGGACAAAGCTCGGGTGTAGAGCTTATAACCCATTTCTAAATGCGTAAAATGAGATCATATTCATAAATGGACAATTAAGTTAAATTTTATACGAACTTAGAAAATTCCGACATTAAAACAAAGTGTAATCGGCTTGTGGCTTGACTCTATTTTTTTGTTAAAAAACAAAATTTCCCCAGCGGAGTCGCCAAGCTGTCGCAACCCTTTTCAGGAAAGGTCATGGCGGTTTTTAAAAAAATAAAAGACAAAACAACATAGTCGCCACCAATCTTTTTAAAAGGTGTGATTGGATCACCTAAAATGGGTCATTTTAAATAAATTTTTTATTTTATTAAAACAGCGATTTTGGTCTGCGAAACTCAAAAACGGGTTCGGGAGTCGGTTACGCGTGGGAAAGGGTTAGCACCCCCACAACACCAAAAATTTGGTACCTAGCCGATTACAAAAAGTTTTAATATCGGAATTTGCAAGTTCATGTAAAATTTAGATTATTGTCTATTTATAAGTTTAATTCCATTTTAACGACCTTACTATTCGAAAATGAACTCCAATCATCGCCAACACTTCTGGCGCTAACCCGTCATTTCTGTTTAGTAAGACACCGCATTACTTTAATTTCACTTTTTTAACAAACAAATAAAGAAACTTGATTTGTTGAAGATTTTTATTTATTATAAGTTAAATTTTATTAATCCTAAAAAAGGTCTAAGTGTTTTTCCTATTCGAGAGTTTAAAATTTATTAAGCGTGTTTTATTTTTTTATGAAGAAAATTTTATTACAAAAGAAGTCTATCTAAGGCTTGAAGAATCTATTCTTAAGGCCATCTTAATACTAGAGAAAACGAAAGCAAAGCCACAAAAGAAAAAAAAAACACAATTTAAAACTCGAAATTTTTTAATGCGCTTGGTTCAGTTTTATTTTATTTGGAAAAGGTTTTTATTATTTAAATTTAAAAACTTTTTTTATTTTTGTGTTTATTTGAAGAGAGGTTTATGTTTGCTTTTATTCTTTTTTATATTCAAGAAGTTTTTTTTTTATAATCTGAAAAGGTTTTTTATTCTTTTTTGTTTAAATATTTCACTACTTTTCTTTTTAAGCTTTTTTGATAATTTTGGAAAAGAATTTTATTTTAGAAGGGGTATTTATTATCTTGTATTTTCAAAAAAAGGTTAGTTTATTTTCTTTAAAAAAAACTTTGTTGTTTTTTATTTTTTAGAAAAGGATTTTATTTTAATTTTTTTAAAAGATAAAGGCCTTATTTTTTAATTTAAAGAAATACTCCCTTAAAAAAATTTATTATGCTTTTTGCTTTTTTATATTTAAAAATAATTTTTTTTATTTAAAAGTGACCAAAATTGGAAGAAACAAATGGGGTTGTAGTAATTGAGTGACAGTTTTATGATGATTTTAAAATTTATTTTCGGATTGAAAGAAGTATAAAAATGTGGTTTTAATGAAGGGAATTGTCCCAATATCTTTTAGGTATAAAACCCTTTTTATTCACAAACACAAATTTCTCATCTTTTAAAAGTTAAGTGGATCAAACACCCTCTCTATTAAAAAAACAACACATGTTCATAACAAGAATCAAAAAAGAACAATGGGGTGGAGCCACCGTGCCGGCCGCCGCTTGTCAGCGGTGGTTCCTTTTTATTATTATTTTTTGAACCAAAACAACCACATAAACACTAAATAATAGAATATCAACCAAACAAAATATCAAAACATCCAAACCAACTTCAAATGCATCCTAAAAAGAGGAGCATTAACCAAAAAAGAAAATGAACAAATTTGAAATGAAAGAAAAGAGAGAAGAAAATTATACTGAAACGTGAAGAAATGCTAGCTTCCTCCACCCACAAAATCGATCAAAATGCTGCTCAACTCTAATGAATTTTTAGAATTTTTTGTGATTTTTCCTCCAAAAAATGCTTCTTGTTTGTATTCCACCGATAATCTGAGTACAAAGAGTGTTTCGTGCTTTTTCTTGTGAAATTCTTGGGTGTGTTACAATGGTATGGGGTGGGGTTTTTATAGGTTTCAAAAACCTTGAATACAAGGAAATTGGGGAAAAATCCCTCAATCTCGGTGCAATTACATAATATATCCGAATCAAATAGTTGACTTTCCCCTTATGTTCAAATCAATCCGATTTTGGTTTATTTTGCCCAATTTCGGATGATTTTTTCCTTAATTTTGAGCTAGGGTTTGAACCCTTTTCTTCCTTATTTTGCAGGTAAACGACAGCGGCGATGGACGGCGACGGTGGCGTTCGAACGGCAAGGGTACGGCGGTCCTTTCGGTTCCCTCATCAGCGGCAGCTATAGCGTAGGGACAGCGAGGGAAAGCAGCCGGCAACAGCAGCCTGCGTGCAGGGAAGGGATTTGGGGAAGAAATCCCGCGCACGTGCAGCGGACACGCCAGGCGTGTGGCTGCGGGGGGTCCTCCCCACTCTCCATTTTTTGCCTGATCCAATCTGGTCCCTTGATCCCCTAATGCCCTAGATCCAATGGTTCCCGTTTAAACCTGAAAACAAAAGATTAAATGGGTTAGTTTGGGCCCTTTTATTTAATTTAAAATGGGTTATTATTATTATTATTATTATTATTATTATTATTATTATTATTATTATTAAGGAATGGGCTCTACAAATTAAAAATGGACCCTTTAAATTCATGGTGGATTTAAAAAGTAAGTTTTTAAAAAAAAAACTCTTTATTTATTATGGGATAGGTCCTTATTTATTTTAAAAGTTGACTTTTTTGTTTCTTTTTCCTTTTAATATAAAAATGAGGGTGAAAAATTAGTGAAAACACCTAACTAAGTCAAAAGCTATAAGCACAGAGTCCACTATAGAGCTAGTAAAACATGTGTTACAAACTTTCAACAAAGTTGCTCTATCCAAAACCCATACCCAGTAGAAGTGTTTCACTGCTGCATTTATCGATTACCCAATTTATAATATCCTTTTAGGATTTTTAAGGTTTTAATCGATAAATTATAAACTCAAAATTATAATGTTCTTTAAATACTTAATTAAACACTTAGGATTTTTTTTCATTTATTTATTACTTGAATTGTATGTGCGCTTATTATAATAAGAATTCAAGATAAGCATAAAACTATATATAATTTTAGCATTCCCACAATGTACAACATTGTTTCCTTTAACTCAAGTTTTATGCTAAGGTTAAAGAGAGTTGTTTTATGAATCATATTAATACTAAAACTTTTTAAATAAGACTTGCTTGAAAATTATTTATCAGTTTTAGTAATCTTTAATTCTTAGGATTCCTATCTCATCCAAGTTTTGGGCATTCATTATCTTAAGAGGACAAAAATTCTCTTAGTGTCATACAATATACTCAAATATCGTACTTATGCATATAAATTAAAATTTTATATATTGCAAAATATATTGCATGAAAACCAAACACCCCCATATTTTCTAACTTTTTAGGGTAGAAATCAAAGTGTCTTAATCAATTTTATATATGTCATATAAATTGATTTTCTATCAACTTTACTCAATCATACTAGAGTAATGAGACAATAGGTTACAAAAAAACCTTTATTCAGTATAGACATGATTTATTTACACGTCTACATTCTCAAAGTCATGAAATTCTTTTTTTCTCATTCAATATAATAATCAGTCATTTATGATTATCTCATTCAAAGAGAATTTCAATGTTTCCAAATTTTTTCGAAGAAAAAATCAATGAATTAAAAAATATTGTAAAAATATTTGAGGATTTTCATCTTTTTCCTAATAATAGAAAATTTGACTAATGTAATTTATAAGGAGATTTCAATACACTCCTGAGATAGACAATTTTTTTCTTTCTCCTTAATCCTCTATTTAGCTACAAACATCTTGTAATAGCACTAATGTCCACCATACTCTCTTTATATTAGTCAAAGTTATTGACTTAAGGAGATCACTCAATCCTTTTATTATGACCATAAAGAATTGACAAAGTTAACTCTAACTTATGCACTAAGCTAAAAAAATGTCATCTAGTCATAGTATTTTATGAATTGAAATAATAATAATAATAAACATTGCATCATGTAAGTTTCTAAGAAAGAAATGTATCTTTCGTAGAACCAATCCTAGACATGCACTTTCATAATATCTCACTACTTTACTATTGGTCATTTAAGAGTTCTTTCATAGTATCTTCTTAAGCATACTCAATATGAGATTCACTACTCATAAAGGCTTGATATAAATTCACGTAATGATTTAAAGCATAAATTTATAGGCAACAAGTCTAAATAATTTGACCTGTAAATAGAGTTGTAACAGTCAAGTAGACTCGCTTATCTTACCAGCTTGTAACTTCAATCTCCTCATCATCATCTTTAATAATAATGACCCCGAAATTACGGCGATAGTCACTTTAATCGAATTAATTCTTTAAAATCTGTCGATTCTAGTATTAAAGAAAATTTTACAAGATTAGTCTTTGAAATTTACTAACAATAATAAATTTTAAAAAAATTACTGATAGTAATAAAATTCTTATCTTTAGTAATTCGCATCTTTATTTCCAGCAGATTGTAGAATTTGGAAAAGAATTTATACTACTTCTTGACTCGAATAATTGATTGGAGAATTATCAAATTTGAACCCTTTCTCTAAAATTACAATTATTTTGTTATCTTTTATAAATTTCTCAAAATAAAATCATTAGTATGACTGGAGTTAACACTCACTAAAAATCGTAAACCGATAATTTTACTACTTTGTCCACAATAGAAACCATTTTTAAGAAAATGTCAAAAAAAATAAAGTTGAAATAGTAGGACATCCCCTCACCACGAAGGACAATATCAATCATTCAACTTAGACATTTCAAACGGTCCTCACAAAGTAGTTCATACTGTTTTGCAGAAAGGAACACAACCAAAATATTAGTGCGGAATGAATCCATGCTGATTGGATTCTATTTGCGGTATTATAAACATTTAATCAAATATTTAGTGACAAAATTTCAAAGCGCATGAAACAATCATGTTTTGTTAAAGAAATTATCTTTTACCATGATAATGCTTTATTACTATAACACCCATTGTAGCCGTTTTTTATATAACCGACACTAAAATGTATGGATTGTCGAATCCTTAAACAAATCATAATAAAGTCGCAGACACTTTAATAGTGTCAACAATATTAATGCATCAAATGAGTATGAAATAAAAGTTATTTAAGGTACAGCCTTAACATGCTGCTCAATATTAAATGCTAAGTTGATCATGAAATAGATGCATAAATAATTTTAAAAATCAAACAGAAACCAAGACAAATTAAAATTGTACTTACGGTCATAGCCTTGCTAAAATCTCATAATGACACAGAATTTATGGGCTCACAAATTAAGGGACTGACCGAAATCGATAGACTCAACTTTCCTGCTTTCGTCGTTATAAAATATTTTCCCTATGTATTCTTGGTAATCTATGTGAAAAATCTGCCCTTCAATTCAACATTGTTGTTGCCAAGCCTCATCGAATCATGAGTATGTAGCGACACAATATTTGTTCACGTTTAACAGCTGTAATAATTCGCTTCTAAATTTTTAATAAAAATTATTGCAAAATGAGGCGTTAATACTGACAGGACAATATATAAATAAATGATGAAGAACGTAAATCAACAATCGTATCGTGGTAAATTACTGTCTTAGAAGTGAATTCATCCGATGTGTGTAATCGCTCCAATGGACGAACGTCCCCTGAGGTTAGCACGATCTTTCCACGAATCTGTACACCCGAAAACTGGAACAAAATTTTATGGTACTGTTCTTCTCTAAAAGAGAACTCGAAACTCTGAATTTTGAAAAATGTTATAGGGAAACTTTAGAAATCAGAGAGTGTTTGTTAAGCAAATGCTCAATTGCTAATCAGTAGTCATAAATGAGACAAAAGACTTCAATTTATAGTCACATTTCAAGGGCAAAAACATCATTAAGAAAACATAGCAATAAGTAAGCTTAAAAGCATGGCTTTTAACGCCAAAATAATGTTTAAAACCAAAATGAATTCAGCAGCATTATGGTCGTTGAAACCAAATAGCAGTCGTAACAGCTGCATATTATTCAATCGAATATAAGCCTATTTTCAGTTCAAATACAAGGCTGAAAAAATGCTGCAATTAGACCAGAATTTAATACAATTAAACCCCGAATTTAAATCAGTTAAATTCTGGTCTGACCATATTCAAATCCGAGCTTATCAATAGTGAAGAAAATTATTCTTTCACAGTGTAAAAAACACAAGGAGAAATTCTGACAAATTTTCTCCAAAAATAATTCGCATACAGTACATGTCGAAGACACGTGTTAACTCAAATGTGGGATTTCATGCTCTTACTCCCTTGAGCATTACCAACACTCCTCAACAACTTTTGTGAGAGCTTGAACAAGGTAAAATACGTAACTTTTAATTTCATATTTATTCAACATTGTTCTATTCACTTACTGATCATTTGTTGGTTTTTGTCATATGTCAAGATGATTTTGAAATCAAGAGACAAACCAATTTTGACTATGATGAAGATGATTAGATGTAAGATTATGAACTGATTTGTTACAAAGGTTAAGGCTGCTAAAAAGATTCTTAGAACACTTTGTCCAAAAATTTAAAAAAAAAAAGTTGATGCAGCTATTGTTCAACCGGTAAGGTAATTGTTAGATCATTTTTTAAACTTTCTATATTTAAGTTACATTCTAATTCATATTGTGCATGTTGCAGATATTGGCCAAGGAATGCTGGTAACTATAAGTATGATGTCCTGCTGGACCTACAGATCAACATGTTATAGACTTTGCAGCATGTACATGTAGCTGCAGAATATGGGATCTTACAGGAATGATTCATTTATTTTAGAATTAATATTCTTTTACCATAAGACATAAATTGGAGAAATTTACTATGTTAATTGTTCTTTACAGGAATCCTTGTATACATGTTGTAGATGTCATTCTTATGCGTCAAGAAAGGCCTAAACGTTATGTTAACAATTGCTACTCTAAAGACACTCAATTTTTGATATATTCTCATCATGTGAAACCACAGAGGACCAAACCAGTGAGCTCACCATTTAAAAAATGATTCTATCTTGCCACATGTCATTAGAAGGCATGTTGGAAGACTTTAAAAGAATGGAAGAAAGGAGGCAAATGTGATATTAACAACAACTAGAAAAATATTAAAGAAGGAAGTTGTTCCAATAATTTGTACAAAATATGACAATACATACCACAATCGGAGGTCTTGCAAGGGACTAGTTGGTGGTAACACACATTTGCCTTCCAATGTCAATTCAAAGAAACCTAAAAGAAAGACTGCAAGGGCTGCCACTTCTAATGTCCCTCAATCAGCTCCTACAAATGTTCCTACTGTTCAAGTTAGGAAGCCATTCATTGTCTCTACTGCCCATGTTACACCAACACAGAATTTCTAAACTTCCTGCGAGTGTATTCTTAACTAATTTTTATACATATTTTTCAATTTTATTTCATGAATTCATCTAATGCCTATGTTATCCATGTTTATGCAATTATTGTAGGTTAGGAGATCATCAAGATTTCAATGCAGCAAGTCCGAGCCAAAATCTTTAGCCAAAGAGCCAACATTTTTAACTAGAGAGCCAACATCTTCAACCAGGAAGCCAAAATAGTCAAGGCTCAATCACCACTGTTAAATGGATGCCTTCTCAGTTGAGTTCTACCAACCAAACTCAAACACAAAAAGATCCTAACGTAAAAAGGCCCAGATGAATATGAATATGAGTTTTTCTGAATGCGACTGGTATATGATATTTTGTTAATGGTATTTTGTGAATACTATTTTTTTGAAATGGCATTTTGTAATGAAGACCAAATACCTAATGTAATCACCCAAATCCGTCCGGCGCTCTTTTTTTGGTTTAAAATTTTTTTGTTATTTAATTTTGTTTGGAAAACCCCTGCCCGGTTTTAAAAATTAAAAATATGGAGTCGCCACCGATCATTTTAAAATAGGTAAACCGGACACCAAAATAAAACCAGAGATTCAAAATTTAGGTTCAGGAGTCGATTACGGATGGGGAAGGATTAGCATCCTCACACCGCCCAAAATTGGTACCTAGTCGATTATTTAATGTTTTGGTATTGGAAATTACGAATTCGATTAATTTTAAAATGTGATTCTTGAATTCATGAAAATATTCTAAATATTTAAAGAAACGTTCTGTTATTTAGAATAATCGAGAAGTTCACATCCGTTTTACCCGAGAAATGATTTCTCAATTTTCTAAATAAAAGAAAATTCCCTTAAATATTATATCCTAAAATGGTGAGGATACTCTTTTATTTAGGGATATCAAGAAGGTTGCATCCCTTTACGCCTGGGGCATGAGTTCTCGAATTCCCTAAATAAAGGAATATTACCTTAATTCCTAACACATTTAATTACTATCATGATGCAAAGTATAAGATAATATGTAAATATATATATATATATATATTTAAAAATATAATACTTTTGGTAAATATATTTAATATTTATATTTATCAAAAAATATCTATATATATAAAGTTAATAGTTTATATATATATATATATATATATTATTTTTACAAAATTGAGTATTTATTATTATTTTATATATATACTTAAAAATGACATTTAAGGTAAAATATATATGTATTATTGATTAAAGAATATACCTATATATTAAGTTAGTAGTGTTATATATATATATTTTACAAAAAAAAAATAAGTATTCATAATTATTTTTATATACATAGTAATTTAAAAAAAACTATATTTTAATTTAAAATATACATCTAAAACCTTATATATATATAAGAATATGGAAAATATAAAACATTATTATACATAAAAATATGGATTATAGATAAAAACTTATCTATACATATATTTTATATACGATATTAATATATATAATATATAAAAATAGATTATTTTGTATAATAATAATACATTGTATACACATAATAATAATAATAATGATGATGTTGATGATGATGATGATGCATGAACTAAACTAATACATACAAAACATCATGAAAATAAATTTTAAGCGCTAAAATGCATTAGTATTAAATTACATGGCATGAAATAATATAAAAAGGGATTAAAATGAACGAAATATAAAATGCATGGGCAGAAATGTAAATAACAAAAAATAAAAGTCCTAGAATTAAATTTAATATAGAAACAGTGACCAAATTGAACTAAAACATAAATCTAAAGTCACAAAAAAACAAAAAAATGTTGATATTAAACACGCAAAAAACATAGAAGGACTGAAAGTGTAATTATCCTTTGGACAGACACACAAGCGGTAAAGAACTTAGGGGACCTGGACGGTAATTAGCCCATCGGCCCAAAATGCGCGAATCCTCTCTTCGGGTCGGGTCACTGCGCGGGTCCTAGCCTGATACGATGTCATTTAGGGGGAGCCGATTTAAAACTGATATAGGTTATTTTTTGTATTTCAAACTAAAAAAACCCCTAAACAATTTTGTTTCACACCTTTCACTCAACCCTCTTTCTCTCCACTCACAGCAGCGGCGTCGTTCCCCATTTGCTTCGCGCCATTCACCGGCCTTGAGTCCTCACGGCGACTGAGTAGCGGCGGCAACCTTAGAACGACAGGTAAGATGGCCAAACCTTTTTTTGATTATTTTGATTTTAAAAAAATAAAAAAATTGAGTTTTAGATTTTTTTTAAAAAAAAAAACAAGACTGTATTTTGTTTTCAGATTGAAGAACACATAGTGAATTTTTTTATTTGAAAGAAAAAAACAAAGTATATAAAACTAGAAACTACCTTCTTTTTATTCGAATTCCCTTCTTGTTTTGTACAGATTTTTTGAAATCAGAAATTTCCCCTTTTTTGTTGAAAATCCCCCGAAATTCCCTAAAACTTTCTATTTTTTTATCTGAAATCCCCCTGATCCAAATTCCCCTTACAATTTTTTTGAATCGAATCCCCCACTGAATCTCTGATTTTTTTCTTCTTCGATCCCCCTCATTTCACATTTGGTTTTAGTTTTTATAACCGATTTTGGTAACAAATAAATATAAATTTCCCCTTTTTTGTGCTGACTGTAGATCTGATGATGGATGGATGGAGCCGAATTTTGTGGGATTTTTGGTGAGGTAGGGGTAGATGGCAGAGGTTAGGGCTAGGGTTGGCTTTAATTTTGTCAGATTAGGGTTTGATTAGGAAATGGTTTGGACAAATTTAAGGGTTTGATTCAGGGTTCAATTAGGGTTAGAATTTAGGGCTTGGTTGGGTCACCGGAGAAGGTGGTGGAAGGCAGCGACGCCGGCGGCGTAAGAGGCTGGTGGTGGCAGCTAGGTTCACTTTAGTGTTAGGGTTGTTTTAGAAATTAGGGTTTTTGGCATCCGGTTCGATTCGGGTCGGGTTAAGATTTGGGTCGGGTTGTGGGTAAATATACTGGGTTTGGGTATTTGTTTGGGTTATTGGGTTTGTATTTGGGCCAGTTATAGGTATGGATAATGGGCTTAAGGCCCGGATGAAAATTGGCTCTTACAGCTGCCCCTCTTTGCTCATTGTTGTGCAACGGAAATGGAGTAAAGACTAAAAGAGCCAATTTCGTCCGGTCAGGCTGAGCTTCTCCTCTCTTGATGTATGTTTTCTTTCTTTAGTAGACATTCTTTCTCTTTGATGCAAGCTCTTCTTTCTTGATTGATCCACCATGTCACTCTTGAGGAAGAAAAATCTTCAAAATTGGGGTTGGGGAAACAAAATAAGTTTAGCTTGCTGCTTCTCTTCTTCGGCGTCAGTCTTCTGTCTTCAGTATTCTGTCTTAGATCTTTGGTCTTCAATCTTCGGTAGGTCTTTGATCTTCGCTCTTCGAGGATGTTGAGTTCTTCAATTAATTCGCCCCTCTGCCTCCTAGGTTGAGACTTACAAAGTACAATGATGCTCAGTCGAAAACAAATGCCTTCTTGCTCACCATTTTTTCTCTTTTTTTCTTTTTCTTTTTTTCTTTTTCTTTTTGTTTGTTTGTTTTCTTTTTTTCTTTTTTGTTTTTTTACTGTAGCTTTATCTTCTGTTGAATAGGTGACACGCTTCATTGGAAGTTCAAGGAGATAAGGTCTTCTCCATTGGATGTTCAAGGAGAAAAGATCTAATGATGTTGTTTCATCTTCTATTGGATGGGTGACCTGCTCCATTGGAAGTTCAAGGAGATAGGGTCAGATGTTGTAGTTGATCTTCTATTGGGTGTCCTTCATTGGAAGTTCAAGGAGATAGGGTCAGATGTTGTAGTTGATCTTCTATTGGCTGAGTGACCTACTCTTTTGGAAGTTCAAGGAGATAGGGTCAGATGTTGTAGTTCATCTTCTATTGGGTGCCCTGCTCTATTGGAAGTTCAAAGAGATAGGGTCAGATGTTGTAGTTCATCTTCTATTGGATGCCTTGCTCCATTGGAAGTTCAAGGACATAGGATCAGATGTTGTAGTTCATTTATTCCACTGACTTGTGTTGTTACTCATTCCGCTGCCACTACAGGGAGATGAGACTAACGTATCTTCATTCCATTCGTTTTGAATGTCTATGGCCTCCTTATGGGTTCGTGCCTTGGAGATGTTTGAAAAAGATCCTTTCAAGGCGCCCATTTGGGTTTTCACCTTGATTTTCATTTTCCTCTTTTTTGGTTTTTTTTATTTTTTATTTTTTCTCTTTTTTTCTCTTTTTTTTGAATTGTCTAATAATATTTTTTGCTTTTTTTGTTTTTTTGAATTCTTTATTTTTTTTCTTTTTTTTCAGCTAGAAAATTGATAAAAATGTAAACTTAAAAGTTAGTAAATTTTGACCAAGCTACCATACTGCCGAGAAGACAAGGTCTGAAGTTTGTAAGGTTGATCCAGCTACAAAACCGACGAAGAGCAGGATCTAAAGTTTAATTTGACCAGGCTACCATACCGCCAAGGAGACAAAGTCTGAAGTTGAAAGTTTGATCCAGCTACAACATCGGCGAAGAGGCAGGATATGAAGTTTGATTTGACCAAGCTACCATATCGCCAATGAGACAAGGTCTGAAGTTCATAAAGTTTTGATTTGATTTGATTGTTTTACTCCTTCATGTCGAGGAGGCTAGACTCTGTTAAAGAGTATCTGCTTCTTTCTCTTGTGGATGCCAAACAATCTTCTTCTTTCTCTTAGGTTCCATTTCTTCATGTCAAGGGCATTGAAACTTAGTGGAAGTGATCTTCTTCATTTTCTTTGTTTCCAATTCTTTAGTTTGGATCCGTGCCTCGAACATTTTCAAAAAAGTTCTTTTCAAGGTGCCCTTTTGGGTTTTCACATTGTTTTTGAATTTTTCTTTTTTTTTTCTTTTCTTCTTCTTTTTAATTTAATTTTTTAAATTTTTTTATTTTTTTCTGGAATTTTTCTTTCTTTTTTATTTTTATATATTTTTCTTTTTTCTTTTTTTTTGCTCCGCTCCTTTGTGTCAAGGATAATTGTAATTTGTCAAAAATAATCTGCTCCACTCACTCCTGTCAAGGATGCTGGAACTTGCTGACAGTGATCTGCTCCTTCGTCTCAAGGATGCCATACCACTTTTACCCCATTCCTTTCTGTCAAAGATGCTGGAATTTATTGAAACTTCGTTTTGAATACCCAAGGCGTCCTTTATCGGGTTCGTGCTTTAGATATTTCCAAAAAGGTATTTTTCAAGGAACTCTTTCAGGTCTTTGCCTTGATTTTTCTTCGATTTCTCATTGAGGGATCAATCTCCTTGTGGTTCAGCTTCCTTTCTTGATTGAGGATTTGCCGTATCTGATTCATTCATGCTTTTATATATGGCAGAGTATATGCACTTGTTGATGAATGCACCCTATTTTTATGGTGTATATGTGCAATTAACCTAAATGCTTGATGCAGAGATGAATGACATGCAAGGCAGCTGACCATAGTTTGACTTTAAAAGGAATGCCCCGTGACTCTGGCTAGTCATATCAGGCCTCTTAGCATTTATGCCCTAAGTTCTATTATGTTGACTAATAAGGTCAATCTTGTCGAACAATGCCCCAACCTCTCTTAGGTTTGATCGTCTCTTTTGGACATCACCTCTTCGGGCGAGTGTCAACTTTTTAGTGTTTTTCTTTTCTTAAATCGTGAGTTCTATTAAGCTCACTCTTCTAATTTGTGAAGTTTGTGGAAAATAATGCCCTACTAATGTTCATGTTCTTCGACCCAACATGCCGAGTTTGCCTTATTTTGGACATTTTGGGTGAGAAAGTTTTAATTGCAAAAACTTGTGAAAATAAGTTTTTTTATTCATTCATGCAAATATCTTGTGCAGAGTTTAGAAGAAATAATTAAAATTTTCAAAAATGTGAAATTTTATAAATCAAAATCGAGCACTCAATTATCAAGTGCAAAAAGTATTTTTTTTCTTCAAATTGACAATGAGCAACCCGAATGAAGCATATGTTTAGAGTATAGCAAGGGTTGCAGTGGCACAAGCACATGTGAAGTCCCTTCTGGCTATTAGGCTTCTAAGAGGAACATTTCCCATACATAATTTCTACCTCATTTAAGTGGCTCTCTTGAACTCACTAACTCACCATGCCCCATCCTTCCCTCATTCGGTGTCGATCAGGCACTTGAAATTTGATGTTCCTTGAAGAAAGGTTAACCCTTATAGGCGAAATATAGTCTGAAGACAAAACTCAGACATCCATGTATGATCATAATGGTCTTTATAGGCTTGTAATGTAGGCTATGATTCATAGGTATGAAAAAATATACAGGCCCAAATAAGTGTTTAAGGGTAATGAAACCAAAGATCATTTCTTCTTGGCGAACTCTCAGTTCTACAGTTGCAGCTTGGTTGTACTTTGATGAAATGCTCTTTTTTCTTTCATTATTTGAATCGCTCTAGATTGCCTATTTTTTGGGTTTTCACCCTAGAGTTTATTTCCTTCTTTTGTAGCTCTTGGACATGTAGCCTCTAAATGATTTGTGTCTTGGCTCGGCATTGATGTGTTTTCGTTTAAAAGTGATCAATCCACTAAAGTTGGTATAAGCTTCCAATTAAAACCTCATTCTTGTATTGCTTGATTTGGGTATGCTCACATGGAGTAACCTTTTTCTTTCATTCCTTGGATCGCTCTAGACTGCCCATTTTTGGGTTTTCACCCTATAGTTCATTTCCTTTCACGTAGTGGTGGACTAGTCTGCCATCTCGACTAGACATTGATTCTTGCTTCTGCTTGAGAGTAACCAATCCTTCAAGGCTCTTGCTTCTCCTTTATTTCACTTTTGACTTAGCGTTTTCTCCCTTGATCGTTTCAGCCTTCTTATTGGCAATTTTCAACATGATCTGGTCAGCTTCTTTGAGCATAAACTTTTCATTCATTGGTCTCTTCTAATGCTTCTCTGACCCGTGCATTGAATATATCTAATCTTGCTTATTGCCTTAAAGTGTTATCTGTATAGCATGATCAAGATCAGGAGGCTTTTATTTGCAAACAAAATTTTTGCCTTCTTTGCCCCCAGTGTGGGGGTGATCCTTGGTTTGGGTTTTATTAAAAGGAAACGATCAAGCTCAAAGGGGGACATCAATGGATATTTTCTTATTTGTGAAAGGAATTGAAGAAATGTCATTCGTCTTCTCACATATGGATATCTAAATAGTCTTCAGGGGTAGGAGTTTAGGTCAACACTCGATTTAAGGACCTTAAACAACAAATGCCTGAAAGGGGAATTCACTCGATGGGATCTGCCCATTTCTTGAACACTAGTTTTGTTCATTCTGTCAGCCTAAGTAGAACAGAAGATGTTCACATTTGCAATATCCTTGCAACATTTGCTTTCTTTTGGACATAGGTCGTTCGAATTTGATCATTATATTTGAATAAAAGGTACTCTTGCAATTGAAATTCAAGGACCTGATAAAAATGATATGTACATATGTTTGGGAAAACAAAAACCAACTCAGCAATGAATGAAATGTTTAAAGAATCAAAGAATATGAATTGTTTGTCAAATGAGATGTAAAATAAAGTTTATTTTATTAAAACTAGTAAACAATAGTTTTGACAAAAACTCCTCATTTTGTTTTTCTCTTTCTTCTTTTTTCACTTTTTGAAGTGAACCAAACTCACATAGTGCGTGAAATAGACAAACTTCTCTCGTTTTGAAGTTACAGCCAATCCAAAAAGCTTGCCATATTTTTCATCAAACTTTTTTCTAGTATGGACCTTTTCTTTATTCTCTACTTAGAAGGATATAATCCTAAAATGATAGGTTTAATTGGGCCTAAGTCATATGTCCCAGGGTAAATTACCAAAATCGGTCTATGAATGCAAATGCAATATATGTAATGAACATGTTAATGCAAAATGCAATAAAGATGCAATGCTGAACGTAAATATGAATGCAGAAAAGAGGTTGACTCTGGAGTGAACATCTTAGAACAACTTTCATAAAATATCATGTTACATTAGATATTAGAGTTACAGATAATGTCAAGCTCTAGCGCCTAACTTCTGTAACTTCTCTAAGAGCTTAGCCAACTTCTCGTTTCGTTCTGGGAGCTCATCGTTTTGACTCAATTCTGTCGCTGCATCAGCCAAGTCCATCACCTGTCGGGCAACTGTTCGTGCTTCAGCAATAATGTCCTTCATGTAGTTGTCTTTTTCCTTTATCTTCTTTGAAGACTCTTGAAGCTGAAGATACCACTTCTCATTATTTTCTTTCCAGGTTTTCTTGAGACCATCCACAAGATCTTTGTACATCATTAGAATGTCGTTATGCTCGTCAACTTGCTTCTTTGGCCTTTGAACTTCAGCTTGACTATCGTTTAATTCAGCAATGATATCTCCGTGCAAACGTATACACATGTTCAAGGTCACAATCTTGGTTTAACTACTCTTCAGGTCTTCCTTGAGGGCAAGGTATTGATTGTTCATTGCTTGCAGATTACACGACAAGGTACTAGCTCGTTCCTCATTGGCCTTAGAACTCTTTTTCCAAAATTCAACATCTCCTTTTCAGGTTTTCAATTCTTTCTTTCCATTGATCAGGAGTGCCACCAAACTAACATTTTTAAAAGTCAAAATAAGCTCTTCATAGTTGTCTTGCAAGCTCTTCACTTTATTTTTCTGACAATCCACTTCTTTCTTCGATCCACTAGTTTGAGTGTCACGCCTCGAATGGCTCTTTTCATCTTCTTCAATTTGGGACTCCTTTGGCTCCATAGCTGCTGGGTGAATGATCGTTGAACCATGTTGATTTTCTTTCTTGAATTTCCACATATTGCACTCCAAGAGGTTCTGAACTCGACACTTAAAGGCGGTACAATTTTCAATTAAATGCCCCCTAATTCCAGCATGATACTCACAATGAGCTTCGACGTTATACCATTTAGGGTATGGAGGTTTTATAGGTGCGAGGTGACATGGGACCACCAATTGTGCCTTCAACAATTGTAGATATAACTCTCCATACGAGATGGGTATAAGATCGAATGGACCATTGGTTCTTCACTTTTGGACATGACCAACGATAACTCGGAGAATTGGACACTAGAATTTGAACTCTATCTTGGGAACTGGATTATGAGTGTTGGAAATTGGCTCCTCTTCGTATGCCCTGGTGCAATAGTATTGGTTAAACTTTTGGAAATTTTGGGGATGCCTTCTTCAAAACTCAGTAGCCCTTCTTCGACAAGGCTTATGACTTTGTTCATTAGAGCTCCGTAATTTTCGGTAGTATGACCTGTACCTCCTAAATGATAGTTACATCTAGCATTGTTGTCATGCCCTTTAGGAAAATGAGGCTCTTTTGGCTTGGATTAGACTAGAGTTATAAGACCATTCTAGACTAGTATTGGGAACAAATCTGTGTATGCTATCGGGATCTGAAATGCCTTCTTTTTATCTTTCTCCTCTTTGGCTTGTCTTTGGCTCACATCCACTTTCTTTGAAATTGAAGCCTTTGCATCTTTGGTTGTCTTATTGATGTCAATCGCGACGTTGCACCGACCTTCGACTTTACCAGAATCATCTTGTTCAGATATAAGGTCTTCATTAGTGGCCATCATAATTTGGCTTTCATTCAATTCATCATTCTCTCTTTGTACATCAGACATTTTCTTTTTTGCCATATCAGTCATTATACTCATCATAGTGGCCATCTGTCTTTTCAACTCTTGCACCTTACTAATCTCGGTATTGGTGTAGACATGCTCTGGTACGTTTAACATGTGAATCTCAGACGGAAGACTTGTCATCTTTTCTGGCTTCTCTTCAAGGCACTGCCCTATATCTGTGGTCTTGTCTATCTGATCACTTGACCCTTTCATTATGAAAGCCTCCTTAATCGTAGATCACTCGTGAATCAACACCCTTTTCTATGTCATGTATATGCAATGCAAAAAAAAGAGCATAGAAAACAGAAATTTGGTTAGTACACGTGTAATAAAAAATGAAAACAAGAATAAGTACGTAAGTACTAAAGAGTAAATATATACAACCTACCCGAGCATGATTTTCTACCCGACATAATAAAAAAGAGTCCTACCCGGCATGATTTCTACCTAGCATACTTTTGTTTGCAAGAAAAGAAAGATCATACTCGGCATGATATCTACCCAACATGTTATTATTCACATAAAGAAAGATTCTACCCGGCATGATGCATATTATTATTCCCATAAAGAAAGATCCTACCCAACATGATTTCTACCCAGACTAATAAAATATAAACAGATTCCTACCCAGCATGATATCTACCCGGTACATTATTATTCACAGAAAGAAAGACCCTACCCGGCATGGTATCTACCTGGCATTTTATTATTTTGAAAAAACCCTACCCTGCATGATTTCTACTCGGCATATTATTCATGAAATAAATCTATAGAGTAGACAAAAGGTTAGAAGCGTTTCTCCTTTGAACTTTTAACGGGTTCCATTTCTAAAGAAAGGCTCCTATGGTCCATTACATGAGGTTTGGTTCTAAGGAAGGGTACCTGAATTTTCCTCGTTGTCCCTTACTAAAGGTAGCAAGGCCCCTGATCCTCACCCATTATAGGTTTCAAACGGACCAAGTTCAATTCACGGGGATACACCCCTTATTCCTATACGGAGGTAAGCCACACGAAAGCATGAGAAATATATCCCGAAAGTGATTCACCAACTTATACGGCGGTAACCCACATGAAGGTGGTATCATACTTCCACTTAAAATAGGATGGAGCTCGGGTATAAAGCTAATGAAATGCAATGAAAGAGCACGGTGTGTGAGGAGAAACTCTCAAACCTTTTGACACCCTATGTCTACATTCACTTATACTATGCAGTAAAAGTAGAGCAGTTATATTTACAGAAAATAAAACGCATGCCTTATTAACAAAAGACAGAATCACACTTTAAATTAAAATCAATTTTTTCAATTTCCAATGATCGAGACTAAAAGATAATCGACTCATGGCTTACTATCTTTTTATTTCAAAATATCCCCAGCGGAGTCGCCAGCTGTAATCACCCAAATCCGTACGACACTCTCTTTTCGATTTAAAATTTTTTTGTTATTTGATTTTGTTTGGAAAACCCTTGCTCGGTTTTAAAAATTTAAAATATGGAGTCGTCACCGATCATTTTAAAATAGGTAGACTGAACACCAAAATAAAACCAGATAATCAAAATTCAGGTCCGGGAGTCGGTTATGGATGGGGAAGGATTAGCACCCCCACACGGCCCAAAATTGGTACCTAGTCGATTATTTAATGTCTTGGTATTGGAAATTACGAATTCGATTAAATTTTAAAATGTGATTCTTGAATGCATGAAAATGTTCTAAATATTTAAAGAAACGTTATGTTATTTAGAATAATCGAGAAGTTCACATCCCTTTATGCCCGGAAAATGATTTCTAAATTTTCTAAAAAAAAGAAAATTCCCTTAAATAGTATATCCTAAAATGGTGAGGATACTCTTTTATTTAGGGATATCGAGAAGGTCGCATCTCATTACGCCCGGGGCACGAGTTCTCGAATTCGCTAAATGAAGGAATATTACCTTAATTCCTAACACATTTAATTACTATCATGATGCAAAATATAAGATAACATGTAAATATATATATTTAAAAATATAATACTTTCGGTAAAATATATTTAATATTTATATTTATTAAAAAATATCGATATATATATATATATAAAGTTAATAGTTTATATATATATATTATTTTTAAAAAATGAGTATTTATTATTAATTTATATATATACTTAAAACATGATATTTAAGGTAAAATATATATGTATTATTTATTAAAGAATATACCTATATATTAAGTTAGTAGTTATATATATATATATTTTACAAAAAAAAATAAGTATTCATAATTATTTTTATATACATTGTAATTTAAAAAAAACTATATTTTATTTTACAAATATACATCGAAAACCTTATATATATAAATATAAGAATATGGAAAACATAAAAAATTATTATACATAAAAATATGGATTATAAATAAAAACTTATATATATACATATATTTTATATACGATATTAATATATATAATATATAAAAATAGATCATTTTGTTTAATAATAATACATTATATACACATAATAATAATGATGATGATGATGATGCATGAACTAAACTAATACATATAAAACATCATGAAAATAAATTTTAAGGGCTAAAATGCATTAGTATTAAATTACATGGCATGATATAATATAAAAAGGGACTAAAATGAAAGAAATATAAAATGCATGGGCAGAAATGTAAATAACAAAAAATAAAAGTGCTAGAATTAAATTTAATATAGAAATAATGACCAAATTAAACTAAAACATAAATCTAAAGTCACAAAAAACAAAAAAAGGATGATATTAAACACGCAAAAAACATAGAAGGACTAAAAAAGTAATTATCCTTTAGAAAGAAACACAAGCGGTAAAGCACTTGGGGGACCTAGAGGGTAATTAGCCCATCAACCCAAAATTCGTAGATCTTCCTCTTGGGTCGAGTCACCGCATGGGTCCTGGCCTGATACGACATCGTTTAGGGGGCCGGTTTAAAACTGATATAGGTTATTTTTTTCTATTTTGAACTAAAAAACCCTAAACAATTTTGTTTCAAACCTTTCTCAACCCTCTTTCTCTTCACTCACAGCAGCGGCGTCGCTCCCCATCTGCTTCGCGTCGCTCACCAGCCCTGAAGCTTCACGGCGACTGAGTAGTGACGGCAACCTCAGAACGACATGTAAGATGTCGAAACTTTTTTTTGATTATTTTGGTTTTAAAACAATACAAAAAGATTTGAGTTTTAGATTTAAAAAAAAAAACAAAACTGTGTATTGTTTTCAGATTGAAGAACACATAGTGATTTTTTTGTTTTTTATTCGAAAGAAAAAAAACAAAGTATATAAAACTAGAAACTACCTTCTTTTTATTCGAATTCCCTTCTTGTTTTGTACAGATTTTTCGAAATCAGAAATTTCCCCCTCTTTTGGTTGAAAATCCCTCGAAATTCCCTAAAACTTTCTATTTTTTTCGATCTGAAATCCCCTTGATCTAAAATTTCCTTACAAATTTTTTTGAACAGAATCCCCCACTGAATCTCTGATTTTTTTCTTCTCCGATCCCCCCTTATTTTACATTTGGTTTCGATTTTTATAACTGATTTTGATTACAAATAAAATATAAATTTCCCCTTTCTTGTGCTGACTGCAGATCTGATGATGGATGGATGGAGCTGGATTTTGTGGGATTTTTGGTGTGGTAGGGGTAGATGGCAGAGGGTAGGGCTAGGGTTGGCTTTAATTTTGTCAAATTAGGGTTTGATTAGGAAATGGTTTGGATAAATTTAAGATTTTGATTTAGGGTTCAATTGGGGTTCGAATTTAGGGCTTAGTTGGGTTCACTTTAGGGTTAGGGTTGTTTTAGAAATTAGGGTTTTTTGTCATTTGGGTCGGGTTGTGGGTAAATAAACTGGGTTTGGGTATTTGTTTGGGTTATTGGGTTTGTATTTGGGCCAGTTATAGGTATGGATAATGGGCTTAAGGCTAGAATGAAAATTGGCTCTTACACCTAAATTTTATGGTGTTTTGTTACGTAGTTGAAAAACAATTGGCGAATGCCAACTTATGGATTTTTCTGTAAGTCTTTAGGCATATCTGATCAAATACCTAAACTTTGATTCTTTATGGTTATTTATAATAATTTTGTGCAGAAGTTGTTTATCAGTTTCTACATAATTATATTCAACAAATTAAAAGTTTGGTATATGAAAACAATTTAGTTCAATTACTTTTGACAAATTCATTTTACTTTATTTACTTCATTTTTGCCATTTTGAGTGTCTATCATTTATTGCATTTTCTCTTTTTTATTCTTTCAATTTGTTAGCACCAATCTCACATAACTCCAACCCATATATTACATGACACAAACATGTTATTTCAATCTGTTAACATCAAATTAAGTATTTCATCACAATATGATATTCACTGGTTTTATGCTATGCTCAACTATACATTAATAAAAGAAATATTACCATTTCATAAAACTAACACAGATTAGCATACAATTTCATAATTCCAACAAAGTTTACCATTTCATACTACAAAAATACATAGCTAAATCAACCTCCATCATTAACCTTTGAAATACCCACTAACACCTTGCTTCATTTCTTATCCATGAAAAATACAGTCAGTACAAATAGAACAGATGAGTGCAAGAAACCAAGCGATTCTCTTATTTTTTTTCTTTCCCTATAATTATCCCTGATCTTTTTTAGATGTCCAACAAGAACAACTTTTGCACAAGACTCATTGGAGGCTCATACCATTGAAAAAAGCAACAACAATTGTGAATTTTTTTTACCATAATTATTACATCCAAAAAATCATCTCCCAAGTTATCGTCTGACCATGTGGTATTCAACACTGTCGTCTTCCCACAACGACATATTGAAATGTCGTTTGACCGAGTCATTTTCTTCATTTCTTTCATCCTTCTCGTTTCTTAGTCAGACTCCTACCTTTTTTCTATCGTAAATAAAAAATGAATGTTAGGGTTAACAATTTTAATCCTTAAAGAGGGATTTTAAATACCAACGATAATTTTATTTTATTTTTTTAATGTCTAAAATCCATGTTGGCATGCCTACATGGAACCTAAAATATTAAAATAAGACATGTTACAGCCAAAATGTTGGGTTAACGGTAGAGTGATTAAAAAATAAATGTTAACAGTTTAGTTAGTAAATTGAAAAGTTTGAAAGTTGAGCGACCAAAATAGGAGTGAGAAGATAGTTGAGTGATGAATCGTGTATTTTATCCTCAAAATACATATTTTAACTTTTGATAATGAGAGGTTTTGTTGTACGGCAGATACTATGCTGCTAATATGAGGCGCGACTGGTCGTACCAATACCAAGCTCTAACGTAAATTCTTAACAAGCAGCAGCATCAATTCTTACCGAAAATATAAGAAAAGGACAGTAACACAAATTTTTACCCTATTTAATCAAAACGAAAATCATCTAAAGAAATCATAAGAATTTATGTTACAACTCAAAATCTGACCTAAAAACCTAAGTTCTCACTAAACACATCAGAATTTAGGTTCATACATAAATTCTTACGGACTCCAACATTTCTTACAAAAATGGTAAGAAAAACGTTATAACAATAAATCCATACCCTAGATCACCAAAGCAAAATCCTTCAAACAAATGATAAGAATTTATGTTACAACCTAAAATTTTACCCTAAAAAACATTACTTCCTATCAAACACATAAGATTTTATGTTCCTACTTAAATTTGTACCTAGACCAACATAAATTCTTACCGTAAGAAAAATGTTATTACCTAAATTCTTACCCTAGATCACCAAAACTAAAATCCTTCAAACAAATGGTAAGAATTAATGTTACAACCTACAATCTTACCCAAAATATTAGGCTTTATTAAACACATAATATTCTATGTTTCTCCATAAATTCGTACCAAGGCCAACATAAATTATTACCGAAAAAATAAAAAAATGTTATTACATAAATTCTTACCCTAGATTACCAAAACCAAAACTCTTCAAATAAATGGTAAGAATTTATGTTACAACCTAAATTCTTACCCAAAAAATATTATTTCTTATCAAACACATAAAATTTTATGTTCTACATAAATTCGTGTCGAGACCAACATAAATTCTTACCGAAAAGGTAAGAAAAAAATATTTTTACATAAATTCTTACCCTAGATCACGAAAACTAAAACCCTTCAAACAAAGGGTAAAAATTTATGTTAAACCTAAAATCTTACCCAAAAACATTATTTCTTATCTAACATGTAAGATTTTACGTTCCTACATAAATTTGTACAGAGACCAACGCAAATTATTAATGAATGGGTAAGAAAAAAATGTTATTACATAAATTCTTACCCTAGATCACCAAAACCAAAACCCTTCAAACAAATTGTAAAAATTTATGTTACAACCTAAAATCTTACCAAAAAACAGTATTTCTTGTCAAACACGTACGATTTTATGTTCCTATATAAATTCGTACCGAGGTCAACATAAATTTTTACCAAAAAGGTAAAAAAAATATTATTACATAAATTTTAACCCTAGATCACGAAAACCAAAACCCTTCAAACAAATGGTACAAATTTATGTTACAACCTAAAATCTTACCCAAAACCATTATTTCTTAGGATGAGTCTACCACGGGCGTCGCACACCGCTGAACACCACTAATGTAATACATCGTTAAACACCATTAAATTTTTTTAATAAAGATTAAAAATCTCAAGGACTCAAATTATAATCAAAATTATTGTTTAAAAATAAAAATTAAATTTAATATTTTTTTATATTTCTTTATAATACTTTTTGTTGATATGTTTGAATCAAATATCCCAAATCTTTTTAATATATAAACCCTAAATCCAATCACTCTTTCTGTCGCCGCAGTCACCATCGAAATTCGGTCAACTTATCTCACCACCTCTCTTTCCAAATTGCTCTGTCGCTCCGTCGCTCGGCATTTGCTGCCCAAAAACTGATCATCTGCAGACTAGAACCCAACAACATTAGAGATTGATCACGATGGATCACTTTACCGGCAAAATGGGTTTTTGTCTTTTTACAGATAAATTCAGTCCAAATTTCTCCAGAAAGTAAATTTATAATCTTCCAAATATATAGGTCGAACAAGAAAACAAATAAAACTAAAACAAAATTATTTCCATAAAAGAATCGAACATGACGATAGTTCCAATTTCCAAATCTCTTAAACTTTGTTCACAGGCTTGTAAGAATTTGAACTTTGTTCACAGGCTTCTTTTCTTACGGATTCTCAAAAACTTCAACAAAAACAAAAGAAATCTTTATGGTTAATTTTCACCCCTCTCTTCTTTTCGCTCGCTCGATTTAAATTTTTGATCCTCAACATATATTTATAAATTAACATATCAGTTTTAAAAAAAAAATTCTCTCAGAAATTTTCAGTTTGGTTCACAAGAAAGAAGAAGAAGAGAGTAGAAGCAGATTAGAAAAGACAAAAAGAAAAAAGAAATTAAACAAAGAAATCATAAAGAAATATAAAAGGTTTATTAAATTTAATTTCTATTTTTCTTTTAAAACAATTGTAATTATAAGTCGAGTCCTTGAGATTTTTAATCTTTATTAAAAAAATGAATGTGTTTAGTGGTGTACTGCGGTAGTGGTGTTTAGCGGTGTGCGACGCCCGTTGTAGAATTTTCCTATTTCTTATTAAACATATAAGATTTTATGTTCCTACATAAATTCGTACAGAGACCAACGTAAATTATTATTGCATAGGTAAGAAAAGAATATTATTACATAAATTCTTACACTAGATCACCAAAACCAAAACCCTTCAAACAAATGGTAAGAATTTGTGTTACAACCTAAAATCTTACCCCCAAAAACATTATTTCTTATCAATCACATAAAATTTTACGTTCCTACATAAATTCATACCGAGACCAACATAAATTTTTACCGTAAAGGTAAGAAAAAATATCATTACATAAATTCTTACCCTAGATCATCAAAACCAAAACCCTTCAAACAAATGGTAAGAATTTAGGTCACAATATTTTTTTTTTACTTTTTTGGTAATATTTTTTTGTTGGTTATGTAGGAACAAAAAATCTTATGTGTTTGATAAGAAATAATATTTTTCGATAAGATTTTAGGTTATAACATAAATTCTTACCATTTATTTGAAGAGTTTTAATTTTGGTGATCTATGGTAAGAATTAATATAATAACATTTTTTTCATACATTTAATTGAAAATTCTAATGGATAGTTTGAATTTTAGAGGGTAAAGCATGCTTAAAATATTAAATCACTAAAATTATTATTTTCTAATGACTTGATTTTTTCAATGAGTTATGACCCTTAATTACAACACTAAAAATACATCATTAACACTAAATCTTAATGAATTGAATGTCAACACTATAAAATACATAATTATCACTAAATATTCATAGACTAAATAACAACAAATGAATCCACCATTTTTACTTCATTCATTTAATCACAACACTTAATAAAAGAAAATTTTAAATACAAAAGTAATAAAAATTAAATAAAAATACTTAGAAAAAAATATATATGTTGCCCCAACAGAATTGGGTTAAATTCTACTCTTAACGGTTGAAAGGAATAAAATTTTAGGATTATAGTATCACATGGTGTTTGATTGTTATCAGAATGGGTGTTTAGGTTTTGAGGATCGTCGTTGCATTTGGACGTTGTATGTGGAGAATATCTCACAGAACCTGCATTGGAAAGGTTTATGGCAAGTTTTTTATCGACATGGCGTGGTTGTCGACGCGTTCATCCCAAAAAAGGAGGTGAAGGATGGCGTAAGTTTTGGTTTGGTTAGGATGGGATCCAGTCATGACGCTGATCAAGTAATTTAAAGGCTAAATGGTGCTTGGATTTATGGTCTCGCATTCGAGTGTCGATGGATTGGAAAAGGGAAAGGGTCTCTTTTTGGAGGCACAAATCATTGATAACGAAATCTCTAGTGCAGGCAAAATCGAAATTAGGGAGATCGAAGAATGGATCTTAAGATGCTCTATCGGGGAAGAGGTGTGTCGATGCGGGTGTAGTGGATGAGGATAAGTGGGACATTTTGAAGTTTTGCGTGGTGGGGTGGTACGATCGGGTATGTAATCTTGTAGAATTGGAACGAAAATTGAAGATAACACAATGTCATGGCTTCTCAATTTAAGGATTGCAGGCTCGATGATCTTGTTAATGTTTACGTCTGTAGATGTTAGGGACACAGTGTTGAATTCTGAGGTGGTTCGAGGCTATTTTTCGCAAATTGAGAAATGGTTGCAAAATATTAAGATTGGGACGCTGTGAGTATGGGCAGCAATTGGGAGAATGTCAATCCATGCGTGGACACAAGAGTCTTTCGAGAATATCGCGAAGCTTTAGGGAACATTTCTGTGTGTCGATAATGATATCGCATCGCCATCATCCTTTGAACGGGGTAGGATGTTAGTTGAAACAAATGTTATTACCCGTATTGATGAATTGATTGATTTTCATGTAGGCAACAATTCATTTCCTCTGCTTGTTGTAAAGTTGGATTTATGTGGATCGGTTGTGAAGTGCAATTGCGCGATATCGGAGGAGCAAGATGATAATGATAGTGATACACATATCTCAAATTCGGTTGTTAAAGAATATCCATATCCCAAGAGTCTGTCCCACGCTTCTGTTCTAGATGTGGATGCTGGTCAGGGGATATCGGGAGGTTATCGTGACTCTGCCAATGAGTTTGTTTCTTGTTGATTGAATCAGGTATGGGAAGGCAACCGTCAAATGGACCTACGCGTCATTAGTGATAGTTTGATTCCATCAGTAAATTGTGAGAATAAAAATGGTGTTACAACATTTGCAACAGGATTGTGGGTGCGGGGTAGCTCGATGGTTGGATGAGAGATTTGTGACATGATGGATGTTGGTATTGGGAGTCCTAATGATGCTAGAGTTCTGGTTGCACTTGACTTATAGGTTCAAGATAAGCTTGATTGCTCGTGTGAAGAGGTTAATAGGGTGTGGACTCCTGATAGGACTGTGATTGCCTATGAAAACGGTAGGGGCTCGGGTTTAGGAACAACTGAAAAAGTACAGGTTAACGGGTATTGTGCAAGGTAAAGGGGGTGAACACTGGATTCGTGCAAACTTGCCAGGCAAGAAGCGTATGGGAAGGCCGAGAAAGGCAGGTGCAAAATCACACAAGGCTTTTGCTGATCAATCACTCACAAACTCTAATGTTCACCATAGTTAGCAGGTTCTGTCTCTGGAGATTGAAGAAACTGTGAATTTAGGTAACCTTATCAGAGTGACATCGATTGGTAGGGAAGAGGATATCATCAAGGACATCTCTCGGGTTATTTCTGGGGGAGGTCATGGTTTGTGAAATATGTACATCATGTCATTATTGGAGTATGCCCAAAGACCAATCATAAGATGATTGTAAAAGACATACTTATTTATCTTGTTTATTAATATAAAGGCATTATTATTATTTCAGTCATTATTCTACGCATATATAAATAAACAAAATTATAATAAAGTCCTTAGAATAATATGGTTATTCTTAAATGAACTTAGTCGAGTATTATTATGGGCATGGACAACAATAATACATTAAGACTAATATGTAGTTGATTGATGAAAAGGTGTTGTCATTGACATGAAGATGCCAAAATCAATACATAAGTATGTCTTAGAGAACAACATACTAGACTGGCCTGCTATGAGCATGTTTCTTGGATTAATATATGACAGTCACAACATTGCTCATAGTGATAACTACATGTATGATCCCCAGACTTGAGATCATCTGTAACGCCCCGGTTATGGGTCTAGGAGTTTCTAGGTGATTAGACGATCTGAAGGACCGGGATTAGAGATTCGAGTCAGATTCGAGATTAAAATTGAAATAAATAATTTTGGTGCGAGAAAAATATGGGAAAATATCTAAAAATCATTATTTAGTATATGGATATTTTTGGTAAAGTCAATTTGGGAAAATGGAATTTGGAAATTGGATATTTTGGCTAGTGACCAAAATGTAAAGGATGAAAACCATTTTTAATGACTATTTTGAAAAAGGGTCAAATCTTAGAATACTTAAGGAGCTATTTTACCCAATGATTTAATCTGAGTTTCCTCTTAATTTGGATTATTTTTAATGAGTTTTAATTAAAAGAATTAAAAGGAAATTGATTAAAAGAAGTAGTTATTTTCTAAAAACACATTTGACGTAACTTCTTTTCTCAAACTTTTCTCTCAACTTCTCTTCGGCCAAACACTCTATTTTGCATCAAAGATTTGAGGTAATTTTCTTGATTTCTTAAACCTCTGATTTTTTTAGTGGAATTCCTCAATCTTGTTTTCCAAAATCTTATTGTTTTTCAAGAGCAAACATCCAATTGAGAGGAAATTCACTCATTAGAGGTAAGGTTCATTATTCTCCTCTAATTAATGGTTCTTTATTGAAATTCCCAAGTATTTTATCATTGCTTAATGTTTTCTAATGAGTTTTGATGATTTAATTGTGGAAAATGATTAAATCAAGGTTTAATTGATGAGTTTAGGTGATTTTCGTTTTAGATCTATTTTTCTGAGTTCTTTATTGGTAATAATCATGATTTTGATGTTTTATAATGTTAACAAGTTGTTTTAAAATTGGAATCCCGAAACTACGTGAATCTCTAATTTTCTAGGTTGCTAGTTGTGTGTTTTTGAGGAGTTGTGGTGGTTAAATGAATGCTGGAGATATAAGGATATTAGAGTTATGTTTTTAGATGTTGATTGACTATAATTGATTTGTTGAAATGTTAGGTTGTGGCTGGTTAAGTTTGGAAGGGGTTCGTTGTTAGTTTTGGGTGTTGTGGAGGGAAATTGGATAAAGGATGTTGAGGTTTGGTGTTGTTGTGATGTTGATTGCATTTTGATGTAATGTACCTCTGTTCTGTGTGGATAAAAGTAGGGGAAGTTGGTTCTCAAGCTTGAACGTTGGTTTCGAAAGCTTTGGAGGCGCGATTGTCGCATCGACAAGTGAGGCTTTACGAGTCGATAAGTGGAAATGAGTTTTCAACTTTGCAAAGGTTTGAAAGTTGTGTTTGGGAGTTTAGATCAAGCTTGAAACATTGGTTTAAGCTCAAAAGTAAGTAAAGTATGAATTTTCTCTTGAACTCAGTTTGGCAATTGGTCTAAGCTCAAAACCTTGTATATGCATGATTTGAGCATGGTTTAATGCTGGAAATTGTTTATAAAATGATGTTGCATTTAGATGTAGTGCATGTTTTGTTAATGTTTATGAACATTAGTTAATACAAGGTTTACTGCATTGATTAAATGATTTTGATGATGCATATGAAAACAATGAGTTGTTAATGTTAAAATGAATTATATTGGCAAGTGATGACATGAAAAGGTTTGTAAATGAAATTGAATATAGTTGGCCAGCCATAGGATTAATAGTGCACTATAAAGAGGCATCTTGGATGTCGAAGGGTTTATACGGTTTACCGAATACTCTATCCAAGTACCCTAACGGTCGAAGGGTTTATGTGTACCGAAGACTCCCGTTAGTGGATTAACATCGTATTGATGAGTGGTGTTGAAGGTTTTGTGGGTGCCGAATACTCGACCACGGGTGTCACAACGGTGGAGGGATTTATGTGTACCAAATACTCCTGTACGTGAGCCTTGTGTTACCGGTAGATTGTTTGTTAAGTGTTGAGAGAACACTTGCTGAATCCGTGTATCCGATGTTACATTTTGTAAAGTGAGAACTTGGTAAATGATCACTTGTAAGCCAATATAATTGTTTATGTATCATGATATGAATTATATTATTTAATGTGATTTAAACATGTTTTACTCTTTAAGCCTTGCATTGGTAGTATGCATGGGAAAGCTTAAATTGAGCATAGCAAATGGGACTTTGCTGTGGTATCCATGATACATGTTGCATATGGTTTAATATGATATTTTTGAAAGGTTAAGTGCACGGTTTTAATAAGGCATGATATTGCGATGATGTTTTAAAGAGTTTTGAAAAGTGTCTTTCAAAAGAGATGTGAAATGATTTAACTTGCATTGATGGTTGTTGTTGTTTGAGCATTCCTCACTAAGCCTAGTGTTCTTACGCTCTCTTTTCCATAAATTCAGAGAATTGAGATTGAGGCAGCAAGGAAGCAAGGAAAAGAATTCCCAAGACTTGTTTTCAAAGTACAGTTTGGAATGTTGAAAAGTAGTAATAATGGCAATATGTCGTTGGAGGTTTTAGGAGGGTTTTTGAAGAACTCCCTGTTGATGCAAGCTTTAATTGTTGTTTTGGACTTGTAATATGATTTGAGTGATTGAGATATGGTTGGTTTGATGATTTGAATGTAGACTAGGAAGCATGCCTCTAGAATTAATTGCTTAGTATGCTAGAAAATCTAGGATGGCTTTTGATGATTTTATGTTGTTGATTAAGCATGTTGATGATGTTATTTGTTGATTAGATAAGTGTTAATGTTGTTTGAGATGAGCCAAAGTGTCATATGTTGGACCTAGAGGTCCCTACAGGCCTCTGCGTACCGGTACGGGTACCATAAGTTTTGGTACGCAGGGTAGGTCCCTACAGGCCTCTGCGTACCGGTACGGGTACCCTAAGTTTTGGTACACAGGGTCCTGTTGAGGCTCAAATCATTGAAATTAAGCCTAGCGTATCGATACGCCTAGTTGTTGTATCAGTACGCGTTGAAGGAAAATAGGCATAGGTGTCGGTATACGGGATGGCGTATCGAAACGAACCCTCGAGTTTTAGCTTGTCATACCGATACGCAGGGTACCATATCGGTACAGTCTTTAGCTATTGGAATCTGAGTTTTTGAAATGGTGAAAAGGGGATCGGTACGGGGTCAAGGCCGTATCAGTACAGGTTGGTCAAAAACTGTATCGATAAGGACATACGTGTATCAGTACATAAAGCTATTTTATTAGTTGGTCTGTATCGGTACAAGACTCTCCTATACTGGTACGCCCCGATAAATTTGTGCTATATTGTGCTGAAATTTGAATATCTTGCAATTTGGTCCTTGTTTGTTATGAATGCAACTGAATGAGTTCAAGTGAATGTTTTGGAATGGAAAATAACCTATGAGCATGAAATGGATCTAATTAAGGGTTGGTAAACTTAATTGTTCTAAAAGCTTTGTAATTTGTAATATTTACGTTTTGGTTTCTTTTGTGTATTGTTGTTTAATTGAACTATGTTATGTGCTTCTGATCCAAAAGTAACGCTACCGCTGAGACGTGTTCACATAGGATTTTGATAATATGCATCTAGACAAGATAAAAAGAAAAAAAGGTTCGGTTTAGGGTATTAGCTCAGGTTTACTTCGACAAACCTAATGTGGCTCTTTTAGTTCGGTTTCGGCTAGGCCGAGTTAATGGGGTTACATTTGGTGGTATCAGAGTCACGTTTGCAAAGATTGGGATGTTGTTGGTGTTGTATCATGTTGTTTGCTATGCACGGTGATTGTTTGCTTGTACGGTGTTTGAAATATATGCTATGTTTGGGCATTATGGGGACACATTGCCATATCACTATGTTTATGAAATAATTTTGGTTTAAAATGGAAGTCTTGGATCCTTGCTTGAAGCTGGCCAGTGTAACACCCTCTTCCCGTATCCGTACTCTGGGTACGAGTCGAAAATGTTACGACTTCTTTAATAAAAAAATCAGGGTAGTTTAAAATTTTTAGAAAACTTCTCAATGGTCACCCATCCTAAAATTTCTCTAGCCCAAGCACGTTTAACTTTATTTAAAATCGACATAAATTATTTATTCGAGTTCCAATCATAAATCAATTATCTTAGCACGCAACTCATCACCTGAGGTTGCTCCTTAACTTTGAATATTTCCAGAAATGCCAATTATCATGAAACCATAACAAACTTTAATGGCCAATCACAACTCGAATAGGTTTAGCAAGTATACATGCCACTATAATAATCAAACCTCAATTAGGATGTCATTACTGTGATTACCTGTTGAGCTTTCCAATATTGATGCAATGCTCTTCTCACTCTCATCTTGATTTACCTATGTGTGTACAATCAAACACACACTAAGTACGAACTTAGTGAGGCAGTAAAAGAAGTTAATAACAATAATTTAAACTTTATTCAACTTCATGGCTACAATTATGTAGCATGATATATGCCAGTGCATCAACTTTCATATTGCATTAGTAATTATTTACTATATGCCAATGTCATAAGATTTTCATGCTTGTCCATTTGTCATAATATGTCTTATATGCATAAATGCATCATGATCACTAGATAAGTATACCATCATATTAATCATATATCAACATAATATAAACCAGATATAAATTTCTTACCGATATATTTGCCATTTACTCTGAGAGTTCATATACTCCCTAACCTATTTACCATTTATTATCCATTAATTTATAGCCCAAAATAAACCTTGAGAACCCTGGGTACGCGAGTCAAATATACACCGAAGTGCTAATACACATAAGGTTGTGCCCACCATCGCACGTAAGGCAGTGCTAACCATATGCACTAAGTGTCCTTTATATACACTATAGTGCTAATACACATAAGTCGTGCTCACCATATGCATTAAGTGTCCTTTATATACACTATAGTGCTATACCGGATGACCGAATATGCAGTGTGCTGCTGGACTCTATGGCATGCCAACTATACCCTATCCCTCAATGACTTATTTGGGCATAATTTTTGTATTTATTTCATCCATGACAATGTATATCAACATAATTTAACATTGGGCAGTTCATACCCGAAATAACATTCATAATATAACATCATATATAACTAGTGATCCATCCATTTATATTCAATCTTTGACATATTTAAAATATGTCAATCATATGATCAATGACATAAATATCACGCCAACATATAAACCAGGTAAACTTATAGCAAGTCTTCCCAATGATGTATAACACATCCATGTATCATGTTATGTATGCATTGCACTCACCTTGGCCACTTAACACAATGCCTCACTAAGTCCTAGTTCGATCCTTTCTTTCATAGAACCTCGAATCGTCTTTGATTCGGACTTGACTTCATTAATCACATGAATAAAATAAAATATTTTTTAGATTCAAATCTAACAATACCTTAAACATGTTGTCTAATATAATCATTCGAATATAAAATTTCCAAATATTTTTCCTTTCTTCCTTGTACTATTCAGAAACTCATTATGGTCCTTAGTGACCAATTTGAACTTCACTTAATTCTTTCGAGCTTGCTGACTAACATTTAAATACAAAATGTTTCAAATTCCATTTTCTGACAGCTTGCGCTACCTTCAAAGATTTATTTATATAGCACAGAATACATTCTGAATCTTAATTTCCTTTATACTGGAGGAACTAGATTTGATAACGGTTCTAATAGTATAAGCCACATAAATTAATAAAATCTACAAAAATTATAAAAAATCACTGAATTCACGTCACAGATTGTCCAGGCAGAAAACTGCTCTATAATTTTTCTGACCTTCATTCGAATAAAAATTCATATATTTTAACATGGTACTCAGAATCAGTTTTCGTTTGTTGGAAACGAAACTAGACTGACATACCTTTATATCGATATAAAATTCACCATCTAACCCTTTTTATAGAATTTATGGTGAATTTCTAAACTTACTGCCATAATTTAAATTCCAACATAACTTTCCATAAATAACTTCTAATTTACACCAACTTCTCCTTATTTCTCTACTTGTCAATTTAGTCTCATCACTTTACTTCAAATGGCTAGAATAAATCTTGTATTCATATGTTCTCTTTACATCCTTCATTAAAATAAGCTTAAACCTTTACTATTCTAATTTCTCTTAATTTATCAAAAATGGTCACCAAATTTCCAATATAAGAATTCAAGCTTCTTATCTTTGCAAATTAGTCCTCAAATCAACATTACTACCTTAATTCCATCATTTTAACTAAAAATCAAGTTTACTCCTCCTACATATCCTCTTTGCAAAATAGACCATTCAAGTTTGATAAATTCTCAAAATAGTCACTAAAGCAATTAATCGTCGGTTTAGCATTCTAACTTCATTTTCATGCTTAGAAAAACCTTATATAATCAATAACAACTTATTAAATAGAAAACAAAATCAGCCCCTAATATTAATCAATCAAACTGAATAGGTCCATAAATATTTCCAAATTGCCGATTTAGTCACTAGTTGAAATAATTAGATTTTCATCCTCCAAACATCAAATTCAAGCTTCAATCTTCATCAAATCTATAAATACTCTTAAAATTTAAGATTTAAACACCAGCCCCTAACCTTTAAATGCTGGACGAAATAGTCCTTTAACTTTATACATCAATCCAATTTAGTCCTAAGCATGGAAACAACATAAAATCAAACATAGTTTCTTAAATCTTCAAAATTCCCAAAATTCACATAACCCTAATTTCTTCCTCATATAAAATCTCATCAACCAAGCAAGTATTCTATGAATTATTTACATCAAAAGATAGAGCTCGAAGAGTAGAACAACTTTGTAGTTTGGAAGATTACCTTAAAACCAAGATTCGGGGCTTAAATCGAGCTTGAAATTTTCCCTTTTCTTTCTCCTCTTTCTCCACGGTTTATGGCTGGAAAAGATGAAAATTTGTTCATCTTTTTACTATTAATTTACACTTGTAACTATTAAATGAATTTTAAATTCATTTAATAGTGAAATTACCACTTTAGCCTTTAAAACAATGGCTAATTTAATCTCTTCCAAAATCAAGGGCCAAGATTAAATCCATATATATATCATCTTCCAAAAACGTCCTCAACATTTCAAAAATATTTCAAAATTGCCATCCTTGCCAAATGACCAATTTGTCCTCCAACTACTCTTTATTTACTAGTTTGTTTCAAAATTGCCATTCCATTATAATCTAGCTAACTTAGCTCCTTCTCAACCGGCCACTATTCCATAAATATCATTTTATGATTTTCCATGGCTTATGGAATAGCCTCTGAAATTTCAATTCAATCCGATTTCTCGATATTCTCTAAATACTTCTACTACGATTTTACCTTTACCGAGCTATCAGATCTATTTCGAAAATTCTATATTTCTATATTCAGAAAATAATTACTATTATCTCATAAAAACTTCCTTTCTTAAGGACTCAGACTAAAATTTCCTAACTTAGTCTATTATTCTAATAATTACCGAAAATCCTCCAAATAGTAAAATAACCATTTTGCCCTCAAATCCAATGAATCCATAATGTACCACATGTCATCATCCTTCATCCAATGGCCTATATTTAATCTTGATTTAGTAGTTACCAGCTTTGCCCCTCATATTTCTCCAAAATTATGATCTTGTCATTTTTCATCCAACGGCTCATAAAAAATCAACTTAAATCCAAGGGTTCATATTCTTCCAACACAAAGAAAATATCTTAGACATGTAAAATGAAATAATTAACGTTGCCTTATTATCCTTCAAAGTATCCTAGATATTTGATTCGATTCGATTATCCGAATATTTTTTTCAAACTTTATCGCTTTATAGCCATTAATACAAACTCCGTACGAAAAATATGGGTAACACGAAAACGTCATTCTTGGGGGTAAACTATTCATTTATGGGGCTAAAATACACAACTTTTGAAAATTACACTTTGGTCCCTAAACTTTTCCAAAGTTTATACTTTAGCCACAAAACTTTCAAAATTTACATTTTGGTCACTAGCCAAAAAATGGGATATTACAATTCTTCCCCTTAAGAAAATTCGTCCTTGAATTTTCAACACATATCTGGTTTCAAAAATGAGAAAACTGCTTTCTCGTATCTTTTTCTCTTTCCCAAGTTGTTTTTTTGACTTCATGATTTCGCCAAAGAACTTTAACAAGCGAGATTATCTTATTTCTTAGTTATTTGACTCCATATGCCAGAATCTTTACTGATTCTTTCTCATGAATCAAATCCGGTTGAATCTCTATTCCTTCTGAGGTAATGATATGTAAAGGATCTAATCGATAATTCTTTAGCATCGATACATGAAATATATTGTGAATCTTGTCCATTTTCGGAGGTAAGGCTAGCTAATAAGCCACCGGGCCAACTCTTTTCACAATCTTATTTGGTCCAATAAATCTCAGACTCAGCTTCCCTTTTTGTCCAAACTATAACACCTCATTCCAAGGTGAAACTTTTAAGGAATACTTTATCCTTAACTTCATATTAAATATCTTTTCTTTCAAGATCAGTAGATAATATCCATCATTCTAAAGCAAATCTAGATTGCTTCGAACCATTCTTACTTTATTCTCTGCATCTTGAAATAAATCAGATTCAATCACCTTTTAGTTCTCTTTCTAACTCATTATCATCGGGGATATAAATTACCCCTTGATAACATGAACATCCTTTAGACTTAATATCGAAATCTTTAATTTTCCCTTTTTACCTTACTGAATTCTTTACAGGAATATCTTATCTTTCATCTATAAATCTTTAATCTGATCTGTCAATGTAGATTTGAGCTGAAGCTATGTAATCAATATACTATTTTCTTCCAAAGGTAATTGGGCATTTAATGCTTATAAACCAAAGAATGACTTTCAGCTAAGTACATCAACTACTACATTAGCCTTATTACATCAATACACATCCTAACCTGTTATGGGACGTATTATTGAATAAGGTAGAATCCTTATTAGATTCATACTGCACTAATACTAGTGCTACCATCAAATCTTATTCTACTGGTAATAATATAATCATAATTTAATCTTAGAGGAATATTACTGCTTCTTTTTACTAACATCACTGGAGCTTCATAAGGTGATATACTGGGTCATATAAAACCTCAATCTAATGACTCTTGCAACTAGATCATTAGCTTTCTTAATTCTAGTAAGAGCCATTTCGTAGAGTGTAATCAATATAGGTCCAATATTGGATTAAATCCAATCCTAAATTAGCCTCTCGATTAAGCGTCAAGCCTGACAGCTCCTCTTGTGCAACCTATTTAAAACTCACAAACAATAGGAATACTCTTCCAGCTTACCCTTGATGCTCAGTATCCATAGCATAAGTTAAATAATCTTCACATTGGTAACAAATTCTAATAAAAACTCTGCATGCTCATGCATGACAATTATTACCACGCTCACATGATTGGTTTTGTGGTTTTCGTGAATCTCCAACATTAATTATAAATGTCAGAGAGTTCCTAATTTTCCTTATTCCAATCTCTTAGCAGAACTATGTAATAAATTCAGTTTGATATCTTTGTCGGGAATCCTCACCACTTTTTAGAAGTGGTGAAATAAATAATGATTCACTATTCCTCTTTACGAGCTGTGACCTCTGTTTATATATTTTCTCATTATGAACCCTTTGCATTGCCTTTGGCATAAATTACTGCTTCATGAAATTTTGAAATACATAGGACAGTCAATACTTCTTTGTACCTAACCTCTAGCCCTCTACGAGCTGTCATAACAGGCTCTCTTTCTGTCTATAAGAAGCAGTTTAGAAACAAATCAGCTCAGTTTACTAAACTTGCACTCATACCCGTAAATAATCAAATTGCCCTAATTATGATGCAAGAAACTTCGTTGCATATCTAGGATAAACTTTGTTACGGAACACTCAAAGAAAGAACTTCTAATTAATAGACTTTTGAATATGTACCGTAACATTACTTTATCAAATACGGGTCTAATCCTTTTAGATGAGATAATACTTTTTCTTTAAGTCTCCTCTGATCATCAATACGTAGTTCCTTCAACACAACTTTTATATCATTAAATCATAGATTAACAATCATAGGATCTCCATTAATATCTCTCTAAAAATCTAGTGCGTCAAAACTCTTAATTCTTTAGCAACTGGTGCCTAAGCAGGCTGATTCAAGATCGCATCTAATGTCTGGAAGAAAAGCTCTTAATCCAGAACATGCATATCATGTTACTCTGGTGCCTTTGCACCATGCTAAGCTGAGGGTAGAATATTACCAATAACCTTATCATTCTCGTGAATCTCTTGATGATCCACTCGCCTAAACACCTGACACGATTCTTTTACCCTCACACATTGCAATTTAACATTATTATCATAATTAAGTAAGCAATTTCATCCATTCCAACAAGTAAAATCACCAGTAATTCTAACATCCTAGTGGCATGTATACACTTTTGACCTTTACCATACTTCATTTAACTCCAGAATTGGCTAAACATGTAGCTTTGATACCTATAAACGTTAACACCCCCTTCCCGTATTCGTACTCCGGGTACGAGTTAGAAATGTTACAACTTCTTTAATAAAAAATCAGGGTAGTTTAAAATTTTCAAAAAACTTCTCAATGGTCACCCATCCTAAAATTTCTCTAGCCCAAGCACGCTTAACTTTATTTAAAATCGACATAAATTATTTATTTGAGTTTCAATCATAAATCAATTATCTTAGCATGCAACTCATCACCTGAGGTTACTCTTAACTTTGAATCTTTCCATAAATGCCAATTATCATGAAACCATAACGAACTTTAATGGTCAATCACAACTTGAATAGGTTTAGCAAGTATACATGCCACTATAATAATCAAACCTCAATTAGGATGTCATTACTGTGATTACCTGTTGAGCTTTCCAATATTGATGCAATGCTCTTCTCACTCTCATCTTGATTTACCTAAGTGCGTACAATCAAACACACACTAAGTACGAACTTAGTGAGGCAGTAAAGGAAGTTAATAACAATAATTTAAACTTTATTCAACTTCATGGATACATTTATATAGCATGATATATGCCAATGCATCAACTTTCACATTGCATTAGTAATTATTTACTATATGCCAATGTCATAAGATTTTCATGCTTGTCCATTTGTCATAAAATGCCTTATATGCATAAATGCATCATGATCACTAGATAAGTATACCATCCTATTAATCATATATCAACATAATATAAATCGGATATAAATTTCTTACCGATATGCTTTCCATTTACTCCGAGAGTTCATATACTCCCTAACCTGCTTACCATTTATTATCATTAATTTATAGCCCAAAATAAACCTTGAGGACCCTGGGTACTCAAGTCAAATATGCACCGAAGTGCTAATACACATAAGGTCGTGCTCACCATCTGCACGTAAGACCATGCTAACCATATACACTAAGTGTCATTTATATACACTATAGTGCTAATACATATAAGGTCGTGCCCAACATATGCACTAAGTGTCCTTTATATACACTATAGTGCTAAACCGAATAACTGAATATGCAACGTGCTACTGGACTCTATGGCCTGCCAACTATACCCTGTCCCTCAATGACTTATTTGGGCATAATTTCTGTATTTATTTCATCCATGGAAATGTATATCAACATAATTTAATATTGGCCAGTATATACCCGAAATAACATTCATAATATAACATCATATATAACTAGTGATCCATGCATTTATATTCAATCTTTGACATTTTTAAAATATGTCAATCATATGATCAATGACATAAATATCATGCCAACATATAAACCAGGTAGACTTATCGCAAGTCTTCCCAATGATGTATAAAACATCCATGTATCATGTTATGTATGCATTGCACTCACCTTGGCCACTTAACACAATGCCTCACTAAGTCCTAGTTCGATCCTTTCTTTCATAGAACCTCGAACCTTCTTTGATTCGGACTTGACTTCATTAATCACATGAATAAAATAAAATATTTGTTAGATTCAAATCTAAAAATACCTTAAACATGTTGTCTAACATAATCATTCGAATATAAAATTTCCAAATATTTTTCCTTTCTTCCTTGTACTATTCAGAAACTCATTATGTTCCTTAGTGACCAATTTGAACTTCCCTTAATTCTTCCGAGCTTACTAACTAACATTTAAATACAAAATATTTCAAATTCCATTTTCTGACATCTTGCGCTACCTTCAAAGATTTATTTATATAGGGCATAATACATACTGGTTCTTAATTTCCTTTATACTAGAGAACTAGATTCGATAACGGTTCTAAGGGTATAAGCGACATAAATTAATAAAATCTACAAAAATTATGAAAAATCACTGAATTCACGTCACAGATTGTCCAGGCAGAAAATTGCTCTATAATTTTTTTGACCTTTGTTCGAATAAAAATTCATATCTTTTAGCACGGTACTCGGAATCAGTTTTCGTTTGCTAGAAATGAAACTAGACTGACATGCCCACCATCTAACCCTTTTTATAGAATTTATGGTGGATTTCTAAATTACTGTCATAATTTAAATTCCAACATAACTTTCCATAAATAACTTCTAATTTACACCAACTTCTCTTTATTTCTCTACTTGTCAATTTAGTCCCATCACTTTACTCCTAATGACTAAATGAAGCTTGTATTCATAATTTCTCTTTACATCCTTCATCAAAATAGGCTTAAACCTTTACTTCTCTAATTCTTCTTGATTTGTCAAAATGGTCACCAAGTTTCCAATATAAGGATTCAAGCGTCTTAACTTTACAAATTAGTCCTTAAATCAACATTACTACCTTAATTCCATCATTTTAACTAAAAGTCAAGTTTACTCCTTCTACATATCCTCTTTGTCGAATAAACCATTCAAGTTTGACAAATTGTCAAAATAATCACTAAAGCAATTAATCATCGGTTTAGCTTTCTAACTTCATTTTCATGCTTAGCAAAACCTTATACAATCAATAACAACTTATTAAATACAAAACAACATCAGCCCCTAATATTAATCAATCAAACCGAATAGGTCCATAAAGATTTCCAAATTGTCGATTTAGTCACTAGTTGAAATAACTAGATTTTCATCCTCCAAACATCAAATTCAAGCTTCAATCTTCGTAAATATTACAAAGAAAAAAAGGATCAGTTTTCGTAATATTTCCCTGGTTTGCTTCGACAAACCTAATGTAGCTCTCTTGGTTTGGTCGGGCGTCTAGGCCGAGTCGAGGGGGTAACATTTGTTGGTATTAGAGCCAGGTTACGAAAGGTTGGGATGTTGTTGTTTGACTGATTGCCTTTCATTGATATGCACGGTGATTGTGAATATGTACGGCGAGTGTTTTACATTTTGTTGGGGTATGAATTGGGAACACATTGCATATTATCGAGGTTTATAAAATGTTTTATAAGGTTGTCTTGGATCCTTTGCCATATGTTATCCTAACTTTAACGTGTTTTGATGCTTTTGTTAGCATGGCTCGACGTGAGACACGTTCGATGGCTACTAATGTCAGGTCTGGGCAAAATAATGACGACGGGGCGAATCCTCGTATTACCTTGCCTCCTCCTCCTCCGTTCATCCTCATGTTGATGTTGGGGTAGGTGGTGCACCCTAGGCTCCTCAAGGGCCAATTTTCGGGGATTTGACTCTGTTAATCCAAGCGATGACGGAGGCTTTTTAGGCAGCGATGGCTAGAGTGCAAGCGCAAGCACCGGCATCTGCTGTAGTGGTTAATCAAGGTTTGCCCTTGGAGCGTCTTCGTAGTTTAAGAGGTGGGGAATTTAAAGGTCTGAGCCCTGAAGCAGCTGAGGGATGGCTGGAAAAGACAATTCACATTTTGGATCAGATGGGTTGTAACAACATGTGAAAGTTGGGTTGCACTGTGTCCTTGTTGCAAGATGATGCTTATCATTGGTGGGTGACCACGATTGCGGGCGTCCCAGAGGCAGATGTGACTTGGGAGTTCTTTCAAAGAGCTTTCAAGAGGAAGTATCTTAGTTCTCAGTATCAGGATGCGAAGAAGCGCGAGTTTATGTCGCTTTCATAGGGTGGCATATCAGTTGCCGAATATGAGGTAAAGTTTGTTCGCCTAAGTCAATATGCCCCAGAGTTGGTTCCCGATGATTAGTAGAGGTGCGAAAGGTTTTACTATGATCTTGTGAATGACATCAAGACGTATCTGTTTACTGCGAATTATACAGATTTTGATGTGTTGGTCAATTGTGCTAAGGATATTGAGCAGTCCCTGGGTATGGGGCATGGGCTTGAGTAAGAGCGGCTAATTTTGGCTATTCTGGGAAGTAGAATAGGAAATCTCGGGATAAGAGGCATAAGCCATATTACAAGCGTGGTGGCGGTGTCAGCTAGGGTAACTTAGGAGCTCGGGTTGTAGTCGAGTGCGAACGATGCGATAGACTTCACACGGGTGAGTGTTGGGGAAATACCATGAGTTGTTGGATATGTGGATCTCCTGATCACATGAAACGTGATTGTCCTCTTGCTGTGGGGAATGCACCGGTTCAGGCTGCTGCACCTTCTAGGGGCCGAGGCCATGAAATGGGTAATTTTTAGAGGCGAGAGGATGGTTAGAGGGCTGTAGCTCATGCAGTTGCTATGCGACTAGAGAATGATGGGTCAGCTTGGGTTTATGCTCATCATGAGGGGTGCAATGGCACCGATATGATTGCAGGTACCTTTACCTTGCAATCTTTGTCATTGTTTTCTTTGATTGATTCGGGGTTTACTATTTCATATATCTTAAGTGAGCATGCATCTTTGCTGAATGTTCCTGTTGGGATCTTAGATGTTGGCATGTTAGTAACTAGTTCCTTTGGGAGACAGTTACTACTAGAAGGTTGTATAGACGTTGTCCTTTGGTTGTACATGGTCATGAGTTTGCCGCGGATCTGATGAAATTGTCATTCCATGGTTTTGACGTTATTCTGGGCATGGATTGGTTAAGTGAGCACAAGGCGGTGGTGGATTGTGAATCCAAAAGGATTTCCTTGAGGTTAGCTGATGACTATGAAGTTGTGGTGGTTGGCGAGAGTGTGAAATTCCTTTCTAATGTTGTTTCGGCTACTCAAGCGGAGAAGATGATGTTTGATGGCTGCCAAGCTTATTTGGTTATTGTTATGAATCCGGAAGCCAAGGGTGTTCGAGTGCATGACATTCAGACTGTGTGTGAATTTTTAGAGGTGTTTCTTGAAGAGTTATCGGGTTTACCGCCAAATAAAGAGTTGGAATTTGGTGTTGAGACGTTTGAGGGTACGACTCCGGTGTCCATTGCTCCTTATCGGATGGCACCGAAGGAGTTGAAAGAGTTGAAGACACAACTCCAAGAGTTGTTAGACCTTGGGTTCATTCGACCGAGTGTTTCGCCTTGAGGTGCTCCAGTTCTTTTTGTGAAGAAGAAGGATGGATCGATTCGTATGTGCATTGATTATCGGAAGTTGAATAAGTGGACGGTGAAGAACAAGTACCCATTGTCGAGGATTGATGACTTGTTCGATCAGTTTTGCAGAGCAGCGGTGTTTTCAAATATTGATTTAAGATCAGGGTATTACCAGTTGAAGATTAAGGATGTATATGTGCATAAGACGGCGTTTCGTACAAGGTACGGGCATTACGAGTTCCTGGTGATGTTATTTGGTTTGACGAATGCCTCAGCTGCTTTCATGGATATGATGAATAGGGTGTTTCATGAGTACCTTGATCAGTTTGTGGTGGTTTTTATCGATGATATACTCCTATACTCCCGTACTGAGGAACAACATGATCAGCACTTGCGGATTGTGTTGCAGGCTTTGAAGGATAATGTAATATACCAATTTTTGTCTAGTGACCAAAATGTAAATTTTGAAAGTTTTGTGGCTAAAGTATCAACTTTGGAAAAGTTTAGGGACCAAAGTGTAATTTTTAAAAGTTGTGTATTTTAACCCCGTAAATGAATAGTTTACCCCAAGAATGACATTTCCATGTTATCCGGATTTTTCGTACTGAGTTTGTATTAATTGTTATAAAGCGATAAAGTTTAGAGAATTATTCGGATAATCAAATCGAATTGAACATCCAGGATATTTTGAAGGATGATAAGGCAAGGTTAATTATGTCATATTACATGTCTAAGATATTTTCTTTTTGTTGGAAGAATATGAACCCTTGGATTTAAGTTGATTTTCCATGTTAAATATGAGCCATTGGATGAAAAATGAAGGATCGTAATTTTGGAAAATTATAAGGGCAAAGATGGTAACTACTAACTCAAGATTAAATCTAAAGTCATTGGATGAAGGATGATGACATGTGGCAAGATGAGAAGCATTGGATGTTAAGGGTGAAATAGTCATTTGACTATTAAGGAGATTTTTATTATAAAATATGGTTAAATAATGCCATTTGGCATGAATTAAAGAAACAGGAAAGTGTGGATTTTAGCACATTTTCTCCTCCATTGCAGTGAGTCTCCAAGATAGGTAAGAAAAATTTTCAATTCAATTTTTGATCTTGATTTAGATGACTTTTTGATGAAGTCAAGAAATAAAGATTTGATCTCCATGGAATTCTCTTTCTTTTGATATAAGTTTTGCAAGGTTTCCATGCTTCTAAGTTGATATTGGTGATTAAGTTGGGTGAAGGACATGTTGGAAATTCATGTTTTAAGATTATTTATATTGGAAATGAGGTTGTGATGTTGTTTCTATGCTTAAAGTGATGAAATTTCTGTGGTATATGGTTTAGGGACCATTATGCAATTAAAGAAAATTAGAGGGAGATATTGCAAAATTTTCTTTAGATATGGAAATAGTTTGAATGGTGTTATTTATGCTTGATTATGTAATTGTAGTTAATTTAGAGTGTTGAAATGGTTAAAGAGTGATAAAGATTAGAATTATGAAATCTGCCCAGATTTTGGTTTTTGGCAGTGAGTTTGGAAATTCACCATAAATTCTACAAAAATAATTAGAAAGCGATCCTTATATCATTGTATCCATGGTTCAGTCTAGTTTCTTTTAAAACAAACGGAGGCTGATTTTCGATCTGTATATCAAAAGATATGAATTTTTAAGTGATGAGAGGTCTGAAAACGGAGTACCAGTCTGCTCCGAAATTCAGCACTGTAATTGACTTTGAAAATTCATCATAAATCGTACGAGTTGAATTTGGGCTATTAAATTATATGGTTAAAAAGCTTATCGAATCTAGTTTCTTTTAGAATAAAAAGAATTGAATTATGAGTTGTAGATTATTTTATAGAAATAAATCTTTGAAGGTAGTGCAAGCTGTCAGAAAATGGAATTTGAAACATTTTGTATTTAAATGTTAGTTAGCAAGCTCGGAAGAATTATTGGAAGTTCAAATTGGTCACTAAGGACACTAATGAGTTTTTGAATATTACAAGGAAGAAAGGAAAAATATTTGGAAATTTTATATTCGAATGATTATATTAGATAACATGTTTAAGGTATTGTTAGATTTGAATCTAACAAATATTTTATTTTATTCATGTGATTAATGAAGTCAAGTCCGAATCAAAGAAAGTTCGAGGTACTATGAAAGAAAGAATCGAACTAGGACATAGTGAGGCATTGTGTTAATTGGCCAAGGTGAGTGCAATTGCATACATATCATGACACATTGATGTTTTATACATCATTGGGATGGCTTGCGATGAAGCTACCCAAATTTTATTGTCATTATATTTATGTCATGGAGCATATAATTGACATATTTTAAATATATTAAAAGTTGAATATGTAATATCCCAATTTTTGGACTAGTGACTAAAATGAAAATTTTAAAAGTTTAGGGGTTAAAGTGTAAACTTTTGAAAAATTTAGGGACCAAGTGTAATTTCCAAAAGTTATGTAAGTTAACCCTGTAAATAAATAGTTCACCCCCAAGAGTGGTATTTCTGTGTTACTGGATTTTTCATACGAGGCTTATATTATTCGAATTTAGATCGAATAAAATTGTTAAGCGTGCTCAGGCCAGAGTAGCCCAAGGATGGGTGACCTAATGGTAAGGTCCCATATCCAATATTTTGACTGATAAAAAGGATTCAGTTTGAGTTAGTATTATTCGTAATGGATTGATAAGATAAGGTTTCTAAGAGGAAATGTATCCGATAAAAATTCCCGGTAATTATCGGTATATCGGATCGAATTGAAATTTTAAAGACAATTCCAAGGATTATGGAAAATTCATAAAATATTATTTTATGAATATTTTATTAATGTTGATGGGGTTCTAACTAGAATTAGTTAGAATATGATTGAGTGGTTATAAAGCTCAAAGAAAGAAAATTTGGAAATCGTATTGAGTGAAATTCAAATAATTAGATCGAATAAATATCATAAATTAAAATTTATGATATTTTGGGAAGGAGGCTGGTTAGAATGGAACCAATTTGGTTTAATCTTTATGGAATGGCAATTTATAAGTCTTGTTGTAAATAAAGTCTAGTTGGAGGGCAAATTGGACATTTGCCATGGATGGCATTTTTGAAATATTTTGAAACTTTGAGGGTAATTTTGGAAGAAGATTTACACATGGATTAAATCATGGCCATTGATTTTGATGAGATTGAATCCTGGCCATTATAATAAAAGGGCAAATTAGTAATTTACTATGTAAAATGAATTAAAAATCATTTTTATTTTTAAACATGTGGATTTATTTAAAAGATGAACAAAACATCATTTTGTTCATCCTTGGGCTGTTCGATTAGAAAAAAGAAAAGAGGGGGAAATACCAAAAATTTTCCTAGTCCATTTTCAAGGCTTTTGATCAATAATTCAAGCAAAGTTGTTTGAGGTAAGGTGATCTACTCTTCATTCTCTATATTCTGATAGTAAAATTTCATGAAATTTTGAAGTTCAAGTTAGGGATTGAAGAAAGAGAATTTAGGGTTTCCTAGAATTTTGTTAGAGTGGATGTAGTATATGATAAATTAAGCTTAGTTTTGATAAAAACAAGCTTGAAATCAAGCTAATTTCAAGTTGGAAGATATAAACCCTAATATTGAAATTTAGGGATTTATTAGGGGTTTGAGAATTGATGATGATATTGAAGGATTTAAGTTGTTTGAAGCTTTATGTTGATGTTAGAACTTAATTTTGATATTTGAAGATTAAATTCCTATTAGGGACCAATTCAAAACTTTATGGAATAGTAGGGACTAAGTTGCCAAAAGTTATTTGATGATGGAAATGGATAGAAATTGAAGTTTCAAGCTTGAATTGACAATTTAGGACCAAATTAAACATTTTGGAAAAACTTAGGACCTATTCAGCAATTTGAATAAATAAAGGGGATGCTTATGAAATTATTGTTTTGAAGAGTGATTTTTGATAATATGATCAAATTAGCTTGAATTGGTGATTAGGGACCAAAATGAAACTTTTTGGAAGATCAAGGATCAATTCGGCAAATTAGTAAAAATTAGGGATTTGGTCTTGAATTTATAGAAAATTGATAGAATTGAAGATTCAAATATGTTATGAAAGTTAAAGGATTGAAATGACAAGAAAAGAAATTTTAAGGATCTATTTCGAAAATAAGGAATTTTTGAAGAATCAAATTGAATAAAGTTGAAAGTTGAAAGAAAATTCTAGAAATGTTGGAAATAATAAGAATTTAATTTGTACATGAATTTATGTACAAAAGTGGAGTAGTGACTAAAATGCCACTTTTATAAAGTTTGAGGACTAAAAGGGAAATAGTCCAACATAAGTATTAAGTTATGGAAATTATTTAAAAATGCGTTTGAACAATTGATTAATGTTCAAAATGGTCACTAATTTTCGAAAAAAAATTATATTCGAATAGTTATGTTTAAGAATCAATCTAGCAATGTTAGATTTAAGTTTAACACAAGAGAAATGATGTATATATATTCGATTGGTCTTTACAGTTCGAAAAGAGATCGAAGGAGAACCAAGATAAAAAGAAAGATAAGAACCTCGAGTAAGCTTAGTGAGGCATACTATTCATGGCCCAAGTGAGTGCATTTACATGTTTTAAACTGCAATTAGGAAGACTTGCGTGTAGTCGACCTTAAATTAAAATGATATTGCATTTCTACCTAATTTCATTATGTTGAAAATGGTATTATATTTCTCTATAATATGTGATATAATACATTGCTCGACATGGCAAGATTGATGGAATACCATGTACGAATGATTGTTTGCATAAATGATGATGCATTATGCATACATGAGATGTGGAAAATGACAATGTTAAAATGAAACAAGTTAAAATGGAACAAGATACACTTAAAAATAGTATTGCCTTATATATATGTTGAGCTACTGCATGTTGTAATAAAGGTAGATTACATGGAATATGAAGTATGAATTATTTTTCTGATAAATGATGATGATCTATGTTTGCTAAGACTATTTATAATGAAACATGAAATATGAAATACCCAAGTATTGAGTATGAGAGTCCATAGTATAGTTGGCATGCCATAGAGTCTTTAGCAGCTGCACCCTCATGTTCAAGTTATAAAAAATATATTGTGACAAAATGATTGTGTCACATGCACCCTGGGGATCCACGCCCACTGTGCCTGAGTGCACTGTCAAGGTGCTTCATGTTTATGGGGAGCAAAGAGCGTCCCCGAGTACGTACTCATCTTTACGTTCACGTTTGACACTACGGTGTCATTTCAAGATGACTTGCGTACCTCGATCTCATATAGCGTACTTTGGGCAATGATAAAAGAATCATGTCACGTAAATGAATCATGTCATGTAAATGAATCATGCTTCGTATATGAAACATGTCATGAATATGAACTAAGCCATGTATATGGAATATGTAAAGTATATGAATTATGCCAAGTATATGAATAATGTCAAGTACATGAATTATGCCATGTATGCGAAATATGTTATATATTCATATGAAATATGCTATCATATGAATCATGCCATGTACACAAATTAAGTTACGTATATGATTTATGCCATGCATATGAATTATGCCATGTACACATATCATGTTACGTATATGAATTAAGTCATGTATATGAATGAAAACACTTATATGAATCATGACACGTATGAAAATCATGTCATACAAATGAAATATGCCACGTATGAAAACCATGTTACATAAATGGATCATATCATGAATATGAATTATTTTACTTATATGAACTATATCATGTATATAAATCATGTTATATATGTAAATCATGCCATATATGTGTATCATATTGCTTATGCGAATTATACCATGTATATGAAACATACCATGTATATGTCTTATTTTATGATGATAGAACATTAGAACCATGAGCAAGTTAGGAACTTATAATATGCACATTAACATCTAGTGACTATGGAAACCTTGATAGTACTATTCTATCTTAGGTAGAGAACTTGATATGATATCATATGATAAACATTACTTTATTCTATGTTTATTTAATGAGATTATTGCCTCACTAAGTTCGTACTTAGCGTGTGCTATTTCACACATAGGTTCTCCCTCGTAGACTGGCAAGAATGAGCTATTAAATTGGAAAATCAAGTTACCTTAGTAATCACGGTATGCACATCTTCAATTATGGTTGATGTCTAGTGGGCATATACATGTAAGTATGTGGATTTTAAAGATGCAAAATGTTTTGTAAACTTAAGTTATAATGTGTTTACATACTATTACGAATGTATGAACTTAGAATATGGTTTACTACAAGTGGGTATGATTTACGACATAGTTAAGTATAGTTGAACCCTAATCGCGTAGAAATTTTAAAATCAAGAAAAGGGTCTAGGCAGGGTACATAGTTTTCTCCCTGAATTATATTTTTATTTCAATAACATATTTATAAATTTTATAAAACAATTTAGGGTCAAAACTAGTTGCAATAGACTGACATAGTTTTAATTTAAAACCGAGAAAAGGGTTAAACTGCAAGATGAATTTTGGTTTAAAAAAAATTACAAGTTAAGATTTCTATCAACGACTTTGTAACATCTTTAATGTATATTCGGCTCACAAGTATACATTATGGGTGTTACATTTATTGGTATCAGAGCTATAGGTTTAGCCGATTCTGGAGGCTAAATCGAGTTTAATGTGATTTAATGTTAAGTACATGCCCCTAGGATGTCATGTTACTGATGTACTACTGTGTAACTTGATTATGCTCCTCAATAACATGAATAAGTTTCAGTAGAAATAGATGATGTTAAGTATTAATGGACTGCGATAAATGTTTAATTATGGGAATTAAGAGAAGGAAGAAGAATGTTTAAAGCCAAGTATGTTGGCAACTAGTTAAAAGAGAAATGTTGCAACAGTCCTAAGTTTGAAACAAGGTACTCGTACTATCTATGAGTACGAGTTAGATTTTAATAGACTGAGTCGGTACGCAGTTAAATTGATGTCAATCGAAAGGTCTCGATGTGAAAGATTTATAGAGAAGCTTTTTCTAAGGTCCAAGAAGATTCTATTAGACATGAACTTATCAGATTTCCAAGAGGCTGTGAATAAAGCAACGACTATGGGAAGAACATGTGCTTATTTTATTTGATTCGGGATTATTATAAATTCAAGGGAATAAGTTCCCGACAAATTGAAGGGAACTTACATTCCATGAATTTGAAGTCATTCCTGGAATGGGTTAGTTATTTGCATAGGATGCAGATGTAAAATGTAAGAAGAAAAGGTTGATACTTCAGGGACCCAATGGTTCTGAAGTAATCTTTATGGGAAAATTGACTGTTTAGAGTCAATAATTTCTGCAACGACAGCTCAAATGTTCTCATGTAATGGATATGAAGCATGTTTGGTTTATGTGGTGGATACTCAAAAGTCTCCTAAGAAGATTGAAGACAACCCGACTATAAAGGAATTTCCTGATGTATTTTCGGATGAGTTATCAGGGTTACCTTCAGATAGGAAAATACAGTTGGATTGATGTTATCCCAGCAATCAAGGAGGTATATCATTATCAACCAATATATGTCTTGTTCTTACCTTTTCCCCCTCCCAAATGTTAGTTTTTTTTAATGTTCTTTATCTTTCTGATTTATGTTTTGTTTCCTCAAGTGTGAAGGTTTTTCGCTGCCAATTGCCTCGTACTAGTCTTTATTATTCAAGTAAACCCCCTGAAGACAATGCGACTGACAAACCTTTAACCCCTGGAGGTAGCTTTGGATTCTTAATTTTACTGCTGAATTGTGAAATATACCTCAAATTTAATGACAAAATTGGATTTTTTGGCATATTACATCCATTTATGAGAATATAACTAAGTTTTTTAATGGTGTAAGATATTATAATCTCTCCATTCTTTCTGTACTTGATTAGAAGGGATGAGTTTTTCATTAAGTTACCAACTTTTGTTTTGAATTGTCTTAGGCAGGGCAATAGGGGAAAGTTGGAACAAAAATAAATAAATAAATTGAAAGACAGGAGAATGCATTTCCCTTTATTCGTTAGGTGGAAATAGAAGTAGGAAGGAAGTCCCTTTCATATAAATCCATCAAATTTAGTTCATCCATAAATGGGAGGAAAGCAGAGGGAAACTACCAGCACTCTGGATGTAGTTGTTTAATTCATCCTCAATTTCTTTATTTTCTTTGAAACAAACTGACTTCTTTTCACAATTTCACTACCTCTTCTTCATCCCCCCCCCCCCTTCCCCCCAAGATCATGTATATGCTGGGAAATTTGAGTTTTTTTCTACAAGTTCTTTGCAGATCTCTTGATTTGAAATTTCGAATAGACTTGAGAAGTGATTGAAAAAGGGAAGCTTCTTAAATTTTTGATGCGAAGTTCTTATTACCCATATTATTACTTAAAAAGGGAAAGTGAAATAACAAGGAAGAAAACGTTTTCCATCATAAGAATAGCAATTCTCGAGTGTATGCATAATGCAGTATGGTACTGCTGTTACTGTGAGTTCCAGTGCTGTTGGTTTCATGTTCTGTTTCTTGTTTTTAGTTCTGTTTATATGTCATTAAATACTGGCTTAAGTTGACATTGATGTAGGTTTTTCTTAATTGCCTTGTTTGTGTTTATGTGCACTCGATTTTCCCTTGATATTACTTTATAGTGATCACTTTATTCTAGGGGGTCAATACTAGCTTCTTGTTGTATCACTGCATTAGCCAATTCAAATTGGGTTCATCAATTCCATTCACTGGTAATGTGTTTTATCCTCGTGTAATCTTGTTGCAGCTCCACTCTGTAACTGATGTGGCACCTGGAAAGGAGATAAGTTTTGCAGTAGTTGCAAAGTAGAACGATATTGTTAACAAAAGCACCAGGTAGTTAGGGTTGTCAAATTCTAGTTATTTTCACTTGTCAGAAGTCTATTTACCCGCCTTTTTGTTGTCTTCCATTTCAGGTCATGCACTGGCGCTTGGATTATAAACTTGAATGTCAAAAGCTGAGTCTTTCACCTCAGTCCAGTGCCTGTCATGGTGGAATTGGACAAATTAAAGCCCCAATAGGCAAGTATTAATTGATATTGCCCTGGGTTATTGACTTGTAAATTGGCATGTTAATGGCCATTGACAATGCCTTCTGCCATTTTTTCCTGGGATAACTTTTAAGAATAGAGTGAACACGTATTTGAACTGCAGAGTCTAAACAAATTTTGGGTGAGGATCTTTCTGCATTCTCTCGTACTAAATTTTGTATTTTAAACAGTTGCAAGCAAGAGTTTATGGCCAGAGTATGAGATGAAAAATGAACACGAAAGTGAATATGATACAAAGATGTCTGGAGACCAGGGACATACTGAAAATTCATTGATAACCAGGAACAAGGTTGATGACGAAATGAAGTCACTTATGGATAATTTTGAGGTACTGATACCAGTACTGTTGGCTGTTGCAGTGGCATGTTAAGGAATTCTTGTTTTGAGTATCTTAATGCTTGTTTCCTTTGTTGCGTAGGGAGATGGTGACAAAAAGAGTTGGGCTTCCTTCCAAGAGCGGATAGCCAAGGCTCCTGAACAAGTTTTGAGGTGAGAGCTTGAACACTTTTTTGACATCACGTGCATCATACAACAGTTTAGGAGAAGCTATCAAAATTGCAGCAAATACTCGTGAGTTGTGACTCTGCCATTCTTAGTTTGCTTAAACCATAAAACACCATGCACAGGTTACAATACCGTAATATGCAGGATGGCATCTATGTTGCTCTGACTCTTCATTTTTCTTGAAGCATTTCTGTCCAACAATTGTGTCAGACTCATGGATATGGGGATTTGATCTCCAAATACATGGAAAAACTTTAAAAAAAATCTTATCATACACGTGTCTCACGCATATCCCTATCTGGCAGTTACATTCAAGTCTTGTAACATAGGATAGCTTTGTGAAAGAAGGCAACAAAATAGTTTATATAGACATGAAGCCTTCATTAAATCGTCTTGTTTAAGTAACAAATTGCCAAAGTTCATTCAAAAAGGAAGTTCATCCAAAGAAAACAAAGCTGAAAGCTGAAGATATTGCATTTAGAACTGCATATCCACATATTATTACTGGCATGGAATTTATTCCAATGGTGATATTAGGCTTTTTCTTTAAGGCCATTCCTTTGTTCTTTTATTACTTGATTTCTTATGTTCCGTGTTTTTTTTTTTGAAAATAACAGATACTGTAGGAGTGCTGGTTCTAAACCACTGTGGCCTATCTTAGGTGGTCGCCCTTGCAAGGCTCATATTCCCTTATGCAGCTATTGTGGTGGTCGCCTATGTTTCGAATTTCAGGTACGTGGTTATCCTACATTCATGGAAGCCCAGTTATCTATCAAGTTCAAAAACAAGAGAAAAAATATCAATTCTGCACTATAATTTTTTTGTGGATTTTTTGTTGTTGATTTTAGAATATTAATTCCTCCTTGAGGTCTCTATTTTCGCTTAAAAAGGAAATCTCTAATGCAAGTGCTATGCAAATTTGTTGTTCAGATATTGCCTCAGTTGCTTTATTTCTTTGGTGTGAAGAACGATGCAGATTCTCTGGACTGGGCAACGATCGCGGTATATACATGTGAAGCCTCTTGTGAAGGTGTAGGTTATAAGCATGAATTTTGCCTGGGTACAACTTGGTACTTCTTGTAGCGATGGTCTGTTTTCGCTAAAATATCGCTAAAATAAAAACGATGTTTTTTTGAAAGGTGTGTTTGAAAGGTGTTTGGATATAAAATATTTATTCCGTGGGGTTTACAAAAACCTTATAAAAATGGAGTCGCCACCGGCCACTTAGGTAGGCCGGACACCACAAAACCAGAGATTCAAAAGATAGGGTTCGGGAGTCGGTTACGGATGGGGAAGGATTAGCACCCCCACACCGCCCAAAAACTGGTACTTTAATAATTACCGCTTTATTAATATTGGATTTTCCAGATTAAAGTGACGATTACTTTAAATTTCGGTCATAATTGCGAATATATTTTAAAGGTCCCGTTATCCGAGAATAAACGCCCAACCACTATCACTACGCTTGATACTGGCCCCGCTTACGCTCGGATAAAAGGACACCGCATTAACAATTTATATCTCGATATGCAATTTTAATGGCAAAAATATAAAACATGGTAAAACATTTAAATTTAGTAAAGATTGACATACCAGAATACTAATTTAACATGAATGATATTTTAGACTAAAACATGTATATATATACATATTACTCTAAATAATAGATAAGAATAATTATAATATGTCAAAATATCAAGGCAGGAATAAGTATATATAGACGAACAGATATTAAGAAAAAAAAATGCATACTAGCAATAAAACATATTTCAACATATACGGGTCAACATATCATATAAAAAGGGTAAATATACTAACATGTAGCCCTAAAAAATAAGAAAGCACACACATGTAAAAATACTAAATATGCCATATATGAATTAACTAAAACATAACATACTTGATACGAATAACCGGATAAAAACATAAATATTATATTTAACACATATACATAAAAACATGAAATACGAGTCATATACGAGGGACATAAAATAAAATAATATCACTATATACGATTATAATACGAACAATAATATTTACAAATAAAATAGGACTGAAATGAAAGAAAAACAAAAGTCAGTGGCAGAATTAAAGAACAATAATATGTAATTTGGGGACGAAATTGAAAAACAAACAAAACCTATAAAGACCAGAATTGTAATTATACCAAGGGGCAGACCCAAAGTGAAAAATCCAAAAACGCGGGATGATTAAGGACGTAATTTTACCAATTAGAAACTGATTCGGTGTAATTTAGGGACTAAATTGTAACCTTTTGAAAAATCGGGGGACTGGGGTGATTATACCATGCGGCAAGACAAAAATGAAAATATTGAAAACGTGGTGGGATTAAGTGTGTTATTTACCCATTTCAAAAATAATAATAACTATATAAGGGCTATTTTCAGACCGAAACCAAGTTTTCCCCATTTTCGTTTCATTCTTCAGTTTTCAAATGGCCCGTGTTCATCTTTTTCTCTCATATGTTCTTACAAAACCCAGAACTCGGCGGCCGGCCGCCGTGTTCTCCGCCGCCGGCCGCCGCTAGGCTCCCAAAATACACCAAAACATTCCCCTTGTCGTCCTCAATACGAATCCGTGGTTGGATTCAGAGGATACCCTTTCTTTTACTCTAGATCTAAGAAATACGAACCCAAAAAAATATTTTTAGACCAAAATACAACTACAAAGGGTCTTCTCTTCCCTTTAGTTCACTGTTTGGCTTGTAGAAGCCGAGAGGTTTGTCACCGAGGGAAGGAAGACCCACGATAAGGCCGTAAGACTTACTTCCTTTTTTTTTTGTTTTTTTTTTTATTTCGTATATGCATGTAAAGAAACAAGTAAGAAAAAGAGACAAGTGTTTACCAATGGATCCCTTTTTTGATTATCTCGATTGTTTACCGTTTTTGGTTTTACAAGCTCTCTTCTTTTTTTTTACTACTACTCTCTGTTTTTTTCTTGCTAATCTTTTTGCTCGCTCGCTAAAAAATTCTACCCGTTACAACAGCCCGTTTCATATATATTACGCCTCTGTTTTTTTTTTGCAAGTTGTATATTCTTTTCGATCGACATTTGCTTGTTGTCTTTGGCATAATCAACGCGGGGACTGAATATCGGCGCGGTGGCGGTGTGGTCGATTCGCGAGGCGGACGTATTTTGGGCCGTTAGATCGATCCGATCTAACGGTCGAGATGGCTTGAAGAACGATCGGCTGGATGAAGCCTCGATCGATGAGACGGCGAGATTTCGCCACGTGGAGCTCCGCAGTCGAGGAGTCAGAACGCGTGGATCTTACGCGCGCGTGGGATATTAAAGCGTCCGCGCGTGGCACTCGAACGGTCCATATGTGTGGAGCACGCGCCTGGCAGATATTTTTGACCTTGGTTGCATCGTGGCCGTTGGATCAGATCTTGATCCAACGGCCCACAGTTACCTGCACGTTGTAATTAAATAGGATTCAGATTTGGGCCTAACGGGCCTTGTAATTGGATTTGTAATTGGACTGTAATTTTTTATTTGGGTTTAATATATTTGATTTTTCATTTTGTCAGCCCAATAATAATAATAGTATAATTATAACAGCAATACATATACATACGAAAATATACTTATATTACACGATCATTAATTAATATAATATTCTAGTATACGTACGTATAATCATACATATAATTAACATAACATCTAAATATTAATCAAATACGCTCATACTCTAGATACATACGCGACATACATACCCCCCTAATACGTATATATAGCTTATACATGCACACACCATCTTATATTAGTAACATTCATATAATAAATATACATGCAATATTAATATATTTACGAGTAAAAATGAGATATTTACGAGTAAAAATGAGTGATTACAGTTGCCCCTCTTTGCTTGTTCTCATAGAATGGGAAACAAAGCAAAGATTCATAAGCACTCATTTTTATCAGACTTCCCTGTTTGTAGCCTTGGAAAAACGAATTTTTTTGGACATTTCCGCTCTTCCTTGACTGAATCTTCAGGCTCGTAAGTTCTTCCTATATAGAGCTTCGTCACCTTCCGATCTTGGAGCTACAGGCTCTTTTCGACATAGAACCCTTCGCTCTCATTTTTATCAGACTTCCCTGTTTGTAGCCTTGGAAAAACGAATTTTTTTGGACATTTCCGCTCTTCCTTGACTGAATCTTCAGGCTCGTAAGTTCTTCCTATATAGAGCTTCGTCACCTTCCGATCTTGGAGCTACAGGCTCTTTTCGACATAGAACCCTTCGCTCTCATTTTTTTATCGACTTCCTGTTTGTAGCCTTGGAAAACGATTTTTTTGACATTTCCGCTCTTCCTTGATCAATCTTCAGGCTCGTAAGTTCTTCCTATATAGAGCTTCGTCACCTTCCGATCTTGGAGCTACATGCTCTTTTTCGACATAGAACCCTTCGCTCTCATTTTTATCGACTTCCCTTTTGTAGCTTTGGAAAACGAATTCTTTTGGACATCTCCGCTCTTCCTTGGCTGAATCTTCAGGCTCGTAAGTTCTTCCTATATAGAACTTCGTCACCTTCCGATCTTGGAGCTACAGGGCTCTTTCGACATAGAACCCTTCACTCTAAGACAATGAAGCTCGAGTCTTTCCTATATAAGACTCTTTGTTTTTGACACAACAGTTTCCTATATAACCCCGTGTCATAGGTGAATTGCTTTGACTGGGAGTTCTTCCTATATAGAATCATGAGTCTTCACCTTGGAGCCTTGATCCTTCCTATATAGAACCTTTGGCATCTGGAATCTCGAGCTACAGGTTCTTCCTATATAGAACCTTTTACTCTAAGATAATAAAGCTCGGAGCCATTCCTATATAGAACTCTTAAGCTTTCGACACAAAGAGATTTCCTATATAATCTTGCGTGTCATGGGTGAATTGCTTTGACTGGGAGTCCTTCCTATATAGAATCTGCGAGTCTTCACACCCCGGAGTCACAGTCCTTCCTATATAGAACTTTCAGCTTCTGAAACCTCAGAGAGAAGGATTCTTCCTATATAGAACCTCTCTCTAGAGCTTGAAAACATGTGCCTTCATGTAAAAACATTGTCTTCTTATTTGGGATTCACACCGTGATTGTCTCTTTGGATCTGCAGATACCTGTCCGAGATGAAAACAAAATGCTATGACAAATGAATGAATTGACATGCTCCTAATTCTAGTGATGCTTGACTACTCATGATGCATGAGAGTCAATCTCTGGGTGGGCTTGTTTTGGTCCTTATTTGATCTTGACGTCCGTTTTCTCCTTTTTTACGGGCATCGATACCCCGCTCCACTGTCAGGTTCAACCATCTCAATCTTTCTTTTTCTCCAATTATGATTTGGAATTTTAAAGCGCCCTTCCGGGTTTTCACTTTAAAGAGATTTTTTTTAGAGGGGTGCCCTTCTGGTTTTCACCCAGGAGATCTCTTTTGTTATCTCGTACGCCTTTCTTGAATAGATAGGACATGTGCCATTGGTTATCCTACCAGGTTGTTTGAAGCTTCCCGCCTTCCCTATCGACAGCCATTAGGGAACTAGAGGACGGAGTTAACATCGTTTTCTTTAATCACCTACATTTCCAAGGTTAAATCATAGTAATGCTCCGAAATCTCTTGTTTCATTATAAGCCTATGTTATCTTATTTGACTGAAATTGACAAGAAGGCTAGGAATGGATGTTCAAAATACGGTTTTATTATGATTAAGGGTTTGGGATATCTTAAAAAGAAAGGTATGACACACATGAAGATACAAAATCTCTCATTATCCTCGATATGAATGATACATGATCCTGTCAACTGGTGTAGAATTTTTTGCCTGAAGCTTCCTCTTCATGATGTTCATGGGGATACCCTTCTCCTCAGATATTCAACTTTTCAATTTACCCAAGCCGCCCTTTACGAGTTTTCAACTTGGGTCCTTCCTTTGCTTCAAGACGCCCGGTTTCGGGTTTTCGTCCTGAGCTCTCCAATTTTTTTTTATTTTTATTTTTAGAGATAGTATTTTTTGACGGCATCAGAATTTACGGGATTTTTAAGCTCGTCCCCGTCCATTTCTGTTAGGATCAGGGCTCTTCCTGAGAAGGCCTTTTTTACGACGTACGGTCCTTCCCAGTTGGGCATCCATTTACCTCGAGAATCTTTTTGGATAGGGAGGATTCTCTTGAGTACCAGATCCCCTTCTTTGAATTCTCTTGGGCGCATCTTTTTGTTGTAAGCCTGCACCATCCGTTTTTGGTACATCTGACCATGACAAATGGCCTTTAGTCTTTTTTCGTCAATGAGATTTAGCTGGTCGAATCTGGCCTGCACCCATTCAGCTTCTTCCAATTTTACTTCGTTTAAGACTCGGAGAGACGGAATCTCTACCTCAATTGGGAGTACTGCTTCGGTACCATACACCAAGGAGTAGGGTGTTGCCCCTGTTGATGTACGAATGGACGTCCTATAGGCGAAAAGGGAAAAAGGCAACTTCTCATGCCAATCCTTGTAGGTATCCGTAGTCTTCGCTATGATCTTCTTTATATTTTTGTTTGCTGCTTCCACTGCTCCATTCATTTTAGGACGATATACTGTGGAATTATGGTGTGTTATTTTGAATTGAGTGCACACGTCCTTTATCATTTTGTTGTTCAGATTGGAAGCATTGTCGGTGATGATCCTTTCTGGCAACCCGTATCGACAAATAATTTCCTTCTTTAAGAACTTACAAACCGTAGTCCTGGTGATATTGGCGTAAGACGCTGCCTCTACCCATTTAGTGAAGTAGTCTATGGCGACCAAAATGAAACGATGCTCATTGGAAGCTTTCGGATGGATCTGCCCGATAACGTCCATGCCCCACGCTACGAAAGGCCACAGAGAATTCATGGTGTGTAGAGGTGATGGGGGTGCATGAATTTTGTCAGCGTAAATTTGGCATTTGTGTCATTTCCTGGCGTAATCGATGCAATCTCCCTCCATGGTCAACCAGAAATAACCGTATCTCATAATTTTTCGGGCTATAGACAGCCCGTTGGCGTGCGTTCCACAGATCCCATCATGTACTTCGGCTAAGATTTCCTTCGCCTCCCGGGCATCCACACATCTCAGCAATGTTTGATCATGACTTTTCCTATATAGGATCTCCCCATCTAGGACATATTTTGTTGCCATTTTTCTGAGCGCTTTTCTGTCATTGTCGTTTGCCCCTTCTGGATACTTTTGAAGCTTGACATATTGCAGGATATCATAGTACCATGGATTTCCGTCAATCTCTTCCTATATACTACAACAATGAGCAGGCTTCTCAAATGTCTGCATCTCAATGGGTTTCATTTCTGCCCAAGTGTTTGTTTTAAACATGGATGCCAAGGTTGCCAATGCATCTGCCATCTGATTTTCTTCTCGGGGTAGGTAATTGAAGCTGACCTTTTCGAACTCTTTGACGAGCTCTTGGATCCATTCGTGATATTTGACCAACTTCGGGTCTCTGGTTTCCCACTCCCCGCACAATTGGTAAATGACTAGGGACGAATCTCCGAACACTCGAAGTTCCTTAACCTTTCTTTCGATGGCTGAGTTTAGTCCCATGATGCAAGCTTCGTATTCAGCTATATTGTTTGTGCAGAAGAATTCCAATCTGCTGGTGAAAGGATAATAGACGTCCTCAGGTGAAATTAGTACTGCCCCTATCCCATGTCCGAGGGCATTGGAGGCTCCATCGAAGTAAAGTTTCCATGGCATATCATCTGAAATCTCTTCTTCGGTTGTGATGCACATTAAGTCTTCGTCTGGGAAACTAAAGTTCAATGCCTCATAGTCATCCGAAGCACGACTAGCCAGGAAATCTGCTACGGCACTCCCCTTTACAGCTTTCTGATTAACATATACGATGTCGAATTCGGATAAGAGCATCTGCCATCGGGCCATCCTTCCCGTTAGTGCTGGTGCTTCCATTAAGAACTTTAATGGGTCTAGCTTGGATATCAACCAGGTAGTATGGTATAACATGTATTTATCTCGAGCCGTTTGGTAGCCCAAACTAGAGCACAAACACAGCTTCAGTCTTCAAGGGTACCGTGTTTTTATAATCATTGAATTTCCGCTTAGGTAATAGATGGCTTGCTCCTTTTTTTCTTGACTCATCGTGTTGCCCAAAGACACATCCCATTGAATTCTCAAGACCGTTAAGTAGAGAATTAGTGGTCGACCAGTCATGGTGCGACTAAAATTGGAGCATTTGTCGTACTTTTTGATCTTTTCTAGGGCTTTCGACATTCTTCATCCCACACGCCAGATTATTCTTTCTAAGAAGTCCAAGACCGGGTCGCATTGATTGGTTAATTGGGAAATGAAACGAGAGATATAATTCAGCCTCCCGTGAAACCGCGGACTTCCTTTTTTTTGTGCGGGGGGTGGTGAAAGGTCCTGGATGGCTTTCACTTTATCGGGATCAATTTCAATCCCTCTTCTCGCTTACTACGAACCCTAGGAGTTTTCCGGAAGTAACGGCGAAGGTACATTTGGCGAGATTGAGCCTCGGTTGGTACTTCCGTAGTCTTTGGAATAGTTTTCTCAAGTTACAGAGGTGCTCTCCCTCCTCGGGGGATTTGGCAATCATATCATCCACGTATACTTCTATTTCTTTGTGCATCATATCATGGAAAAGAGTCACCATTGCTCTTTGGTATGTTGCCCTCAAGTTCTTTAGTCCAAATGGCATCACTGATAACAAAAAGTACCCCACATGGTTATGAATGTGGTTTTCTCCATGTCGTTAGGATCCATCTTTATCTGGTTGTACCACGAGAAGCCGTCCATGAAGGAAAACCATGAATGTCTGCGCGTGTTGTCAACCAAATGTGTCAATATGTGGCAAAGGGAAGTTGTCTTTAGGGCTAGCTCGATTCGCATCCCTATAATCTACACACATACGAACTTTTCCGTTTTTCTTTGGTACTGGTACAATGTTTGCAACCCACTCGGGGTATTTGGCTACCTCCAAGAATCCAAAGATCAAATTGCTTTTTCACTTCTTCTCGATTTTTAACAACATATCCGCCTCATTCTCCGGTTATTCTTTGTCTTGGTTTGCACTCCGATTTTGTTGGCAATTTGTGCACCACTATGTCGGTGTTCAATCCCGGCATATCTTGATAAGTCCAGCGAAGACATCCTTGAATTCTGAAGCGGGGCTATCGGTTCATGCTTGGTTTTTGAGGAAATAGTCGTTCCTATTTTTATTTCTTTTCTCGCTTCTTCAGTCCCCAAGTTGACAATTTCTGTTTCTTCTTGGTGGGGCATAATCTGCCTTTCATCGTCGTCCACCATTCTCTTTAACTCTTCCGGGACCTCAATTTCTATTTCATCATATCCTCCTCAATTTCCTCTGAGACCTCGGGGCATTCAAATTTACTCCAGGATTGGATCCGGTATCATTCATATCGTCAATCATGAGCGACCTGCATTAAATGAGAATGAATTGCATTGGGAAAGAGACGGCTTTACATGAAGGGAATGAATATGAAGAGTGCATGAATGGAATAAATGAGACTTTGGTCATTTTTAAGAAAGTGGGGATATTTTCATTTTAATCAAAAAGTTAACATAGGTGCCCCATACAAGAGATCCCCATTGTCTATGGGCAAAAACAAAAGGTTGATTCGGAGCATTACTCTGATCTATTCCTAAAAACCACAGGTAGATCAATGCAGCTCCAGTTATCGAGTGTTTCCCCGGGATGGCAAGGGCGGATGTTGGTCAACATTTTGCTACCTCGGTCCTTTTCAGCTATCATGTTGATGTACATCCCTTCAAATGATTTACTGAGCATTTCCTCCTGGTTAAGTTCATCATTTTTCTTCATTGCCTCTCCAATATCTTGTCCTGGCTGGTAGAACCCTCCGGAGATGAAAGTGGCTTTCAAACTAGGAAATGACATCGACCTCCACGGAATGTCTTCTCCTTTAGATCTGGCTTTTCTTTGCTCCTCTTTTCTCTTATATTCTTCTTTCTTCTGTTGGACACTTGGTTGGTAACCCAGCCCGAAACGATCCTTCTTGGTTATCATATTCTTGGGTCTCAGGTTTCCTTGTAATTTCTTTTCCAGCCCTTTTCCTATTTTGGCTCCTCGGCCCAGAGTTTCTGCGACGGTCATCTTGGTACAATTAGATAACCTGGGGTAAGGGATCCGGCTTTCTTCTGAAACGAATGTGGCATTTACTAGTTCTAATGCTCGGAACGAGCATTTTGCGGCATCTTCATCATTTTGAATGTAGGGGGTGTCTGATGTCACGGAAGCAACAAATTCATGCTCTGCTTTTACGGTGACCAATTTGCCTTCAACTACAAATTTTAATTTCTAATGCAATGATGATGGGACAACTCCTGCGGAGTGGATCCAAGGTTTTCCCAATAAGCAGCTGTAAGATGATTTTATGTCCATCACCACAAAATCGATCACATATTCAGTTGGTCCGATTAATAGGGGCACCTCAATTTTCCCCATTGTTCCTTTTTGCGTACCATCAAAGGCTCTTACCGAGTTGTAGCAAGGCTTTAGGTGCGAACCATCTATTGGCAATTTTTGCAGGGTTACCATAGGCAAGACATTTAATGCTGACCCGTTGTCGATCAGTACGCCTGGTAATACATACCCTTTGCAGTGGGTAATAATGTTAAGGGCTTTGGTAGACCCCATTCCTCCCTCCGGGATCTCATCATCACTGAACGTGATATGATTATAGGCAGTAATATGCCCTACTATCGTGTCCAGGTTTGTTCTGAAAATGTCCTGGGCACAAAAAAAGTTTGATTCAGCACCTTCAATAGCGTCTCCGATGCTTCTCTCGAACTCAAGAGTAATTCCAAAGACCGTGATCCTGGCCGGTTGTTTCCGTAGTTGTTCCACTACACTGCACTCGCTATGTCTCAAGAACTTTAGAAATTCTTTGGCCTTTGGGCCTCGATTCTGTTTCATTTATCTTTTGGGGAGGTTCTTCTCCAAATATCTGCGTAGGGCTAATCACTGTATTCTTTCCCCTATCTTTTCAGCTGCTCTCAAAGCCTCGGAGGAATAACATCGGCCGCTCCTTTGTGAAATGGCCTGCTTCACCAACGCTTCACATTGTTCGGCTTTGTTGATCTTCCAAACGTAGACTCTTTTACCTGCTCGTGTTCTGATTTTTCTGGCATGGACACATTCGCGGCATAATTCCAGGGAATTTGTCGCATGTCTTTGAATGGGAATGGAGATGGTGCTATAATGACGATCTTGGGATTTATTTTACTGGTTTCTCCTTGGGAGACACCTGCATTCCCTATCCTGGGAGAGATGATAAAAGGTCTATCCTTCCCGTATCTAGTTTTGGGGCTATCTGTCATGTGTACGTCTGATCCCTTCCCCATGGGTTCCTCAAAGAATTCAATTTGTTTTTCATTCATCAACTTCTGCACCAATTTCTTGAACTCTTCGCATTCTTGGATATCATGCCCTTCAGTATGATGGAATTCGCAATATTTTCCGCATTCTTTCTGCCTTATTATCATGCCTTTGTTGATCACACGAGCCATGCATAATTGTTGAAATACCCACCGTAAAGGAGACTTGACTTCTGACACGTCATCCTTTATCCTCCTGGTAAAGCATTCTTCTATGACGTTTACCCCTCTGTTCCCATGATTAGGCAGCGGGTTGTTGGCTACGCTAGGCTCTTCAAACTTCAATATCCCGGAATCGATTAAGTTCTGTACAAGCTTTTTGAAGGCAAGACAGTTCTCAGTGGGATGTCCAGGGGTACCGCCGTGATAGATGCAATGCGCGCTTGGATTATACCAAGTCTGCTTCATACAATTGGGAATAAAGTTCTCCTCTCTTTATCCTTTCTGGTGACTCTCTCATCTCTTTGATTCGAATTTTGTGTTTTTCCCACAGGTGCTTGTGGCTGTGAGACTGTGAAGTTCTTCGGGGCGGTATAGGCGCTGATGGTGTTTACTTCATTTCTCTTGTTGTACTTTCGAGACCCTTCCCCACCATCAATTCTGCCGCTCTTAATTGCCAGTTCGAGAGACTCTCCAGTCCTGATCAAGTCGGCAAAACTCTGTGTTGTGTTATTAATGAGACGATCGAAGAGTGCCCCTTTCAGAGTGTTGACAAATAATGGCGTGATTTCATGCTCCGGGATAGGTGGCTGGATTTGGGCGGCCACTTCTCTCCACCTCTGGGCATATTGTCGCAGGCTTTCATTGGACTTTTGCCCCATATTTTCTAACATGATTCTGCTAGGGATCATGTCTGTTACATGTTTGTATTGCTCGAAAAATGCTTTAGACAAATCTTTCCATGTCTTGACATTTGCTTTGCTTAACTGAGTATACCAACGTAACGCCGCTCCAGTTAGACTATCCTAGAAACAGTGGATCAGTAGCTTTTCATATTTATGGTAAGCCGCCATTTTTCTGCAATACATCGTTATGTGTGCAGAAGGACATGTGGTTCCGTCATATTTATCGAACTCCGGCGTTTTGAATTTTGGTGGCACGACAAGATCGGACACCAGACTTAGGTCGCTAGCGTCGTTTCCTGATTCTTCATTTGATTGTAACGCTTTAAATTTTTCTTCCATGAGGCGAAATCTTTCTTCCCACTTTCTTTCTACCTCATTCCGGATCCTTTCGACCATGTTTAGGTCCGGCACTTCTTCTTCATAAAGTGCTTCGGTATCAAGGGTTGAGTCTCAGGTGCCCCTACTTGAAAGCTGGAAGACATTCCTGTAGGGTCAATATACACCCTCCTAGCCTGGTTTGGTGCAGTTGGTTGAACCTTGTAGTGAGCCGGGGTACCTTCTGGCTCTGGGATATTTTCTCCTTCTACTCGTTTTCCAAGACTTTTTGCCAGCAATGCCGTTATGTCGGATACTATTGATGTTTGTGATCAGTGCAATCTGATCACTAAGGCTTCTCTGGGCCTCTTCAAGCCTTGTCTCAAGCTCCCTTTGCCCTCTTTCTAGACTGATTATTCTTTCTTCCATGAGTTTTCTTTGTAGCCGGGTAAAGTATAGGTGATGAATGATTGGGGTTAACACTACATAGAATGCCACAATATTCATATTGTTAATATGGTTGCAAAAAATAAATGCATGTACAATGATGCAAATGTTATGATGCAAATGCAAAAATCATGCAGACAAGGTACTGATTCCGCTGGTAATCACCCTTTTGAATTACTTTCACGGGAATTAAAGGGTCTTGATTACAACAAAATTCGTGTTACAAAGTAAAGATCCCTAGTACAAAAGATCTAATTATAACACAGAATCCTATAGATAGATTCTAGCTCTATCTCCTAACTTTCCAATTGCCTTGAGCAGCTTGAGGAACCTAGGAGCTTCTTCCATTCCCGGGGCTATAAAAGGTCGGAGTGTCTCACCCTCGATAGCTAAATCATTTACGTGTCCGGCGACTCGCTGTATGTCCACCATTAGATTTGCGTAGTCTTGGTCTCATCTGTACCATTCGAGCAGCGTCGCGTAATCTCTTCTGCCAATAGGTGTCCCCTCCGGCTGCCGCTTCCTCGAACACATTAATTCTTTCCTTATAATCCTCCACAACTGCTTCGAGGGATCCGATTCGTGCTTGTAACACACCCACTTCGCGTTCTCTTTCTTGCAGCTCAGTAAAAATTATTCTGTGGCGATACATTCAAGTGAGTGTTCGACTTCCTCTACCTTTCCTTTTAATTCATCATTTTGACTTTGGCTTTGCCCCAATTTTTGAACAGTGTCATCGTACAGTTTCTGCATCTCTAACAGTCTATTTCGGCTATTAATGGATTTTCTTTTCCATACGGCGACACTCTCTCTCTCTCATGATGAACAACCTGTTTTCCCCTGCTGATTTCTTGTCGAACCTTTCTTTCTCTTGATCAATGGCCTTCTTGGCGGACCGTTTTTCTTCCTCCATAGCCAAACGGTAGCTTTCAATCTCTTTCTCGATCGCTCTTTTGTTAATTTCTCGCTCTTCTTCCACCAAACGGATGCCGTTCATTCTTTCTCTTTCCACAGCTATGAACTGACTCCGGTCGGCCTTTTGTATTTTTGCCTGTAATAGGAGGGCATCTTTTTGATAAATAGTGTTCTTGTCACTCAAATCTGTATTTAATTTCTTCAGTTGCCTAATGATCCCATCCCGCTCGTCAACTTCTAAGCTTGCTTTATAGAGCTCGCTCGCATGTTGGGTCTGTTGGATGTCCATTTTCTTTTTAACTTCCTCGAGTTCACTCCTTAAGATATCGGCTTCGACGGTATCACCCTTGTGAAGCTCTTGAGTGACACTCGTTGGTCCTTGATCGATTCGGAATCACATTATTAAGCCTCAAACGTCTCCAAAAATCGTAATCTGGGGGTAGTCATGTGCTCGGTATCTCCTTCCACCCCGATCCGATAATGATGATCCCAGCCCCCTCATGATGGTCTGAAATTTTCCTTTGAATTCTCCTTTGAAAAGAAATTCAGTTTGGCTTAATCCGGCGGTATTGGGAATGAACTGTCGTGATCCGAACTGCCGAGACACTAAAAGTGGAGCACAAGCGATCCCTCCATGTAATCCTAACATCATCAGCCAGTTGAAGTCACCACAACTGTATAGAAAATAATTAACTTTTCCGAGCCATGAGACCCTCCATGCTATGTCCTCATCTCGAATGTTCCTGAAGAAACTGGTCCACATTTTTGTTTTCAAATCTTCTCGCCATTCCTTTGCTAAGTATTCTCGTAAAGGCGAAAAAACTTGGAAGGATATCCCCGGCAGGACCCGCGTCTACGTCTTCCACATGTGACTCTGGATCCATACTTGTAATAGTTGTGCGCAGCCTTGAAAACGTCCTTCTTCATGCTTCCGGCTAGCGTTTAAAGAAATGAAAGTCTCGACCAAGATTGCTGGTACCGGGTTTGCTCTCCGTTTCACCCGCTCAAACAAATCCAGAATGGCTATATCAATGTTCCCGAGTACTCTGGGAAAGATCACCAAGCCATATATTCCTAAAGCAAATAGGTCCATTTTCTTTGCCTCGTCTGGATGTGTCGATATGATGTCCCGAATACTCTCCCATGCAAAGACTGTATTATCTCCTCGGATTTGAAGGAGGCCACTAACCCAATCGTCACTCATTCCCGCAAAGGTTTTGAGTTTCGCAGTGTAATTCGATTCCTTGGAGGCTTCGCGTAGATCCAATCTTCCCGGATATTTTTCTGGTTAAGTAAAGCGTGTACTCTTCTACAGTAGGCATCATGTCCTGCCCATTGAAGGTGAAGCGAAAAAAAGCCGATTCCGTAATCGGACTATAGCTCGGAGTAGGGGCTGGTTAATCCGAACATATAATAGCTGTGCGATGTCGCCATAACTATCGCTAAATAAGTCTTGTAGTCTTCGGTCCCATCTTTCCCAAATGCTTTGAAGATCCCACAAGTCGCTTACGTTGGAGACTCACATAGGTGTATCCAGCTATTACGCGTTCGTTAGGCAGACTGTCCCCTTGGATTTTCTGGTTGACCTCTGACCAATGTCTGACTGACAAATTAAGCTCTTCTTTCCTAAGACACATTTTTTCCATAGTGAAAGACTTTCTGATCAGGCAAACCACTTGATCCAGTACCTTTATGCGATGCAAATGCAATGATGTATGAGAAAAAGAACAAAAGCGAAAAGAAAACAAGTCAATGCAGATAAAATTGATAAATATATAAATAAAATGACAAAATTAAAATGAATAAACACACAAAAAACAACCCTATTTATCCCGTCTAAAACCTAAGGTTATCCGCATGGCTCTAACAGAGTAGGTTTCTATGTTCTCTACATGCAGTTTTGGTTCTAGGAGGTACCCGAATTGTCCTTGCTGTCCTCTACTAAGAGTAGCAAGGCCCCCGATCATCACCCATTATAGGCTCCTTTCAACCGGGTTCAATTCAGGGGGACCCATTCGCTTATGCCCGCATTTGAAGAACGATATCCTTACGAAAGCATAAGGTACTCGAGCCCCGAAGGTACTTGCTAGGCCCATACGGGAGAACGATATCTCCACGAAAGCATTAGCGTTTTCCCCCCACTTAAAAAGGACGGGTTTATATGCCATATTTTAAATGCGTTAAAATAAACGCGCAATTATGACCGAATGTTAGTTTAATAGTCACTTTAATCCAGAACTTCCAATATTAGTAAAGCGGTAATTATTTTAAAAGCGACTCTCATTTGTTTTTTGTTTTTTTTTAAAAAAAACAAAAATTATCCCCAGTGGAGTCGCCATCTGTAGCGATGGTCTGTTTTCGCTAAAATATCGCTAAAATAAAAACGATGTTTTTTTTAAAGGTGTGTTTGAAAGGTGTTTGGATATAAAATATTTATTCCGTGGGGTTTACAAAAACCTTATAAAAATGGAGTCGCCACCGGCCACTTAGGTAGGCCGGACACCACAAAACCAGAGATTCAAAAGACAGGGTTTGGGAGTCGGTTACGGATGGGGAAGGATTAGCACCCCCACACCGCCCAAAAACTGGTACTTTAATAATTATCGCTTTATTAATATTGGATTTTCCAGATTAAAGTGACGATTACTTTAAATTTCGGTCATAATTGCGAATATATTTTAAAGGTCCCGTTATCCGAGAATAAACGCCAACCATTATCACTACGCTTGATAATCGGCCCGCTTTACGCTCGGATAAAAGGATACCGCATTAACAATTTATATCTCGATATGCAATTTTAATGGCAAAAATATAAAACATGGTAAAACATTTAAATTTAGTAAAGATTGACATACTGTAATACTAATTTAACATGAATGATATTTTAGACTAAAACATGTATATATATACATATTACTCTAAATAATAGATAAGAATAATTATAATATGTCAAAATATCAAGGCAGAATAAGTATATATAGACGAAACAGATATTAAGAAAAAAATGCATACTAGCAATAAAACATATTTCAACATATACGGGTCAACATATCATATAAAAAGGGTAAATATACTAACATGTAGCCCTAAAAAATAAGAAAGCACACACACATGTAAAAATACTAAATATGCCATATATGAATTAACTAAAACATAACATACTTGATAATGAATAACTGATAAAAAACATAAATATTATATTTAAAACATATATACATAAAAACATGAAATACGAGTCATATACGAGGGACATAAAATAAAATAATATCACTATATACGATTATAATACGAACAATAATATTTACAAATAAAATAGGACTGAAATGAAAGAAAAACAAAAGTCAGTGGCAGAAATTAAAGAACAATAATATGTAATTCGGGGACGAAATTGAAAAACAAACAAAACCTATAAAGACCAGAATTGTAATTATACCAAGGGGCAGACCCAAAGTGAAAAATCCAAAAACGCGGGATGATTAAGGACGTAATTTTACCAATTAGAAACTGATTCGGTGTAATTTAGGGACTAAATTGTAACCTTTTGAAAAATCAGGGGGACTGGGACTGTGATTATACCATGCGGCAAGACAAAAATGAAAATATTGAAACGTGGTGGGATTAAGTGTGTGATTTACCCATTTCAAAAATAATAATAACTATATAAGGGCTATTTTCAGACCGAAACCAAGTTTTCCCCATTTTCGTTTCATTCTTCAGTTTTCAAATGGCCCGTGTTCATCTTTTTCGTTTCAAGAACTGAATGAACCCTCAAACTCCAGCACCACGCCGCTGCATCAAACCTTCTTCGATCCATCACCACCATTATTGGTAACCTTCGATCAATTCGTCTTGACTCCCGGCCGCCGCAGGCGACACCGACCACTGTCACCTTAACTTCGATCATCCCTGACCTTACTCCAACGGTTGTGAAGCAATTTTCGGCCACTTTGCCAAAACCCTAAAAAACTAGATTTTCACCCAAACTTCCCTAAATCTACTCGACTCAACAGGGCCACCCATGTCCAAACCTAGAATTACCCAAAACCTCATGTTCAACTTCGACCAAAGACCTAAGCATTCCGGCGACCAGAGATAAGCTACATCGACCTCTATTTTATATTTCCATTTAGGTTTCCCTCATTTTAAACTACTAACTAATGTTTTTTGGTAATTTGCTTGCAGGAAAAAAATAGGAAGAAGGAAATTATCTTCCAGTGAAAGGTTGATGTTTTCGGCAATAGAAAAGTATTGACGATCATCATCTTCGACAGTTTCTTCACTTTCCTGCATCTTTTCGGCTTCTCAAGTGAGCACTTCTCTCTCTCCTCTAATTATTTTTAATTCTGATAATTATTAGCTCATTAATTGTCATTAAATTTTGACATTCTCTCTCTTTCCTTTTATAGGTGGTCAGAATTATGACATCACGGCTTACATCATATAGTCATGTCACCCAACAGCTGGCACCAGCTATCATTTAAGAAAGAACAATCCGTGTATTAGCTAGGGGACCAATGGGAAGTTGCCATGTGGCAAAGTTTGGGTGGAAATTTTAAATTTTGTGCTTGTTGGGTTGTTGGCAGTTATAAATGGCAATAAAATGGGCAGAAAACATTATAATAGGCTAGAACAAGACTTTGGGCTTGTATCTGGGCTTTTGGATATATGTATTGGACATTTATATGAACATTTATTTATTTATTTATTTAAAAGACTATTATATTATTACTATATTTATCTATTTTTATTTATTTTTTAAGAGAAAATTATTATATACGTACCACCCCAGGTAAAATTCGGGTATTACATAAAGGAAGATAAGTAACAATAGAAATGGATCATCTTGGTATGTGGACTACTAGTGGACTACCAGATGCAACAAGGTCAAAACATAGATGGTTCAATTACAATGAATATCAAGATTATCTTACTCACTCTCACCCTAATCTCCACTAAAGACTCATACAAACACATTTACCGCACCTTCCAGCGTCGACAAATAATATATGTACTTGAACAGGTAAACCAAATTATTTCGTGTTCTCACCCAACTTCCATTATGATGCCTGTTAACCTGAACTGTCATCGCACCTTCCAGTGTCTATGTTTGCATTTAACACTTCTGTGCAAAATATCTGCAACCCCCTTAGCCCGGCCTAGCCAAAATCAAACTATGTGGATCACATTAAGTTTGCCGAAGCAAACCCAAGCTAATAACTTAAACTGGTTCCATTTTTTTACCCTTTTTATATTGTCTAAATGCAACAAATTAATTTCCTACGGTGAATATACTTCAGCGAAAACGTTACATTGAAATTAGATTTCAAAACAGGATTCAATTACTCAAAAAATGCACTTTAGGGACCAAAATGTAATTTTCACAAATTACAGGATCTTTATTAAAATTTAGGTTACCAATCCTTTATTCGTCCAATCCATGCTTACATGTTAAATTCCAGATCAAACAATCATTTCAATTCATTCAATCGCATACGTAACATTCAGGGACTAAACTGCAAGATTTCCAAACTTTAGCAAACTGATATGCACAAAATCAACATGACGTACAGATACGGACAAGCCTGTACCGATACGTTTTAACGAACATAACGACTACTTGTACCGATACACGTACATCCATATCGATACGGCGTGTTGACCCACCCGTATCGATACGGTCTTGATCCCATACTGACCCCCATTGTGATTTCTCAAAAACTCAGAATCCCAATAACCCAATCACGTACCGGTACGGTACCCTGTGTATCGGTACGACTCTTTAAAAATGAAGGGGGCGTACCGGTACTCAAACCCGTGTACCGACACTAGAACAAAAATTCCTCAAGGCGTACCGATATTGTAATACCCCAAAATTTACTAAGTTGATTAAGGGTCATTTAGCACTAAGATAATAGCTTAAAAGCTAACTTAGTGACTAAAATGACAAAAATGCGAAAGTTAGGATTTCTTTAATTATGGGTTTTGGAAAGGAAATTTCGAAGGTTTAAAGGTCTCATGTGATAGATAGTGAATTGAATAAGGTATTCTTAAAGTTTGGTTGAATTCCAAGGAAAATTGGAATGGGAATTGAAGTTTAAAAAGGTAGTGACCAAAATGTAAATTTTGAAAATTTTATGGCTAAAGTATAAACTTTGGAAAAGTTTGGGGACTAAAGTTGTAATTTCCCAAAAGTTAAGGGTTTTTATTTCATAAATAAACAGATCACCTAAGGGTGTGAATCGAATGCGGAATTATTGGTTCGATCTGATACTTCGATTATTGGGAAAATCACAGTTAAAGTTTAAGTGGAATTCGGATACCCGGACCGAACTAGAAAATTTTGAAATTTTTCCATATGATAGAGAAAGGTTATAAAAGTCATTTCCAAGTCTTGGAAATATTTTTAGTTATATTCAAGATGAATCCTACAGTTTATTTCTGAGTAAAGGATTATTTATCGGTATATTGGATCAAATGGAAATTTTAGAGACTGGTCCAAAAGCTATGGAAAAGTCATAAAATTTTATTTTATGAATATTTTATTATGGTTGGTTGAATTCTAACTAGATTTAGTTAGATTTTAATGGAATGGCAATTTGGAAACAAACTAGTAAATAAAGACAAGTTGGAGGGCAAATTGGTCATTTGGCCCCAGTGGCAATTTTGAAATATTTAAAAAGTTATAAGAGAAATTTTGGAAAGAGAAAATGGAAGATTAAATCTTGACCCTTGATTGATGATAAAATCAATCTTAACCATTGGATAAAAAGGCAAAATTGTAATTTCACTATTAAATGAACTTAATATTCATTTAATAGATATATGTGTAACATAATGGTGAAAAGATGAAGATTTTTTTCATCTTTTCCAGCAACAAACGCGAGGGCTAGGGAAAGAAAGAGAAAAAATTTTCCAAGCTCGATTCAAGCTCCGAAACTCGGTTTTCAGGTAATCTCTTCAACTACAAAGTTGTTCTACTCTTCAAGCTCTATCTTTTGATATCAATAATTCATGGAATCCATTCTTGATTGATGAGAATTTATATGAGAAAGAAATTAGGGTTTATGGATCAAATTAGGGCTTTTGAGATTTTATGATTCCTTGATTGAATTTAAGTTGAAATCAAGCTAGTATGATGTTAAAATCATGATATTGAGTTGGGATTTAAGTTTTACATGTTTTGGTTATTATGAAGATGATTAGGGTTTATGGATTTAAGTTTAATTTAGGGTTTGCGATGTTGAAATAATGATCTAGTAAGCTTGAATTGTTGTTTGGAAGCAAAACCCCAAGTTAAATTGTGTAGAGACCATTTCGGCAACTTGAAAATTTGAAGGACCAAATCTGAATTTTTAGAATTTGGAGTGTATTTGTGTTATTAATAATGTTAGAGATAAGAAAATGAAGTTAGAATGCCAAATTGATGTTGAATTGAATTAGTGACCATTTTGACAATTTGTCAAAGTTAAGTGACTAAATCGAAATTGAAGTTTTGTATGGGGGTTAAATCTGATTTTTAGTTGTAATAATTGAATTAAGGTAGTAATGTTGAATTGAGGACCAAATTGCAAAGTTAAGAAGCTTGAATCCTTATCTTTGCATTTCAGCGACTATTTCGGTAAAGAAGGAAAATTAAGGAGAATTATTGTGAATAATTATTTGGTGAAGAATGTGGTGAGTTGGTGGTTTAAAGCTAGTGATTGGACTAATTTGAAAAGTATAAAAGTAAGGAGAAGTTAGTACAAAAGTTGAAGTTGTTTATGGAAGCTGTGTAGAAAAACTGGTTTATGGTAGTAACTTTGAAAATTCACCATAAATTCTAAAAAAATGGTTAGATGGTGAATTTTATACCGATGTAAAGATTTGTTCGTCTAGTTTCGTGTACAACAAACGGAATCTGATTTCGAGTTTCGAGTCAAAAGATATGAATTTTTAAGTGAGGAAAGGTCAGAAAACAGAACACCAGTCTGTTCCAAATTTCAGCACTGTAACTGGCTTTGAAAATTCGCCATAAATCGTACAAGTTGAATTTGGGCTATTAATTTATATGATTGAAAAGCTTATCGAATATAGTTTCTTTCAAAACAAACGGAGTCGAATTCTGAGTTATATATTATTTTATAGAAATATTTCTTCGAAGGTACTGCAAACTGTCAGAAAATGAGAATTGATACATTTTGTATCTAAGGTTGATTAGTAAGATTGAAAGGGGTTAATGGAAGTTCAAAGTGGTTACTAAGGACCACAATGAATTTTTGAACAATACAAGGAAGAAAGGAAAACGTTTGGAGATTTTGTATTTGAATGATTATTTTGGACAATATGTCTAAGATATTATTAGATTGGGATCTAACAAATATTTTACTTATTTGAATTATGAAGTTAAGTTCGAATTAAGGGAGGTTCGAGGTACAATGAATGAAAGGATCAAAGAGGACTTAGTGAGGCATACTAATAAATGGCCCAGGTGAGTGCAATGCATACATAACATTATACATGGATGTTTCATACATCACCGGTAGGACTTGCGATGAGTCTACCTGGTTTATATATTGTCATGATATTTATGTCATTGATCATATATTTGACATATTTTAAATATGTCAAATGTTGAAAATAAATGCATTATCACTAGTTATTGATGATGGTATATTATGAATGTTATTTCAGCTATGAACTGTTAAATGTTGATATATATTGATATATGTTGCCATTGATGACTTAAATGATGAAATAAAGCCCAATGTATGATATAGAGGTTCGATGGTATAGTTGGATATCCATAGGGTCATAAACAGCTGTATAAATATTCTAAGCACTTCAGGTAAAGTGCAAATATTATAAATACTCATTGAGGAGTATACTCATGCATGGTTTGAGTATACGGACTTACTACGGGTGCTAAACACTTCGGTGTAATTTCATAAAAACTCAATGAGGGATATATTGTATACTCCGGTAAGTATACATAAGCACTTCGGTGCTAAGCACTCCCGGTAGAGTGCAAATAATATACATACTCAAGAAAGGTTGGGTATGGGGGGATGACTCGTGCACATAGAATCTCTTAATTCGATACCTTGGGCTAAATAAATTGAAAGAAATAAAAAAGAAACATGAAGATAAGCTTGAAAGCTTGCAGATAGAAATGGGAAAAAGGTATTGGTAAGCATTGAAAGCTTACGGATGGAATGGCAACGGTATTGGTAAGATCTAATCTTATCACTTTGATATACATATTTATTTATGTTAACGAGCATATAATGGTAAGGTGATCATATGCATTGTTAATCATTAATATTGATACTATGACAATTGCACCTGAATTCGAATTATTGCCTCACTAAGTAAATACTTAGCGTGTAACTGTTTTACACATGAGAAAGAAGAAACGGTTGGAGTAAGGAGCATAAACGGACATCATCAATCAATAACAGGTACATCAGTATCAGTAAGATATCTTTTGACACTGTTTGATATTTACTAGTTGACATGTATATTAAAATGATATGACTGCTCTGATAGAATTTGTATTTTATGTGGTATCTGGATGAATTTTAAATCAGGCAGTTTTATTAATTATATAAAGTTAAATTAAATTAATAGGTTGCTACCTGAAATTAAAATCGATTTGAAGATTAAAATATTATATTTAAACTATACGCGATTAACTACATTTGTAAATAGAAACTAAATATATCGTAATATTTTTAGAAGAATCAAAATTTTTACCGAGTTACAAATGTAGAGGGATTTACAAATGTTTTGTGATATCTCTGACTCGTATTCAGCTATGAATAAGGGAAAGGGGTATTATAGATACCCTTTGTTAAATTTCGATGAAATAAGCCTCTCCAGACCCGCGTACTGATCTTTGGGTACCCGTACCGATATACAGTGGCCTGTAATGATCTCTAGGTCTAACATATGACTCTTTGGCTCACTTCAATGAACTTTAAACCTCTCCTAAACAACATATAACATCAAAAGCATGCTTGACAGCAACATTCCAACATTTTAAGCAATCCTAACAAGTCTAACATGTTCAGCTATATCATCTAGAGGCGTGCTTCCTACTCAACATTCAAACATAATTTCCAAACATATCTCAAACACTTTAAGCCTATTACAAAACCAAACCAACATTTAGAACTTGCACAAACAGGGAGTTTAGCAAACAACCCTCCCAAACAACAAACGACCACATTGCCTTTATTACTACAAGTCTATTTCGTAATCGTAATTTCGCAAAAACAAGTCCTTAGATTTCCCTTCATTTGCTTGTTGCCTCCAACCTTTAATTCTCTGCATTGATGGAAAAAGATAGCGTAAACACACTAGGCTTAGTGAGGAGGGCTCTAAAACAAAACACCATCAATGCATTTAAAACCGTTTTACTATCCTTTTTGAAAAACCACTTTCCAAAACACTTTACAAACATCATTTCAACATCATGCCTTATCAATCCATGCTCCTAACATATCCAAAACATGCATATTAAATCATATGCAACATGTATCATGGATCAACAGCAAAATCCCATTTCCTACCCTCAATTTAAGCTTTCCCATGCATACTACCAATGCAAGGCTTAAAGAGTAAAATATGTTTGAACCAACACTTAACATCATAGTCCATCCTATGATACATCATCAATTATATTGGCTTACAAGTGATTATTATTCAAATTCCACTTTACAAGATATAACATCGGATATGTGGATTCAACAAGTGTTCCCCTAACACTTAACATACAATCTACCGACATCTTAAGGTTCACACACGGGAGTTTTCGGTACCCTCAAACCCCTATACCGTTGTGACACCCGCGGTGGTGGCTAGATGTATAGCGCACTAACAGGAGTCTTCGGTACAAAGATTAAAATCCCTCAACCGTTAGGGTACTTGGATGGAGTTTTCGGTACTCCGAATCTAAACCCCTCAACATCCAAGGTGACTTTTTATAGTGCACTATCAATCCTATGGCCGACCAACTATATCCGATAATATTTCCAAAATCTTTTCATACCATCACTTGCCAATATAATTCATTTCATTAACATCAACTCAGTGTTTTCATATGCATCATCAAAATCATTTATCCAATGCATCATCCCTGCATTAATCAATGTTCAAAAACATTATCAAAACATGCATTAACTCACAATGCATCATCATCATTATTTAACCAATTTCCAGTATTAAACCATGCTCAAAACATGCATATATAGTGAGTAGTTAAACCATTAAAAACATCACACAAAAACCAATTGCCAAATCGAGTTTGAGAGAGAGAATTCATCCTTTACTTACTTCCGAGTTTAGATCAGCATTTCAAGCTTGATCTAAACCCCCAAACACAATTTTCAAACCTTTGAAAAGCTAAAAAACATGTTCTCACTCACCAGCATTCAAAGCCTCGCTTGCCGATACGGCAAACATGCCTCCAAAGCTGTCGAAATGTCCGTTTAAGCTTGAAGACCAACCTTCCCTATTTTAGCCATCACAAAATAGAGGTTTCAATGCATGAAAATGCATTCAACATCCCAATAACATCAAATTGAAACAATCCTTATCAATTTCTCAAATAATTACCCTTCCATACTAACCGAAAACATCACCAAACAACTCACCAACTTTATATTTTAGTCACTAGAAAAACATATTTTACAATCTTTTCGTAAATGTCCCATGTACGGATTCAAAGATTGGACACAAGTAGTGATGTTCTACAATGGAGTCAACACACCAACTAGGATGATGCTAAATGCCTCGGCGAATGGCACACTCCTAGACAAATCACCTGAAGAAGCCTTAAAGATCTTGGATAGATTGGCCAATAATGATTATCAGTTCTCAACTACCATGAGGGGACTGGCAAGGCGACATGCCACGAAAATTGAGCTTGATCCATCAGAGGCTATTTCGGCATAGTTGGCCGCATTAACCAATATGGTTAAGAACTTGTAGCGACCCAATAATACACAGAAGGTTAAGTTAGTAGATTCATTATGTGATTCTTGTAATAATAACCATGACTCTTCTGAGTGTCCACAGAACCCAGAGTCTAATTTTTATATTAGAAACTACAATCGAAACAACAATCCATATTTCAATACATACAACTCAGGGTGGAAGAACCATCCCAATTTTTCATGGAGTAACCATAACAATTTCAACAATATATCTCACCAAACCACTAAAGCATCAGGATTCTGACAGAACATGCCACGACAACATAATCAATTGACACAACAGTTGTCACCAATTAGTTCTTTAGAAACTACTTTAAATGCTTTTATGCTTTAAACTGAATCTTATATGTCTGAGACTAGTAATTTCATGAAAAAGACTGACTCTTTTATGAACAAGACGGAAATTTAGATGCAGAGTCAAGAAGCAACAATCAAATAATTGGAAACACGGGTTGGACAGTTTGCCCATGCTTTAAGCACGAGGCCACAATGAAGCCTACCTAGTAATACTGAGGTTGTATGAGGTTCAGGCCATGAGTAGTGTAAAGTAATCACCACCCGAGGCAGAGCAAATGTGAGAAGTGATCCTATCCACCCTAATGAGGATGTGCATGCTTTAGTTGATGAAAAAGAGTCCCCAGACATTGCCCCGTCAAATTTACATGTCGTGGAAAATGCAGATAAACCAACAGCGAATGCCACGACAAATTCATATGCCATGACAAGTTCATCCAGTATTGCCAAAACAGATGAGATGAGCAATGACAAGGAGATCCGACTACCACCACCATTCCCACAAAGATTGAGGAAGCAGAAACATGAGTACCAATTCAAGAAATTCCTTGATATTCTCAAACAAGCCTATATCAACTTGCCGTTAGTTGAGGCAATTGAGCAAATACCTAATTATGCTAAGTTCCTTAAAGACATCGTCTCTAAGCGAACAATGCTGAGTGAGTTCGAGATAGTTGCCTTGACAGAGGGTTGTATGGCAATGTTGCACAATTGATTGCCACATAAATTAAAAGATCCAGACAGTTTCACAATCCTTTGCGCCATAGGGAATCATTACATTGGGAAAGCATTGTGCGACCTTGGAGCAAGCATAAATCTTATACCAAAATCTATGTTCCAACGATTAGGCATAGGAAAGACAAGCCCTACTACAGTCATTCTACAGCTTGTCGATCGATCCTATGTTCATCCTGAGGGAAAATTGAGGATATTCTGGTAAGAGTTGATAAATTTATTTTTCCCACTGATTTTATTATTTTGGATTGTGAAGCAAATGAGTTTGCACCCATTATCCTTGGAAGACTATTTTTCGCAACGAGAAAAACCTTAATCGATGTAGAAAGAGGAGAGCATACTATGCAGGTCAATGAGCAGCAAGTTACACTCAATGTTTTCAAAACCCTCAAGTACGCTGATGATCCAGAAGAATGCCAGACTATTCAGGCTACCACCGAGTTTAACTTTGAGGTGGAGGAGTATTATCACGACAAGTGTATTGTCGACCTTGAAGAACTAGATGATCTAGATTTGAGAAGCAAGGTAAGGCAAGAGGCGAACTGGATAGTAAGTTAACCGAGTAAGAGTTTTGAATCCCTTGATTACTCAAGTAAGGATCGAAAACTTGAAAAACCTTCTATTGAGCAACCCCCTGTTTTAGATTTAAAACCATTGCCAAAGCAATTGAAATATGTTTATTTGGGAAAAGGCAATACTTTGCCCGTAATTATTTCTTCTAAGTTACAACCCGTGCAGGAAAAACAATTAATCGACATGTTGGTGCGGCATAAAAAGATAATAGGTTGGACAATAGCGGATTTGAAGGAAATTAGCCCGACAGTGTGCATGCACAAGATCTTGCTAGAGGAAGGCCACCGTAATTCCATTGAGGCACAATGAAGACTTAACCCTGCTATGAAGCAAGTCGTAATGAAGGAGATCATAAAGTGGCTTGACGCCAACATCATATACTCAATTTTTGACAGCTCATAGGTAAGTCTGGTACGATGTGTACTGAAAAAAGGATGTATGACTGTGGTAAGCAATGAAAACAATGAACTAATCCAACTAGAACTGTCACATGTTGGAGAGTTTGCGTGGATTACCGTAAGTTGAATAAAGCAACAAGGAAATATCATTTTCTTTTACCCTTTATTGACCAAATGCTTGACCGACTTGCAAGAAAATATTTTTATTGTTTTCTTGATGGTTACTCAGGATATAACCAAATTGCCATAACACTGGAAGATCAGGAGAAGACCACCTTCACGTGCCCATTCGGGACATATGCATTTAGGAGGATGCCATTCGGATTGTGCAATACACCAACAATTTTCCAGAGGTGTATGATGCAATTTTCTCCGATATGGTGGAGGATTTCCTTGAAATTTTCATGGATGACTTCTCGATTTTCAGAGATAGCTTTGATAATTGCCTCGGCAATTTGGATAAGGTACTAGCATGATGTGAGGAGTCAGACCTAGTGTTAAACAGGGAAAATGCCAATTCATGGTCGATGAAGGCATCATATTAGGGCACAAGATTTCATCTAGGGGAATTGAAGTTGACAAGGCTAAGGTGGATGTCATTGAGAAATTGTCGTCGCCGACTTCATTCAAAGGGATTTGAAGTTTTCTTAAGCATGCAGGTTTTTACAGAAGGTTTATTCATAATTTTTCTATGATTTCTAGACCTTTGTGTAATTTGACTGAGCAAGACAAGGCCTTAAAATTTGATGATTCAAGTGCCACGACATTTGAGGATTTGAAGAAGGAGCTCGCCATGTCACCTATTGTCGTTCCCCCAGATTGGACCTTACCTTTCGAGCTCATATGTGATGCAAGCGATTTCGCTATTGGAGCAGTTTTAGGCCAACGGAAAAGTAAGATTTTCCATGTGATATACTATGCTAGCAAAACACTCAATGGTGCTCAATTGAATTACACCACGACAAAAAAGGAGTTGCTAGCTATTGTATTCGCATTTGACAAGTTTCATCCTTATTTGATTGGTACTAAGGTAATTGTTCATACTGACCATTCTGCAATTAAATATTTAGTTGCCAAGAAATATGCCAAACCTTATTTAATTCATTGGATATTACTTTTACAAGAGTTTGACATTGGAATTAAGGACAGAAAAGGTACGGAGAATGAGGTCGCCGATCACCTATCAAGGATTGAATGAGGCAATACAAATGATGATTCCTTAGAGATCCATGACGTATTCCCGGATGGACAGCTGCTAATTGCCACGGTAATTCCCTGGTACGAGGATATAGTAAATTTTCTTGTAAGTGGTATTTTACCCTATGACTTTACTTATTAGGGAAAGAAGTGGTTCTTACATAATGTTAGGCACTACTGTTGGGACGAGCCTCTTTTGTTTAAAAAATGTGCAGATTAGGTCATACGGAGATCTATCCCTGAGGAGGAACAACAGAATGTGCTTCTACAATGTCATTCATCACCTTATAGAGGCCATTTTGGAGGTGCTCACACAGCGGCCAAAGTCCTACAGTTAGGCTTTTATTGGCATACTCTCTATAAATATGCCCACGAATTCTATAAGAAGTGAGATTGTTGACAGTGAACGGGGAATATCTCTAGGCGGCATGAGATGCCATTGCAAAACATCCTTGAGGTAGAATTATTTGATGTGTGGGGCATTAATTTCATGGGGCCCTTCCCATTATCTTACGGAAACCTTTACATCTTACTTGCCATGGACTATATGTCCAAATGGGTTAAGGCAGCTGTAATCCCCAAAAGTGATTCAAAGACCATCCAGTGATTTTTATAAAAAAATATATTCACACGGTTCGGAATGCCACGGGAAATTATCAGTGATGAAGGCAAACACTTTGACAATAAAATCATTGCCAAGATGTTGCTACGATTTGTAGTAACTCTCAAAGTTGCGACGACATATCACCCGCAGACTAACGGGCAAGCATAAATATCTAACCATGAGTTAAAGATGATTCTCGAGAAAGTTGTTAATCATTCGATGAAGGACTGGTATGTGAGAATTGATAATGCACTTTGGGCCTGCCGAACAGTATTCAAGACACCCTTAGGTATGTCTCTATATAGACTTGTCTACGGCAAGACTTGCCACCTACCATTGGAGATAGAGCATAAGGCCTATTGGGCGATCAAAACGATGAACATGGATTGGGAGAAGGCAGGTCAAAAGCGCTTACTAGACCTAAATGAGATGGAAGAATTTTGTGTAGTAGCTTACAATAATGCCAAGATATATAAAGAGAAGACACGACAAAAAGCTATTGTCGCGGCAATTCTTGCCAGGGCAACTGGTGCTTCTATATAATTCACATCTTAAACTTTTTTTCGGGCAAACTAAAGTCAAGATGGTCCGGACCATTCGAGGTAGTTAAACCTTATTCCCATGGAGTTGTTGTGATTCGATCTACTATGGATAGATATGAGTTCAAGGTCAATGGACAGAGATTAAAACACTATGTTGGAGCCCATGTTGAGCGCGATAAGAGAGCAATTTCCTTAGAAGATGTATGAAAATGATATGTCTAAGTGTTGTTATTTTTCTTGTTTAATCTGAACTTCTTTTATTTGTAGTTTGTTTTTATTTTTATTTTTATCTTGTTTTATTTCATTTTTTAGATGGTTAGTAGTTTTTAGGATTTTAACTTGATCTACATATTTACCTTTATTTTTTTTGTTTTAATCTTTATCTTTATTTTTCTTATTTATCTTTTTAGTTTGATTTTTATTTTCATATTTATCTTCTTGTTTTATCTTTTCTTTTTAGTATTTATCATTTTTCTTCGTATTTATCTTTTTTCTTTTTTAGGAAGAGAGTTTTGCATGGAATAAAGATTGAGTTTGAATGGATTCTATTCCAAGGAGAGTGACGGTTTTAAGGGTATTTTAATTCCCTCCCATAATTTTTACCCTAAATTTTCATTCCCTCCTTGTCTCATATACCTAGCCGTACACCCCTTCCCCAAGCCTTCATCATTATTTTTCCTTTTCTTCCATTGGTTTTCCATAAATCCATCACATTACACCAAATCACTACTCCACCATTTCATCTTATTATCTTTCCAACTTTTTCATCTTCTCTCACTCTTTCTTCTTTTCTTGAAACTCTTTAGATTCTTATTTTTCTTTTCTTCACCAAGAACAATGGCCAAACAATTGAAAACCATGCCCGATTCTAGTTCTTCAAGAGCAATGGAGCCTACATACCATCGATTTGTCATAACAACGGTTCAACGTAGATTTGAGACAAATTTTGCTACTTAGAAGGTTTGGGAAGAGCAATGCTTTGCCTATGATCTTGCTCAACAAAGTATTGGTTGGAAGATTCAGTGTATGACATTGTTGAGAGCCACAAATGGGCAATTTTATATGGACAACCCGGTGCAGTCAATACTTCTTGGGTAAGATAATTTTATTTGCATATTTCTTCTTCAGATAACCCTTGTATTTCTGTTCGTGGAAAGGTTGTCCTTGATGCAGCTGTGATCAATGCATACTATGGGCTTTTTATCCAAAGGGATGAAGATTTCGAGTTTGTAGAGAGTATTACCCTGGAATAAACGAATCAAGTACTCAAGGATTTGACGATTAAAGGAACCAAGTAGAACGATTGCAAGTTAAAAGAAACTGTGAATCGAGCCATGCTCAAACCGTCTACCAAGTTATGGAACAACTTCATAAAAACTCGTTTGATGCCCACAACTCATAATACTACTGTGTCTTTATCTCGTTTATTACTGCTACATTATATTTTGCATAAACGTGTTATTAATGTTGGACAGAGTATTGTAGATGAAATTTATACATGTAGCAAGAAGGATGTCGGTGCTCTTTATTTCCCCAATTTGATCATAAGCTTATGTGCCAAAGAAAATGTCCCATATGAGCCTACAGGCGAGAGGATACCTCAAAAAAATGGGTGGTCCCAAATGCAGTACATGCAGATTTTGCACGATAGAGTGACGAAAGCACCAAAGGCATCAAGCATGAGGAATTTGAGGAAGCCGAGAAGGAGGGTGAGTCGGTAACGAGGTCGAGGAATTTGAGGTTCCTATTTTTGTACAAACTTCAAGGCATCAACCACCACGAGAAGGCAAACATATCAAGCAAACAGCCCATAGGAAACTACGAATGCGAGATAACGATCTATTAGATTCTTTTGTTGTATTTTTATTTTTCTGTTATTTTATTTAGCATGCTTTGAGGACAATGCTTCTCTCGAGTTTGGGGGTTGTTTTTGTTAATGTTATTTTCATTTGCATTCATGTTCATTGTTTCATGTTAGGTTGCATATATTACTTGCCATGCTATTTACTTGTTAGAACTACTATCAAATTGATGCAATAATCTATGATGAGTTAATTGCCATGACATTTAGAGTAGAGAACCTTAGACTTGAGGATTGACATAGAATTTACTTGAGTTTTTTCTATGATACGGTATATAATTCTCACTATTGTGACTAGTTGATATAGGAAGACTTAGTGGACCTTAGGTAATTAAATAGGAAGAATGTGCTAGAGGTGCCCATCTGGCTCTAGTTGAATAAAAATTGTTATGAAATCGCTAGAGGTGCCATCTGGCTCTAGTTGAACAAAAATCAAAATGAATTTGCTCGAGGTGCCTATCTGACTCTAGCGGAAATAAATGCCTTGACAGATAAAACTAGGGTTTACTAGGAATTCTTATGATTGACTTGTACACAACTAAGCACACACTTTCTCACAAGTATTATAGTGAATTTTTTAGTAATTTTCTATGTCTTCCAAAAGTCGAAAGGTAATCAAACTCTTCTTGTCAAGGTTCTGAGAATTGATGACAAATTGAAAGCATGTTCGTGATGGTGAATGCCTTGGCAGGTGATTGATAGTGTTTTGCATTGTTTGAGGACAAGAAATAGTTCGAGTTTGGGGGTGTGATAAGTGTGTAAAAGTATTGCTTTTCCTACCCTTTTTACTCATATTATTGTTAGACTTAGGCCTATTTTAGTTGCAATTGTAGCCATTTATGCATAATTTTGTAATTCTACTGTTCATCAGGCTTAATTCACATTTTTATTAGTTTTTATGGAGAAAACGCTTCCGTTTTACTTGTTTTTGTGCTGGAACGACTTACCGGGATACTTGTCGAGCCCTGCCACGGCAAGTCGGGATAATTTCTCTATTTTTCCAGGATAATTCAAAAAATTGCAAGGATAATTCTCCACAATTAAATTCAATTTCCAGCTAGAAGGAGATAAATTCCCCACGCATTCTAATTACATCCCAACTCCTCTTCTTTATCTATTTAAAGAGAACTACAACAACAACACGAGGGGAGATTTGGAGAGAGAGAAATTGCGCAAGAAAGGATTCATGCACAAAGGAGTTCTTCTCCAATTTTATTTTCTATTTTGTAATCCCACCATGTCTGTGTTATTTTACTTGTTATTTCTTCTTTACCCAGCTATGAACTAAATTTATTTGATTTGGGATTATTGGATTTTTGGTGTTGAGAGGCGGATTGTTCTTGTTCTTGGTTTTTAGTTTCAATATATATATCTTTTTTTATCCATTCTTGGTATTTATTTTGCTTCAAGTGAGATTGGGAAGAAATTTTGAACGCATCCATTATCTAGGTTCGGGAGAACTAGATTCACGAAACAAATTGGATATGATTTCCATTTAATCAATTGTTGGTGAGAACTAATCCGCCTTAGGGATAAAGAAAGGATTTCATCCGCTAAAAAGAGTGAAGATTAATGTTGTCCACCCAAGGTTAACGCAGGGATGTATCACCAAGGCATGCACAAATCATTAGTTCTTCGATTAGGGATAATTCAAAAGCATTGAAGAATACTTCGCTAAACAGTGAAGGAGCTACTAACTGCAGCCCAGTTGCCATGGTAATTATTCTACATTTACTTTCCATGGCAAGTGTTGGTACTTACTTGTCACGACATCTATCCATTTTCACTTGTTGACTGCAATTATCCATACCACACTTACCATTGCAACTATATGCCAAGGCAATTCATCCGACAGTCACACCAAAACTCTCAATAACCCAGGCTATTCTCTCTCAATTTGATTACATCTTTCTTTACTATACTTACTTAATTTATTTTACTCTTTAATTATAACCATCTATCAATTCAATTACTCTTCTATTTCAGTGCAAGAAGCTAAGAATCAGAGTTACACCAATCCCTATAGAGACGATATCTATACTATACTATTACTTGTGACATGTTCACTTGCACCGTTTGCGTAGCACTAAGAACATGCAACAATCAGCATAAGCTTTCTGACGATCAAAGGCTGCTTGTAATCTTTATTTGATGATCTGAACCTTTTCCTTGGTTTGCCTCGTTAAATTCGACCCCACAATCCTTCTAGCATTGAGCTCGATCTAACACAAGGGTGTTCTACACTTGCATCCATACAAGGCCTCAAAAAGAGCCATCTTGATACTCGATTGTAACTAATGTTATAAGCAAACTAAACATGTAAACATCCCAAAATACAGCTTAAAGTATGTTACTACTTGGATTATGATTTAATTAGATTAAAAATATTCTCAGTATTAATAATTGAAAGAGTTAAATGATCGAATAAGGAGTTTTAAAAATATGTTAAACAATTTAGAAGGACCAAACCGAGAGACTTGGTTAAAATAAGTATTTGCATGTAAAATAAATTAGCGATTAGGGACTTACCCACTTGGCATGCAATCCCTCATGCATGTGTCTTGTGGTTCAGCCAAAGGAAAGAATTGGAGATATCATCTCCTTCTTCCTTGGTCAACCAAACCCTTAAGATAAAGAAGAGTCAAAGCTCAAAACAATGGCCATAGGAGCCTAAGGTTGAAGCTCCACTTTAATTCAGCTTTTGGGGTTTAATTTGGATAGCTTAGTAAAGGAGGGTAAGAAAAGTCTCTCTCTTTTTCGTTTGATTCAAACTTTAAATGGTGAATTTGATCATCAATTTCTTGTATGCGAGGTTGTTCATGAATTAGTTGAAGAAATGATTTATGTCATGTAGTGTTAATCTTTGGATTGGTGAATGAGTACGATCGTTATGCTTATATGATTCTTACAATGTAGCTTGAATGGTTAATTCTGGATTTTCTTTGTTGTTGAAGCAATTGATGTGTTCGTTCGGATCAATTGAATGACTAGAACTTTTAGATATAATTGAATTTGAATTCTGGTCACATGATTGTTAGGAATGATCTAAATTGTTATGATAGAGGACTGTTTTAAGAAGTATTTGAAAACCAAATTGCTTGTTAAAATTGAAAAATGGATTGACAATTACTAGGGACTATTTTTAAATGTATAGGGATGTTTTACAACAAAATGAAGGGATGTTTTGCAAACTTAAAACAGGGGTATTATACAACCTAAATTTAGGGAGTGTTTTGAAATGAATTTGGTCTGATTTATGAATGAAAATATGGATATATATATATATATATGTACGAATACATGTATGTGGAACTATTTTATATATGTGAAAATGTACGGGGTTGATTTGATATACATATGAGTATTGTGGGCTACTGTGTATGAAATTATGTATATACATGTATTTTGATCTGATTTGTGATCAAGAAAAGCAGGGGAGATAATTTACTATAAAATATCTAAATTTTTTTGAATATATAAGGAAGTATAAGGGTTGTTTCGAGTATAAATGTATATGTATGTAAACTGGGTTGTTTTATAAACATGTGTATGTATGATGTCTGCTTTGAATAATTAAACAAGAGAAGTGCTTTAAGAATGCATATAGGGGCTGTTTTGAACAAATTATATAAGTACACATGAACATTGAACTATCTTTGATACATGGCAAAGTAATAGGACTGTTGGTGTATGTATTTGTACTTGTATGATGTTAGGGCTATTTAGCATACCTGAGGAATTTGGTGGATTGTTTGTGAATGATTAAATATTATAATTGATCCTAATATATAGTTATATTCCTTGTTTTACTTAGACAAAGTGGGGAGTTATAAAGTAAGGCATCAAGTAGACCAAGATGTAAAAAGGCAAAAAGGAATTGTGATTCGGGAACAAAAATAGCTCGAAATATCTATGAGTGTAGTTTAAAGTCTTGAGATAGGCTAGAAACCCTCCCGAATAGGTTTTCTTGTTTTAATTATAGTATATTATACTTGTGTTAAGCTAAACTTAAATGAGCTTGGATGGAGGTAAGTATTTGAATGGTAAGGTTTATACATGTGTATGATGTGTTATATATGAACTAATGATATTTCCTAAATTTAAAACTACCCATACTTGAACATACTTGATAGTAATTCATGCTATTTGAGTAAAAAATGAATGATGATGTGTAGGGAAATGTATATAACTATAATACCTACCTAATATGAAAGAACAACAAACTTTGTTTATGTGATATTTTGATTAAGGAGCTATGCTTATTTTGTCTCCGACATGATAAGCTATAAGCCTTGATGGCATGATTAGTAAGAATTTGGGGTATTGCTCATCTTTGATAAAATATACAACAAATTAATGATTATATGAATAAGGAGCTAAGCTCAATTCTGATTCTATTTTGAAAGATGTGATTGTGAAGCCTTGGTTTCGAGTTAGTCATAGGTATAGCTAGCATGCCATAGAGTCCATAGAGCTCGTGTTAAGGGTGGACTACGGTCCTTATTTGGCAACAGTAGGAGGGAAGTGTTGTGGTCACTTGGCGACAGTAGGAGGGATTGACCAGTACTGCGAGTACCATTTGATTTGGCGATATTTGGTTGGGGATTTGTGTACCTAGGCTGATACTTGTTTTTCAAGGCTAAGTTAAAGGCAAAATAAAGAAATCTCTAATAAATTAAAGAATCTTTGTGATACCTTATATGACAAGTAATCTATGATTATGATATGCTATGATGGATACCTTATATGACACGTAGCTTATGTATGCATACGCTATGTTTGATGCCATGCAAAAAGGAAAAAAATAATGGAAGTTATAAGTTAGAATAGTGAATTCTGGTAATAATTTATATAATAAATAAGAATGGAGCTGTACGACATTTGAACAAATTCTTGATTAAGTTTTACGTGTTGATAAAATGCCTAATTACACATATGTTTTGGTCTAAATACTTGTATGATAAGTAATAAGCTTACCTGGAATCGGGTGTATACTTTAAGTTAAGGACTCATATTAGGTTTGAAATACTTTAACTATGAGAAGCTGTGTTTGATAATTTAGGTATCAAGTATTACATGTTACAATGTGCTATGTTTGATATCTTACCTGATAAGTAAATCATGCTTGTAGTATGCTATGCTTGATAAATTAAATGATACATAAAATATACATGATGGGTGGACAGTTTTGCATAAAGCAAAGCATATTATGAACTGTTTTAATTGTCTAAATGTATATACGTGACGGGTGGACAGTTTTGCATAAAATTTAAGCATGTTATGGACTGATTTGAATGTCTAAATGTATATACATAATTGGTGGTCTATTTTGGATAAATTCAAGTATATTATGGACTATTTGGATATATATATGTGTATGTACTTTATTCGGGACAGTTTTGAATATAAACAAGTGTGTATTGAAGTGTTTTGATTATATATATATATAAGTATCTCATAAATATGACATGATACGATTGATATGCTAGTTTGATAATTTAATAAATAATTAGAAATGTTCACAAAATGCTATGTTTAATAACCTATATGAAAGATAACCACATTCATAATATGCTATGTTAGATAGTTTACGTGACAAATATCACCTACTGATGAATTGCTACATGGGATAGCTTATGTGACAAGAAACCATGACTTTGATATGTTATGTGTGATGTCTTGAGTGTTAAATAATTCATGAATATGATATGTTATGCTTAATGTCCTATATGCCAAGAAATTCACGACATAGTAAACTATAATTGATGGCTTGAACAACAAGTAGTCTATGTGTTAATAGGCTAAATTAAAAAGAAACCAAGAAAGTTTATAAGATAAGTCGCTGAATTAAGTAATGTATTTCTATGGTTATATGATTATCAACTGGGTGAAAAGATACGCTTATTCTAATGCTCATGTATGTTTAGGTTCATATATTTTTGAATACTCTTTTATATATGTATATGAAAATGTTTGCTCGAACAACTATATTTGCTTTGTTCTAGTAATCAAGAATATTCATATATGCTTTGTCTGAACACCATGTGTGTATAGTTGTTCTTGCCTATCTTCGAATACCATGTATCAGTATAAGTGCTTGTTTAAGTGACTTTTCCTAAAATGGTTAACCTCTTGTCCAAGCATTGTACGTTGTAGAGTTATATAGAATTTGATGAAAGAATAGGTTTTTGAATTCATATAATAAATCTCTTTAAACTACCTCACTAAGCCTATGCTTACTTTATCATTTCAATGCATTTCAGGATGATCTTACTCATGAGTATTTTCTGAGCTCAGATGAGATCACGAGTGTCAAAATGTATGTTCTTATCCTTCTTAAGAACTCCTAGATGGTGGAACATAGTTGATAAGAATGCATTGTGCATTAAAAATTATTTGTTGATTTCATAAGTTAATAAGCTTTATAAGTATTCAAAGATTTGTAATGGGCCTTTAATTATTATTTTATATAGTTGCTTGCTTTATGTGTTATAATAGTTAGTACAACTGTATGGTGGTTCAAATATCTATATGTGCTTAGATCACCTTAATATCATGAGTGTTTGTGGGCTAATATAGATATATATCTATTAATTATTGTTAAACATAAAAAGATAACATAGTCTGTGTGATTAAATTGATGGTTAAAATAAACAACTGATAAATATGTTAATGAGTATGTGTAATGTATGGCTATGCGAAAGTTATATAGAACTGGATTTGTTTGATTTAAATTTTGTAATATCTTGATTTTAGAATTTGAGCATAATTATCACCTAAATGGAAATGGTCTATAAAACCTCATAATTGCTTGTTGGTTAAGCTATATGAAATATGAAGTTTAGACTCTCGCTTATTGGTCAAGCTATGTTAGACATAATGTCCGAACACTTGTTATCATGGTTTGTTATGTGTAATATGCAAGTATACATGTTTAATCATGAAGTGTATTATGATCTGGATCTTTGAATTTTATTAAAAAGTTTTAATTTCCCTTGATTTATGGTTGTACGCGTAGTTGAGATTTGTTAAAATATTTTATGTCTGTTTGGATTTTTGTTTTGTATCACTTATTAAACTGGTTCTCTCCTAAACTGGATAAGGGGTGTTACATATATTGGTATCAGAGCTTAGGTTTAGTCGATTCTCATACTAAACTGGAACTCGTTGCATCATCATAAGTTATTGTGCCACCTAGGAGTTAAATTTGTTGAGTACTTGTGATCTATGTCTAATAAAAGCTCTCTTTTATATGTTATTAGCCTTTAGAAGCGTATGAGAGGAGTTAGAGTCTGGATATTGAGAGCCCGGCTGGTTCCTCCAATGGAGGAAGTAGAGTAAGAATGAACTAAAAACGGTAGAATTCTTTGAATGTTGCTAACAGTAGCAAAAAGCTCCTTCAATTCATCCCATGTAACAAGAATGTTTCCTTCGTATAATGAAACATTCAATAAAATTTTTGTTCCCTTGACACAATATTCCCAAACTCCTCCTTTCTTTCTTTGATTGTGCAACCAAGGACTTCGACAAGATAAGTTAGCTTAATATTGAAGCCTATGTCTCGTGAGTACGATTGAATCGTATTCAAGTCTTTTATATTTCATGTTCGATTTTGAAACAATATATTCCTTTATATGACAAGCCCTCATTGAGAAATTCTTAAAATCTAAGACAACGATATAAGAGCCCTATCCTCATCTGCTCACCTCAGAAAAATTCGAGGACGAGTTTTCTTTTAGGGAAGGAGAATTGTAACATCCCAAAATATGGCTTAGAAGTATGTTACTACTTGGATTGTGATTTAATTAGATTAAAAATATTTTCAGTATTAATAATTTAAAGAGTTAAAAAATCAAATAAAGAGTTTTAAAATATGTTAAACAATTTAGAAGGACCAAACTGAGAGACTTGGTTAAAACAAGTATTTGCATGTAAAATAAATTAATGATTAGGGACTTACCCACTTGGCATGCAATCCCTTATGCATGTGTCTCGTGGTTCGGCCAAAGGAAAGAATTGGAGATATCATCTCCTTCTTCCCAACCGAACCTTTAAGATAAAGAAGAGTGAAAGCTCAAAACAATGCCCATGGGAGTTTAAGGTTGAAGCTCTACTTTAATTCAGCTTTTGGGGTTTAATTCGGTTAGCTTAGTGAAGGAGGGTAAGAAAAGTCTCTCTCTCTTTCGTTTGATTCAAACTTTAAATGGTGAATTTGATCATCAATTTCTTGTATGCTAGGTTGTTCATGAATTAGTTGAAGAAATGATTTATGTCATGAAGTGTTAATCTTTGGATTAGTGAATGTGTACGATTGTTATGCTTATATGATTCTTACAATGTAGCTTGAATGGTTAATTCTGGATTTTCTTTGTTGTTGAAGCAATTGAGGTGGTTCGTTCGGATCAATTGAATGACTAGAACTTTTAGATATACCTGAATTTGAATTCTGGCCACATGATTGTTAGGAGTGATCTAAATTTTTATGATAGAGGACTGTTTTAAGAAGTATTTGAGAACAAAATTGCTTGTTAAAATTGAAAAATGGATTGACAATTACTAGGGACTGTTTTTAAATGTATAGGGGCTGTTTTACAACAAAATGAAGGGATGTTTTGCAAACTTAAAACATGGGGTATTATACAACCTAAATTTAGGGAGTGTTTTGAAATGGATTGGTCTGATTTATGAATGAAAATGTGGATATATATATGTGTGTGAGAATACATGTATGTGGAACTATTTTATATATGTGAAAATGTACGGGGCTGTTTTGGTATACATATGAGTATTGTGGGATATTGTGTATGAAATTATGTATATACATGTATTTTGAGCTGATTTGTGATCAAGAAAAGCAGGGGAGATAATTTACTATAAAATATGTAAATTGTTTTGAATGTATAAGGAAGTATAAGGGCTGTTTTGAGTATAAATGTATATGTATATAAACTGGATTGTTTTGTAAACATGTGTATGTATGATGTCTGCTTCGAATAATTAAACAAGAGAAGTGCTTTAAGAATGCATATAGGGGTTGTTTTGAATAAATTATATAAGTACACATGAACATTGAACTATCTTTGATACATGGAAAAGTAATAGGACTGTTGGTGTATGTATTTGTACTTGTATGATGTTAGGGCTATTTAGCATACCTGAGGAATTTGGGGGATTGTTTGTGAATGATTAAATACTATAATTGATCCTAATATATAGTTATATTCCTTGTTTTACTTAAACCAAGAGGGGAGTTATGAAGTAAGGCATCAAGTAGACCAAGATGTAAAAAGGCGAAAAGGAATTGTGATTCGGGAACAAAAATAGCTCGAAATATCTGTAAGTGTAGTATAAAGTCTCGGGATAGGCTAGAAACCCTCATGAACAGCTTTTTTTGTTTTAATTATAGTATATTATACTTGTATTAAGCTAAACTTAATTAAGCTTGGATGGAGATAAGTATCTGAATGGTAAGGTTTATACATGTGTATGATGTGTTATATGTGACCTAATGATATTTCCTAAATTTAAAACAACACATACTTGAATATACTTGATAGTAATTCATGCTATTTGAGTAAAAAATGATTGAATTTGTGTAGGGAAATGTATATAACTATAATACCCGCCTAATATGAAAGATCAACAAACTTTGTTTATGTGATATTTAGATTAAAGAGCTATGCTCATTTTGTCTCCGACATGATAAGCTATAAGCCTTGATGGCATGATTAGTAAGAATTTGGGGTAATGCTCTTATTTGATAAAATATACGACAAGTTCATGATTATATGAATAAGGAGCTAAGCTCAATTCTGATTTTATTAGGAAAGATGTGATTGTGATGCCTTGGTTTCGAGTCAGTCATAGGTATAGTTGGCATGCCATAGAGTCCATAGAGCTCGTGTAAGGGGTAGACTACGGTCCTTATTTGGCGATAGTAGGAGGGAAGTGTTGTGGTCACTTGGCGATAGTAGGAGGGATTGACCAGTATTGCGAGTACCATTTGATTTGGCGTTAGTTGGTTGGGGATTTGTGTACCTAGGCTGATACTTGATTCTCAAGGCTAAGTTAAAGACAAAATAAAGAAATCTCTAATAAATTAAAGAATCTATGTGATACCTTATATGACAAGTAATCTATGATTATGATATGCTATGATGGATACCTTATATGACAAGTAGCTTTTGTTTGCACATGCTATGTTTGATTCCATGCAAAAAGGAAAAAATAATGAAAGTTATAAGTTAGAATAGTGAATTCTGGTAATAATTTATATAATAAATAAGAATGGATCTATACAACCTTTGAACAAATTCTTCATTAAGTTATACGTGTTGATAAAATGCCTAATTACACATTTGTTTTGGTCTAAATACTTGTATGATAAGTAGTAAGCTTACCTGGAATCGGGTGTATACTTTAAGTTAAGGACTCATATTAGGTTTGAAATACTTTAACTATGAGAAGCTGTGTTTGATAATTTAGGTATCAAGTATTACATGTTACAATGTGCTACGTTTAAAATCTTTCTGATAAGTAAATCATGCTTGTAGTATGCTATGCTTGATAAATTATATGATACATAAAATATACATGATGGGTGGACAGTTTTGCATAAAACTAAGCATGTTATGGATTGTTTTAATTGTCTAAATGTATATACATGATGGGTGGACAGTTTTGTATAAAATTTAAGCATGTTATGGATTGATTTGAATGTCTAAATGTATACACATAATTGGTGGTCTATTTTGGATAAATTCAAGTATATTACGAACTGTTTAAATATATATATGTGTGTGTGTGTATGTACTTTATTCGAGACAACTTTGAATATAAACAAATATGTATTGAAGTGTTTTGATTATATATATAAGTATCTGATAAATATGACCTGATACGATTGATATGCTAGTTTGATAATTTAAGAAACAATTAGCAATGTTCACGAAATGATATGTTTAATAACCTATATGAAAGATAACCACATTCATAATTTGCTATGTTAGATAGCTTGATTGACAAATATCACCTACTGATGAAATGCTATGTGGGATAGCTTATGTGACAAAAAACCATGACTTTGATATGATATGTGTGATGTCTTGAATGTTAAATAATTCATGAATATGATATGTTATGCTTAATGTCCTATATGCCAAGAAATTCACGACATAGTAAACTATAATTGATGGCTTGAACAACAAGTAGTCTATGTGTTAATAGGCTAAGTTAAAAAGAAACCAAGAAAGTTTATAAGATAAGTTGCTGAATTAAGTAATGTATTTCTATGGTTATATGATTATCAACTGGGTGAAAAGATACACTTATTCAAATGCTCGTGCATGTTTAGGTTCATGTATTTTCGAATGCTCTTTTATTTATGTAAATGAAAATGTTTGCTCGAACAACTATATTTTCTTTGTGCTAGTAATCAAGAATATTTGTATATGCTTTGTCTGAACACCGTGTAACACTCCAAATTTTTGCTCCAAATATAAAACCCTAATTTTGAAATCCCTAAATTCAAAACCCTAGAAATTGAGAATTTAAATTTTAAACCCTAGTTAAGAAATTTAGGAATTAATTGAATTTTAAACAAATTTAGTGACCTTTTTATAAAGAATTGATATTGGGTACCAATTTTGTGTTACCCTAAAAAGTATAAGGACTTACCTTGTAATTTAACCAAAATTTTGGTTATATAAGCCAAAATTTGCCCTGCAATTTTGATTCCTCTCACCGCAGCCGGTCTTTCTCCGCTCCCTCTCCCTCTATTTATGTTCGAATCGCATCTCCTTTTTTTTCTTTTATTTATTTATTTAATTTGATCAAACCCCGCTGAGTCTTTGGCACCGCTCAATTCAACTATATCTTCGGTTGATTTGAAGATCAACTATTCGAATAAGATAAGTATTCATTAAATTTCATTAGATTAGTATTTAGGAATAATTTTTTGATCATAGTGATAGTAGTAATAGTGTTATCGTAAGATTATTCTCATAGGTACCAATACAGCTGGACCCAATGCTTTTGATCCTAAGAAACGCCTCAATCAATAGGTTGAGTTTGCTTTGGATAAGGTGTGTTTTCTTCTGGTGCTATAAATAAATGATTTTACACTTGAGTGATTTTTCTTTATTGTGTTGTGATTTTAAATTATGTTTTCCGTGCATAAAATTTTCAGACTGGGAACAAAATTGAGATTTAAAATAAATGTGTTGTAAATTCCTGATTAATTATCGGACTGTGTTGATACTGTAAAAAAACTGACATCTTTCTACTGTGTATCATGAGTTGGGATTGTACGGAGGAATTTTAGTGGTTTTATACCACTTGTGTTGGTGACTATGTAGTGAGGGGTTCTAAGGAACCTACTCTTTTTGGTGACTATGCAGTATGGGTGCATTGCATTGTGATTTTCATAAAACTATGTTTATACAAGATTTGTGCTTTAAAAATATTTTGTGAAAATTGTGTGAAACCGAGTTTGTGATTACTTGCACTTTAGAGACACACTGAGCTTTATAGCTTACTCTCTAATAGTTTTCTCTTACAGATATCTTTGGACCCTAGGCGACTTGGTACCCGGAGGATCTCTTTGTTTTATCGATTTTATTTTATCTTCAGTATGGACTATATTGTTTTAAGACTTGTTTATTATTATTATTGGGGAAACTTTGATGTATTCGGGAATTGGGGTTATCTTCAGTATACATGTATAATTTTTATATTCGGATGTTTTATTTAATCTTTCAAACTATAATATTATTGTTGGAATTTTAATAACATTTTGAGATAGTTTATTTGGAAATTTTAATCCTTTTATATTATCAATTTTTAGATATCATTTTAACGTTTGGGTTTTGACGAATTATTAACTATTTAATTATTTTAAAAATTATTATGATTTATTATAAATAAAATTTGTTTCTTGAGGGTAAAGTTTTCAATGGCGACTTCCTAAATTTGGCCTTTTCTTCTTGGCCAGGTTTAGGGGGTTACATTTAGTGGTATCAGAGCTAAGCTCAACCCTCGGACTGTGAGGCTCACAACAATCGATTTTAAAAAATCGAAATTTTATGCATGCATTAAATGTTTTGGGTACATGGAAGCTTTCTGAATGGCTTATTACTTAATTATTAATTTTAAAGTGTTTTAAAATCTGAGACTCCGGTACCAATTCTAATCTTAGATAATTATCTTTTGTAGATAGTTGGGTATGCCACCTCGTAGGAGCTTTATATTGAGTGTGTTTCATCTGGATTTAGATCTAGAGAAATGTGTACTCGTTAATTAGTACTACTACTCCAAACATAGAATTACTCGTAATCTTTCCACCTTGTTATATCAATAGGTATTCTTTCGAACCACGTGAATCCTTGAGCTATGTTCTCTTGAGTAACCATTATAGATCATAACCTGAATCCTGATCAAGGGCCCGAACTTTGGTTAATCGAACAAATGATCGTGACCGTACCCGTTCCTACGAATTTGAAATCAAAGCCTCTATAAAAACTATGTGTTGTCATTTGTAACATGATTTGAAATGCTCCTTTAAGTTTCTATATAAACATCCATGCTTTTGGGAATCTGCCGCTAGGTCTGAAAATTTCGAGGACAAAATTTCTTTTAAGGGTGGGAGAGGTGTAACACCCCGAATTTTTGCTCCAAATTTAAAACCCTAATTTTGAAATCCCTAAATTCAAAACCCTAGAAATTGAGAATTTAAATATGAAACCCTAATTAAGACATTTAGGAATTAATTGAATTTTAAACAAATTTAGTGACCTTTTTATAAAGAATTGATATTGGTACCAATTTTGTGAACCCTAAAAAAAGTACAAGGACTTACCTTGTAATTTAACCAAAATTTTGGTTATATAAGCCAAAATTTCCCCGCAATTTGTTTCCTCTCGCCGCAGCCGGTCTTTCTCCTATCCCTCGATTTATGTTCGAATCGCATCTCCTTTTTTTCTTTTTTTATTTATTTAATTTGATCAAACCCCGCTGAGTCTTTGGCACCGCTCAATTCAACTATATCTTCGGTTGATTTGAAGATCAACTATTCGAATAAGATAAGTATTCATTAAATTTCGTTAGTTTAGTATATAGGAATAATTTTTTTATCATAGTGATAATAGTAATAATGTTATCGTAGGATTATTCTCATAGGTACCAATACAACTGGACCCAATGCTTTTGATCCTGAGAAATGCCTCAATGAATATGTTGAGTTTGCTTTGGCTAAGGTGTGTTTTCCTCCGGTGCTATAAATAAATGATTTTATTTGTGTGTTTTATACTTGAGTGATTTTTCTTTATTGTGTTGTGATTTTAAATTATGTTTTTCCGTGCATAAAATTTTCAGACTGTGAATAAAATTGAGATTTAAAATAAATATGTTGTGAATCCCTGATTTATTATCGGACCGTGTTGAAACTGTAAAAAAACTATGACATCTTTCTAATGTGTTATCATGGGTTGGGATTGTACGGAGGAAGTTCAGTTGTTTTATACCACTTGTGTTGGTGACTATGTAATGAGGGGTTCTGGTGAACCTACTCTTTTTGGTGACTATGCAATATGGGTGCATTGCATTGTAATTTTCATAAAACTATGTTTATTCAAGATTTGTGCTTTAAAAATAATTTGTGAAAATTGTGTGAAACCGAGTTTGTGATTTCTTGCACTTTAGAGACACACTGAGCTTTATAGCTTACTCTCCAATATTTTTCTCTTACAGATATCTTTGGACCCTAGGCGACTTGGTACCCGGAGGATCTCTTTGTTTTATCGATTTTATTTTATCTTCAGTATAGACTATATTGTTTTTAAGACTTGTTTATTATTATTATTGGGGAAACTTTGATGTATTAGGGAATTGGGGTTATCTTCAGTATACATGCATAATTTTAACATTCGGATGTTTTATTTAATCTTTCGAACTATAATACTATTGTTGGAATTTTAATAACATTTTGAGATAGTTTATTTGGAAATTTTAATCCTTTTATGTTATCAATTTTTAGATATCATTTTGACGCTTGGGTTTTGATGAATTATTAACTATTTAATTATTTTACAAATTATTATGATTTATTATAAATAAAATTTGTTTCTTGAGGGTAAAGTTTTCAATTGTGACTTCCTAAATTCGACCTTTTCTTCTTGGCCGGGTTTAGGGGGTTACACACCATGTGTGTATAGTTGTTCTTGCCTATCTTCGAATACCATGTATCGATATAAGTGCTTGTTTAAGTGACTTGTCCTAAAATGGTTAACCTCTTGTCCAAGCGTTGTACGTTGTAGAGTTATATAGAATTTGATGAAATAATAGGTTTTTGATTTCATATTATAAATCTCTTTAAACAACCTCACTAAGCCTATGCTTTATTTATTCTTTCAATGCATTTCATGATGTTCTTACTCATTAGTATTTTCCGAGCTCAGACGAGATCACGAGTGTCAAAGGGTATGTTCATATCCTTCTTAAGAACTCATAGATGGTGGCACATAGTTGATAAGAATGCCTTGTGCATTAAAAATTATCTGTTGGTTTCATAAGTTAATAAGCTTTATAAGTATTCAAAGATTTGTAATGGGCCTTTAATTATTCTTTTATATAGTTGCTTGTTATACGTGTTATAATAGTTAGTACAACTGTATGGTGGTTCAAATATCTATATGTGCCTTAAGTTGTTAGACCACCTTAATATCATGAGTGTTTGTGGGCTGATATAGTTAATTTGTGTTAACCATAAAAAGGTAACGCAGTTTGTGTGATTAAATTGATGGTTAAAATAAACAATTGATAAATATGTTAATGAGTTTGTGTAATGTATTGCTATACGAAAGTTATATATAACTGGATATGATTGATTTAAATTTTGTAATATCTTGATTTTGGAATTTGATCATAATTATCACCTAAATGGAAATGGTCTATAAAACCTCATAATTGCTTGTTGGTTAAGCTATATGAAATATGGAGTTTAGACGATTGCTTATTGGTCAAGCTATGTTAGACATAATGTCTGAACACTTGTTATCATGGTTTGTTATGTGTAATATGCAAGTATACATGTTTAATCATGAAGTGTATTATGATCTGGATCTTTGAATTTTATTAAAAAGTATTAATTTCCCCTGATTTATGGTTGCACGCGTAGTTGAGATTTGTTAAAATATTTTATGTCTAATTGGATTTTTGTTCTGTATCACTTCTCAAACTAGTTTTCTCCTAGACCGGGTAAGGGGTGTTATACAACAAGCGATAGATGGTCTTCCCAACTCTTGTCAAAGTCGATAACATAACACCGAAGCATATCCTTTAAAATTTGAATGACTCGTTTGGACTGACCATCTGTTTGAGGATGAAAAGCTATATTGAAGTGCAACCTTGTGTCCAAGGCTTCATGAGTTTTCTTCCACAATCTTGTCGCGAACTAGGGATCTCTATCCGATGTGATCAATGGTGCCCCCCGTGCAGCGTTACGATCTCTTGGATGTTCAACCGTACCAACATTTCAAGCGTAAAATCTATACACACAGGTAAAAAATGAGTAGACTTCGTCAACCGATCTACTATCACCTATATAGCATCATGTTTCCTTTGAGTTAACGTTAATCCTGTCACAAAATCCATGGTCACACAATCCCACTTCTATTGTGGAATCTGAATAGGTTGAAGCAAGCCCCCAAGAAGCTAATGTTTGACCTTAACTTGTTAACAACCTAAGCATCTTGTCACAAACTCGGACTATCGTGTGTCTCTCGAAGGATACGTTCTCTTAAATGCTCCAAAGATGGAATATACAACTGTCACCTAAAGTAAAGGATCCCACCATCTTGCACTTTGAACTTGAATATCTCACCTCTCTGAATTATCTCTATCTTTGCCATCAATTTTTCATTCAACACTTGCGTCCTCTTGATCTCTTGCACTAAGGTAGGCTCCACATGAAGTTCAGCTAACAATCTACCATTCTCGGTCATGCTCAGTCAGGTGAACATCACCCTCAAATCTGACATGGACTTTCGACTCAAGGCATCGGCCACCACGTTAGCTTTACCGGGATGATACTTTATGATGAAATCATAGTCCTTTAACAACTCAATCCATTGTCTTTGCCTTAAATTCAACTTCTTTTGGGTGAGGAGATACTTCAATCTCTTATAATCAGTGTAGATGTAACATTTTTCCCCATACAAATAATGTCTCCAAATCTTCACGGTAAAGATAACTACGGTAAGCTCCGAATTATGCGTAGGGTAATTCCGTTCATGAGGCTTAAGTTGTCTTGAGGCATAAGCAACCACCTTACCCTCTTGTATGAGGACACAACCAAGCCCATTAATTGAAGTATCACTAAACATAGCATAATTCTTTCCTAATTCGGGTTGCGTCAAAACTAGAGCCTCTATAAGATAAGCCTTCAACTGTTCAAAGCTTTATTGTATTCTCTCATTCCATTCAAATGGAACTCCTTTCTATAACAACTTGATCATATGTGTCGCTATGATGGTAAAGCCCTTGACAAAATGACAATAATATCTGGCAAGCCTAAGAAATTACAAACTTTCGCAATATTCCTAGGTGGTTTCTACTCTATCACTGCTTGAATCTTTTGCGGATTAACACAAATCCTATTCGCTGCAACTATGTGGCCCAAAAATGCCACCTTGAAGAGCCAAAATTCACGTTTACTAAACTTGGCAAAGAGCTATCTTTCCCTCAAGGTCTGAAGGATAACACAAAGGTGATAGTCATGCTCCTCTTCCAATCTCGAATAAACCAAGATGTCATTAATAAAAACTACCACAAACTGATCTAGGTAAGGATAAAAGATTCGGTTCATCAAATCCATAAAGGCTGCAGGTGCATTGGTAAGCCCAAAAGGTATTACCAAGAACTCATAATGTCCATAACGTGTCCTAAAAGCAATTTTCTAAACATCTTCTTCTAGTACCTTTAACTAGTAGTAACCCAACTTCAAGTCAATCTTCGAGAACATGTGGGCACCTCTTAATTGGTCGAACAGGTCATCTATCCTTGGTAAGGGATAATAGTTCTTCAATGTTACCTTGTTGAGTTGACGGTAATTAATATGTATCCTTATTGACCCATTATTCTTCTTAACAAACAAGATTGGTACACCCCAAGGTGAAATGCTTGGTCAGATGAAATCTTTTTCTAACAACTCTTGAATCTGATTCTTTATCTCCCTCAATTCTATCGGTGCCATACGATATGGTGCAATAGATACTGGTGTCGTGCCGGTATCATATCTATCCAAAACTCTAGCTCACAATCTAGAGATATTCTGGGCAACTCTTTCGAGAACACATCATCAAACTTTCTAATGGTTTGAAGGCTCCCAAGCATTGGACTTTTGACCCTTGCGTCAACCATGCAGGCCAAGAAGGCCTCGCAACCTTGTTGGATCATCTTTTGTGCAGCTAAGGCCGTCACTATATTAGAAAGGTAAGGATTTCTCTCACCCTTCACTACCAACTTGCCATGAACTATAAGGCTCTTCACTCTATAACCTAAACACGTATCATGCTCAAACAACCAATCCATCCCTAGGATTGCATCAAACTCTTGAAATGGTAATACAATCAAGTTTGCCAGAATGATCAAACCTTGACCATAATCGGACACCTCTAATACACCTTATCCACCAAAACATCATACCCCAAAGGACTAGTCACACAGACCCCAAACTCAAGATCCTCGACAAAAATATCCCATTATTGGGATATTCAACTATAGATGTAGAAATGAGTAGACCCTGAATCCACAAGAGTAACTATAAGAACAAAAACATGGTAAATGTACCTAATATAACATCGGTAGCCTCATAGTCCTCTTGAGCCTTGACTGCGTACTGTCTTGTTGGTGCCTTTGTCATCGATTGAAAAGGGCCTCTACTTTGATGTCCCAATATATGGCTCGCCCTTCCCCTATCTAACCCTCAGCCTCTTGGAGATATGAAATAAGTCTTTTGATTCTGAGCTAGGGTAACATCTATGGCCTCAGGGCAGTCTCTCGCAAAGTTATCAGGGTGATCCACACCCATAACATACCTTAGCATTTGCATAATACTCTCCATAGTGCATACACCCACACTGGGCATAAACCAGTTTATACGATCCTCTAGATGAACCTTTAAAACTCATAGCTGAAGATGAGAGAATAGACCTCTGACGACCAGCAGACTCAGACCTATGATTCAATCTTGTAGAGTGATTTGATGCTTATCTACCTTGGTTCCATCTATTTTGGTTCCTCCCGAAATGAATCTGTAAATTGTTACAGAAGTTCTGAGTCCTCCCACTTGATCCTCCATTCCCACTAGCTTGACTGTAGGTCAAACCTTGCACTTGCTCAAGTGATTTAGCACTACTGGTCAAATCAAAAAACATCTTTGGTGGATCGACTATCAAGTACGTCTGGATTTTCTTCCTCAAACCCTTACAGAACATCTTGCATCTCATCGTTTCTGTAGCAACCAACTGTGAGTCATACATGCTTAGCTAGGAATATCGCAGAAGTCTGTAGTTTCCTTAGTCTTGTTGGATATTATCGCCATTTTGTCAAGGGTTTTTCCATCATAACGACACCTATGACCAAGTTATTGCAGAAAGGAGTTCTATTTGAGTGGAACAAGAGAAGACAACAAAGTTTTAAACAGTTAAAAGCTTACCTTATGGAGGCCCCAGTTTTGTTGTAGCCTGAACTGGGAAAGGATTATGTTGTTTTTAGTGATGCTTCATTGAATGGCCTTGGTTGTGTTCTCATGCAAGAGGGTAAGGTGGTTGCTTATGCCTCAAAACAGCTTAAGCCTCATGAACGGAACTACCCCACGCATGATTTGGAGCTTGCCGCAGTTATTTTCGCATTGAAGATTTGGAGACACTATTTGTATGGGGAAAGTGTTATATCTATACCGATCACAAGAGTTCAAAAGTAGTTAAATATGAGGCAAATGCGATGGATTGAGTAGTTTAAAGACTATGATTGCATCATAGGATATCATCCTAGTAAAGCTAACGTGGTAGCCGATGCCTTGAGTAAGAAGTCTATGAATACATAGCCCAACAAGCCTAAGTATTGTACTCTCGATCACATTGATGAACTGAATTCCTACTCTGATAAGGCTCTTTTGAATACAACGCAACCACTTCAAATTCCATGTAAGAAAACAACAATTCCAAACACTGAGCTCATAAAGCTCAGTGGATACACCTTTACTCTACCATGCTTCGTGCAGGTCATAAATATAAGCATGTAGCTAAGCATGATGATAAGGTAGATAAAATAATGCACGACGCTAACATTAATCGCCTAACACATGCTAAACATCAATACAACAACAATGGGGCACACAAGGCCCAAGCATTCCATGCCACATCAACATAGGAGTGAGGCCTGGGTTACATAGCATCATAATTGCTAGAATTGTCACAAAATCAATAGGGTACCGATACCAGTTCATATAGTATCGATACACGAGCCCATAATTCAAATTTTAGAGCTCGAACTTTATCTCAAAACTCCCTCAATCATTAAAGAAAGACCCCAAAATTAACTTACAATTTATGGAAGGTGTTTTAAGTGGGTTCCTACTCTTTTATGCCATTTTAACATCAAAATCGGGTTTCACCATTGACACCCATACTCAAACATTTCGAACACCAAATCATCAAACAAGCATACAAGGACCTATACTTAGGATATGCAAGAAACTAAGGGAGTTGGAAGTGTACTAACCTTCCTCCAAGCACTGGAAAGGGCCTTCTTGCACCAGCCTTAAGCCCTTCATTTGCCTTGAGCTTATGAGTGTTCTTTAACCACCTTAACTATAAATCTATAGTTGTAAAACAAGTTACAACCCTACTAGATGGAAAATGGATGATAAAGGAAGTGTTTAACATCAAAAAACAAGATTTAAACTCATATTCCCGCTTATCCACTCCAACCCCCACCAAAACTCATAAAATGCATTCTACCACCAAAAAACGTGGTTCTTACCTTGACGTATAGATCGTGGGATGAAGATTACAACTCGCTCAACAACTATTATAGAATTTCCACTCAAAACAACAAAGATTTTGATCTTTACCTTGAACCTTGTAGAAAGATGGTGAAAAAGAGAGGTGGGTGGTATGTAACCCTCTTGACCAAGTCTAGTCGCAAGACCGAATCGAGCGAGCTATATTGGGGTTTGCTGAGATAAACCCGAAAGAGGTTCTTAGAAAACGGTCTATTTTTTATCTTTTCTAAATGCCTAATTAAGTCCTAAGGTGGTCATGATGACTACGGTGAAATTTACAACTCAATTGGGCGTCGAATTGACATTCAATTGCACAAATTAGCATTTTAGGGACCAAATCATAATTTTAGATAATTAAGAGGAATTCATTGAAATTAAAGTTACCAATCTTTAATTAGATATATTTCATACAATCAGGTTAAATCTCAACTTAAAATAATCATCCAAACACATTAAATTGCATGATCAAGAAACAGGGACTAAACTGCAAAGAATCAAACTTCAAAAAGCATTTTAATAGAATTAACTAACTTACACTGACACTCCGTATCGATAAAGGTTTAAATTTCAATGGCGTGCCGATACGGTCCTCAAGCATATCAGTACAGGTATGCAATATTCAAGAAAGAGAATTCTAGTAGCCAAAAGGTGTACCGGTACAGTTGCCCGTGTACCGACACCAAGCCAAAATTCCAGCATCGCGTACTGATAAAATCACTAGGCGTATCGGTACACCAAGGAATTTTGCCTAGATTAAGTCAAGATAGGTCCCCTCGTACCGATCCCTGAGGACCCGTACCGGTATAAACAGACATGTAATGACCTCTTAGCCGAACATATGACACTTTGGCTCAATCTAACATGTTCCAATCATCATCTAATCATCATATAACATCTTAAACATAATTTCCTCGAGCATAAAAGCATGGTAGAAGATCATTTGCATCATGGCATAATCAAAACAAACCCCTATAGGCATGATTTCTAGCCAAGCATGCATAATGTTTCCCAACCCCTCAAAACCAAACATTAAGCATCATACAAGTCCAAAACATCAAACACAACTTGTACAAACAGGGAGTATCCAAAATAAACCTCCCAATTACAACTTGGTCACATTGCCTCTTATTACTACTATGCATTTGTAAAACCATACTTGAAAATACTTCAATCCTTGGATTTTCCCTTGCTTACTCACTGCCCGAAAGAGTCTATTTCTCTACATTGATGAGAAATGAGAGCGTAATCTATAATCTTAGTGAGGGAATCTCAAAAACAATCATCAATGCATTTAAAATCATTTTAATTCAAACCAAATGTATAAGTCTCATGGAAAAATCATCTCATGCTTCTATAATCTCTTCAAATATGCACATTTAAATCAAATGTATAAATTATTTTAAACATATGTATCATGGATTTATATCATAAACCTCAATTTAAACTTCATATAGCATCTCATGTATAAACCATATTATACAAAACATAATTCATTTCTCATGATACATCATCTCATATATTGGCATTCAAGTGACTCAAAAGCAAGTTCATTCTATTTTAAGAAAACACATCGGATACACAGATTTCCCAAGTGGTTCCTTTGACCACTTCACATACGTCCTCGAACTGGAGCAGCCTTCAATGGTTATAACGTATAAATCCACCAGCGGGAGAATTGGCACACTCTTGACCCCTCGACCGCTGCAGTTCTCATGGTGGAGCATGGCACACTCTTGACCCCTTAACACACATGAGGCGACTTATTATAGTGCACTTTAAACCCTATGGCTAGCCAACTATATCCGATAACATTTTATCTCAACCACTTGCCAATATACTCAATAAAAACCACATTACCTTACTGTTTTACATATGCATCAATTCAAACCATTTTCCAATACATTAAACCATGTATTCTAGCATTATCAAAATACTTTCATAAATCATTTGCTATGCTCAAATCTCATCATGTTTAATAATTTGCAAAATCTTTCATTTCTAAAACATGCATATAATAGTAAGTAATCAAATCTATAAACATGTGCATGAGATTGTATTTTGCAAAACTAAAAACGAGAAAGAGTTCAACCAATACATACTTTCGAGCTTAGATAAGTGTTTCAAACTTAATCTAAACTCCCAACAACCATATTCAAACCTTTTAAAAGCAGTAAAACGTGTTTCCACTCACCAAAAACCCATAGCTCTCTTGTCGTTGTGAGAATCAAGCTTTCGAAGCTTCCGCAACCTCTCCAAAAGCTATAGGATTTAACTTCCCTGCTTTACCCAATCAAAAAAGATGATTAATGCACTTCCATGCATCTCTAATTTCAAGCGACCAACAAACACAACTTCGCCTCACTAAAAACCATCAAATGTCTCTCTAAAACAACTGAAATCATCACCAAACTTCATCGAAACAAAGCTCAGCCAAAACCTGTTGATTTTAACATCTTAACAACATCAATTAACATCCAAAAACATCTTTATAACGTCCTTATACCTTCAGCAACCTTACACCACCAAGATTACTGCAAAATCTAACTATTTATAACCTAGAAAATTAGCAATTCACATAGTTTCGGGATTTCTTTTATTAATCTCTTCTTTTAACATTAAAACACATATCTCAAGTGCTCTAAAAATTAGAATCAAGGCAAAAAAGATCCATAATAATGTTTATCAAATTTCCACATCAAAACTCAATTTAATCATCGTATTCATGTTTTAATCATAATTTCATAACATAAATCAGTTGTAAAGGATCAAGAACTTGGGAATTCATTAAAGAACCTTTAAATAGAGGAGAGAAATGAAAATTGCCTCTAATTGTTGATTTCTCCCTTAATTGGCAAAGATTGGTTGAAATCCAAGTATATTTTGTTGTAGGAATCAAAGAAATCAAATAGGAAATCAAAAGGAAATCAAAATAGATTGATTCCTGGAAATTTTGGAAAGAAATTGAGAGTTTGGTTGCTAAGAAAGTTGAGCAAAAAGTTGAGAGCAAAATTAGTTACGTGAGAAAATGAATTGTGTAATTAAAATCTTTTTTATTAATTCTATTTTATTTTAATATTAAAGCTATTTAAAAATCCTTTAAAATAGCCTAAATTAAGGGGAAACTCTTATGGAAAAGTTTGGTTAGTTAGCTCCTTAAAGATTCTAAGTTTTGAACCTTTTACGATTTAGTCACCAAAAATAGCTTTGAAAAGTTTACATTTTAGTCACCGGACCAAAATGTCCCTAAATCAGATTTAATTCCTTCAAATTAAATTTACCAAAATACTTAAAATATTAATTAAGTATTTTTTAGCATTTTTCCATATTTTATTTTATGCAAAAATAATTTATTAAGATTTAATTCCTTAAACTAACTCGAATTGCCTAATCTGGTTCTCCCGAACCGTCTAATCGATCCATCTAACATCTAGGCCCAATTTCAGGGCGTTACATGGAATAAGGGAACAAGATGAGCTCACACTTTTGAGCTTTTCTACAACAATTAAATGGGATAAAGACAGCTTTTCCCCTTTAAAATGTGGTGAAATTACCTTAACACCCCTTCATCTTCCTACCATGCCCACACCACCAAGACCCAAGCCCAAAGAAGACTCACTAAGAGACCTCTTTGTGCCTCCTACGAGCCCAACATCGTGACCTATTATGCCGGGCCTACGACTCGTTTGAATCTGGCATTGGATTCTAAAATCTGGCGCTCAGGGTAACTCTAGTGATTTCTTTTGAAAGTGACTCATTTAGCTACACAATTCAGTCGGTATTGGGAAATGTAAACATGTGAGGTACATATGTTTGAATACTTGGTAAGTACCATAATGTTGGGATCGGTTAGTTCAAATGGATTTGGAATTTTGATGAACCGTAGAAATCTTCAATTATGCAAATTACCATTTTGTCCTTATTGGGTTGAATTATGAAATTGCACATGATAGTCAAACGACCAAAATACCATTGTTGGCCAAAATGATTAGAACATTCCTGATATATCTGATATCCGAATGATTCTAATGTATCAATTTCTGAATGCTTGGTTGGAGACGTTGGTTACCAAGCCTATTTTCATAGGGACCTTATTTTTCAAATTAGTTCAGAGTGTTAGAAGTTCAGTGTTCCCCTTTTTTTCGTAAATACCTTATACCTCTGAGAAATATTTGGCCATCTAGTGTATTCTATGTGCACATGAATATTCTCCCCGATTAAAAATTAAGACTTTCTCTATGATTCGAAGCACGACTTATATATGTTTGAAAGTATACCTTACTGTCTAATTTGATAGCATGCCATATTGTTTCTATTATACTGATAAATGCATGTCTGATTCCTGTTTTTACACCATTGCTACTAACTGCTAAAACTGTATTACTAGGGTACTTGGGATAGGATATAAAGTCTCTGGAGGTTCATCCCTGATTCGACTAATGATTTCTACTGTGCTAGGTTCTTATGCTTCGGCTAGGATGATTCCTACTGTACTAGGTTCCTATGCTTCGGCTAGGGTGATTCCTACTGTACCAGGTTTATATGCTTCAGCTAGGGTGATTCCTACTGTACCAGGTTCCTATGCTTTGGCTAGGGTAATTCTTATTGGACTTAAGGCATCCCCTTAAGACGGCACCTTCGCCCTATGGGCTTGGGTTAACGTCTTTATACATACAATTATGGGGAACTGCATACTCGAGTTCGATTGGAGGGTAGTTAGGTGTTAAATAAAATCTTTATGCCTCTTTTAAATTTACCCTATTGAATTAATTTACCAAAGTCTGAAACACTTTGATGCTTCCAAGTCCGCACTGAATGGAACACACTAAACTCCCTAGTTCAACTTCCATAATCTATCTCTCGTCCGATTCTCTGAACTGTAGACTTCTCGTCTGATACTCGAGTGATCAAACAAAGAACAACCCTGTTACCTTCAAGTATAACGATAATATGAAATTTCATATCATAATTGAAACATGTTGATATCAGGCTCATTGTGTTAGTTTTACGCATTACCATATACTTGCTTGTGCCTTTAGCATCTTTTGGTAGTTTTTGTATTACTGAGCTTTTCCAAGCTTATGCTGTTATTTACCATTGCATGTTAAAAGATTAAACATGATGCAGTTATTAACATAAACATGATAGTTCCTTTGGCCCTGGTTATGGAGTACAATACCTGTGTAATTAGAAGGCATGAATGTCACGTCTTATTTTATATTTGAGTCTGAAACTCATTTTATAACATGTATTTATGAGCACTGTCATATTAAATGAATAATGTCTGAACTTGTATTTTAAATTAAGAATTTGTTTTATAATTTTAAATAGGTTGACAATTTGTTTTATTTGAAATTTCAATGTGGGTCACTCCGGTGACCCGAATGTGACATCTAGGATTAGATCGGGCCACCCGTATCGATCTGGGGTGTTACAGATTTCCTATATGTTATTAAGAAATCGAATGTTGATTTGGTGGATTTATAATGAATTAGCCTCTTACATTGGGAATGCAAAACACTTATCTCGGGGTTTTGATTCATGCGAGTTTTCTTTTGTGGTTCGAAGTGGAAACTCAGTCGCACATACAATTGTATCCGAATGACTAGGGCCTCTAAGGAGCTTTCTGGGTTGAAGATGCACCACATCGGTCCTCGAGGCGGTGACGAAAGTTGACATTGATTAAAAAATACATTAGGTACCTATTTTGACAAAAAATATACTTTAGGTACCAACTTTGACAAAAAAAACTTTAGGTACTTATTTTGACCAAAAAATATACGTTAAGTACTTATTTTGACCCCAAAATATTAAGTACCTAAATAAAAAAGTTGATATACTTTAGATACTTATTTGTAATATAAGTTTTCTTTTTCTTTTGTCTCTTGCACTTTCCTTTTGGATAATTGTTTTCTTTTTAATAATATGAATGGTAAAGTACACAAATGGTCGCTAAACTATTTCAAGAAATACAAAATAGTCATTAAACTTTAGTTTTTGATATAAAATGATCACTGAGCTGTTAACTGCCGTTATGTGAGTGGCGTGACAGTTACGAAAATTTGTATAAGAACATATGTAATACTCAATATTTACACATTCAATCAATTTAGACATAAACATAATGATTAAATTAGGACTAAATTAATTGAATGCATCCATATGGATGATTAAATGTTCTATTATTTAAATTTTTATAATTGTTACATTACCTACTTAACGGCTCATTAATCATTTTGTAATTTTTAAAAGTTTAATAACTATTTTATATATTTTTTAAATAATTTAGTGACCATTTGTATACTTTGCCTTAATATAAACCGGTTCCCAGTAAAAAAAAAAATTGAATAAACTATTAAACCGGCATAAATCCGACCCCCCCCCCCCTTTTTCCCTAAACCGTGACCCTATAACCTCGGCGATTATCACCAACTTTTTCCCCCCAACGCTTTGCCCAAACTCTAACCTCTGCATCATATAAATTTGTTGACCTTTTTCGCATCTTTTATTTTCTTAGATTTTCATTCCAAAATCACAGACAACCAAGAAAGATCCAATTTTCTGTGTTAGAAAACTCAAATGGTTGTTTGCCAAGCTTCAAAGATCGATCTCCCATCTCCCTTTTCCTCACCTTCTTCTTCTAAAGCTCCAACATCTCTCCTATTTGAACCCCATTCCTTTTCCCTTGCCCTTTTCCATTCTGATTCTTCTCTTACCCTATTTCCTTCCATTTCCTTCCCTTTCTCTTCCAATCAAAAATCCCTTACTATTCCTCCTCCTTCATCTTCCTCCACTTTTCTTCTCCAAAAATCCCAAAAAAACCCTAACCCCAGAGTCCTTTTCATCGTTGCAGGCCCTTATAAAGGTGGTTCCAAGGTTCTCCTTAGGTTTTTCATTTATAGGAATGATGGCAGCAAGGCTTTTGAGAAGGCTAAAGTTGTTGTTTCTAAGCAAAAGGGTATTGAGTTTGATGATAAAGTTGGGGTTTTGATTGATATCAGTCACGGTTTGAAACTTATGATTTCTGGGTCTGTTAATTTTTTCGCAATTTATTCGGTTTTGAGCTCAAAAGTTCTTATCTTTGGGGTTAAATTGGTGGATAATATTGATGAAAATGATAATGGGGTCGCTTTTAAGCTCATGAAATTTGCTGTGATTGATTGTTTGAAGCCTGTTTTTTCAATCAGTATTTCATTTGAGTGGTTGGTTTTAGGGGAGGAAAATGGGGTTAAAGTTTGGAATTTAAGAGAACTGGTGAAAGGGAAAAAGGTCAAGAAAGTGAAGAATTATGGTCTTTCAAATGGTGCCATTGGAGATGGCAATGGTGGATCTAGTTGTTCAGAGATTGTTTCTAATGACTATTTGGATGGGAAGATTGAAAAGCCTATTGTTTCAGGTAAGTTCTATGTGTTTGAGCTTTACGTTTCTTGCTTATTAATTTGTTTTCTGAAAGCTATAATGGATTTGTAGCTTATTCTATGATTGTTGACAATTTTCTTGCAAAAATGCTCTAGTGATTCAGAATAGTGGCACCCTTATATATCTCTCTTTAGAGTTTATTGCCGCTTCTTAAGCTTATTTCACACACACACACACACACACATAAAGACATACATGCATACGCATATTGTGTGTCGCTTCACTTGCACATGAGGCGATATAAGTCTTTAGCACGTAGACTGCATCTTGCGCCCTTGACAACCCCGTACCTGGATTTTTAATGCATATGATGTTAAGGTCTTTGGGATACAAGGTCTTTAGAAGAAGGAACTTTGCTACTACTTAGATCAATGCTTCGTGTTATGGCATCAAATATAATTTACAGGAGATAAAGTATGGTCTGGACTCTGGAGAGTTCTTGGTGTAAAAACATTTCAAATACCGTAGAAAATAATTAAAATCGGCAGATGTCAACACTATCTAGCGTTGTTTACATGCTTCATTGAGTTAGATTATCAGGTCAAGGAGCTTAGCCAATTTTAGAATTCTAGCTTGAGCCTTATCAAACAAGAAATAGATATTGATTAATTAATTGGAGCTTTAATGGGACCTTACAAAATTTAGTAATAAGGTATATTTTTCATGAATCTTCTGGTGATTAAATTTGGCTCAATATGACATTGTTACTTCACTTAATTCACTTTACTTGGATATCTTCTGCGTAGGCTCATACTACATCAACTGAAATATGTTTAATTTATTATCTTCCCTAGCAATTTGCTTTGGTATCTGTTTAACCAAGCAGTTGGTGACTGTTGTGAGCAAGATGCTGGCATTTAGTTTAAATCATACTGATGTCTCGAGACGGTCAATTATTTATATAATTAAGTATTAAATATGCTTGAGTAAGAGCTCTCTTATATGTTCCAGTTTTGTTTGATTGAAATCACTAGTAGGTGTGATAACTACACCGTTCACTGTATTTATAGTAGGTTCCTACAGAGGTTAATATATGGCACTTCCACAATCTAAGTACTTAGCTAGTATTTTGTTCCTTTTGTATATGTATTTTTAAAGTACTGAGAGTGTTGACATCAAGGTGGTCCCCTTTTATTTTTTATTGGCATCTTGATTTGCAGTGAAGTCGAGGTCTGGTAAACACAGACAAGAATCTGCTGAACCGGGTGCGTGCTTTGTGCCTTTTGAGCAGGAGGTTAAGGGCTTGACATCTATGAAAGTGCCATCTTTGTCCTTGAACGCAATTTCGATTCGACTATTGTCCTCAAAGAGGTTCTTGATCTTGGATTCTGCTGGAGATTTGTTTGTTTTGCATGTAATAGACACAGTTGTTGGATCAAACATCACCTGCTGCATGAGGCAATTGCCAAATGCCATGAAAGTGCATAAAATGGCTGTTTTTCCCGATTTTTCCTCGAGTAAGTTTGTTCTTCAGTTTTTCCAAAGGCTTCATTTGTTAGAAATGCTTGCATGATTAATGGACAGCAAAGGCACATGACTCAGAAATATTGCGAAACAGGTAGTGGAGCCTTTCCCTTGTGCTTTGCTAATGGGTTCTCTTGTGACTTGTTAGCAAAGAATGAGGAAAAAGAACCTTGCAGGGAACAAGATCGGGATGGAAACATTGAAGTCAATTGTTACGATAAACGCCCTGTATTTAGGGCTATAAACAAACCAAACGTTCAGCGAACTGTTCGTGAACTGTTTCACGGGAAGTTCGTTTATGTTTATTTATTTATTAAACGAACAGACATGAACAAGATTTTATGTTCGTTTAATTAAATGAACAAACACGAACAGAGGGCTCGTTAGTTCATTTACGTTCGTGAACGTTCAATAACCGTTCGTTTATTTGGTTTAAATTTATTCACATATATCTATTTATATTTATTATTTTTTATAATAAAAGTATTATATTTTCTTAAAAAATTAAATTTATTCACATATGTTCGTTGGTTTATATTCGTATAAATTTATTCACATATGTTTGTTCGTTTATGTTTATTTAAATTTATTCACATATTTCCTTTTATGTTCGTTCGTTTGTGATTATTTACGTTCGTTTATCATTTTAACTAACAAATATGAACGAACACGAACAAACTATATTCCTTAACAAATGAACATGAACAAGAAATTATGTTCGTTTAGTTGTTCGTGTTCCTTCATTTGTTCGGTTAAAATTAAACGAACAAACATGAACATATCCTCATTCGTGTTCCTTCGGTTCATTTACAGCCCTCCCTCTATTAATTAAAAAAAAGAAAAAAAGGGGTTAGTAAGCAAAAGTTATGTGGAACTTTGTTAACATTAAATTATGACATTTGAGCTTTATAGGGAGAATTTTTATGGTTAATCTTTATATTACATCTATGCCTCAAAACGATACTTCTTATCATTTTGTAGGAACACAAACTGCTTGGATATCAGATGGGCATCATTCCATGCGCATGGTGGACATTAGCTCTGCCGTTAACGAAACCGATAAAAGAGAGAGTGAGGGATCCACTAATATGAATCTCGAGTTTTATAGTACGTTCATATTCTCTTCTATAGTTCTGATTCCTTTGTGGTGTGGTCCTTGCACTTTCTTGCTTGTGAAAGTTCAAAGAACTCAAAAACTTGATTCATCAAACACTTTTTTTTACTGTTGTATATATAATTGATATGTTCCAATGTGCCCTTCTAGGGTGTTATAAAATCTCCTAACATTTAGGAGAGACTATTTACCTTTTTTCTTTTTTTATTTTCTAGTTGTTCAAGCAATTTTTACTAGCGAAAAGATCCAGGATATGATACCCATGGCTGCAAACAGTATTTTGATCCTTGGACAAGGTAATCGCTGATTTCTTTCTTTCAAAGGTTAATTGTATGTTACCCAGACTTGGGTATGCAGTGTCAGTAGTTTTTTTTATTTAAAAGAATCATTTATTTGGAGGATCTTTAGGAGTTATATCCTCGTACCCATGTGTTAAGTGTTAACCATGAACGTTGGGCATGGATACTTAAAAAAAAAGATTTGGAGCAACACAGATACTATCTGTGAGAAATCCTCCTTGAAATTAGAAATTTACCAGAAGTGTTAGCCTATATGCTCTCTGTTCATAGTTTCCATGGCCAACTATAGAGTTATTGTATATGTGTGAGTGCATATGAGCTTTTCAGAGATGTGTTTATGCTTATGTGTATATACCCCACCCTCTGTCCTCCCCTTATCCTTTTCCACTTTGATCCGAGTTTCGCATGGTCTTATATTTTGCTCTTTGCAACAGTTGGTTTGTGATTTTCATAGTTCTTGACTTCACCTGCCTTTACTGAACAGGAAGCTTGTACACATATGCGATTTCCTGAAGTGGTTTGGCAACCATATCTTTTTGTGCAGTGAGTATGTTGCTTTCTTTGGTACAAGATCATCTTGGATCCCCTCTTACTGATTTCATTTCATTGAATCTTTTTGTAGGTCATTCGTGTTCCAATTTGTATTTCGGTGATTATATACCCTTGATTTGTTCCTGGACCTGCTTTTTATTGTGTGAAATGTTTAACAACCTTCTAATACATTGATTCTTAGATTGTTATTCCCTGAATTTCAGTTGTCTCTATCGCACCTGGAGAACAAAGGAGTCTAAAGTTAAGATCTGCAGTTGTCTCGTGTGTCTAATGGTGCATAAGACTTCGAGGACATTGACCTCTTGAAGGTATGTATAATAACATGACGTTTAGTTTATCAAAATAAATATTGGATAATTTAGCATATGAAATTATGTAGGCAGACAGATTTATGATTGTGTTCCTACTTGGTATTTACAGTAAGTTCGGGTAAAAAAGTTGTTTTAGGGTATATGGCTACAGTTGAAAGCTATGTTGCTTCGACTCTCTATTTTCCTTGAAGTGCTCGTGTTTGAAACTTGTGTCCATGCATATTCTGACTAGGGTAATATGACCCTTCCATTATATAGAAAAACTTTTTAAAAATTGAACACGCCTATGCGGACTCATCTGTATTGGATATTCACACTTGAGCAACAGGTTGAAATTCGGAACTATGGTTGGGGTTCAGGTACCAATTAGGTTTGAATCGGTCGAGCTTTATCCTATTAGGTGCGCTGGCTGAACAAGATTTCTATAAACACTGAAGTAGCGAGAGGCTTAAGGCATGCATAGGGAATTGAGGGATTTGGTTGTGAAAATATGGCTTATGGTTGAAAGTCACATGCAATTTATGTTTTTCGTTACGATTTCCATGGTTTGTTTCTGGTTACTGATATGTTTTTTTTTATCAAGCTATAATTAACGTTTCTATAACATACAGAATAGTCATGGGACAAGTCAGATGCCTGTGGGTAGAGATTCAGGTCCTGAGATATTCAACAATTCATAGCCAACATCTAATGCAGACGCCATTTTCATCAGCCATTTGATTCGGAACTGAAGCTTTGGTCGTCACATTAGTCCATTTCATCTTTGCCAGCATGCAATTAATTACTGCAATTTGTGTTGTTTACTGGTTGACAAACTGAGGTGAGGTGACCGATGACAGCTAGTGTATGATCTTTTGTGAGAACTCCGTTGTAGAACTTTTTTAAAGGCTCGTCACCGTGTCAACTTCTGAGCATTAGAATTTGGAAGGGGTGATTTGGTAATTTATGTGTTCACTTCGTGATCATGTTATTTTATATTTATATGACACTTGGCAAGTTAATAACTTGTTTAGGTTTTATTTATTTATTTAGTTTTCCCAAATCAAATTAACTTGCAAAGACATTTCTTGGTGGTAATTACAAATTGCAACTAAAATGAGAATAATTTTTCGTGTTATAATTGTGTTAAATAACTTTTTGACATACTAAGGCGTAGCCCGTTACCTTTTCTTTCTACTCAACTTTTTTTCTTTTCATTTTGTTTGGTAGATTGTGGAACTAATTTTAGTGCTTGTTGTCGACCGTCGGTATTCTTTGTTTTTCTTTATTTGGTTATCGTTATTTTTGCGTTTCTTTTGTTTTTTTATTTTTTAGTAATTTTGCCTTTATGGCACGTTTTTGTTTACATTTATTGTAAGTTTTTATTTGTTTTTATGGTACATTTTCATTTGCTTTTATGAAATGTCTTCGTTCTCCTTTGTCGGTCGTTTGACAGTTCTTTTTATTTTTTATTTAGGGTTGAATTTGACACCGTCTCAATTGATCAAGATATCGTTAATTTGTTATCATGTTGATCTTTTCTGCTTTAGACCCTCAAATAGGATTTGGACATGCGATTTGCGTTCGTGGATAGCTTTCTCATGATGTTCAGCTTTGATTTGCGATCGTTGATGGTTTTTTTGTAGTTTGAGCCTTCTTTTGTGGTTCATTTGCATATGCAGTCTGATATGTTCATATATGTAACGACCTGAATTTTTGAGACAACGAACGGGCATTGACTTGGGTTATAGACCCTTGTAATTGATGAGGTACCTTGGGCCAAGTTTGAGCTTTAATTGTTGATTAAATCTTGTGGCATGGATGAGGACTTAGAGTATATTTTTATAAGTCCAAATTTAAATTAAAGATTGACATCTTTTAAGGAGTGTTGTCTTCATATGGAGTTTTAAGGGGACAAAAAGGAGCTTGGGTGATATCACCACATTCCTCATTTTTTTTCTCATTTTTCTTCCCCATCTTTTCTTTCCAAGAAACTCATAAACATTTTGAATACAAGAGCCAACTTTCTAAATTATTTTTATCATCCAAGCTTCAAGAGTTAAGTACGTTGATCTACATTTGAAGGGCTTTCTAAAGAGACCAAAATTCTTTGGAGATGAGGTAAGAGACTTTCTGGGTTTTTGGAAAGTCTGGAGTTTTATGGGTTTTTGAAGCTTTCTTTTGATGTTTGATGTTGTAAATTCGTAGCTAAGCTTACCTCTAGTTGTTATCTCAAGTATTGCTTCGTTTTTCATGTTGGTATGGCAAGATAGGGTGATTTGAGGGTTTCATCAAGCTTGGGTTAAGAGAGAAAGTTGAAGAGTTTTGCTTGAAAGCTTAAATCCATGAATTCTTGTTAAAGGTTAGTACATCTCTAACTCCTATTTTTCTTGAAGATCATAAAGTGATTGCTTTGTATGATTTTATAGTATGAGTATTGTGTGGGTGAAGCTTGTCCTAGGAGATTAAAATAACGATTTTGATGATGTAAAAGATGTTAGATGACTCTAATATACCCATAATAACATGGAAAATCTTAGAAACCTTTTGAAGTGGTTTGGATATGGTTAGAGACAAGTTAGGATGGATTTTTGAGCCTTATAAAGCCATTTCTGGGCTTTAGTATCGGTATACGAGGAGCCCGTACCGGTACCCCTTGTTCGAGTGAAGAATAAATATGAACTGTGAGAGGAGTACTGGTACGGTGTTCAACCAGCACTAGTACATGATTTAAGGTAGTATCGGTATGGGTCAACCCGTACCGGTACTCGCATGCTTATAAAATTTTAGTAAGCCATTTTGGTATCGGTACGCACATGAGTACCAGTACCCAGGGATACCGTACCGGTACTCGGGACTCAATACCGGTACCCACTAGGCATTCTGCCCAAGAAAGCTAATTTGGAGTTAGAGGGGCTGGAAAATTATGGTATGAGGTCCAATATATTCCTAACGACATAAGATGACATAAATAAACTCGTGGCTAAGATTTCACCCCTATATGCGAGCATAATGTGATAGATGCTTGCTTGTTTATTTAAAGAACACAAATGAATTGATGTAATGATGATTGATACTTTCCATAGCATACCATAGGCTTGGTAAATGATAAATTGAGAGATAACCATGTCGGTTGGTGTCATGCCTTGGGGGAATTTGCATGATAGCTTGGCTTAGTGCCACTTACCTCTTGGTGAGGTGTATGAATGCTCGGGAAACATGTATTATCTTATGATTGTTGTAAAGGAATATGGATGTCCTAGAATCAGTACTACGGTACTTATATAAGGGGATGCGTACTTAGGGTTGTGTGAACATGTACATCTGATGTACCCACGGGCTGAGTGATCTGAGTGCAGTTAGGAACTTATTCATGGCTATGGTGATCCAGGTAAGATAATTAACTCGATAGCTATGTGAGCTCGAGTAACCTGATTGGATGAGTGACCTCAAGTAAGGACTACTTGTGGCTAAAGCGATCCAAGTACGTCCAGGACGTATCTGTGGCTATGGTGATCCAGATATGGTCCGTTCAACCCAATGGCTGTGTGAGCACGGGTAACCCAACGGCTGTGTAAGCACAGGTAAAGTAGGGATTCGTTGTCCATTATGTAGATGATGTATGGATTTATTTATATATGTTGTGTGGATGGTATAGATGATAACTTATACACCCGATGGTTGAGTGATTAGGGTGCGGTATGAAACTTGCTCAATAGGCTGAGTGATCTCAAGTATTGTGAAGCACTGTAGAACATGTAAGACTCCTTGTAGACGTATTGATGCCTTGAGATAGGTGATCTAAGAACTCTTGCTAATGTAGGCTTGATAATAACTCATAGATAGTGAAGCTTTATCTATGCTCTCCAGACTGTATTTATCCCGCATGTTTATTTTATGATAATCATGAAATGTGGTAGAGTAGATATGTACCACTGAGCTTTGTAAGTTTAGCGTTCAGAATTATTGTTTCCGTTTGTAGGTTAGTAGGTTGATCGTGGTTGAGGAGTACATCGAGAAGGGATTTTCTAGCACTGCATCGCTTCAGAGTATAGTACTTGATGTTTAGTTTTGGGCTATTGTATACATAGGAACTTACAGCGGTTGAGTCTCTAAACTCTATTTGAAATATTATTTTGATATAAGGTGTTTTAAGCTTGGAGCTCCTGTTTTGTAAACTTGTTTATAATGCTTATTTAATGACATGAAATTATGGATGATTTGTTGTTTTGAAAATGGCTAAATCTAAGGTTTTAAATTGGAAATTTTGATGGTTCAGATTTGGGTGACCTGAATGTAGCACTTTGGATTCGGATCCGGATCCGGATCGAGGTGTTATAATTTCTATCTTTTGTTTGAGTCTTTTGGACAATGGTTGATGGTACATTTAGGTGGTTCACCCTAGTTGACTTGGGGTGGAGAGCGACATACAATTTGATGATTGGAGCAAGAAAGAATAAGAGAAAGAAAAAAAGGGTAATGTCCTCTTGATTTGACCTCACATTTTTTCTTTGGATGCATAAGTATTTATAGCCTTTGGTGCCATTTATGATTGAACGGTTTTAGGCCTAGTGGCAACCTATGGATGAGTTGACAGATATAGGTTCAACTTTCAAGTATCAAGCTTTGCATGTCGGTCACGTAAGTGGAGTTATTGTAGCGCTTGACAATATATGTTCCCAAGATCGTTCAGACTTCTAGAGGGACTGCTGTCATGGGATACTTCCAAAGTCATCAAAAGTAGAGGCACTGAGGGTTATTTATAGAATTCTTCGGGGGCAAAGGTACCAGGTATAAAACTTGCCCCCCTCAATCAGAAGAGTAACATAAAGTGGTACGAGATGAAGCGTTTGAAGAAAACTTATCCTTGTAATTGGCGTAATGCGAAGATGTGGTTGTATTAATTTGGGTAGTCATGATGATTGGATTTGTGGCTGGGAGAAGGCATACGTGATTCTAGGTAATTGATGCAGGCTCAAAGTGTAGATTGGAGATCTTCGGGGAAACATGCTCTTCGACTATAAAAACAGTCTTGTTTAGAATTCTAGATTTTAAACTGATAATTCTTCACCATTATTTTCCCTGATTCATTCCTCATACATAGATCTCTAGAGGTGATCGCTGGATAAGTTTTCTGCTGCGCCATAGGGTGTAACGACATGACCTAACAATGTACTCTAACTGTGGACTCTGGAATAACAGTTCCTATAGACTCCTCAATGTCGATCCTAGCAACACTTGTTCCTTCCCATTGTGACCTATCCATATCGACAGATTTGTTCGGCAAAGTAGTTTCTTGGTCTATGCTATTCGACTCTAGAGACATTACGAATTCATCAATCTCGTCTACCACCTTGTAGCGACCTTTTTTTGAGAATCGCCTCTTGAAAATAAAAAAATTATTGTTTAAAAAGTTTTTTTAAAAAGACGTGAGGCTTTTAAAAAATGGGTTTTGTTTGAAAAAATGGGTGATGAAAAATGATGGGGTTTTGGAAAATATGGGTGTTTTGGGGAATTTGGGTGTTTTTGAAGGCAAAATGAAAAAAATGGGATGATTTGAAAATTAAATGATGGTTGAAAAAAATGGGTGAATTTAAAAAAATGGGTATTTGAAAATAAATTAGGGTTGGAGTCGCCACCGGCCACTAAGGTAGGCCGGACAACGTAAAATTAGAGATTCGTTTGAAAAAGGGGTTCGAGAGTTGGTTACGTGTGGGGAAGGATTAACATCCCCATCACGCCTAGAAATCGGTACCAAAGTATTTGTTGCTTTTAATTGATGGAAATTATTAAAATTCGAATTGAATTTAATCAAATGGTTTTAATTAGACATGTGCTTTAATTAGACGTGCTTTATCAAATTGATGGGCTTGAATTAATTAAATGCTTAATTAATAAGGGCGACTGTACATCGGACCGTAGATTAAACCGACATCGAATAAAACTGATTGCCGTGTTAATTTACGGTTCGAATCAAGTACATCATCTTTATGCATGGTGCAAGCATTTAAGGATGATGTTATGACTTGTCAAAGTTTATTTCTAATTAAATTTACCTTCAGACGGTAATGATTAATTTGAATATTTGGTCAACATCCAATGAGCCAAAACCGTTACGACACAAATATCAGAATTAATAAATACCTCCTTTTTATGATTAAAATTGCTTAATTAACAAGATCGAATTAAATAAATTAAGGTGAGAATGAATGACAAATTATGTATGTCACGAAATTGCAAATAAAGATAATAAAGATAAATGCGGAAAATAAATACAAAAAAAAAATAAATGCGAAAATTAAATGTTAGTTACGGGAATGAACACAAGTCAAAATATATAAATAGTATATATAATATATATTATAATATAAATAAAACTATAATATAATAATAACATATAATATAAGTATGATATAATACTATAATATATAGTATATAATATAATATAATATTACACTATCATATAGATATATGTAACCTACTATATAATATATGATATAAATATTTATGTTATGTAATATAGCATAGGTACTAATATATATGTAATATAATAGTATAAAGTACGTTTATAATATATGTAGTAATATATTGAAATGATACAAGGATTAAAATGAAAAGAAACGGAAACCTGGGGCCAAGATTATAAGAAAAAATAGACTTTAAAATAGACAAAATTTTAACATGAGACTAAAGAGAGGGATCAAAATGGATATTAACCCGCAGTGAAAATAGAAGCGGGAAGAAAAGGGGAGGACCGGAGAAGGAATTTACCCATGATCGATATGAAAACAAAGAAGAACTCGAGGGACCGAATAGGTGATTAACCAATAGACCAGATGCGCGGATCCTTCCCTGGGTCGGGCTACCAAAACGGTGGCGTTTTGCTAATGGCATATAAGCCAAATACCAGGGCAAAAATGACTCCCTAACCTTCATTTGCCCAGTTTCAAAATCAAAAAGAAGAGAGCTCCAAAATGCTCTAAAATAAGGGGTGCCAAAACCCTAATTTTTCTTTGCATTGTTCATCGGCAGCGCTGCCTCGTCGTTCGTCTCGATGCCCGACGGCGGCCAGAGCAAGACGACCCCAATCTAGAACAGGTAATCTCGAAAACCCCTCATCTTTCTGTTTTCGATTCGAGAGAAAAGATTTAAAAACCAAAAGAACTTTTTATTTCTTATTCGAAATAAGATTTTGAAAAACCTTTGTAGTTTGATGTTTTTCAGAAAAACTCAGTATCGATTTCTTTTTTTTAGAAACTGAAAACCTTTTCGATCTTGATTTTTTAGAAACAATGAAAACCCTAGTTCTATGCGAAAGAAGAAAGGAGGAAAGGCCCAGAAAAAAAATGCTCTTTTCATTCCAGAAAACCAAGGAAAAAATCCCCATTTACAATGTTTTTGTTTTTGGCTTTATAGCCCTTTTACAATGGTAAAATAAAAAAAAGTTGTAGTTGCTGTTGTTGCTGTTTCTAGTGTTGGTTGTTTGATATGTTCTTTGTCTATTTGTTTGTAGGTTCGTACGGAAGAGAAGACCAATTATCTGTGGCCGGTCTAGGCGTGCATGCATGCGTGACATCGTGGCAAGGCTGATGCTGCCGTGGCTCCAATGTGGTGGTGGCGTGGCCGTGGGGCTTCTAAAAGGGAATGGGAAAGGTCTCCTTGGCGGCCGCTTGAGGCTAGAGTTAAGGATGTTAGGGAACTAGGGTTTCTTTGGTTATCTTGGTTGGCTGGGTCAACGGGTAGAACTGGGTTAGATCAACAGAACCGGGGTAGACAAATAGGTCATGGGTTTAGGATAATTGGGTCTCATTTGTAAATGGGTATTCAGATTGGGTTAGGGTATTGGTTGGCAGATGGGCTAGTTGTAAATGGACATTAAAAGGACTTTATAATTCTAACTTAGGCTTTATTTTATTAATTATGTATTTATTTTTTTTGTTTTTGTTTAAAATATAATAATACTATAGTAATAATAATATAATAATAATTTATAATAATAAAACAAAGATAGTGATAATAGTTATAATATAAGAATAATATAATAGTAACAGTGAATAATATAACAAAAGGAAACAATATAATAAGTATTACTCCCTCCGTCCCAAAAATAATGCCCTTTATTGACTTTTACGTAGTTTTAGAAAGAAAAAAAATTGTGTAAGATGTGTTGTAAAGTAATTAAAATGACAATTTCATCCTTAAAAAGTTAAAATTTGCTTTATTGGAAAACTAAAAAGATGGCAGAAAATGAAATGTGTTTAGTAAAAGTTGTTGGGTTTTCAAGAGGACAATTTTAAAACACAAAAGGGACATTATTTTTGGGACAGATGGAGTACTATTAATGATGTTGTTTTTGGTTTTTTTAGTATATATAAAAATAATAATAACATTAACAATAATTAACAAAGGTAATAATGAAAGATATATATATATATATATATATATATATATATATATATATATATATATATATAAGCCAAAATTAGAAAAATAAAGCCCGGACAAAATTAGTGTTTACACACCTACCACAATATATGATTAGTTTCCTACACACGAATTGGGACTGGCTTACCCTTCACCAGCAAATCCACAATTTCATCAATTTTTTCCAAGTGGTCCGCTGTGATTTGGATGCTCGCCCTTTCAAGCGAGGAGAGATTATGGGTCTTCTAATCAATTTATTTCAGGGTACACTATTTCGAAATGAGTTATCACCAATCTTTTAATTTAGGTGAGATTGAATCACTTAAAAAACTCGGTTATTTTTTATAAAATTTATTTTTGTCATTTTATTAAAACAATGAATTTTGGTATGCAAAACTAGAAAAACAAGTTTGAGAGTTGGTTATGTGTGGGAAAGGACGGGCACCCCCACAACGCCCAAAATTGGTATCTAATCGATTACGTAGGGTCTTAGTGGTGAAAATTTTGAATTCGAATATTATTTAGAATACGATCCTAAATGCATGAAATTTGTTTGTTCAAAAAATTGCACCTCTTTAAGCTCGAGACATGATTTTTATGAGATTCCAAAACAAAAGAATACTATTTCAAATATTGTGATATTGATTAAATGATATTTTTATTTAGGATTATAAAAAAAGCAATCACACCTCTTTAAGCACGAGACATGATTTTATTGAGAATCCCGAATAAAGTATTTTAGTTAAAATAATGTGTTTTTCTATTTAGGATTAGCGATAAAATCGCGCCTCTCTAAGCTCGAGACATGTTTTATCGAGAATTCAAATAAAAGGTAAACAATAAATATAAATACATGGTATATGTATATATGTATATAAAATTAAATATGAAATAATATAAAGTAAACATTTTAAATAAAGTATAAAATTAAGAAAAATAAATATATAGAAGTATAAAAGTAAATAAACATGTAGGTTTAATAATTTGCATCTAGATAAGATAAAAGAAAAAAATGGACCGACTTTTCGTAACCTTTCTCCGGTTTGCTTCGGCAAACCTAATGTAGCTCACTTGGTTCGGTCGGGCGTCTAGGTCGGGTCGAAGGGGTTACACAAACCAAGGCCAATAACCAGACCCAAGCCCATAACCTAAACTATTCAATTAACCCTAATATCCTAACCCTAACCCTATTTGTCACTCATCCAAGACCATAGACATTGTCGTCAGCCACCACCATCAAGTCGTCATTAGACAAACCCCAAATTTATCCTAAACAAATCTTAATTGAAACCCTAAAAATTAAAACCATAAATCATATCCCCTTTCTGCTACCTAACACAACCATCACCCACACTCATCATAGCCTCTGCCAGCACTGCCCAAGTATGCATTGTTACCCTTCGACGTGGCAAGACGACAGTCGCTCGTCTCCCCTATAAAACGTCAACTGCAACAACAAAATAGAGGACTTTAGAGAGATTTTTAGAACAGAAAGAGAGAGAACTTAGGTGAAAAATGATTGAAACTGAAAAATAAAGAAAACAATAAGAAAGTAATCGAAAAAAGGACACAAGGGAAGGTAAAATCTTTAATGATTTTTTCGGTTTTGATTTAGATCTAGGCAGATATAGGGATTTTAACCGAAAATCAAGTGAGAAATCAAGTTTAGGAGGCTTACCCGAGTCGACCGAGGCACTTCCATGTTCTCTGGCCACCAGAGGCGACGGTTTTTGTCATTGATGGAGTGGTTCGCACGGCACATGGTAGACGAGGGAAGCTGCATCTAGGTGAGATAGGGATGAATTTCAGAGAGTTTTGAGAGCTTTCAAAGGTTTTTTTTTTTTTAAATTTCCAGATGTAAAATAAGTTTTTTTTGTTTGTTTTAAGAGTGGTATTATAAACCCCTTAAACGACACTGTTTTGGTGCTATGTAATTTGCAAGTCGACCTAACCCGGGAAGAGATCCGCGTGTTTTTAATGAAATGGAAATCACAGTTTTAGTCCTTCCGCTTTTTATTTATATTTAATTTCATCCTTTTTAGCATTTATTTTATTATTATTATAATTATGATTTTTTCTTTTTTTCTTTTTTCTCATTTTAGTCATTGGTCTTTTATTATTATTATTATTATTATTATTATTATTATTATTATTATTATTAACTTATATATATATGACATACGTCTATATCTGTATATATATAGATTTTTTCTCTTTCTCTTTTTCTTTTTAATATAATATTTAATTTATGTAGACTTTTCATATATATGTAGTATATACATGTAAATTAAAGTAGTTAACATTTGTACGTGTATGTATATGTGTAAAGTAAATATACATATATCATAATTTTAAATCATTAATATACATACTATACTTTATAGGGACTAGATTGCAAAGCTGATAATTTTTAAGGGCCAAAACTGAAATTAAAGTAACCGATCCTCAATTAGTCAGACTTCATGCCATCATGTCAAAATACAGATTAAAACGAACATCTGAGCCCACTCAATTGCATTCACAAAACCCAGGGACCAAAACGCAAGAAAACAAAAAATTGGATTCCATGACATTACCTACCATAAATGCCTCTCGTACCGATACGAACACAGCTGTACCGATATGATATAGCCATGCGTTCCGATACTGGATGTGCTGTATCGGTATGCCACATCAGCTTACAAAGTTATCAAACCGTACCGATACAGTCCCCTTGGTGTACCGGTACATGGGTTTTCTTCAAAAAGCAACTTTCCAGTAAGGAGTTCCCGTACCGATACACCCTATACTGTACCGGTACGCCAAGCTTAATTTTCTTGTCTGTACCAGTATGCTCATGCTCGTACCGATGCTGACTGCTCTGAAATGCCTATACGTACCAATACGGTCCCCCGCATATCGGTACGTGTAGGTCTGTAATGCCAATTTTAGCTGATTTCACATACAAAACTAGATGCATATAGGTCCTAGCAACTTGCATTCAAACATATAAGCATCCAACAATTCAATTACCAACACTTGCACCAAGATTCAGCTACCATACAAGCTTAAGCCACCAAAAGGGTTACTCTAGAGGCATGCTCCCTAGAACACTCCACCAATCATACCAAAAAGGCCAAACAAGCATTTCCCAGCACAAGCATCAAACCAACACCATATCCTTATCACATTCAACATGTTAAGATCACCAAAGATGCCAACCAAACAAAACCATCTATATGCATACCTAGGGAACCATATAACATCAACCTTAGGTACGATGCACAAAAGACATAACAACAACAACCAAACTCTAAAATCACAGCATTACAAATGCTTAAAACCAGGGAATAACAAAATTACAAAACCCCAAAATCCAAGGTGAACACATTGCCTTATTAACCAAAAACTAAAACCGAGTTCATACTCAAATAGTCTTGTCTTGGAATCACTTTATCCTTGCCTTTGCTGCCTCCTAGCTTTAATGCTCTGCATCATCAGGGAAAAGAGAGCGTAAGCACACTTGCTTAGTGAGGATGCTCTTAAAACAATGATGCATTAAAACCCTTAAAAATCAACACTTGTTTTCGAACCATGCTTACGGCCTAAGCAAGTTCCAATGATTCCAATTCGAAACATGCATATCGACCATATGCATAACAACATATTCCACATGCTTAGATCCTAAAGCATAAAATACAAAACCATGCTTAAATCCCAAAGGATTAAATACAAAACCATGCTTAAATCCAAAGCATTAGAAACATAAATCCATCAATAAAAATCTCATATACTGGCAATTATAGTGACCCCGGATAGTCGATCACTATCCTTGATTAGCTGACTGCTAATACTTAGTTAACCAACCGTTAACTTTATATTTTGGATACACGGATCTTCCTCAATGACCGACCATCATCAAGACTACCCCATACTGGCAGCATGACTTTATAGCCTTGCCGACGGCAAGCTATACATCAACAAGGGGAACCGACCGCTCAACCCAAGTGATGAAACATAGTTCGAGTAGCCCACCGCTATACCCCTAGGACTCTTATCCCACGATCGATTTTTAAACATATTATATTGCACTTTATCCTATGGCAGCCAACTATATCCGAGTGTTTTCTCACCTTGTCACATAGCCAATATATCATTTATAAAACCTTTTACTCACTGTTTACAATGCATTTCACAAAATCCCACATATGCATATCACATTGCCATAGCAATATCACATCCCCGACCAGAATAAAAACCAATGCTCACCAGCATTCAAAACTCTTTTAAACCATTGCATATGTATTTTCAATCCATGCATTTATAGTAAGTAATGTCAACCATGTTTATGACTAAAACATGAATTACGCATGCTCATATCCGAACCGATATCAAAGAGCAAATGAGGGAAACTTACTTCCATGTTTAGGTAAGTGTTTCAAACTTAACCTAAACATCCAAATCCACTTTCAAACCTTTGAAAGACTTTTAAAACCATTTCCACTCACCGATTTCACTTTGCCTTGCTAGCCAACGCGAAACAAGCTCCCAACAAGCCTAGAACTACTTCAAGATTCTACGCCTTGATTCTCTCTTATTTTGATCACACAAAACCAAAGGAAACATGCATTAAAATGCATCCAACTCTCTGTTTCAATCAAAAACCCGTATCTCTCAAGATGCCCACTCAAAACTCATCCGAAACTATCCGAAATCAACCTCAAACACTACCCAAACATAACCCAGCCATAACATAACGATTCAAGACTTCAAACCTCATCACTTAACATCTAAAAACTCATTCACAACATCCTTTTACTTCCAGCAATGATTACACTTCTCAAGCAGCCTAAAAACTCTTAACTAACAACCTAACCAATTAGAGATTCAATAAACTCTGGGATTCCATTATTAAAAACAACTCATCCACATTATAACACATCCAAAATATGACGAAAATCAATCCACAACTCTGGAAAAACAGATCCAAATCGAAAATCACAAGATCCATCAATTAAACCTCATTAAAGCTAAAATACATACTTAAATAATCAAAACCTATTAGAAAACATATGTAAAGAGCCAAGAACTTGAGAATTTTAGTAAAGAACCTTTCATTAGAGGAGAAGAATGAACTTACCTCCAATGAATGAGTTTCCCCTTAATTGGATGGTTTTTCCTCTTGAAAACAAAGAAATCCAATGAGATTTTTGGAAAACAACTTGAGAAATTATTTAGCAAATCAAAGAGTTAATAAATTGAAATCATTACCTTAAATCTCTGATGGAAAATGAGTGTTTGGCTGAGAGTGTTTTGAGAGAAAATATGAGAAAAGAAAAGTTACACCAAATTTGTTTTAAGAGAAAATAACCACCTTAACTAAATCTCTTTTAATAAAAACCTTTTTAAAATAATCCAAATTAAGGAAAAACTCAGATTAGGCCAATTGGTAAAATAGCTCCTTAAAGATTCTAAGTTTTTACTCTTTACAAAACATTCACCTTTTAAAAACAATTTTCAAAAGTTGCATTTTGGTCACTAGCCAAATGTCACCCCTCCAAAGCTTATTTTCAAAATTGCTTCCACCAATATTTTTAATATAATAAAATATGATTTTTAAACATTTTATCATATTTTTATCTTTCAAAAAAACATTCGCTCCCGAATCCGACTCAAATCTTTAATCCTGTCCACCAGACCATCTAACCAGCCTTAAACCGCTAGGCCCAAAACCGGGGCATTACAACTCTCCCCCTCTTAAGAAATTTCATCCATGAAATTTACTTGGAGGGAAAAGATGCGAAAATTGCTCCAACATGTCTGTCTTGCTTTCCCAAGTGGCTTCCTCAACACCCTGATATCGCCACAAGACTTTGACCAGTTCTATCGTCTTACCTCGTAGAACTTTACTATTGGAATCAAGGATTTCCGCTGGCTCCTCATCAAAGGATAAATCTGGTCTCAACTCTATATGCTCCACCAGCATAACATGCGAAGGATCCGACCGATACCTCCGTAACATGGATACATGGAACACATCATGTATTTTCTCAAGCTCGGGAGGCAACCTCAACCGATAAGCCACCGGACCAAATCACTCTACGATCTCATACGGTTCAATAAACCTCGGGATAAGCTTACCCTTTCACCCAAACCGCATCACCTTCTTCCACGGTGACACCTTTAAGAATATGCGATCGCCCACCGCATATTTAATTTCCCTATGCTTCAAATCAGCGTAGGATTTCTGTCGATCCGCACCCGCTTTCAAGCGTTCACACACGAGCTTAACTTTCTCATCGGTGTCTTTTAACACAAGCAAGGAAACATGCTTTTCCCCTACCTCAGCCCAACACAAGGGCGTACGACACCTCCGACCATACAATGCCTCAAATGGTGCCATCTGTATGCTCGCTTGATAACTGTTATTATATGCAAATTCAACCAATGGAATTACAACCTTAAAGCCTGTACCTCGTACGGAACGCAGTCTTGTGCACATCCACATCCTTCACCTTTAACTAGTAATACCCCGACCTTAAACCAATCTTCGAAAACTCTGCTACCCTGCGAAACTGATCAAGCAGGTCATCAATCCACGGCAACGGATATTTGTTCTTCACCGTCAACTTATTCAACTGGCGATAATCAATGCACATACGCATTGATCCATCATTCTTCTTCACAAAGAGAACTGGAGCACCCCACAGAGAAACACTTGGTCGAATGAACCCATGGTCTAACAACTCCTAGATCTGAGACTTTAACTCCTTCGGTGCCATCCAATAAGGAGTAATAGAAACTGGAGTTGTATCTTTGTACGTCTCAATGCGAAACTCCACCTCTCTATCCGGAGGTAAGCCCGACAACTCTTTAGGAAAAACTTTCGGATAATCACAAACAGCTCGAATGTCCTACACCCGAACACCCTTGGCTTTCAGATTCATAACAATAGCCCAGTAGGCTTGACAACCATCCAACATCATCCTCTCCACTTAGGTAGCCGAAACAACATTGGACAAGAATTTCACATTCTCACCAACCACCACAACTTCATAATCATCGGCCAACTTCAAAGAAATCCTTTTGGACTCACAATCCACCACTGCCTTGTGCTCACTTAGCCAATCCATACCCAAGATAACATCAAAAAACCGTGAAATGGAAACTCCATCAAATCTACAGCAAACTCATTACCTTGCACTACCAATAGGAAACGCCTATACAACCTTCTTGTTGTAAACGTCTCCCCAAAAGAACTAGTTACCAACATGCCAACATCCAAGATCTCAACAGGAACATTCAACAATGATGCGTGCTCACTTAAGATATGTGAATGCGTAGACCCCAAATCAATCAAAGAAAACAACGACAAAGATTGCAAGGTGAAAGTACCTGCAATCACATCAGTGTCATTGCGCCCCTCACGATGAGCATAGATCTGCGCTGGCCCATCATTCTCTGGTTGTACAGCAACAACATAAGCCACAGCTCTTTGCCCATCCTCACACCTCTGGAAATTACCCTTACCACGGCCTCGACCCCTAACAGGTACAACAACTCAAACCGGTGCATCACCCACAACACGAGGGTAGTCACACTTCATTTGACCAGGAGATCCACATATCCAGTAACTCACGGTATTTCCCCAACACTCACCCGTGTGGCGTCTGCCGCAATGCTCATACTCGGGTACAATATGAACACCTTGGTTACCATGGCCACCATCTTGCCTGTGATCCGTCTTATGCCTCTTATCTCGAAACCTCTTATTCTGCTTCCTAGAATAGCCAAAGTCAATCCCTCGCTTGCTTGAGCCCATGCCTGAACTTTGTCCAGATACCCTCAAGGACTGCTCAATATCCTTAGCACGGTTCACAAGCACATCAAAAACTGTGTAATCCGCAACCAACATGTATGTTTTAATATCCTTCACCAATCCATAACGAAACCTGTTTCACCTCTCCAGATTATCTGGCACCAACTTCGTGGCATACTAACTCAACCGGACAAACTTCACCTCATACTCTGCCACTGACATACCACCCTGAACGAAGGCCATAAACTCACGTTTCCTCGCATCCAAATAATGAAGACCAAGATACTTCTTCTTGAAAGCTCTACGAAAGAACTCCAAAGTTACACCCGCCTCCAGAACATTAGTGATTGTGGTCACCCACCAATGATAAGCATCACCATACAACAACGACACGGTGCAACCCAGCTGACGCTCATCATTGCAACCCATCTAGATCAGAATACGAATTGTACTCTCTAGCCATCCCTCAGCTGCCTCAGGGATCAGACCCCTAAACTCAACACCTCCCAAACCGTGGAGACGCTCTAATGGTAATCCTGGATTAACCGCCACAGTAGGTGCCGGTGCCTGTGCATGCACTCCAACCATTACTGCTTGAAAAATTCCCGTTATCGCCTAGACTAACATAGTCAAATCACCAAATACTGGCACTTGATAAGCCTGGGGTGCACCACCAGCCCTAACATCGACCGGTGAAACCAACAAAGGAGGAGAAGCTTAGATATTGGTGGGATTCTTTTCCTCGATGTTATTTTGCCCAACACTAGTGTTACCAGCCATAGAACGTGTCTTACGTCGAGTCATGCTAACATAAGCATCGAACACATTAAAGTCAGGCCAACAACAGGCAAAGGATCCAAGACTAACTTATAAAACATTTTAAAACCTCGGTAATAGGCAATATGTTCCCAATCATACCCCTAATATAATGTAAATCAAGTACCAAACATATCCACAAACACCGTGTATAACAACCATTGTCACACAATCAATCACCAACATCCCAACTTTTCGTAACCTAGCTCTGATACCAACAAATGTAACCCCTTCAACCCGACCTAGACGCCCGACCGAACCGAGTGAGCTACATTAGGTTTGCCGAATCAAATCGGAGAAAGGTTACGAAAAGTTGGTCCATTTTTTTCTTTTATCTTATCTAGATGCGAATTATTAAACCTACATGTTCATACTTGCAGTGGTTGAAATCTTAAGGGAAACCAAGCACGAGAGAACCACCAATTGCATACTATACTTTATAGGGACTAGATTGCAAAGCTGATAATTTTTAAGGGCCAAAACTGAAATTAAAGTTACCAATCCTCAATTAGTCAGATTTTATGCCATCATGTCAAAATTCATATTAAAACGATCATCTGAGCCTACTCAATTGCATTCACAAAACTCAGGGACCAAAACGCAAGAAAATAAAAAACTGGATTCCATGACATTACCTACCACAACTGCCTCCCGTACCGATACGAACACAGCTATACCGATAAGATGTAGCCACGCGTACTAGTATGTGTTGTATCGATACGCCACAACAGCGTACAAAGTTATCAAACCATACCGATACAGTCCCCTTGGTATACCGGTACATGGGTTTTCTTAAAAAAGCAACTTTCCAGTAAGGAGTTCTCGTACTGATACACCCTATACCGTACCGATACGCCAAGATTAATTTTCTTGTCCGTACCGGTACGCTCATGCCCGTACCAATGCTGACTGCTCTGAAATGCTATACGTACCGATATAGACCCCGCGTATTGGTACGCGTAGGCCTGTAATGCCAATTTTAGCTGATTTCACATACAAAACTAGATGCATATAGGTCCTAGCAACTTGCATTCAAACATATAAGCATCCAACAATTCAATTACCAACACTTGCACCAAGATATAGCTACCATACAAGCTTAAGCCACCAAAAGGGTTACTCTAGAGGCATGCTCCCTAGAACACTCCACCAATCATACCAAAAAGGCCAAACAACCATTTCCCAACACAAGTATCAAACCAACACCATATCCTTATCACATTCAACATGTTAAGATCACCAAAGCATGCCAACCAAGCAAAACCATCTATATGCATACCTAGGGAACCATATAACATCAACCTTAGGTACGATGCACTAAAGACATAACAACAACAACCAAACTCTGAAATCACAACATTATACATGCTTAAAACCAGGGAATAAAAAATATACAAAACCCCAAAATCTGAGGCAAACACATTGCCTTATTAACCGAAAACTAAAACTGAGTTCATACTCAAATAGTCTTGTCTTGGAATCGCTTTATCCTTGCCTGTGCTGCCTCTTAGTTTTAATGCTCTGCATCATCAGGGAAAAGAGAGCGTAAGCACACTTGCTTAGGGAGGATGCTCTTAAAACAATGATGCATTAAAACCCTTGAAAATCAACACTTGTTTTCAAACCATGCTTACGACCTAAGCAAGTTCCAATGATTCCAATTTGAAACATGCATATCAACCATATGCATAACAATATATTCCACATACTTAGATCCCAAAGCATCAAATACAAAACCATGCTTAAATCCCAAAGCATCAAATACAAAACCATGCTTCAATCCCAAAGCATTAGAAACATAAATCCATCAATAAAATTCTCATATATTGCCCTGGATAGTCGACCACTATCCTTGATTAGCCGGCCGCTAATCCTTAGTTAACTAACCGTTAAATTTATACTTTGGATACATGGATCTCCCTCAATGACCAACCGCCATCAAGACTACCCCATGCCGACCACATGACTTTATAGCCTTGCCGACCACTCAGCCCAAGTGATGAAACATAGTTCGAGTAGCCGACCGCTATACCCCAATGACTCTTATCCCACGATCAATTTTTAAAAATATTATAGTGCACTTTATCCTATGGCATGCCAACTATATCCGAGTGTTTTCTCGCCTTGTCACATAGCCAATATACCATTTATAAAACCTTTTACTCACTATTTACAATGCATTTCACAAAATTCCACATACGCATATCACATTGCCATAGCAATATCACATATCCGACCGGAATAAAAACCAATGCTCACGAGCATTCAAAACTCTTTTAAACCATTGCATATGTATTTTAGAACCATGCATTTACAGTAAGTAATGTCAACCATGTTTACGACTAAAACATGAATTACGCATGCTCATATCCGAACCGATATTAAAGAGCAAATGAGGGAAACTTACATCCAAGTTTAGGCAAGTGTTTCAAACTTAACCTAAACATCCAAATCCACTTTCAAACCTTTGAAAGACTTTTAAAACTGTTTCCACTCACCGATTTCACTTCGCCTTGCTTTCCAACGCGAAACAAGCTCCCGCCAAGCCTAGAACCACTTCAAGATGCTATGCCTTGATTCTCCCCCATTTCAATCACACAAAACCAGAGGAAACATGCATTAAAATGCATCAAACTCTCTGCTTCAATCCAAAAACCCGTAGCTCTCAAGACGCCCACTCAAAACTCATCTGAAACTATCCGAAATCAACCTTAAACACTACTCAAACATAACCCAGCCATAACATAACGATTCAAGACTTCAAACCTCATTACTTAACATCTAAAAACTCATTCACAACATCCTTTTACTTCCAGCGATGATTACACTTCTCAAGCAGCCCAAAAACTCTTAACTAACAACCTAACCAATTAGAGATTCAACAAAGTCCGGGATTCCATTATTAAAAACAGCTCATACACATTATAACACATCCAAAATATGATTGAAATCAATCCACAACTCTGGAAAAATAGATCCAAATTGAAAATCATAGGATCCATCAATTAAACCTCATTAAAGCTAAAATCCATACTTAAATAATCAAAACCTATTAGAAAACATATGTAAAGAGCCAAGAACTTGGGAATTTCAGTAAAAAACCTTTCATTTGAGGAGTAGATGAACTTACCTCCAATGAATGAGTTTCCCCTTAAATGGATGGTTTTTCCTTTTGAAAACAAAGAAATCCACTGAGATTTTTGGAAAAGAACTTGAGATATTATTTAGCAAACCAAAGAGTTAAGAAATTGAAATCATTACCTTAAATCTCTGATGGAAAATGAGTGTTTGGCTGAGAGTGTTTTGAGAGAAAATATGAGAAAAGAAAAGTTACACCAAATTTGTTTTAAGAGAAAATAACCACCTTAACTAAATCTCTTTTAATAAAAACCTTTTTAAAATAATCCAAATTAAGGAAAAACTCAGATTAGACCAATTGGTAAAATAGCTCCTTAAAGATTCTAAGTTTTGACTCTTTACAAAACAGCCACCTTTTAAAAATAGTTTTCAAAAGTTACATTTTGGTCACTAGCAAAAATGTCAACGCTCCAAAGCTTATTTTCAAAAATTTCTTCCACCAATATTTTAATATAATAAAATATGATTTTTAAACATTTTTCCATATTTTGATCTTTCAGAAAAATATTCGCTTCTGAATTCGACTCGAATCTCTAACTCAGTCCACCAGACATTCTAACCAGCCTTAAACCGCTAGGCCCAAAACCGGGACGTTACAATTTGGGTTAATTTGTAAATTGGTAATGAGTATGTAGTTATTGGGCTTGGATGAAAATAGGCTTTATAGTGGACCACCAAAATTTTAACCTAGTAAAAAAGACTAAAGATGACTAGTTTCATATGGTATCTTTGTCATGTTCAAATTTCTTTCTTTAACAAGTCTTTTAAGTCATAAAATCTTTAGGGATTTAATCTTATTGATTTTGGTCATTTTTTTCTTCTTTTTGAGAGATTTAAACCAATCTACTTGACCTTTGTTTTTAGAAGATAAATGTGTCCCCTTAACCCGATCTAGTTGCAAGACCAAACCAAGCAAGCTACATTAGGGTTTGCCGAGACAAACCCCAAAGAATTACACTTGAAATGATCCATTTTTTCTTTTATCTTGTCTAAAGGCATATTTAAGTCCTAGGGTTATCATACTGGTTAGTATTCAAGTTACAACTCAATCGAGTGTCAATTCGACATCCAATTGCTCAAATTTTCATTACATGGACTAAAATGTAATTTCAAATATTTACAAGGACTTCCACAAAATTAAAGTTACAAATTCTTAATTTGTCATATTTCATGCCTCGATAATAAATCTCATCTCAAAATGACCATTCAAACTCATTTAATTGCATAAATAAGAAACAGGGACCAAAATGCAAAGATTTCAAACATCAGAAAGCGTCTCAACCAAATTAACGGCTAGCGTAATGTTATAGGTGGCTACCGTATCGAAACGGCATTAAAAGACAAGGGCGTACTGATATGGTCCTCAAGCATATCGGTACGAGCTTGAATGTTTTGAAAATCTGGATTCTAGTAGCCAAGTATTGTACCTATACGGCAACCCGTGTACCGAAACCCCCTTCATTTTCAGCTATGCATACCGATACGGTTACCAAGCCAAGGCTATTTTGCCCAAATTGAGCCGAGACAGGTCCCCGTGTACCGATCCCTGAGGACCCGTACCGGTACGGACAAACTTGTTGTAATGACCTCTAGTTCCAACAACACTTTGGCTTAATCTAACACCCTCAATTCAACCTCTAATCATCATGTGGCATCACAAACATCAAATACTCAAACATAGCAACATAGTACGAGACTATACTAAGCATGGAATAATCAAACATCCGCCTAAGAGCATGGTTTCTACCCAAGCATGCATCTTGTTTCCCAAAATGCTTTCTTTATGCCATCATTTGCATAACATGTATTCTGTCATGGTCATGTTTTCATTATGCCATCGTTTGCATAACATGTATTCTATCATGGTCATGTTTTCATTATGCCATCATTTGCATAACATGTATTCTATCATGTATTTCGTGTGCTTCTCGGTCATGTAACATGTAACTTCTTATTCATGTATCATGTAATCATGTAACATATGTAGCAAGTAACATGTAACATCTAAATCATGTATCATGTAACCTCTGTATCATATATCATGTAACATTTGTATCATGTAGCATCTTGTTATTATTATCATCGTGTCTGGCTAGAGGCCCATGGAACTCGAAATTTCATATCTTTTGACTCGAAACTCGAAATCAGTTTCCATTTGTTGGGGGTGAAACTAGACGAACAAACCTTTACATCAGTATAAAATTCACCTTCTAACCATTTTTGTAGAATTTATGGTGAATTTTCAAACTTACTGCCAAATCCAGTTTTCCTACACAACTTACATAAATAACTTCAAACTTTATACTAATTTCTCTTTACTTTTCTATTTGTCAATTTGGTCCCCTTACTAGATTCAAACCACTAATGTATCACTTTCTTCATTAAATAATTATTTAAAAAATAATTTCCTCTAATTTTTCGTTCTTTCCGAAATAGTCGCTAAAAAGGCAAAGATAAGGATTCAAGCTTCTTAACTTTGCAAATTAGTCTTTAAATCAACATTACTACTTGAATTCTATTATTTCAACTAAAATCAGATTTAGTCCTTCTATAAAACCTCATTTATGAAATGGTCACTTAACTTTGACAATTTGTCAAAATGGTCACTAACTCGATTTAACATCGGTTTTGCATTCTAACTTCAATTTCTCATCTCCAACATCAATAATAACATAAATACACTTCAAAATCATAAAAATTCAGATTAGTCCTTTAACTTTCAAAATTGCCTAAATGGTCCCTACACCTTTAATTTAGGGTTTTGCTTCCAAATAACAAATTCAAGCTTACTAGATCATTTATCCAACATCACAAACCCTAAATCAAACTTGAATCCATAAACCCTAATCATCTTCATACAAACTAAAATATGCAGGGTTTAAATATCAACTTAATAACATGATTTTAACATTATACTAGCTTGATTTCAACTTGAATTTCATCATGAAATCATAAAATTTCAAAAGCCCCAAACTTTTTCCATAAACCCTAATTTCTTCTCATGCAAAATTCTCATCAATCAAGCATGTTTTCCTTGAATTATTTACACCAAGAGATAGAGCTTGAAGAATAGAACAACTTTGTAGTTGAAGAGATTACCTGAAAATCGAGTTTCGGGGCTTGAATCGAGCTTGAAAAATTTTCTCCTTTTTTTCTCCCCTTAGTTCGAAATATTTCAAGAAAGATGAACAATTTGGTTCATATTTTACTTATTTAAATCCACATGTTAAAATTAAATGAATTTAAAATTCATTTAATTAGTGAAATTACTAATTTGCCCATTTAATCCAATGGCCAAGACTCAATCTTATCAAAAATCAATGGCCATGATTTGATCCAAGTGTAATTCACCTTCCAAAATTGCCCTTAATATTTCAAAATATTTCAAAATTGCCATCCTTGTCAAATGACCAATTTGCCCTCCAACTAGTCTTTATTTACTAGTTTGCCATTCTTGTAAAAATTCAACTAAATCTAGTTAGAATCCAACCAACAATAATAAAATATTCATAAAATAATATTTTATGACTTTTCCATGGGTTTTGGATCTACCTCTGAAATTCCAGTTCGATCCGATATCCCGATATTCATAAAATATCTCTACTGCGATTTTACCTTTACCGAGCTATCAGATTTATTCCGAAAATTCTATATTTCCATATTCGGGAAATCCACACTACCATCTCATAAAAATTTCCTTTCCCAAGGACTTAGACTGAATTTTTCTAACTCAGTCTATTATTCCGATAATTATCGAAAATCTTTATAGAATAAATTTTCTCTTAGAAATCCTTTATCGATAATCCATACGAATATTCTCTACCGATAATCCATACGAATATTCTCTACTCTTACTGAGTCCAAAATATCGATTAGAAACACTTTTATGGGACCTTCTCAGAGGTCACCCATCCTAACATTTCCTTGGCCTGAGCACGCTTAACAATTTTATTCGATCCAAATTCAGTACCTTTTACTGCATTTTAATTTTTAAAACTGATATCGTGGTACTTATTTCGATCCGATTCACTCTTATACTGAATAAAATTACTTATTGTGGAAATTTACACTTTAGTCCCCAAACTTTTCTAAAGTTTATACTTTAACCCAAAAATTTTGAAAAATTACATTTTGGTCATTGGCCAAAATTTAGGGTATTACAATTGCTCCCCCTTAAGAAAATTCATCCTCGAATTTTCAATGTATACCTGTTCCAAACATTTACGGATATTACTTCCCTATTTTCTTCTCAACCTCATAATTGGCTTCTTCAACCTTGTGATTTTTTTCCTCGAAACTTCAATCAATGAATTTTTTTTATTCCTTAATTCTTTAATTCCATAAACCAATATTTCTATTAACCCTCTTCATGTATCAAATTTAATTACATCTCAATTTATTCAAGAGTGATGACATGTAAATAATTCAGCCAATGCCCCCAAAACATAAGTACATATACTATAGACTTTTGCTCACTTCTAGAGATAAGACCCATTAATATACTCTTGGTCCAACTCTTTCACGATTCTTTGAGGTATAACAGTTCTGGAATCGAGTTTTTCCCTTTTTGACCTATTAAATCATCCTTCCTCGAGTTGATACTTTTCTTCCTTTTCTATTCTTTTAGCTTTAACTGATAACATCTTATCCAAAGATCAACTTTCTTTTTACATCTTACCTCTACATTTCATATAGATAGCCAATTTATATTTAAATTTTTTTAGAAATCTCAGATTACTGGCTTTATTTTCAGCTTTACTAACAGACAGCTCTTAAAATTTCTTATAATTTTTGTGCTATGCTTCAAATCACTTATTAGTAGTCATACTATAATTCTCCAAATAAAAATATTCCTTATCATACCGGCTTAACCCACTGATCTCACACTTTTTCTCATAAACAATATGAGTACTTTATCAAAGCTCAGAAATCAGTGAAATTATTTCTTTATGAACTAATCACTAACTCTAATTTCTAACACATTTCTAGGAAGTTTCCCAAACTACTTCCTCTGTATCAATATTACTTCTTCTATAGGAGTTTTATCATCCTTCATCTTCAAATAAATAATCATAACTTCACTTTTGTTCTGACATTTAAGGCTCCCAACAATTTAAACATTTAAACAACCAATGTTTTATTATATACAGATGCCGAAGGTTACAACCTCTTAAGTACTTCTTGTTCTTGTACTTAAGCTACTTACTGCACCAATAGCTCAATCAAGATAGAAATCGGAACAAGTTCATACTTCATTTTATTATTACTGCTACGGTTATCTTTATAATCCTTATGATCCAAGACTCTTATTCTTGTCTATAAACACTTCTAGGGAAATTTCTATTAGTCAGAACAATCCTCAACTAAACACTCTTCCTTTGACTTCATTAAGGAGCTAATTTCTTTTTTTAAAAAATTAAACGTTTCATCTTATAATCACTTCTACCTTGTGCACAGATAACCAACTTATCTCAATTACACTTTAGATTCCCGAGATGATACCTTCATAATACCTTTGTGATCAGGGTAACTAGGACACTTCTTACCATTCCAATGGAATACATTTTTATGATAGTTGAGTAAGTAGCAGAGTAATAATAGATAAATTCTACACAAAACATGTAACACCCTCAAAATCGGATTAGTAATTTTACTTCTTTAAGAGATAAATTAGTAAAGGAATGTTTTGTTGAATAATGAATTTGAATTTCGAATATGCTATTAATTCGATTGTTAGAATATTTGTCTAATATGTCATTTATTAAATCTATTAAGTCATTTAGGACCATTTTGAAATAATGAGAACATAAATAGCTTATTAGTAATGGACTAAATCAAACACTAAGTAAAACAATGGTATTGCATGTGTAATTAAAGGGATTATGATTCACGGAAAATTGCATGGTGAGGAGAAATGAACAAGCCGGTTCATGATCTTCTCCCACATTCATTTCTCTAACCGATTAAGAATGAGAAAGAAAATTGAGAGCAAGTGTTCATCCATGGCGTTTATTATTTTTAATTCTTAATATCCTGGGTTCGAATAGCTTTAGGAGAAGGGTAATCCATCTTTCCTTCCCTCCCCATTCAAGCTAAATTGTATTTGTTTGTTAATTATCATGAAATTCGGTGAATATTTTTGAAGAATGTCTTTAGTATAATTGGATCGTACAATGGAAAAATATGTTTAGGAATTTAGAATATACTAAATCGGCTGAATTGCATGAACCTAAATGTTGTAGTAATTTGAGATTTAGACATGTTCGAATGGTATGTATGCATGAGCTGAACTTGCTTGATTTGTTGAAGGATTAGATCTATATTATGAGAGATAGGTTCAATAGAGCAATATATGCGTGTGTAAGCTATGATTCTTGCTGTGATTTCATGAGTTATGTAATGTGAAAATGCTAGGATAAGTTATATTGGAATATTGAGTAATTGATCGAAACCTTATTAATGCTATATTATGTTGGACTCAAATTCTGTGTACCCCTTTTTGTATAAAGACTTAAACCGGGACTGTTTTAGGAATAAATCTGAAAGTGTACAAATTGATTGAAGCTTTAAAATATGAGATTACGGTGTAAAATGTTTAAGGGCTATCTTAGAAGTTCTAGGACTTTCAAGCATGTGTATAAGAAGGATAAGGATTGTTTGGTTAAGTATGAATAGGTTTGAAACTGATATGGTACACTTAAAAGTATGTACATAAAAATTTGGAATGGTCTTTACATTTAAGTGGGATTGTGATGTAAATCTGATCGAATGAGGGCTGTTTTATAGGATTTTGGACTGTTTTCATGTAAATGAGTGAGTATACAAGTAAGTGGGCTGGTTGTACATAATGCCCTATTTTGATCACATTTGCAGGAGAATGAAATTGACCTAGACTTGTAAAAACATGTATATAAGTTGAATTAACATGTTAGAGGTGTCATCTAAGTGGTTAAAGAGGCTAGAAACTTAAGCTAGTGTAATCTGCCCAGAATACCCTTTTCTGGGCAGTAACTTTGAAAAATCTCTATAAATTGTACAAATGGAATTTAAGGCTGAAAATTTAATGGATAGTGCCTTAATATGTCTAAATTCATTAGGAGAAAACGGAATTGAATTTGGATTTGTATAACGGATTGTAGAAATGAAACACTAAGGACAGTGCAAACTGTCCAGTGTTGTAATTACCCTATCTTTAAGTAAAAAACTGTATTAATTGGTAAATAATTAAAATTCAAGGATTATATGGTTAGAAGGAAAATAAAGTTATCTTTCCAACGGTGTAAACCAAATGAAATTCCGACGTACGGAATGAAAGATATGCATGTTTAAGTAAACTGTACACATGCTGCCTGGCAGTAGTAGCAGCCTTGATGTTTGAAATGAATGAATTATGTGCATTGTTGTCTTGTTTTGAATAAGTGAATGTACTTGTCTTGACCTTGATTTACTTGTATGAATTGATAGAGCAAGGAGTAAAACTTGTGGAAGAAGATAGGAGTAGCCAAGCTAGTGGCAAACACAAGGGGATTTGGATCCAAGACTAGCTAAGCTTGGAGTATTGTGAGTGTAGTTTACAAGTAGGATTAGGACTTAGGTCCTAACCAAATATGCATGATTACTCTCTTGGTTGAATAAGCCATGATAATGAACCTAAATTAACTTGAATATAATTTATGAGGGAAGTATGAAATAAGATAAAATATGAACTTGTCTATATTCTTGACTTGTTGTACAATTAGAATTACTTGATTCTTAATGCCTTGGGTGTGATTTATTGAATACTACTTGAGTGTATTGTCTTGAACATGAAATGCTTTGCTTGAAACATGAAATGTACTGCCATGAACATGAATGAATTGCTTTGAGCATGAAACACATGGAATGCGAAATGAAATTAAAGAGCTAAGGCTCAATTGGCCTAAGGGCTAAAACATAATATTGCTATACTTGTTTGAAATGATTCTTGACTACATGGTCTTGAACTTGTATAATCTTGAAATTCTTGAATGAATAAAGTGTAATCAAACAACCTTGGTTGCTAGTTGAATAGGTAGAAGGGCATGCCTTAGAGTCTAGAGCTCATTGTGTAAGGGTGGACTACGGTCCAGGGTTAAGGCCCCTAATTGGCGACAGACGGAGGGTACGTTTGTGTGGTCTTTGGAAACAGTAGGAGGGTTGACCAGTACTACGGTACAGTACTATGGTACACCTTGCGTACTACGGTATATCTTGTGGCGGCAGTTGGTTGGAGACTTGATTACCTAATCAAACTAAGAACCAAGGATTGTGTTAAAGATATTAAATGAGCTAATATCACCTTGAATATATAAATTACTTGACATGAACTACTTGAATCTTGACATGAATTCCTTGATTATTCGAATTGCTTGACATGAACTACTTGAATCATGACACGAATCCTTGATTATTCGAATTGCTTGACATGAACTACTTGAATCATGACATGAATCCTTGATTATTCGAATTGCTTGACATGAACTACTTGAATCATGACACGAATCCTTGATTATTCGAATTGCTTGACATGAACTACTTGAATCATGACATGAATCCTTGATTATTCGAATTTCTTGACATGAATTCCTTGATTATTTGAATTGCTTGACATGAACTACTTAAATCTTGATATGAATTCCTTGATTACTCGAATTGCTTGACACGACCTACTTAAATCTTGACATGAATCCTTGATTACTCAAATTACTTGACATGAACTACTTGAATCTTGAACTACTTGATATGTGACCATGAATTTTCAGATTTCTTGAAATGGATAAAGTATGAATTGTGATTCAATGTCTCTTGCATCTTGTGCTATTCGAATTGCCTTGCAATCCTTAATTGGATCATTCTTGATTAATTAACACCTAACTTGATAAAACAAATGGGTTAGAACTAGTTACTACCTCACTAAGTACATTCTTGTACTTATCACTCTCATTTTCATCATTCCCAACCACAGGTTAGAAGATTCGATCGTTGCTTGATCCTGAAGCCTGCATTCTTGAGCTTGAAGCAAGACACAAGATTTTGCTAAAGTATGATACATACTTGTTTTGTACTCCCCTAGTTGGTGGCACATAGTGTATAGAATGTCTTGTGCATGCATTTTGAGTACTTGATCTTGTATATATATATATATATATATATATATATATATATCTTGAATGGCCTTCCATGCTATGACTCTGGTTGATAATGTAAATGAAGTAATGAACTTAAGTTCTATGAATTGAAAGAATGATGCTGCGCATATTTTTATGTTTATAATGAATGTTCAAAGTGATCACCTAGCCTTGTGCCATTCGAATATCTTGTAAAATGACATAGTCTCTTGTATAAGCATAACATGTATATGTATTGTTATAAGTTGAATGGTAAATGCCGAATGGCAAGTTGGCATATGTTTGCTTTGAATCAAGCTATGTACTATAGATCATGTTTAATAAGATATGTATGTAATGCCATATGTATCAAGCTAATGAACAATGAAATGGAAATGAAAACTTGTTTGCTTTGTAGTTTCGAATAATGATGTTATAAGATGATGATGATTGAAATTTTTGGTAACCTATAATGTATGTAAATAAGATTGCTTACATGTTAAGTAATGTTTGTTGGTTACTTGTTAGTTAGGTAACTCATATAATGGGGATGAGTTAGCCTATTCTTGCCTTGCTTGTTCTTGCTTGTATTTTTTCTTGGTAACGCTCCCGAACCGGTTTCCTGCCAACCCAAGTAGGGGGTGTTACAAAACATTTATAATATCCAGCTAATTTCCAAGAAACTCTAAACTTTAGAGACATTTTTGGTGCCTCCTATTCAAGAATAGATTGTACTTCCTTGGAATTCAACTCTTATTCCTTCAGCCGATAATACATGTCTAAGGAAAATTACTTCTGATAACCAAAATTCATATTCAGAAAACCTTTCATAAAGTTGCTTATCTCTTAATGTTTGTAATACCACTCAAAAGTGGTAATCATATTCAGCTTCTATCTTTAAGTATACCAGAATATTATCCATGATGACTATTACTACAAACTAGTCTAAGTAGTATTGGAATACCCTATTCATCAAATCCATGAATACAGCAGGGGCATTTGCATGTCCAAATGGCATTAACAGGAATTCATAATGTCCATAGCGAGCCCTAAATGTTGTCTTTGATACATCTTCTTCTTTGACCTCGAGTTGATAATAACCCGATTGAAGATCTATCTTTGAGAATACTGTTGCACCTTTAAGCTGGTCAAATAGATCTTCAATCCTTGGTAGTGGATACTTGTTCTTAATAGTTACTTTATTCAACTACCGGTAATCTATACATAATTGTATAGAACCCTCTTTCTTCTCTACAAATAATACCGGAGTACCCCATGGTGATACACTCGGTCAAGTGTAATCCCAGTCTAACATTTCTTGCAATTGAGATTTCAGCTTTCTTAGCTCAATTGACACCATCCTATATGGTGCTATCGATACCGGTTCAATTCTAAGATAAACATCAATCCCAAACTGTACCTCTCTATCCGGAGGTAATCCTAATAACTCATCCAAAAACACATTTGAAAATTCCCCACAATCGGGATATCTTTAATCTTCTTGGGTGACATTTGTATTATCACCACATAAATTAAACACGCCTTACATCCATTTACTTAACAACCTCTGAGCTATTGTCGTAGAAATCACCGACTCTAAATAGTCAGTTCTTTCTTTCACATTTACTTCAGAACCATCAGGTTCTTGAAGCACTAACCTTTTTTTACATCACTTCTGCATCATATGCAGATTGCCAATTCATTCCAAGAATAACTTCAAATTCATGAAATGGAAGTTCCATTAAACTCACTGGGAACTTAATCCACTTATTTACTAATGGACGTTCCTTATATATTCTACTCACCCATACACTATGTCCAAATGGATTACTAAAAGTCACATCACTAGAAATAGTTTCCTTAAAAATCTTTCTTTGTGCCATTATCTTAGTCCTAATGTATGAGTGCGTCAAATCCGGATCAATTAAAGTAAATACATGCTCTCTCTCCATAGCCTTTGCTTTATTTATAGAATTTTGATAAACCGATAAACTCATACCTAACAACATCTCTTTAGTAAACTGATCGCCCTTATATTTGGTTTTAAACACTTTTTAAAAGAATTTCCAAATCACTTCCTTAACAGGTACTAACTCCGTGGCATTAGACCACTAAATATGAATGTGTTCCCTTAGTAGGATACAACTTCTTCTAACTTCTTAGTATATATGCAGTTTAATTCCTCTATAGCACGACTTTAACATCTTTATGCCACAAATTGGCAATTATCGGACCACTTTCTCCATTAAATTCAGGAGCTCCTTAACAATCGACATCCTTACTGGTGCAGGTACTAGGTTGGTGCAAGCACAAGGGTCTTAATTCTATTAAACACAACCTTTAAAGCTCATACTAAGGTTTCATATTTTTGTGCTAGAGTTCTCTACTATACAAGTGGCTCTACTGAGGTAAGAGTCAGAGATACATTCTGTATTTCATAACTTCTACTTTGGACCTCCTTTTGGTCTCAACTATCAGATGTCTAACACAGTCCAACAATACTTGACATTACTTATTTCTACTACAACTTAGTCATTTTATTTTAGGAGCATAATCAAGTTACACAACAGTACGTCAGTAACATGACATCTTAGAGGCATGTATTTAACATCAAATAATATTAAACTTGGTTTAGCTCCAGAATCGGCTAAACCTGTAGCTCTGATACCAATAAATGTAACACCCTTATCGTATACTCGTAGACCAAATATATATTAAAGATGTTACGAAATCATTGGAAGAAATCTTGACTTGTAAATTTTTTTTACCAAAATTTAATTTGTAGTTTAACTCTTTCTCGGTTTTAAATTTAAAACTAAGTCGTCTAGGTGCAGCTAGTTTTTGGCCCTGAATTAGTTTACAAAATTTATAATTGAATTATTGAAATAAAAATATAATTCAGGGTGAAAACTACGTAAGCTGCCTAGACCCTTTCTTGATTTTAAAATTTTTACGCAATTAGGGCTAAACAATATTTTAACCATACCAAAAATTTTGCTATTGTTAACAATTCGTATTTCTAAACTTATCCATCCATAAAAGCATATAATTATGTTGTAAACTTATGCTGTAGACAGTTCAACTTTAAAATACTTACATGCCCACTAGTCTATCAAATTATGGTAAAGACGTACTTACTAAATTTATTGTAGTAACTTGATTTTTCCCAAGTTTCTTCTCCTCCTTGATAGACGATTTCCCGGAAACCTACGTGTGACATAAGACACACGTTAAGTACGAACTTAGTGAGGTAGTTAAACTTATTTATTTTAAAAATATGAAATAATGTAATATAGTATGTCATATATATAAAAGTGCATTTCGTTTTCTCTATAACATGGCAAGTATATCACAATGTATATATGTCATGTATCATAACTATCATATAAATCATGTTATTAGTGCATAATATATTCTCTATCATGGACATGGTTTCATTATGCAATCATTTTCATATCATGTACTCTATCATGGTCATGCTTTCGTTATGCCATCATTTGCATAACATGTATTCTATCATGGTCATTTTTTCATTATGCCATCATTTGCATAACATGTATTCTATCATGGTCATGTTTTCATTATGCCATCATTTGCATAACATGTATTCTATCATGTATGTCGTGTGCTTCTCGGTCATGTAACATGTAACTTCTTATTCATGTATCATGCAATCATGTAACTTATGTAGCAAGTAACATGTAACATCTAAATCATGTATCATGTAACCTCTGTATCATATATCATGTAACATCTGTATCATGTAGCATCTTGTTATTATTATCATCGTGTCTGGCTAGAGGCCCATGGAAACCCCATAGCCTATCTACATCGTAGTGCCTTGTAGAGTACGTACTCGAGAGGACACTCTTTGCTCCTCATATAAGGACGCTCTTTGCTCCTTATATAAACACCTCGTTGGTGCATTTTGCTCTATGGGCTTGGATCTCCAGGGTGTATCTTGTTTCATTTTAATCTTGTCATTATCCATATTTCATGTATGCATAATGTATCATCATTTATGCAAATAATAATTTGTACCTGGTATTCCATCAAGCTTGCCATGTTGAGCAATGTAACATATCATGTATTATAGAGAAATGCAATGCCATTTTCAATGTAATGCAAACATTTAGAAATGCACTCACCTGGGCCATGTAATGGTATGCCTCACTAAATTCTACTCGACCCTTTCCTTTATAGTATCTCGAATCCTCCTTGATTTGTATCCAAACTTCATTAATCACATGAATATAAACAACATTTGTTAGATTCAAATCTAACAATTGCTCAAACATGCTATCAAATCTAATCATTCGAATATAAAAATTTCCTTTTTCCTTACTTATACTGTCCAAAGCTCATTTTGGTCCTTAATAACCATTTAGAACTTCCATTAATCCTTTTCAAGCTTACTAATTAACCTTAGATGCAAAATGTATCAATTCTCATTTTCTAGCAGATTGCACTACCTTCAAAGAAATATTTCTATAAAATAATCTACAACTCGGAATTCGATTCTATTTGTTCTGAAAGAAACTAGATTCAATAAGATTTCCAATCATATAAATTAATAACCCAAATTCAACTTGTATGATTTATGGCGAATTTTCAAAGTCAATTACAATGCTGGAATTCGGAACAGGCTGTTGTTCTATTTTCTGACCATTCGTCACTTAAAAATTCATATCTTTTGACTCGAAACTCGAAATCAGTTTCCGTTTGTTGGAGGTGAAAATAGATGAACAAATCTTTACATCTGTATAAAATTCACCTTCTAACCATTTGTTTAGAATTTATGGTGAATTTTCAAACTTACTGCCAAATCCAGTTTTCCTACACAACTTCCATAAATAACTTCAAACTTTATACTAATTTCTCCTTACTTTGCTATTTGTCAATTTGGTCCCCTTACTTGATTCAAACCACTAATTTATCACTTTCTTCATCAAATAATTATTCAAAAAATAATTCCCTCTAATTTTCTGTTCTTTCCGAAATAGTCACTAAAAATGCAAAGATAAGGATTCAAGCTTCTTAACTTTGCAAATTAGTCCTCAAATCAACATTACTACTTGAATTCTATTATTTCAACTAAAATCAGATTTAGTCTTTCTCTAAAACCTCATTTCTGAATTGGTCACTTATCTTTGACAATTTGTCAAAATGGTCACTAGCTCGATTTAACATCAGTTTTGCATTCTAACTTCAATTTCACATCTCCAACATCAATAATAACATAAATACACTTCAAAATCTTAAAAATTTAGATTAGTCCTTTAACTTTCAAAATTTCTGAAATGGTCCCTATACCTTTAATTTAGAGTTTTGCTTCCAAATAACAAATTCAATCTTACAAGATCATTTATCCAACATCATAAACCCTAAATCAAACTTGAATCCATAAACCCTAATTATCTTCATACAAACTAAAATATGTAGGGTTTAAATCTCAATTCAATAACATGATTTTAACATTATACTAGCTTGAATTCAATTTGAATTTCATCATGAAATCATAAAATTCCAAAAGCCCCAAACTTTTTCCATAAACCCTAATTTCTCCTCATGAAAAATTCTCATCAATCAAGCATGTTTTACATGAATTATTTACACCAAAAGATAGAGCTTGAAGAATAGAACAACTTTGTAGTTGAAGAGATTACCTAAAAATTGAGTTTCGGGGCTTGAATCGAGCTCAAAAAATTTTCTCCTTTCTTCTCCCCTTAGTTCAAAATATTTCAAGAAAGATGAAAAATTTGGTTTGTAATGCCCCGGTTTTAGGGCTTAGCGGTTTAGTGGGTTATTAGACGGTTCGGTGGACCAGAGTAGAGATTCAAGTCAGTTTCAGGATCGTATATTTTTCGTGTTGGAAAAATTATGGAAAAATGTTTAAAAATCATTGTTAATTATATATTTAATAATGGTGGAATCAATTTTGAAAATTAGTTTTGGAAGGTGGATATTTTGGTTAGTGACCAAAATGAAAGTTTTGAAAACTGTGATTTTCTAGTGACTAAAATGAAAAGGGAAAAATACTTAGAATCTTTAAGGAGCTATTTTACCAATTTGTTTTTGAAGGTTTCTCCCTTAATTTAACTAATTTAAACATGTGCTTTAATTAATAATTAAAGTAGATTTTGTTAAAAAGGTGGTTATCTTAAACAAAAATCACGTCATTTTCTCTCAACTTTTCCTCTCTATTCTCTCCTCATCTAAACTCTCAGATTTCATCAAATTTTCAGAGGTAAGGTGGTTTCTAACTTGATTTTATTGTTTCAAATTGTTTTACAAAGATTGTTTATACAAAATCTCACATTAATCTTGTGATTTCTTAGCTTTTCACAAATCAATTGAAGGAGAAACTTCACAATAGGGGTAAGGTCTGAGATCTCCTCTATTGTATGGTTCTTAATTGAAATTCCCAAGCATTTGATCCCTGCTTTTGCATTTCTAATCTAATTTGGATGATTTTTCTAATGATTTAATGAGATCTTTGGGGAAAATGAGTTGATTCACGAATTGAACCTGATTTCCAGTAAGTAATGGTGATATGACTCATATTTTGGATGTTTAACAATGTTGATAAGTGATTTTTATCAATGGAATCCCAAAACTTAAGAGTTTCTATTTGTTTAGGGTGTTAGTTTTGAGGTTTTGTGTTAAATCTATGGTTGAAGGGTTGCTGGAGGTGGTAGGTTGTCTTTGATATGTTTTTAGATGTGTTATAGTGTTGAAAATGATGCTAGGATGATAGATGTTGGCTGGTTTGCGAAACAAAGTGTTTTGGTTATGTTTTCGATTGTTGTGGAGGGTTAATTGTGAGGGTTTTGTGCAAGTCCGAGAAGGATTGTGGTTGTTGTGTTTGGAATGCATTATGATGCATTAATCCTTTTTTGTTTTGTGGTAAAAATAGGGGAGGTTGATCCGGAAGTGATTGGAGAAGCGTAGAAGGCTTTAGATACTTATTTTCGCGTCGGCGAATCGAGTTTCGCGTATCGGTGAGTGAAAACGTGGATTCCAGCTTTGGAATGTTTTAAAGGTGGTTTTTGGGAGTCCAGGTAGAGCTTGAAATGCTTACCTAAGCTCGGAAGTAAGTAAAGTTGTTTTACTCTCTCGGTTGTACTATTGAGAAATGGTTTTATGCACTTGTTTTGATTTACATTGTACCTACTGTTTAAGCATGTTTTAAAGTAATCGGTATACTGCTTTTAAGCATGAATTACTAAAGGATGCACATGGTAAGTGATCCTTGTAAGTATGGTTTATACTTGTGTTTTAAAGTATGGTTGTTGCTTTGGAAATGGCATGGTTTAATGCTTGATAAAAACAGTGAGGTAAATGTTATTTGGTTAATTATATTGGCAAGTGATGTGGTTTTAAAATTGTTATTGGATATAGTTAACCGGCCATAGGATTGAGTGCACTGTAAAATAAGTCACCTTGGATGTGGAGGGGTTTATGCGGCGTACTGAATACTCCATCCAAGTACCCTAAACAGTACCGAATACTCCCGTTAGTGGGTTAAGCATCTAACCGATGAGAGGGATGGGTATCCCTATGGGTTGAAAGTGTACCCGGTTGATATTGTACCCGGTTGTCATTGTACCGCAATTGTGATTGTATCGCTATTCCGGTTGAGATGGCTTGAAGTGTTGGGTTAACACTTGTTGAATCTGTGTATCCGATGAACTCTTTTTTTATTGAACTTGTTAATGATCACTTGAAAGCCAATATAATTGTTATGTATCATTGAAACGTTTTAAGTTGTGAAATGTGATTTATACATGTTTCTCCTTAAGCTTTGCATTTGGTAGTAATGCATGGGAAGGCTTAAGTAGAGGGTTAGCAATGTGACTTGCTGTTGATTAATGATACATGTAGCATATGGTTTAAAATGCTGGTTTTAATGATGTAAGTGCATGTTTTAAAGAGGCATGATGTTTTAAAAGATGATGTTAAATAAATGGTTTTAAACGCATTGATGGTGCTTGTTTTGAGCACTCCTCACTAAGCCTTGTGTGCTTACACTCTTGTTGTCCATCAATGCAGATAATTGAGGTCTTGGAAGGCAACAAGAAGCAAGGGGATCTTGGCAAGACTTGTTTCCAAAGTATGTTTTGGTTTGGACTATAATGAATAAGGGCAATAGGGAACCTATTGTGTTTTGGGAGATGTTTTGTGGAACTCCCTGTTTGAGCATATTTCTTTAGTTGCTCTCGGGTTGTAAATGGCCTTTAAAGTTTGTTTTGATGCTGCTTTACCTTTTTGACATGTTGCTTGAATGGACATTAGGTAGCATGCGTATATATTCCCTTTTGATGCTTGATGCGTGTTGTGCTATAGGAATGAAGTTGCTAGTTGGCTTGTGATATGTATGGCATGTTGGTATGGTGTTATAAGCATGTTGGAATGATTTGAGAATGTTTTTGAGATGAAAAACCAGCAAATTGTGGCATTACAGGTCCATGCGTACCGATACGCGGGGGACCATATCAGTGCGGCTAGGTATTTTCTGGCCTGAGGGATCGGTACGCGTAAGGGAGTATCGGTACGCCTAGGTGATTTTTGGCCTGGCATACCGATACAATCAATGGTGTATCGGTACACGTTATAGCCTCTAGAATTTCACTTTTTCAATCCAAACCTGTGTACCAATATCCATGTAAGCATACCGGTACGTGTTTTAAATTATTCAAAAGTTAGGTAAGTTTGTTATGGCGTATTGATACCTACCATGGTGTATCGGTATGAACATTTTATGTGTATCGGTACGGTGACACCCGTACTGATACCCGAGGTCATTTTTTGTAATGTTGGCTTGGCAGTTTTACTTTCTTTGCATTCTAGTCCCTGAATCTTGTCCATGCGATTGTATGAGCTTGAATGATCAATTTGAGATGAAAATTGAGTTGAATGATCAAAATCTGACTAATTAAAGATTGGTATATTAAAAGTGGCTTAAATCTTGCAAATTTCCTATATTTGCAATTTGGTCCCAAAATTGCAAATGTGATCAATTGGATGTCAAAATGATGCCCGATTAAGGTGGGGTTATACCTGAGTGATGCATGTACACGTTGGACTAATAATTGGCATCTAGACAAGATAAAAAGAAGAAAAATGGACCGAGTTGTTTTGAATCTCCTCGATTTGGTCTAGCGACTAGACCGGGTCAAGAGGGTTACATTTGGTGGTATCAGAGCCAGGTTTGGTTAGATTGGGAGGTTTTTGTGTTGTTGTCATGTTTGATTTGCACGGTGATTGTTGTATGTACGCTGGTTGATATGCACGGTGATTGATATATGTATGTTGGTTGTAAATGCCATATTGAGGAAGTTTTGGAGGTACCCATTTCCTTATTATTATAGTCTGGAAAGTTTTGATTGTTGAAATGGAAGTCTTGGATTCTTGCTTGAGGCTGGCCTGACTGTTTTTGTTTTGAAATGATTATCATGCCTTAGATATATTTTAGCACAATGGGACCGAGGAGAGAGTTACAATCTAGCGCGATTGCTGCTGCCGCTGGGCAGGATGATGGAGAAGTTGTACCTCCTAGAGGGTTGCCACCGCCCTCACCCAATCCACCTAAGGGAGTGGAGCAAATACCACCTGCGCTGGCTGGGCCAGGAATGGGTAATATGGCACCGCTAATTCAGGCCATGACCGGTGCATTTTAGGCAACAATTGTGGGTGTTCGTGTGCCAGCACCACCGGTTGATGGGCAAGGTTTGCCACTTGAGCGTCTTCGTAGTTTGGGCGGAGTTGAGTTTCGAGGGTTGTCGCCTGAGGCCTCTGAGGGTTGGTTAGCTAGTACTGAGAGGATACTGGGTCAGATGGGGTGTACCGATGCTTGTAAGCTGGGCTGTGCTATTTCCCTACTATAGGGTGATGCTTATGTATGGTGGACTACCACGATATCCGGTATGGCGACTGAGGAGGTGTCTTGGGAGTTCTTCTATGAGGTTTTTAGGAAGAAGTTTTGGGGAGTCCGATATCAGGATGAGAAGAAGCGAGAGTTCATGGCTTTGCTACAGGGTAATATGTTTGTTGTGAAATACGAGGTGCAGTACGTGAGGTTGAGTCGGTTCTTGACGAGCGTACCTGATATGATGGTTTCTATTATGGGCTTGTACAGGATGTTAAGACATACATGCTTGCTGCTAATTATATTGACTTTGATGTGTTGGTTTTGCGAGCCAAGGATGTGGAGTAGAATTTAGGCTTGGCTTCTGGATCGCGAGGCGTTAGCTCAGGTAAGAGGGCTACTAATTCGGGTTCTAGCGGTGGTCAGGCCAAGAGACACAGTGATAGGAGGTTTTGCCCGGAGCTGAGGCATGGCGGAGGTGTTGTGGGACGTAGAGTCTAGAGGCAGGGTGCCCAGGTTAGAGCTCCGTTTAGTACCTACTAGGTTTGTGGATCCCGAGACGATTTGAGGCGAGATTGCCCACGGTTGGCCAGGAAAGGTCAGGCACCTGTGCTTGTTGTGGCTAATGCTTGTTTGAGTTGTGGGTCAGGTGATCATCAGAGGTATGATTGTCCGTTGTTGGCTCGTGGTGGGCAGGGTGCTGCACCTGTTGTTGCTCCACAGCGGGGTCGTGGTCGTGGCTGCGGACCATTTCAGCGTCGAGATGTGGGACATAGGGCTGTGGCTCATACTGTTGCTATCCAGCCTAAGGGAGGTGGACCGACTAGAGTGTATATGCACCGTGAAGGTTGCAATGACACTAATGTGATTGCAAGTACTTTTACCCTTCAATCTTTCTCGTTGTATTCGTTGGTTGATTCTGGTTCTACTCACTCATACATTTTGAGTGAGCATGCTGAGTTGCTTGATATATCTATTGAAATTCTTAATGTGGGTGCTAGAGTGACTAGTTCTCTTGGAGAGACAGTCATGGTTAGGAGGTTGTATTGTAGGTGTCCGCTGATGGTTCAGGGACATGTGTTTTTCGTAGACTTGATGGAGTTGCCATTCCATGGTTTTGATGTGATTTTGGGTATGGATTGGTTGACCGAACATCTGGCTGTGGTGGATTTTGAGACCAAACGAATATCCTTGAGGTTGTCGGATGATTATGAGGTGGTGGTTGTTGGTGAGAATGCCAAGTTTTTGTCTAATGATGTTTTAGCTTTGGAAGCGAGTCGGATGTTGGATTCGGGATGTCAGGCTTATTTAGCCTATGGTATGATTCCTGAATCAAAGGAGTTGAGGGTGCATGATGTTCGCACCGTATGTGAGTTTCTGAGTGTTTTTCCAGAGGAGTTGCCACCTGACCGTGAGGTAGAGTTTGGCATCGAGGTTTTTGTGGGCACGATACCAGTATCGATTGCTCCGTACTGCAAGGCTCTAAAGGAATTGAAGGAGTTAAAGATGCAGTTGTATGAGTTGTTGGATTGGGGCTTTATTAGACCAAGTATTTCACCGTGGGGAGCACCGGTGCTATTTGTTAAGAAGAAAGATGTACGTTGCAGATGTGTATAGATTACCGGCAGCTGAATAAGTTGACAATAAAGAACAACTATCCCTTATCGCGGTCTGTTTGATCAGTTCAGGGGAGCTTCGGTGTTTTCCGAGATAGATTTGAGGTCGGGGTATTATCAGTTAAAGGTGAAGGAGGTGGATGTGCCCAAAATAGCTTTCCGTACAAGATACAGGCATTACGAGTTTCTTGTGATGCCGTTTGGGTTGACCAATGCTCCAGCTATGTATAGATACATGACGAATCGAGTGTTCCATGAGTTTTTGGATCAGTTTGTGGTGGTGTTTATCGATGATATCCTTGTGTACTCTCGTACCGAGGAGGATCATGATAGCCATTTGTGGATTATGCTTTAGAAACTGAGGGAGAATCAGTTGTATGCTAAGTTAAGCAAATATGAGTTTTGTCTTAAGGAAGTTGTGTTTCTTGGGCATATTGTGTCGGCCGAAGGAATTCGTGTCGATCTGCATAAGGTTGAGGCTGTAATGGGTTAGAAGGAGCCCAAGTCTGTGACGGAAGTTAAGAATTTCCTCGGTTTGGTGGGTTACTACCGGAGGTTTGTGGAAGGGTTCTCTAGTGTGGCAACTCCGTTAACAAAGTTGCTACAGGAGAATGTTAGGTTTGAGTGCACAGAGTATAGGCAGCGAGCTTTCAAAAGATTGAAGGAAGCCTTAACGCGAGCTCCAATCTTGGTTCAACCAGAATCAGGGAAGGAGTTCATTGTTTACAGTGATGCGTCGTATGTTGGGCTGGGTTGCGTGTTGATGTAGGAGGGTAAGATAGTGGCGTATGCATCTAGGCAGTTGAAGGTGTATGAACATAACTAGCCTACTCATGATCTTGAGTTGGTAGCAGTGGTGTTTGCCTTGAAGATCTGGAGGCATTACCTTTATGGTGAGAAATGTGTGGTTTACATAGATCACAAGAGCTTGAAATATTTGATGTCATAGAAGAAACTGAATCTTAGGCAACGTAGATGGTTGGAGTTGCTTAAGGATTATGATCTGACCATTGAGTATCATTCGGGGAAAGCCAATGTTGTGGCAGATACTTTGAGTAGGAAAGCGGCTGTGGAGTTGAAAGCTATGTTTGCTCGGTTGAGTGTGACAAATGACGAAGGTTTGTTGGCCGAGTTGCATGTGAAGCCGTCATTGTCGCAGTCGATTAAGGAGAAGCAACCATATGATGGGAGTTTGGTACCTCATGTAGAAGATATCAGGGATGGAAACCCTACGAAATTTCATTTCAACGATGATGGGGTGTTGTGTTTCAAAGGTTGAATAGTGGTGCCTGAGGATGAAGAGTTGAGGCGTACTATTTTGACCGAGGCACACTCTAGTCCTTTTGCTATGCATCCCGGTAGTACTAAGATGTATCGAGGGTTGAAGGAGGAGTACTATTGGGTTGGACTGAAGAAAGATGTAGCTGATTTTATAGCTCGGTGCATGGTTTGTCAACGGGTAATGGATGAGCATCAGTTTCCTTCCGGGTTGTTGTAACTGTTGAAGATACTGGAATGGAAGTGGGAAAGAATAACCATGGATTTTGTGTCTGGGCTGCCTTTGACGCCGACCAAAAAGGATTCCATCTGGGTGATCGTAGATCGGTTTACGAAGTGTGCGCATTTTGTGCCAGTGCATACTACGTATACCTTGGACAGGTTGGCTGAGCTTTACATCTCTGAGATTGTGCGTTTGCACGGGGTGCCCAAATCTATAGTTTCAGATAAAGATCCGCGGTTCATCCGCAGACGGATGGCCAATCAGAGCGCGTGATTCAGGTTCTTGAGGATATGCTAAGGTGTTGTGTTATTAAGTACCAAGGAAAGTGGGAGAAGCAGTTGCCGTTGGTGGAGTTTTCTTACAATAACAGTTATCATGCCAGCATACAAATGGCACCTTATGAGGCATTGTATGGCAGGAAATGTCGTACGCCCGTGTGCTGGGCAAAAGCGGGGGAGAAGTTTGTGTCAATGCCCAATGTTCTAAAAGGCACCACCAAAAAGGTAAAGTTGATATGTGAGCGCTTAAAAGCAGCTACTGGTCGCTAGAAATCCTATGCGGATTTGAAGCATATGGATATAGAATACGCTGTGGGTGATAAATTGTTTTTGAAGGTGTCACCTTGGAAGAAGGTGTTGCGTTTTGGGCAGAAAGGGAAGCTTAGCCCGAGGTTCATTGGACCGTACGAGGTTGTTGAGCGAGTGGGTCCTGTTGCATATCGTTTGAGGTTACCTTCGGAGCTGGGAAAGATTCATGATGTGTTTCACGTTTTGGTGTTGCGGAGGTATAGGTCGGATCCATCACACGTCATGCCGATGGAAGAAATTGAGTTGAGATCAGATCTCTCTTATGATGAGGAACCAATAGAGATTCTTGATACCAGCAATAAAGTGCTCCGTGGCAAAACAGTCGAGTTGGTTAAGGTGTTGTGGAAGCACTGAGGTGTAGAGGAGGCCACGTGGGAGCGTAAGTCGGATATGCTGAACCAGTTTCCGCACCTGTTTCCTCTAGGTACATTTCGAGGAAAAAATTTCTTAAGTAGGGGAGAGTTTTAATGCCCCAGTTTTAGGGTTTAGCGGTTTAGTGGGTTATTAGACGGTTCGGTGGACTAGAGTAGAGATTCGAGTCGGTTTTAGGATCGTATAGTTTTCGTCTTGAAAAAATTATGGAAAAATGTTTAAAAATCATTATTAATTATATATTTAATAATGGTGGAATCAATTTTGAAAAATTAGTTTGGGAAGGTGGATATTTTGGTTAGTGACCAAAATGAAAGTTTTGAAAACTGTGATTTTCTAGTGACTAAAATGAAAAAGGGTCAAATACTTAGAATCTTTAAGGACCTATTTTACCAATGTGTTTCTGAAGGTTTCTCCCTTAATTTAAATAATTTAAACATGTGCTTTAATTAATAATTAATGTGGATTTTGTTAAAAAGGTGGTTATCTTTTCTTAAACAAAAATCACGTCATTTTCTCTCAACTTTTTCTCTCTATTCTCTCCTCAGCCAAACACTCAGATTTCATCAAATTTCCAAAGGTGAGGTGGTTTCTAACTTGATTTTATTGTTTCAAATTGTTTCACAAAGATTGTTTATACAAAATCTCACATTAATCTTGTGATTTCTTAGCTTTTCACAAATCAATTGAGGGAGAAACTTCACAATAGGGGTAAGGTCCGATATCTCCTCTATTGTATGGTTCTTGATTGAAATTCCCAATCATTTGATCATTGCTTTTGCATTTCTAATCTGATTTTGATGATTTTCTAATGATTTAATGAGATCTTTGGGGAAAATGAGTTGATTCGCGAATTGAACCTGATTTCCAGTAAGTAATGGTGATTTATTCATATTTTGGATGTTTAACAATGTTGATAAGTGATTTTTATCAATGGAATACGGAAACTTAAGAGTCTCTATTTGTTTAGGGTGTTAGTTTTGAGGTTTTGTGTTGAATCTATGGTTGAAGGTGGTAGGTTGTCATGGATCCGTTTTTAGATGTGTTCTGGTGTTGAAAATGATGCTAGGATGATAGATGTTGGCTGGGTTGTGAAACGAAGTGTTTTGGTTATGTTTTCGGTTGTTGTAGATGGTTCATTCTGAGGGTTTTGTGGGAGTCTGAGAAGGATTGTGGTTGCTGTGTTTGGAATGCATTATGATGCATTAATCCTCTGTTGTTTTGTGGTAAAAATAGGGGAGCTTGATCCGGAAGTGATTGGAGAAGTGTAGGAGGCTTCGGATACTTGTTTTCGCGTCAGCGAATCGAGTTTCGCGTATTGGTGAGTGAAAACGTGGATTCCAGCTTTGGAATGTTTTAAAGGTGGTTTTTGGGAGTTTAGGTAGAGCTTGAAACGCTTACCTAAGCTTGGAAGAAAGTAAAGTGGTTTTACTCTCTCGGTCGTGCTATTGAGAAATGGTTTTATGCACTTGTTTTGATTTACATTGTACCTACTGTTTAAGCATGTTTTAAAGTAATCGATATACTGCTTTTAAGCATGAAATGCTGAAGGATGCACATGGTAAGTGATCCTTGTAAGTATGGTTTATACTTGTGTTTTAAAGCATGGTTGTTGCTTTGGAAATGGCATGGTTTAATGCTTGATAAAAACAGTGAGGTAAACGTTATTTGGTTATTTATATTGGCAAGTGATGTGGTTTTAAAATTGTTATCGGATATAGTTGGCTGGCCATAGGATTGAGTGCACTGTAAAGTAAGTCACCTTGGATGTGGAGGGGTTTATACGGCGTACCGAATACTCCATCCAAGTTCCCAAACGGTAGAGGGGTTAAACAGTACCGAATACTCCCGTTAGTGGGTTAAGCATCTAACCGATGAGAGGGATGGGTATCCCTATGGGTTGAAAGTGTACCCGATTGATATTGTACCCGGTTGTTAATGTACCGCGATTGTGATTGTATAGCTATTCCGGTTGAGATGGCTTGAAGTTTGGGTTAACACTTGCTGAATCCGTGTATCCGATGAATCTTTTATTATTGAACTTGTTAATGATCACTTGAAAGCCAATATAATGTTATGTATCATTGAAATGTTTTAAGTTGTGAAATGTGATTTATACATGTTTCTCCTTAAGCTTTGCATTTGGTAGTAATGCATGGGAAGGCTTAAGTAGAGGGTTAGCAATGTAACTTGATGTTGATTAATGATACATGTAGCATACGGTTTAAAATGCTGGTTTTAATGATGTAAGTGCATGTTTTAAAAGAGGCATGATGTTTTAAAAGATGATGTTAAATAAATGGTTTTAAACGCATTGATGGTGTTTGTTTTAAGCAATCCTCACTAAGCCTTGTGTGCTTACGCTCTTGTTGTCCATCAATGCAGATAAGTGAGGTCTTGGAAGGCAGCAAGAAGCAAGGGGATCTTGGCAAGACTTGTTTCCAAAGTATGTTTTGGTTCAGACTATAATGAATAAGGGCAATGGGGAACCTATTGTGTTTTGGGAGATGTTTTGTGGAACTCCCTGTTTGAGCATATTTCTTTAGTTTCTATCGGGTTGTAAATGGCCTTTAAAGTTTGTTTTGATGCTGGTTTACCATTTTGACATGTTGCTTGAATGGACATTAGGAAGCATGCCTATAGATTCCCTTTTGATGCTTGATGCTTGTTGTGCTGTAGGAATGAAGTTGCTAGTTGGCTTGCGATATGTATGGCATGTTGGTATGGTGTTATAAGCATGTTGGAATGGTTTGAGAATGTTTTTGAGATGAAAAACCAGCAAATTGTGGCATTACAAGTCCAGGCGTACCGATACGCGGGGGACCGTATCGGTACGGCTAGGCATTTTCTGGCCTGAGGGATAGGTACGCGTAAGGGAGTACCGGTACGCCTAGGTGATTTTTGGCCTGGCATACCGATACGGGTAACGGTGTATCAATACAAGTTCTAGCCTCTGGAATTTCACTTTTTCAATCCAAACCCGTGTACCGATACCCATGTAAGCATACCGGTACGTATGTTAAAAAGATTCAAAAGTTAGGTAAGTTCGTTATGGCGTATTGATACCTGCCGTGGTGTATTGGTACGGTGACACCCGTACCGATACCCAAGGCCGTTTTCTGTAACGTTGGGTTGGCAGTTTTGCTTTCTTTGCATTCTAGTCCTTGAATCTTGTCCATGCGATTGTATGAGCTTGAATGATCAATTTGAGATGAAATTTGAGATGAATGATCAGAACCTGACTAATTAAATATTGGTATATTAAAAGTGGCTTAAATCCTGCAAATTTCCTTTATTTGCAATTTGGTCCCTAAATTGCAAATGTGATCAATTGGATGTCAAAATGATGCTTGATTGAGGTGGGGTTATACCTGAGTGATGTATGTACACGTAGGACTAATAATTAGCATATAGACAAGATAAAAAGAAAAAAATGGACCAGGTTTTGTTGAATCTCTTCGTTTGCTACGGCAAATCTAATGTAGCTTCCTCGATTTGGTCTAGCGGCTAGACCGGGTCAAAGGGGTTACATGGTTCATCTTTACTTATTTAAATCCACATGTTAAAATTAAATGAATTTAAAATTCATTTAATTAGTGAAATTACTAATTTGCCCTTTTAATCCAATGGCCAAGACTTAATCTTATCAAAAATCAATGGCCATGATTTGATCCAAGTGTAATTCACCTTCCAAAATTGCCCTTAATATTTCAAAATTGCCATCCTTATCAAATGACCAATTTGCCCTCCAACTAGTCTTTATTTACTAGTTTGCCATTCTTGTAAAAATTCAACTAAATCTAGTTGGAATCACACCAACAATAATAAAATAATATTTTATGACTTTTCCATGGCTTTTGGATTTGCCTCTAAAATTCCACTTCGATCCGATATCCCGATATTCATAAAACATCTCTACTGCGATGTTATTCCGAAAATTCTATATTTCCATATTCGGGAAATCAGCACTACCATCTCATAAAAATTTCCTTTCCCAAGGACTTAGACTAAATTTTCCTAACTCAATATATTATTCCGATAATTATCGAAAATCTTTATAGAATAAAATTTCTCTTAGAAATCCTTTATCGATAATCCATACGAATATTCTGTACTCTTACTGAGTCCAAAATATCGATCCGAAACACTTTTATGGGACCTTCCCGGAGGTCACCCATCCTAACATTTCCCTGGCCTAGGCACGCTTAACAATTTTATTCGATCCAAATTTAGTACATTTTACTATATCTTAATTCTTAAAACCAATATCAAGGTACTTATTTCGATCCGATTCACTCTTATACTGAATAAAATTACTTATTTGGGAAATTTTCACTTTAGTCCCCAAACTTTTCCAAAGTTTATACTTTAACTCCAAAACTTTCAAAAATTACATTTTGGTCACTGGCCAAAATTTGGGCTATTACACTCAAAACCAAGTTTAAGCATCATACAAGTCCAAAACATTAATCCAAACCCGGTCACATTGCCTTCTTATTACTACTTAGAACTTATGAAACCATACTTTGAAATATATCAATCCTTGGATCTTTTCTTGCTCACGTGTTGTCCGAGAAGTGTATTTCTCTGCATTGATGAGGAAAAGAGAGCGTAAACTATAAGCTTAGTGAGGGAATCACAAAACACTCATCAATGTATTTAAAATCATTTATGTAACAACCCCTTCCCCTATCCGTGCACCGGATATGAGTCGGAAATGCTATGACTTCTTTATTCCAAGATCAGGATAATTTAAAATTTTCAGAAAACTTCCCGATGGTCACCCATCCTAAAATTTCTCTAGCCCAAGCACGCTTAACTTTACTTAAAATCGACATAAATTATTTATTCAAGTTCTAATCATGAATCAATTATCTTAAAACCCATAACAACTTTAAAGGCCAATCTCAAATCGAATAAGTTTAGCAAGCATACATGCCACTATAAAAATCAACCTCAATTAGGATGTCATTACTGTGATTACCTGTTGAGCTTTCCAATATTGATGCAATGCTTTTCTCCCTCTCATCTTGATTTACCTACGCGTGTACAATCAAACACACGCTAAGTACGAACTTAGTGAGGTAATAAAGGAAATTAATAACAATAATTTAAACTTCATTCAAGTTCATGGCTACGTTTATATAGCATGATATATGTCAATGTCATAAGATTTTCATGTATGCCCGGTTATCATATGCATCATGATCACTATATAAATATGACCATCACACCGATCATGTATCAACATAATATAAACCGGATATAAATTTCTTACCGATATACTTGCCATTTGCCCTGAGTGTTCATATAAATATGTCCCGAGAGTTCATATACTCTCTAACCTGTTTACCATTTATTATCCCTTTATTTATAGCCCGATTATCAATGATTTCCCGGTTTCCCAATTTCATAGCCCAAATATAACCTTGAGGACCCTGGGTACGCGAGTCAAATATGCACCGAAGTGCTAACCCGCATGTTTATAAGGCCGTGCTAACCATTATCCTACACGTTTATAAGGCCATGCTAACCATTATCCTGCACGTTTATAAGGCCGTGCTAACCATTATCCTGCACGTTTATAAGGTCGTGCTTACCATACACTAAGTGTACTTTTAACACTATAGTGTTATCCCGAATTCCCGATTATATAGCGTGCTGCTGGAATCTATGGCATGCCAACTATACCCTGACCCTCAATGACTCATTTGGGCAAAATTCCCGAATTTATTCCATCCATGGCAATGTGTATCAATATAACTTAATATTGGGCAGTTCATACCCGAAATAACATTCATAGCATACCATCATCAATAACTAGTGATCAATGCATTTGTTTTCAATCCTTGACATATTTAAAATATGTCAAATATATGATCAATGACATAAATATCATGCCAACATATAAATCATGTAGACTTATCGCAAGTCTTACCAATGATGTATAAAACAACCATGTATCATGTTATGCATGCATTGCACTCACCTGGGCCATTTATTAGCACGCCTTACTAAATTCTACTCGATCTTTTTCTTTATAGACTCTCGAACTTTCTTTGATTCGGCCTTGACTTCATTATTCACATGAATAAGATAAAATATTTGTTAGATTCAAATCTAACAATACCTTAACCATGCGGTCTAATATAATCATTCGAATATAAAATTTTCAATTATTTTTCCTTTCTTCGTTGTATTTTCACAAACTCATTATGGTCCCTAGTGACCAATTTGAACTTCTAATAATTCTTCGAGCTTGCTAACAAACATTTAAATACCAAATGTTTCAAATTCTATTTTCTAACAGATTGTGCTACCTTTAAAGATTTACTTATACTGGGCAGAATACATACCGGATCTTAATTTCCTTTATACTGGAAAAACTAGATTCGATAACGGCTCTAACGGTATAAGCCACATAAATTAATAAAATCTAAAAAAAATTATGAAAATTCTTCAAACTCCCGTCACAGACAGAAACTGCTCTGTAAATTTTCTGACCTTCATTCGATTAAAAATTCATATCTTTTATCTCGGAACTTGAAATCAGTTTCCGTTTGTTGGATACGAAACTAGACAAACACATCTTTACAACGGTATAAAATTCATCATCTAACCAGTTTTTTAGAATTTATGGTGAATTTTCAAAGTCACTGCCAAAATCCAATCTTCATCATAGCCTTCCATAATCAACTTCTAATTTATACTAACTTCTTCTTATTTGTCTACTTATCAATTTAGTCCCATCACTTGTTTCAAAACATCAATTTATCATCTTCTTCATCAAATAATTATTCAAATAATTCCCTCTAATTTTCTTTCTTTGCCCAAAATAGTCACTAAAATGCAAAGGTAAAGATTTAAACTTCTTAACTTTGCAATTTAGTCCTCAAATCAACACTATTACCTTAATTCTATTATTTTAACCAAAAATCAGATTTAATCCCCATCCAAGAATTCATTGCCTATTTGGTCACTTGATTTTGACAATTTGTCAAAATGGTCCCTAATTCCATTCAACATCGGTTTAGCATTCTAACATAAATTTCACATCTCCAACATCATTAATAACACAAATACACTCCAAATTCTAAAAATTCAGATTTGGTCCTTCAACTTTTCAAGTTGCCAAAATGGTCCCTACACAATTTAACTTAGGGTTTTGCTTCCAAATAACAATTCAAGCTTACTAGATCATTATTTCAACATCATAAACCCTAAATTAAACTTAAATCCATAAACCCTAATCATCTTCATAATAATCAAAACATGTAAAACTTAAATCCCAACTCAATATCATGATTTTAATATCATACTAGCTTGATTTCAACTTGAATTCAATCATGGAATCATAGAATCTCAAAAGCCCCAATTTCATCCATAAACCCTAATTTATTTCTCATGTAAATTCTCATCAATCAAGCATGGATTCCATGAATTATTGATATCAAAAGATAGAGCTTGAAGAGTAGAACAACTTTGTAGTTGAAGAGATTACCTAAAAATCGAGTTTCGGGGCTTGAATCGAGCTTGGAAAATTTTTTCTCTTTCTTTCCCTAGCCCCCATGTTTTTGGCTGGAAAAGAATGTTCATCTTTTCACCATTATTTTACACATATATCTATTAAATGAATATTAAATTCATTTAATAGTGAAATTACAATTTTGCCCTTTTTATCCAATGGTTGAGATTGATTTTATCATCAGTCAAGGGCCAAGATTTAATCTTCCATTTTCTCTTTCCAAAATTGCCCTTATAACTTTTTAAATATTTCAAAATGCCATTGGGGCCAAATGACCAATTTACCCTCCAACTAGTTTTTATTTACTAGTTTGCCATTCATATAAAAATTCAACTAAATCTAGTTGGAATCCAACCAAATACAATAAAATATTAATAAAATAATATTTTATGAAATTTTCCATGTCTTTTGAATTAGTCTCCAAAATTTCCATTCAATCCAATATACCGATAAATAATCATTTACTCAAAAATAAATTATAGGATTCATCTTGAATCAAACTAAAAATGTTTCCAACACTTAGAAATGACTTTTATAACTTTTCTCTATCATATGGAAAAATTTCATAATTTTCCAGTTTGATCCGGGTATCCGAATTCCACTTAAACTTTAACTGCGATTTTCCCAATAATCGAAATATCAGATCGAACCAATAATTTCGCATTTGGCTCACACCCTTAGGTGATCTGTTTATTTATGAAATAAAAACCCCTAAATTTTGGGAAATTACAACTTTAGTCCCCAAACTTTTACAAAGTTTATACTTTAGCCATAAAATTTCCAAAATTTACATTTTGGTCACTACCTCTTTAAACTTCAATTCCCATTCCAATTTTCCTTGGAATTCAACCAAGCTTTAAGAATACCTTATTCAATTCACTATCTATCACATGAGACCCTTAAACCTTAGAAATTTCCTTTCCAAAACCCATAATTAAAGAAATCCCAACTTTCGCATTTTTGTCATTTTAGTCACTAAGTTAGCTTTTAAGCTATTATCTTAGTACTAAATGACCCTTAATCAACTTAGTAAATTTTGGGGTATTATAATTTAATTCAAATCACATGTAATTCTCTCACGGCAAAACATCTCATGCTTCTCAAATCATCTCAATTATGCACATTTAAATCATTTTCAACACATGTATCATGGATTCAATCTCTTCCTCAATTTAAGATTCATGTCTCACCATCTTTATAGCAAGCTGAAAGATTGCCACATGTATAAATCACATTATACAAACATGATCCATTTCTCATGATACATTATTTCATATATTGGCTTTCAAGTAACTCAAAACTAGCAACCTTTCATTTTATAAAACACAACGGATACACGAATTTCTCAAGTGGTTCCCACGACTACTTCACATACATACCTCAATATGAGCAACGACACACTTGCCCACCTCAATGGTTCAAACCGGAGTAACAAAACATTTACCCACCTCTACGATTTGGATGTATAAATCCATCCACGGGAAAAAAACGGAACATTTACCCACCTCAACTACTGCGGTTCTCATGGTAGAGATTACAACACACTTACAACTCCTCGACACACATGAGGCGACTTTTTATAGTGTACTTTAAACCCTATGGCTACCCAACTATATCCGATAACATTTTAAACTCAGCCACTTGCCAATATATTCAATAAACAACATTAACTCACTGTTTTACATATGCATCTAATCAATCTAACTCAAATACATTAAATCATGTATTTAGTATTCCCAAAAATACTTTCATAAACCATATGCCATTCTCATTTCTAAAACATGCGTAATACAGTGAGTAATCAAAACCATAAACATGTGCATGAGATTTCATTTTCCAAAACTGAAATCGAGAGAAAGCTCAACCGATACTTACTTTCGAGCTTAGATAAGCGTTTCAAACTTTATCTAAACTCCCACAACTCCTTTCAAACCTTTTAATAGCAGTAAAACACTTTCCCACTCACCAACAATTCAACGCTTGCTTGCCGATGTGCGAATCAAGCTTACAAAGCTTTCGTGCCTTCTCGAAAAGGTAAAGGCTTCAACTCCTCTGCCTTACCCAATCAGAAACAAAGGATTAAAACACATCTCTGCATCACAAACCTCCAGCAACAACAAACACAACTTGACCTCACAAGAATCCATCAAACACCTTTCTAAATCCATCAAGAACACCACCAAACATGATCTAAACAAAGCCCAGCCAAAACCTGAAGACTCTAACACCTTTACAACATCAATTAACAACCAAAAACACTTCAAACACGTCCTTATACCTCCAGCAACTCTACAACAACAAGATCACACCAAAAACCAACTATAAACAACCTAGAAAACTAGCAATCCATATAATTTTGGGATTTCATTGATTAAGCACTCCTTTCCACATTATTATACATCTAAATAAAGATCTAAACCAATTAGATTCATCACCAAAACAGATTTAGATCAATTTCTAACAAATTTCCAAATAAAACTCAATTTAATCAACAAATTCATATTAAAATCATACTTCCTTAACATAAATAAATAACAAAGGATTAATAACTTGGGAACTTCAGTAAAGAACCTTTAATTAGAGGAGAGAAACAGAAATCACCTCTAATTACTGATTTCTCCCTTAATTGGCAAAGCTTGATTGAAATCCAAAGAGATTTTGCAACAAGATTTGAAGAAATCAATTAGAAAAAAAGGAAATCAATAGAGATTGTTTTCTAAAAATTTTGGAGTATAAATCTTAGTTTGGTTGCTGAGAAAGTTGAGAGAAAAAGATTGGAAGAAAAGTAGTTAATTAAGAAAGTGATTTTAAAAATAAAAAATCCTTTTAATAAATCATGCTTTATTTAATTATTAAACCATTTAAAAACACCTTAAAATAGCCTAAATTAAGAGAGAAATATGATGAAAAATATTGGTCAAATAGCTCCTTAAAGATTCTAAGTTTTGACCCTTTTACGATTTAGTCACCAAAAACAGTTTTAAAAACTTCCATTTTGGTCAATAGACCAAAATGTCTCAAAAATCAGATTTAATTACCTCAAATTGAATTTACCAAATTACTTAAAATATTAATTAAGTAATTTCTAACATTTTCCATATTTTATTTTGACCAAAAACAATTTTATAAGATTTAATTCCTGAAACTATTTGAATTGCCTAAACTGGTTCTTTCGAACGACCTACCCGATCTGGTCCACATCTAGGCCCACTTTCAGGGCGTTACAACTCTCCCCCTCTTAAGAAATTTCGTCCTCAAAATTTACCTGGCGGAAAAAGTTGAGGAAACTGTTTCAACATGTCCTCCTTGTTTTCCTAGGTGGCTTCCTCAACACCACGATGCCGCCACAACACCTTCACCAACTCTATAGTCTTTTCACGGAGAACTTTGCTCCTCGAATCCAGGATTCTCACCGATTCCTCATCATAGGTCAAGTCTGGATTCAACTCAATCTCTTCCATAGGCATTGCATGCGAAGGATCCGATCTATACCTCTGATGCATTAATACATGGAAAGCATCATGTATCTTTTCTAACTCTACCAGCAACCTCAACCTGTACGCAACTGGACCAACACGCTCCAACACCTCATATGGCCCATTAAATCTATGACTCAACTTGCCTTTCCGTCCAAACCTCACCACCTTCTTCCAAGGTGAAACCTTCAGAAATACACGATCACCAACTGTATACTCAATCTCTCTTCGCTTCAAGTCAGCATAGGACTTTTGCCGATCTGAAGCCGCTTTCAACCGATCAATAAGAAGCTTTGCTTTCTCATTGGTGTCCATTAACACATCCGACAAAGAAACATACTTCTCTCATGCCTCTGCCCAACAAAATGGCATACGACATTTCCTACCATAAAAAGCCTCGTACGGTGCCATTTGGATACTAGCTTGATAGCTTTTATCATAAGAGAACTCCACCAACAACAACTACTTATCCCACAACCCCTGGAAATCTATAATACAACACCGCAATATATCCTCCAACACTTGGATAACTGTTTCGACTGACCATCCGTTTGCGGATGATACGAGGTACTGAAGTTCAATCGTGTACCCAAGGCTTTATGCAAACATTCCCAAAACCTCATGGTGAAACGCGGATCTCTATTCGACACAATAGACTTTGGCACACCGTTCAACCTCACAATCTCAGCAATGTACAACTCTACCAACTTATCCAAAGTATACGTCGTATGCATAGCCAGAAAATGTGCACACTTCATAAACCTATCCACAATTACCCAAATAGAATTCTTCTTCGACGGCGTCAAAGGTAGACTAGACACAAAATCCATAGTGATTCTTTCCCATTTCCACTCTGGAATCCTTAACGGTTGCAACAACCTCGAAAGAAATAGATATTCTGCCTTAACACGCTGACAACCATGCATCGAGCAACAAAATCTACGACACCCTTCTTCAAGCTAACCCAAAAATACTCTTTCCTCAAGTCCTGATATATTTTCGTACTCCCTGGATGCATAGCAAAATGACTTGAATGTGCCTCAATCAAGATAGTGTACCTCAACACTCCATCACTCGGCACCACCACTCGACTTTTGAAACACAAAACCCCATCTTCACTAAAACCATAATCTGTTTGATTTCTATCCAAGATATCCTTAACATGCGGCACTAGCGCATCATCATAAGGTTGTTTCTCCTTAATCATCTGCAACATTGAAGGCTTCACTTATAACTAAGCCAATAACCCACCATCAGGTGACACACTCAACTACGCAAACATTTCCCTCAACTCAACCGTAACCTTCCTACTCAAAGCATCTTCCACCATATTAGCTTATCCCGAATGATACTCGATTGTTAGATCGCAATCCTTAAGCAACTCTAAGCATCTTCGTTGCCTAAGATTTAACTCCTTCTGTGACATCAGGTATTTCAAACTTTTGTGATCTGTATACACCTTGCACTTTTCAACATAAAGATAATGTTGCCAAATCTTTAAGGCAAACACCACTGCAGCAAATTTAGTGTCGTGCGTGGGGTAGTTGCGCTCGTGCACCTTCAACTGTCTAGATGCATAAGCTACTACCCTTCCTTCCTACATCAACACACACCCCAAACCCATGTAAGATGCATCACTATACACAACAAACTCCTTCCCTGATTCAGGTTGAATCAAGATTGGAGCTTGCATCAAAGCTTCATCCAGCTTGTCAAAAGCTTGTTGTCTAACCTTCGTCCACTCAAAACTCACATCTTTCTAAAACAATTTCGTCAAAGGTGCAGCAATCTTTGAGAAACCATCAACAAAGTGTTGGTAATATTGTAATATCCCAATTTTTTTGGACTAGTGACCAAATTGTAATTTTTGAAAGTTTAGGGGGTTAAAGTGTAAACTTTGGAAAAGTTTAGGGACTAAACTATAATTTCCAAAAGTTATGTAATCTAACCCCGAAAATGAATAGTTCACCATCAAGAGTGACACTTTCGTGTTATCTGGATTTTTCGTACGAGGCTTATATTAGTGGCTATAAAGCTTTAAAAATTCAAAGGGAGAAAATTTGAAAATCGTAATGAGTGAAATTTGAATTTTTGGATCGAATAAATGCCATAAATAAAAATCTAAGATATTTTGGGACATGGACGGTTGGATTGGAACCAATTTGGTTCAATTTTGATGGAATGACAATTTTCAAGACTTGTTGTAAATAAAGACTACTTGGAGGGCAAATTGGACATTTGCAATGGATGGCATTTTTGAAATATTTTGAAACATTGAGGGCAATTTTGGAAGGATAATAACACTTGGAATAGATCATGGCTATTGATTTTTGATGAGATTGAATCTTGGCCATTGGATTAAAAGGGCAAAATGGTAAATTCACTAATTAAATGAATTTAATATTCATTTAATTAAATCATGTGGGATAAATATGTAAAAGATGAACAAAAATTTGTTCATCCTCTAAAGGGGCTGTTCGAACACTAGAAAAAAAGGGAAAAAAGAAGTTTCAAATTTTCAAGCCAAAAATTGAAGAATCAAGGTAAGTTTCAAGCAAAATTAATTAAGGTAAAGTGATCTATGCTTGATTCTCTTCATTTTGATAGTATTTTTGCAAGATAAAAGTCAAGTTTGGTTCATGTTATGGATGAAGATTATTATGAAAATTGATAGTAGATGATGAAACTAAGGTTGATTTGTGTAGAATTAATGTTATAAACATGGAATCAAGCTTGAAATTTGATTAATTCCATGTTTGAAGTTATAAACCCTAAACCTAATATTTGGGGGTTTTGATTAGGAAGTTAAATTTAAGATGATATTGAATAAAATATGATGTTGGAAGCTTAATTTTGATGTTAGATTAAATAATTTCCCTAAATTGAAGTTATAGGGACCATTTCGAAAATTTTGTGAAATTAGGGGAAATTATTGAAAATTTATTTTAGCACTTGAATTGATGAATTATGATTGAAATAGCATGAATTGATGTTTAAGGATCAAAATGAATTTTTTTGGAAGTATAGGGACTAATTCGACAATTTGAAGAAAATTAAGGATTAGTCTTGAATTTATGGAAAATTTATAGAATTGAAGATTCAAGCATATTATGGAAGTTAAGGGATTGAAATGTCAAGAAAGGATATATGAGGGACTTATTTCGAAATAAAAAGTTAGTGAAAGACCAAATTAAATAAAGTTGAAAGTTAAGGGAAAATTCTAGAAATGATGGAAATGAGTAAATAATTAATTTGTACATGAATTAAGTGTACAAATATGGTGTAGTGACTAAAATGTCACTTTTATAAAGTTTAAGGGCTAAAAGGATAATAGTTCAAAATAAGTAAATAGTAATGGAAATTGTTCAAATTGAGCTTGAACAATTGATTGATGTTCAAAATGGTCACTAAGGACTTAGGGACCAATTCGGCAATCACATGAAAATTTGGGGAAATTTTAAAAAATATTTTATATGCGAACAATTATGTCTTTAAATTAAGTTAGTAATGTTAGATTTAAGTCTAACAAAGAATAGTGATAAATTGTGTTCGATTGGTCTTGTACAATTAAAAAAACGACTGAGAGAGACCTGAACAACAAAAAGAAAGAAAAGGAAGTTGAGAGAGCTTAGTGGGGCTAAATAGCATCTAAATAGGTGAGTGCAATTTTATATGTTTGCAATGTGATTTAAAAGGGGAGACTTGTGATAAGTCAACCCTAAATTGAAAATGAGTTTGCATTGTTTACATGAAGCTTGATTTAGTACATATTTCAGTAAATGCAAGTTCATCAAAAAATGAGGTAAGAATTTTACTCTACATAATGACATCACATGGCATTTCGTGAAAAATAGATAATTACAAGATTAAAATGAAACAAGATACACCATGGGGATCCACGCCCATAGTGCAAAGTGCGCTAACGAGGTGTTTATATGAGGAGAAAAGAGCATCCTCTCGAGTACGTACTCTACATGGCACTACGGTGTAGATAGGCTACGGGGTTTCTATGGGCCTCTAGCCAGACACAATGATAATAATAACAAGATGTTACCTGATACAAATGTTACATGACACAAGATACATATGTTACATGATTTCATGATACATGAAAAAGAAGTTACATGTTACATGACAGAGAAGTACATTACGTACATGATAGAAATGTTATTGATATATGATAGAAATGTTACATGATGCATGATAGAGATGTTATATGATACAAAATAGAGATGATTCATGTTATACATGATAATGATGTTTCGCATCATAGTGATGATACATGGAAAGTTGACATTGTGACATGGTTGCTAGATATAGGAAATGTGTGCAGCACTTTATACATGATATGCTGAATTGCATTACTTCATGTTTTCTTAAAACTGTTTTTGAATGCCTCACTAAGTTTGTACTTAGCGTGTTATGTTGTTTCACACGTAGGTTCTACGAGATAAACTTATAGAGGAGCTACTTATTTTGGAAAGATCAAGTTACTAAAGTGACTACGACATGTACATCTTCAATATAGATGATATCTAGTGGCATGTACAAATGTTAAAGTATATGTTGATATGTAATTTAAAATGAGTATACTAGTTTGTAATCCTAAGTTTATGACGTATTTATATGTTAATATGAATGCATGGGTTTGAAGAAATGGTTGCTAGAAGTAGCTATGAATTTTGATATAGTTAAAATGATGTTTAACCCTAATCGCATAGAAACCTTAAAATCAAGAAAGGGTCTAGGCAGTGTACATAGTTTTCACCCTGAATAATTTTTTTATTTCAAAAACTTAGTTATAAATTTTTATAAAACAATTCAGGGTCAAAACTAGCTCAATAGACTGACATAGGTTTTAATTGAATGCCGAGAAAAGGGTTAAACTACAAGGCAAGTTTTGGAATAAAAAAATTTAAATCAAGTTTTCTATAAGCAACATTGTAACATCTTTAATGTATATTTAGTTTACAAGTGTACGTCAAGGGTGTTACATTTTTATTGGTATCAGAGCTACAGGTTTAACCGATTCTAGAGGCTAAACCGAGTCTAATGTGATTTGTTTTTAAGTACATGCCCCTAGGATGTCATATTACTGATGTACTATCTGTATAACTTGATTTGCTCCTCATATGTATATATGTATGAATAGGTTATTACAGTATCTAATAATGTCGAATATTGCGAGTCACGACAAGTGTTGGATCGCGGGGAATAGGAGGAGGTTCGAAGTGGGAGTAACAATGTACCGCAAGCTCCACCTCCCACTCCTTCCCCGGCTGAACCACCAGCACATCAAAGAGCTCCAGCGCAAGCAACAATAGCGAAGAAACTTATAAAGCTTGGAGCCCCAGAATTTCACAGATAAGGTGGGCCGATGGCTGTCGACCTATGGTTAAATGATGCTAAGATCCTAATGGAAGGGATTGGTTGCACCAATGCTGAAAAGTTGAAATGAGCTATTTTCTAACTGAGAGGACATGCTCGTATTTGGTGGTCCAATGCCACAAAACTAGTACCGGCTACTGAGATAACTTGGACGTTTTTCCAAGAAGCATTTCAAGCCAAGTATATTGGAGAACAATTCAAGAGGAAGATGCTACATGAGTTTCTAGATCTTAAACAAGATACTCGTACTGTCTATGAGTACGAGTTAGATTTCAATAGAATGAGTCGGTATGCAGCTGAGTTAATGCCGACTGAAAAGTCTCGATGTCAGTGGTTTATAGAGAAACTTCATCCAAGGCCCAAGGAGATTTTATTGGGCATGAATCTATCAAATTTCCAGGAGGCTGTGAACAGAGCAAAGGTGATGGAAAGAGCCTATTTGGAATGAGTTAAAACTCAGTCCATTCGAGTAACGAAAAGGTCTAGTGATACTTCTACCTGGATGTAGTCTAAACAAGGTAGAGGTAATCGATCACAAGGCAGAGATGAGTCTGGATTTACTCAAAGAAATTATACTTCAAGGAAATGGCAGAATGCTCATACGTTAGTTACTGTATCGAGCAGGCCTACGATTCTAGAATGTGAAATTTGTAAAAGGTGACACTTGGGAGTCTGCCGAACAATTATAGGAGCCTGTTATAGATGTGGCATTACTGAGCATTATATCAAGGATTATCCAAAGGGGAAATCAAAGAAGCCTAGTCAGACTGAAAAATCTGTAGCTGTTTCTTCTCAAGGTCGAAGTCGTGGTGGTGGACAACCCAGGACATCAACACAAGGAGTTCCTGAGGCTGCATCCAACAAGGAATTTTGGACCCCAACTCGAGTGTACAACATTCGCATTGATGAAGAAAAGCATCACCCGAACATTATTGTAGGTACGTTCTAACTTTAGGGTGAACCAGCATTTACTTTAATTGATCCGAGATCAACTCACTTGTACATTAGCACTAAAATAGTAGAACAAAGAAAGATTCCTATATAGAAAATATCTAGTGATGTGATTGCCAGTAATCCTCTTGGACATAGTGCTCAAATGACTAGAATATGTAAGAATTGTCCTCTAGAAATTAAAGGGATTAAATTCCCAACAAACTTAATGGAACTTCCATTCCATGAATTTGAAGTCATTCTTGGAATGGATTGGTTATCTGCATATGATGCATATGTAAAATGTAAGAAGAAAAGCTTGAAATTTCAAGGACCTAACTGTTTTGAAGTAATCGTTTTGGGAGAAAGAACTAACTATTTAGAGTTAGTAATCTCTGCAGCAATAGCTCAAAGACTGTTAAACTATGGATGTGAAGCATGTTTAATTTATGCGGTGGATACACAAAAGTCACCTAAGAAGATTGAAGATATCCCAAGTATGAGGGAATTTCCTGATGTATTTCTGGACGAGCTACCAGGGTTGCCTCCGGATAGGGAAATATAGTTTGTGATTGATGTTTATCCTAGAACTGAGCCGATATCAATGGCACCATATAGGATGGCACCAATGGAGTTAAGGGAACTAAAGGCTCAATTAAAAGAATTACTAGACCGGGGTTACATTTAACCGAGTGTATCACCATGGGGTGCTTCAGTGCTATTTGTAAAGAAGAAAGATGGTTCTCTACGATTATGTATAGATTACCGGCAGTTGAATAAAGTAACCATTAAGAACAAGTATCCCCTACCAAGGATTGAAGATCTATTTGATCAGCTCAGAGGTTCAATGGTGTTCTCAAAGATAGTTTTTTTAATCGGGGTATTATCATCTCAAAGTTAAAGAAGAAGATGTACTGAAAACAACATTCAAAACTTTTTATAGACATTACGAGTTTCTAGTGATGCCTTTTAGATTGACGAATGCCCCTGCTGTATTTATGGACCTGATGAATAGGGTATTCCAACCCTATCTGGATCAGTTTGTCGTGGTCTTAATAGATGACATTTTGGTATACTCGAAGACATAAGCTGAGCATGAACATCATCTTCGAGTGGTATTACAAACTTTAAGAGATAAGAAGCTTTATGCCAAGTTTTCTAAATGCGAGTTCAGGTTGTGAGAAATAACTTTCCTTGGACATGTAATGTCATCAGAAGGAATAAGAGTTGATCCCAAGAAAATACAAGCTATTCTTGAATGGGAAGTGCAGAAAAATGTCTCTAAAGTTCAGAGTTTCTTGGGATTAGCTGGATATTAGAAGCGCTTTGTGCAGAATTTTCCCATCATTGCTATGCCTCTTACCCAGTTGCTACAAAAGGGTATTCCATTTGTTTGGACATAGAAGTGCCAGGAAGGTTTCACAATATTAAAGAAAGTTCTGACTGAGGCACCAGTTTTAATTCAACCAGAACTGGGAAAGGAATATACTCTGTACAGTGATGCATCTCATTATGGTTTGGGTTGCGTATTGATGCAAGAAGGTCGTGTAGTATCCTATGCATCAAGGCAGCTCAAAACTCATAAAAAGAAATATCCAACGCATGATTTGGAAATGGCAGCTATTTTTGCTTTGAAAATTTGGCGACATTATTTGTATGGTGAAAAGTGTCACATTTACATGGATCATAAGAGTTTAAAGTATCTGATGACGCAAAAGGATCTAAATCTGCGACAACCAAGGTGGGTTGAATTTTTAAAGGATTATTATGTGGTCATATATTACCACCCTGGAAAGGCTAATGTAGTCGCATATGCTCTTAGCCGGAAGACATTTTCTGATCTGCGCATGATGAATGCACAGTTATGGTGGGACAAGATGGTTCTTTAACACCAGAATTTTAATTAAAGCCAACTTTATTGGATCAAATCAAATATTTGCAGCCTTCAGATGAAAAATGTCTTGAAAAGAGAAGACAAGCTGAAACTGGGGAAACACAAGATTATGAGATCAAGCCTAATGGTTGTCTATATTACCGAGGTAACGTATATGTTCCTAATGATGACAATCTGAAGAAAGAGATATTAACAAAGGCCCATTATAGTCCATTGACTATGCACCTGGAAAGTAACAAGATGTATCAAGATTTGAAGACTCGATACTGGTGGCCAAGTATGAAAAGAGCAATCTCAAAATTCACGGCAAAGTGCTTGACATGTCAACAAGTAAAAGCTGAACATCAAGTACCTTCTGGATTGCTCTAGCCTATCTCTATTCCTCAATGGAAATGGGAGCGAGTAACAATGGATTTCATATCTGGATTACCAACTACACCAAGCAAAAAGGATTCAATATGGGTTATTGTGGATCGACTGACAAAGTCTGCTCTTTTTATCCCAGTTCGAATGGATTATTCACTGGATAAATATGCAGAACTTTATATTCGAGTGATAGTATGACTGCATGGTGTTCTAATATCGATAGTATTAGATAGAGATCTAAGATTTACTTCGAGATTTTGGGGTGTATTACATGAAGCGTTGGGTACTAAATTAAATTTTAGTATAGCTTTTCATCCTCAAACAGATGGGCAATCTGAGCGGATCATACAAATTTTGGAGGATATATTACGAGCTTGTGTAATCGAGTTTGCAGGATCATGGGAAAAGTACTTGCCTTTGGCTGAATTTGCTTATAATAATAGTTATCAAGCAAGTATTAAGATGGCACCTTTCGAAGCATTATATGGAAGAAAGTGCCGAACTCCTCTTAATTGGTTCGAATTGCAAGATCGAAATGTTTAGAATAACTCAAACATTGGAGGAGTTGACTTAGCGCAAGACATGGAAGATCAAACATTGGAGGAGTTGACTTAATGCAAGACATGGAAGATAAAGTAAGGATTATTCAGCATAATTTCAAGGCCGCAGTAGATCGACAAAAATCTTATGCAGATAAGAAAAGAAAAGATATTGAGTATGAAGTGGAAGAAAAAGTGTTCCTAAAGGTTTCTCCTTAGAAGAAAGTACTAAGGTTCGTGCGACAAGGAAAACATAGTCCCAGATTTATTGGGCCATACGAGATTTTGAAAAGAGTAGGACTAGTGGCTTACCAATTGACATTGCCTCTAGATATGAGTAAGATTCATGACGTGTTTCACGTGTCCATGCTTTGGATGTATCAATCAGATCCTACACATGTAATTACTCCTAAGGAAATCGAGCTGCAACTGGATCTGACATATGAAGAAGAACCAATGAAAATCTTAGCATACGGAGTCAAATAGTTAAGAAATAAGAAAATTCCACTGGTTAAAGTCCTTTGGAGGAACCATAAAGTTGAGAAAGCCTCTTGGGAAACTGAAGAGAGAATGAAAAAACAATATCCAAAATTGTTTGAAAAGTGTATACGTTGAAAATTTGAGGATGAATTTTATTAAGGGGAGGAATTGTAATATCCTAATTTTTTTGGTCTAGTGACCAAATTGTAATTTTTGAAAGTTTAGAGGGTTAAAGTGTAAACTTTGGAAAAGTTCAGGGACCAAAGTGTAATTTCTAAAAGTTATGTAATCTAACCCCGTAAATGAATAGTTCACCCCCAAGAGTGACACATTCATGTTACCCGGATTTTTCGTACGAGGCTTATATTAGTGGCTATAAAGCTTTAAAAATTCAAAGGGAGAAAATTTGAAAATCGTATTGAGTGAAATTGGATTGGATCAAATAAATGCCATAAATAAAAATATAAGATATTTTGGGACATGGCCGGTTGGATTGGAACCAATTTGGTTCAATTTTGATGGAATGGCAATTTTCAAGACTTGTTGTAAATAAAGACTAGTTGGAGGGCAAATTGGACATTTGCCATGGATGGCATTTTTGAAATATTTTGAAACATTAAGGGCAATTTTGGAAGGAGAATAAAACTTGGAATAGATCATAGCCATTGATTTTTGATGAGATTGAATCTTGGCCATTGGATTAAAAGGGAAAAATGGTAAATTCACTAATTAAATGAATTTAATATTCATTTAATTAAATCATGTGGGATAAATATGTAAAAGATGAACAAAAATTTGTTAATCCTCTAAAGGGGCTGTTCAAACACTAGAAAAAAAAAGGGAAATAGAAGTTTCAAATTTTCAAGCCAAAAATTGAAGAATCAAGGCAAGTTTCAAGCAAAATTAATTAAGGTAAAGTGATCTATGCTTGATTCTCTTCATTTTGATAGTATTTTTGCATGATAAAAGTCAAGTTTGGTTCATGTTATGGATGAAGATGGTTATGGATGAAGATGATTATGGAAATTGATAGTAGATGATGAAATTAAGGTTGTTTTGTGTAGAATTAATGTTATAAACATGGAATAAAGCTTGAAATTGGATTAATTCCATGCTGGAAGTTATAAACCCTAACCCTAAGATTTGGGGGTTTTGATTAGGAAGTTAAATTGAGGATGATATTGAATGAATTATGATGTTGGAAGCTTAATTTTGATGTTAGATTAAATAATTTCCCCAAATTAAAGTTATAGGGACCATTTTGAAACTTTTGAGAAATTAGGGGAAATTATTGAAAATTTATTTTAGCACTTGAATTGATGATTTATGTTTGAAATAGCATGAATTGATGTTTAAGGATCAAAATGAAATTTTTTGGAAGTATAGGGACTAATTTGATAAGTTGAAGAAAATTAGGGATTAGTCTTGAATTTATGGAAAATTTATAGAATTGATGAATTATGATTGAAATAGCATGAATTGGTGTTTAAGGATCAAAATAAAAAGTTAGTGAAGGACCAAATTGAATAAAATTGAAAGTTAAGGGAAAATTCTAGAAATGATGGAAATGAGTAAAGAATTAATTTGTACATGAATTAAGTGTACAAATATGGTGTAGTGACTAAAATGTCACTTTTATAAAGTTTAAGGGTTAAAAGAATACTAGTCCAAAATAAGTAAATAGTAATGGAAATTGTTCAAATTGAGCTTGAACAATTGATTGATGTTCAAAATGGTCATTAAAGACCTAGGGACCAATTCGACAATCACATGAAAATTTGGGGAAAATTTCAGAAATATTTTATATTCGAATAATTATGTCTTGAAATTAAGTTAGCAATGTTAGATTTAAATCTAACAAAGAATAGTAATAAATTGTGTTCGATTGGTCTTCTACAGTTGAAAAAGCGACTGAGGGAGACCTGAACAACAAAAAGAAAGAAAAGGAAGTCGAGAGAGCTTAGTGGGGCTAAATAGCATCTAAACAGGTGAGTGCAATTTTATATGTTTGCAATGTGATTTAAAAGGGGAGACTTGTGATAAGTCAACCCTAAATTGAAAATGATTTTGCATTGTTTACATGAAGCTTGATTTGGTACATATTTCAGTAAATGCAAGTTCATCAAAAAATGAGGTAAGAATTTTATTCTGCATAATGACATTACATGGCATTTCGTGAAAAATGGATAATTTCAAGATTAAAATGAAACAAGATACACCCTGGGGATCCACGCCTATAGTGAAAAGTGCGCTAATGAGGTGTTTATATAAGGAGCAAAGAGCGTCCTTATATGAGGAGCAAAGAGCATCCTCTCGAGTACGTACTCTACATGGCATTACGGTACAAATAGGCTACGAGGTTTCCATGGGCCTCTAGCCAGACACGATGATAATAGTAAGAAGATTTTACCTGATACATATGTTACATGATTTCATGATACATGAAAAAGAAGTTACATGTTACATGATAGAGAAGTACATGACGTAGATGATAGAAATGCTATTGATATATGATAGAAAGGTTACATGATGCATGATAGAGATGTTATATGATACAAAATAGAGATGATTCATGTTATACATGATAATGATGTTTCACATGATAGTGATGATACTTGGAAAGTTGACATTGTGACATGATTGCTAGATATAGGAAATGTGTATAGCACTTTGAATTGCATTACTTCATGTTTTCTTAAAACTGTTTTTGAATGCCTCACTAAGTTTGTACTTAGCGTATGATGTTGTTTCACACGTAGGTTCTCCGAGATAAACTTAAAGATGAGATTCTTATTTTGGAAAGATCAAGTTACTAAAGTGACTACGGTATGCACATCTTTAAAGTAGATGATATCTAGTGGCATGCACAAATGTTAAAGTATATGTTGATATGTAATTTAAAATGAGTATACTGGTTTGTAAACCTAAGTTTATGATGTATTTATATGTTAATATGAATGCATGGGTTTGAAGAAATGGTTGCTAGAAGTAGCTATGAATTTTGCTATAGTTAAAATGATGTTTAACCCTAATCGCATAGAAACCTTAAAATCAAGAAAGGGTCTAGGTAGTGTACATAGTTTTCACCCTAAATAATTTTTATATTTCAAAAACTTAGTTATAAATTTTTATAAAACAATTAAGGGTCCAAAACTAGCTATAATAGACTGACATAGTTTTTAATTGAATACCGAGAAAGGGTTAAACTAAAAGGCAAGTTTTGGACTAAAAAAAAAATTAAATCAAGTTTTCTGTAAGCAACATTGTAACATCTTTAATGTATATTTAGTTTACGAGTGTACGTTAAGGGTGTTACAAATATCCTGCCAACCCCAGAAAACTACAAACTTCCGATACCGACTTCGGTTGCTTCCAACTCACAACATCCTCAATTTTCTGTGGATCCATATGAATACCCTCGGCCGAAACAACATGCCCAAGGAAAACCACCTCCTTGATCCAAAATCATATTTACTCAACTTAGCGTAACGCTTGTTATCCAACAAAACTTGTAACACAATCCGCAGATGTTGATCGTGATCGTCCTCGATACGAGAGTACTCAAGAATGTCTTCGATGAATTCTACTACAAATTGGTCCAAAAACTCATGGAACATCCGATTCATCATATCCATTGATGTTGCTGGTCTATTGGTCAAACGAAACGACATCTCCCAAAACTCATAATGTCCATAGCGTGTGCGAAAAGCTATCTTCGGCGCATCCTTATCCTTCACCTTCAACCGATAATACCCAGACCGCAGATCAATTTTAAAAAACATTGTGTCAAAATTGATCAAACAAATCATCAATCCTTGGAAAAGGATACTTGTTCTTAATAGTTAACTTGTTCAGTTGCCGATCATTAACGCACATTCTCATCGTGCCATCTTTCTTTTTCACAAACAACATCAGTGCTCCCCACGGTGACAGACTTGGCCGAATGAAACCACAATCCAACAACTCTTGCAACTGCGTCTTTAACTCCTTTAACTCTTTCGGTGCTATACAATATTTAGCAATCGAAACTGGAGTCGTATCCTTATACGTCTCAATGCAAAACTCCACCTCTCTATCCGACGGTAAACCAGGCAACTCCTCTAAAACACTCCTAAAAAATTGTAAACTGTGCGAATATCCTAGGCATGCGCTTCCTTCGTATTCGGGCTTATAACATAGGGTAGGTATGCTTGACCCCCATATTCTAACAATTTCTGCGCTTCTAACATTGAAACCACATTTGACATGAACTTAACATTTTCACCCATAACTACAACCTCGTAATCCTTGGCAAGTTTTAGCAAAACTCGCTTGGCCTCAAAATCAACTAAGGCCTTGTGTTGAGACAACCAATCCATTCCTAGAATTACATCAAAATCGTAAAACGATAACTCTATTAGGTCTGCTTCAAACACTTGCCCTTGAACCATCAAGGGAGAACTACTATACAACTTTCTAGCTACAATCGTTTCACCTAAGGAACTGGTTACCCGCATTCCAACATCTAACAACTCTATAGGTAAATCCAACAAACATGCATGCTCATGCAGAATGTAGAATGCGTAGAAATGAAATCAATCAAAGATAGCAAAGGTATAGACTGAAAGGTAAAGGTACCTATGATCACGTTAGTATCATTCCTCCCTACACGGTGAGCAAAGACCCTCACCGGTCCACCAACCTCTGGCTGAACTGCTATGGTATACACTGCCATTCTCTGCCTATCATCCCTATACTGGAAATGTCTACGGCCACGCCCACGACCCCTCTGCGCTATAGCAACTAGTGCATGGGCCTGACCCTCTCTGGATATCTGTGGACAATCCCTCCTGAGATGATCCCTCAATCCATAGCTCCAACAAGTGCCCAAAGTACCCCAGCATTCCCCCAAATGCCGTCTGCCATGTCTCCTACACTCAGGAACTCCAGCATAGGTATTCTGACCCTAAAATCCATGCCCTGCACCATTTCTTCCATGTCTCTATTCCGAATGGTACCTTCTGTCCCTATGCCTCTTATAACGATCTTTACCAACATCAGACTCAACACTCATTTTTTTCGCCGATGAACTCCCCGAACGAACAGACAAACCCAAATTTTGTTCTATGTCCTTAGCTCGAGAAACTAGGACATCAAACTCTATATAGTCTGTCGGTAGCATGTACGTATTCACCTCCTTAATCAACCCGCAAAGGAATCGATCACACCTCTGTCGCTCATCCATAACCAATTTAGGTGCATACTTACTCAACCGAACAAACTGGATCTCATACTCGGAAATAGACATGTTTCCTTGCTCTAAAGCCATGAAATCTTTCTTCTTGTCATCCTTACATCGAGTTCCCCAATGCTTCTTCTTGAAAGCCTCACAAAAGAATTCCCATGTAACATTAGCAGGTTCTATGCCTACGGTCCCAGTTGTCTACCAACTATAAGCATCACCTTGAAGCAGCGACATAATGTACCCTAAATTGCATACATTTGTACACTCCATCTGGCCAAGGCAAACCACTCCTCAGATGCTTCAAGAGCCAAACCTCTAAACTCAATGCAACCTAGGCTACACAAATGCTCCAAGGGTAATCCAGTATTAACAGCTACAGGCACCGGTGCAGTTACATGCACTCCAGCTATGGCCGCTTGGAAAGCTCCCTTCATCGTTTGGACTAACGGTGTCATATCTCCGAAAACAGATCATTATGGTGCCTGAGGCTCACCACCTTCTACTCCAACATCTGTAAGAGGAATCAATGGAGAAGGAGGCAACTCATCTTCGTGTGTATCTACTACACTTCCTATGTGAGCTCTAGTCTCTCGTCTAGGTCCCATACGCGAAAATATGAGTCTAAACATGATAATGCAACAAAACAATTAGGCCATCTCGCAGAAAGAATCCAAGTCTCTCTTGTTTATAAATAAAATCATTTAACTCAAGTAGTAACAAGGCAATGTGTCCCAAGTTTAAACCACCAAACATACCACATATCGAACAAAATTTTACAGATTCAATCATCGTACATGTCAAACAACATATTCATACAATACCAATCAACCAAAAAACCATAATCCACCTCCCAAAAATCATAACCTAGCTCTGATGCCACCAAATGTAACCCCCTTGACCTGGTCTAGTCGCAAGACCAAACCGAGCAACCTACATTAGGGTTTACCGAGATAAACCCTGAAGAATTACAGTTGAAACAATCTATTTTTCTTTTATCTTGTCTAAAGGTATATTTAAGTCCTAGGGTGATCATACTGGTTAGGATTCAAGTTACATCTCAATCGGGCGTCAATTCGACATTCAATTGCTCGAATTCGCATAATAGGGACTAAAATGTAATTTCCAATATTTACAAGGACTTTCACAAAATGAAAGTTACCAATCCTCAATTAGTCATATTTCATGGCTTCATATTAAATCTCATCTCAAAATAACCATTTAGACTCATTTAATTGCACAAATAAGAAACAGGGGCCAAAATGTAAAGATTTCAAACATCAAAAACCATCTCAACTGAGTTAACGGCTAGCGTACCGGTACATGTGGCTACTGTATCTCAATGGCACTAAAAGACAAGGACGTACCGTTATGATCCTCAATCGTATCGGTACAAGCTTGAATGTTTTGAAAATCTAGATTCTAGTAGCCAAATACTGTTCCAGTACGGCAACCCGTGTACAAAAACACACCTTCATTTTTAGCTATGCGTACTGATACGATTACCAGGCGTATCGGTATGCCTAGGCTATTTTTCCCAAATTGAGCTAAGTCGTACCAGTACGGACAGACCTATAATGACCTCTAGGTCCAACATATGACACTTTGGCTCAATTTAACACCCTCAATTCAACCTCTAATCAACATATGGCATCACAAACATCAAATACTCAAAGATAGCAACATAGTACGAGACTATACTAAGCATGGCATAATCAAACATTCTCCTAAGAGCATGGTTTCTACCCAAGCATGCATCTTATTTCCCAAACCCCTCAAAACAAGGTTTAAGCATCATACAAGTCCAATACATCAATCCAAACTTATACAAATAGGGAGTAACCAAAATATATCTCCCAAAACAACCCGGTCACATTTCCTTCGTATTACTACTTAGTATTTATGAAACCATACTTTGAAATATATCAATCCTTGGATTTTTCCTTGCTCACGTGCTGTCTGAGAAGTCTATTTCTCTGCATTGATGAGGAAAAGAGAGCGAAGCTATAAGCTTAGTGAGGTAATCGCAAAAACACTCATCAATGCATGTAAAATCATTTAATTCAAACACATGTAATTCTCTCATGGAAAAATATCTCATGCTTCTCAAATCATCTCGATTATGCACATTTAAATCATTTTCAACACAAGTATCATGGATTCAATCTCTACCTCAATTTAAGCTTCATGTCTCAACATCTCTAAGAAAGCTTAAAGAGTACCACATGTATAAATCGCAATATACAAACATAATCATTTCTCATGATACATTATTTCATATATTGGCTTTCAAGTGACTCAAAACCAGCAATCTTTCATTCCATAAAACACATCGGATACACGGATTTCTCAAGTGGTTCCCACGACCACTTTACACACATACCTCAACCGGAGTAACGACACACTTGCCCACCTCAACGGTTCAAACCGGAGTGATAGAACATTTACCAACCTCTACGATTTGGATGTATAAATCCACCAGCGAGAGAAAATGGAACGTTTACCCACCTCAACTGCTGTGGTTCTCATGGTGGAGATTATGGCACATTCACAACACCTCGACACACATGAGGTCACTTTTTATAGTGCACTTTAAACCCTATGGCTAGCCAACTATATCCGATAACATTTTAAACTCAGCCACTTGCCAATATATTCAATAAACAATATTAACTCATTGTTTTACATATGCATCTAATCAATCTAACTCAAATACATTAAACCATGTATTTAGTATTCTCAAAAATACTTTCATAAACTATATGCCATTCTCAAAAGTCATCATATATAATTATTTGCATCTTATCTCATTTCTAAATCGTCCATAATACAGTGAGTAATCAAAACCATAAACATGTGCATGAGATTTCATTTTGCAAAACTGAAATCGAGAGAAAGCTCAACCGATACTTACTTCCAAGCTTAGATAAGTGTTTCAAACTTTATATAAATAATCACAACCCCTTTCAAACCTTTTAATAACAGTAAAACACTTTTTCACTCATCAACAATCCAGCACTTGCTTGCCGATGTGCGAATCAAGCTTCTGAAGCTTCCGCGCCTTCTCCAAAAGGTAAAGGGTTCAACTTCCCTACTTTGCCCAATCAAAAATAGAGGATTAAAACACATCTATGCATCACAGCAACAACAAACACAACTTCGCCTCACAAGAATCAATCAAGCACCTTTCTAAATCCATCAAGAACACCACCAAACATTACCTAAACAAAGCCCAGCCAAAACCTGAAGACTCTAACACCTTTACAACATCAATTAACATCCAAAAACACTTCAAACACGTCCTTATACCTCAAGGAACTCTACAAAAACAAGATCACACCAAAAACCAACTATAAACAACTTAGAAAACTAGCAATCTGTATAGTTTCTGGATTTCATTGATTAAGCACTTATTTCCACATTATTATACATTTAAATAAAGATCTAAACCAATTACATTCATCACCAAAATAGATCCAAATCAATTTTCCAAATAAAACTCAATTTAATCAACAAATCCATATTAAAATCGTAATTCCTTAACATAAATCAATAACTCGGGAATTTCAATAAAGAACCTTTAATTAGAGGAGAGAAACAAAAATCACCTCTAATTGTTGATTTCTCCTTTAATTGGTAAATCTTGATTGATATCCAAAGAGATTTTGCAACAAGATTTGAAGAAATCAATTAGAAAACAAAAAGGAAATCAATAGAGATTGTTTCCTAAAAATTTTGGAGTAGAAATCTTAGTTTGGTTGCTTAGAAATTTGTGAGGAAAAGGTTGGAAGAAAAGTAGTTACGTAAGAAAGTGATTTTACAAATTAAAAATCCTTTTAATAAATCCTCCTTTATTTAATTAAAAAACCATTTAAAAAAACCATAAAATAGCCTAAATTAAGAGAGAAATCTGATAAAAAAATATTGCTCAAATAGCTCCTTAAAGATTCTATGTTTTGACACTTTTACGATTTAGTCACCAAAAACAGTTTTGAAAACTTCCATTTTAGTCACTAGACCATAATGTCTCAAAAATCAAATTTAATTACCTCTAATTGAATTCACCAAACTACTTAAAATATTAATTAAGTATTTCTAAGATTTTTCCATATTTTATTTTGACCAAAAATAATTTTATAAGATTTAATTCCCGAAACTATTCGAATTGCCTAAACCGGTTCTTTCGAACCACCTACTCGATCTGGTCCACATCTAGGCCCACTTTTAGGGCGTTACATTAAGACTTGCCAAAGTTGTTGAAGATTATCTGATACAGTTCTTCTATTTGGAATTTAGCTGATCCGCTCCCTCATTTCTTTATGGAAATAGAATTCATCAGTCAATTAGCTCCACTACTTCTTCAAGGAGATAGAATATGATCGATTATTCCATTTCTCCTTCATTCTAGGAAGATAGGATCTGCTAGAGTAAAGGAACGTTATGTTAGACTAAGTTTCAACTTGTTTTTATTTAAAACTACAAAACTAAAAAGTTTAATATAAATTAAGATTTAGTTTATCCACTCCGCCAATCTTGGAGAAGTAGAATCTATAAATTGGGGTGATATGCTCCACCAACGTTATGTCAGACTAAGTTTCAACTTTTTCATTTAAAACTACAAAACTAAAAGGTTTAATATAAATTAAGATTTAGTTTATCCACTCCGCAAATCTTGGAGAAGTAGAATCTATAAATCGGGGTGATTTGCTCCACCACTGATAGGGAGGCAAAATCTGGAAAAGTGTTGATCTACTACATCACTAACGGAGAGACAATATTTGAAGAAAAACATTGATCCGCTACAACACTGACAAAGAGGTAGGATTTTGAAGAGAGAGTTTGATCTGCTACAACACTGACGAAGAGGCAGATCTTGAGAAGAGAGTTTGATCAACTACAAAACTGACGAAGTGGCAGGATCTAGAGAAGAGGGTTTGATTCGCTACAACACTGACGAAGAGGTAGTATCTGGGAAAATTGGTTGATCTGCTACACCATGTTACGGGTGAGATAGGATCTAAGAAAGCTGGTTTATCCACTACACCATGTTACGTGTGAGATAGTATCCATGAAAGCTGGTTGATCCACTACACCATGTTACGGGTGAGATAAGATCTAAGAAAGTTGGTTGATCCGCAACACCATGTTACGGGTGAGAAAGGATCTGAGAAATTTGATTGATCCACCACACCATGTTACAGGTGAGATAAGATCTGAGAAAGTTGGTTGATTCGCTACACCATGTTACGGGTGAGATAGGATCTGAGAAAGTTGGTTGATCTGCTACACCATGTTACGGGTGAGATAGGATATGAGAAAGTTGGTTGATCTGCTACACCATGTTACGGGTGAAATAAGATTTGAGAAAGCTAGTTGATCTGCTACACCATGTTACAACTGAGATAGGATTTGAGAAAGCTGGTTGATTTGCTACACCATGTTACGGGTGAGATAAGATCTGAGAAAGTTGGTTGATCCGCTACACCATGTTACGGGTGAGATAAGACTTGTAAAATTTGGTTGATCCGTTACACCATGTTATTGGCGAGATAGGATCTGAGAAAGTTAGATGATCCGCTTCACCATGTTACTGGTGAGATAGGACCTACAAAAGTTGGTTGATCCGCTACACCATGTTATAGGTGAGATAAGACCTGCAAAAGTTGTCATTTTCTTTCTAACAATTGCATTTTTTGTCAATTGCCAGAAGGTTTTAACATCACTCTCGAGGGTGATGGCCCGAAGGTCTTGGTATCACTCCCGAAGGTGATGGCCCGAAGGACTTGACAATATTCTCAAAGGTGATAGCCTGAATGACTTAAAATAAGATACCCCTTTATTATTGTTGGACTATGCCCAAAGACCAATCATAAGATGATTGTAAAAGGCATATTTATTTTATCATATTTATTAATATAAAGCCATTATTATTGTCTCAGTCATTATTCTGCACATAAATAAATAAACTTAATTATAATAAAGTCCTTAGAATAATATGGTTATTCTTAAACGTCCTTAGTCGAGTATTATTGTGGGCATGAACAACAATAATGCATTAAGACTAATATGTAGCTGATTGATGACAAAGTATTGTCATTGACCTGAAGATGTCAAAATCAATACATAAGTATGTGTTAGAGAACGACATACCAGACTGACTCACTATGAGCATGTTTCTTGGATTATTATGTGGCAGTCACAATATTGCTCATAGTGATAACTACATGTATGATCCTCAAACTTGAGATCATCATTATTTCAACATCGTGAGTGACATATTTTGATGCAGTCAAATGAGTGAGATATTAGATATGTCACAATCTATGTAGCGAGATATGGTTGATCAAGATAGGATTTGTCCCTCCTACATAATAGGAGTAATATCACAGGCCACTTGATTGAGTGAGACTAGAAATGCATGGCCATGCTCAAATAAATTGATATGAGGTATCATAGTTATTCGTTTATAGTAGTCTACTCAAGATATCAAGAAATATTAGATGGACTATACAAGTGTGACTGTTCCATGACTTGTGCCCAATCTAGATATAAAGGACAAAAGGATGTAATACATGAAAAAGAGTTAATCACGAAGAGGTTATATCGAACCACGACTTCCTATAACTTAGGTAGCACTGATGTATTGCTAGATGCCACTCAATGCTTATAATGTTAGAATTGTTCTAGATATTATTGCTAACGTTACATGAACCTACAAGAGTCACACCTTATGATTGAAACGAATAAATATCGACTAAATAGCATGTGTGCAAACTTGTTGTACACGAAATTAGTTAAAAACAAAATTATTATAATTATAGATAATTTTGGTCATATATATTTTAATACTAGATAATTGTTGTAATTATCAAATACTATTAAAATAGAAATATCCCTAAAGAAACCTAATTAAAGTAGAATTAGATTTTACATATTTAATTATATTCGGTTAAAATATTGTATATTTAATGAATCTGAATTTAATTAGGATTAGGGTTTTGAATGCTACATAAAGGCATAAGGTCTAGCAGACAAATATATGCCTATTACTAAAAATCTCTCTAATAGTTAGAGAAGTAAAATATTGTTTGTTTTATTCTGGTGGACTGCGTAGAGGTCGAAACGCTATTGTGACGACTTGGACTCGACATCTTGATTGGAAGTATCAAATTCTCCTACGTTCCTACAGTTATCAGATTTAATTAAGATAACGTTTCATCTCTTTTCACCTCGAATCCGTTCCTCGTACATGAATAGCTGGAAGAATTCGTCAGATAATTTTTTGCTATGCCATGGGGTGTACCAAAATTTCCCTACAATTGTAAGGTTTTGGCATGAAAAATTTCATCACTTCCGAATGTGATGGCCCGAAGGACTTAAAACTTCAAAAATTATTATTTCATTTTCTTCTTTGAAAAATGCTTTGTCACACTATCTTTAGGCTTGGACATTTAATAAGACTTCATCACTTCCGAAGGTGATGGTCCGAAGGTCTTGAGGTCATTCATTTTTCGGACTATGTTTTCTTTGGCAGCTCATGCTCTCAATTAGAGAAATGGTACCCTGAATCTTCTTTGGACACCTGTTTTAATCAATTTAAATGCATCTATCTTTAATGCATCTATTTCTATAATTATGCATGCATTTCTCTTGAATGCATAATGCTTTCACGGATGCAAAAATGTAGTCTCATCGATCATCATCTTTGGTTCTCAAAAAAAGACTTTTGTATTCTTCCTTGATTAATTTCTTATTTTGGTATCGACCTCATCTCTTGTCAATTGTGACTGGTGAACTCTTTAATTGTTTAAAATAGATATTGTTGCTTCAAGAAACCTTGCCCTACTCAAATTTCGGTGTAACCACTTTCTTATCTTTAACTTTCGTGGACGGTCTTCCCCCTTGAAGTTTAACAACAAGGTGGGCACTTGCCGCATGTCCTTGCATGAACACTTGTGTCCTCTCATGTATGGTGATGCCCATTTTACTTTTGGATTCAACTATCATCTTCTTTGATTTCAACAATGATGGCTCATTCTCCTTGGGCCATTTTGTTGATTGAACATTTGTCTGGATTACTGACTACTCTTATTTGGGAGAATCCTTGTCAATTTCTTTTTGTGCAAACTGTCTTAATCATTTTTGTACTCAGTCACTTGCCGAAAATGTTTCCATCATCTCTGGGTGAAAGGCCAATTTGAACATTTGTTGCATAAGTAATCTCTCAATGATTTAACATACCTTCTTTAATCACAAGATCATATGTTAGGGTGGGCATCTGCTTCTGAATCCCTACATTTAAATCTCTTTATAAAGTAATACAAAGAAATCTTTTGTTTACTTAAAATTTCAGTTTGCTTGTTTTCCTTTCAATGATGGATACTTGTATGAATTATCAATATGATTGATTATTTATTCTTTCAAAAATAAGATCTTTTTAAAAATAGAAAAACATTTTTAACCAAAATTAGGTGCCCCAGATATCAAGGGCATGAGCGCCAATTTACCAATGGTCGTCCCAAGTGTAGCTTGTGTCTAGAAGACCTCAAATATTGTGTCAATGTCTGGAGATGTAAAGTGCCTTTCAGACTATTAGGCTTCTGAGAGGATCATTTCCCATATGCCTAATTTTCTAACCAATTTTGGTGGCCCTCTTTAGCTCGCGAATGTCCCATTCTATTCTTCCATCTTTTCTAATCTCGATCAAGCATTAAAAATTTTGACATCTTTGAATAAAGGAAACTCTGTAAGGCGGGATATAATCTAAAGATAACTCCTTCAACTCAGATATCCATGTATGGACTTCGGAGGCATATAAAGTATATCAGGGCTCACTATTATGGAAGCAATGATATTGTTGTAGTACTTGATCTGACATGCTCAGATGCATTATTTTTCATCTTCCGGATTACCCTAGACTTCTTGATTTTGGGTTTTCACCCTAGAGTTTATTTTCGTTCATTCATTTTATGAAAATTTGTAGCTCAAGCAAACTTGTACTCTGGTTGAACATCGGTGCATGCTCTGGCTTTGTAGATGAGCAATCTTCCAAATCTCTTTTAGGTAGGGATTTTTTTGGCTGAAAGATTCTTATTTTGCTTATCCCTTGAAGGCTTCATTTTTTGATTTGGCACCTTCACTTTTCTTTTTCTTCTTTTTTACCTAAATCGCCCTTTTTAATTTTTTTTGCCTTGGTTTTTATTTCCTTTTCTTCTTTTTCTTACCTAAGGCACCCTTTTTGGATTTTTGCCTTGGTTTCTTTTCTATTCTTTTTTTTTCTTTTTTAATGTGTTTTTCAGTTTTGAGTTCAAGACTCTCAATTTGATTCAACATTCTCCTTGAGCAAAAATTAACTCTTGCATCTGATGTGCATCTTCTCGTTTTATGCCCCTTGATGGACGTTATCTTTTCGATATGATCAGAATTATTTATCTTCCACTTGAACAAGCCTTTCTTAACTCTTCCGCTAGTGTGGCAGTGATCTTTGGTTAGAAAATGACAAATATCAACTCATACATAGGTACCATTGAAAAAGGGTGGTTTTCAATTGGATAAATGTTTGGAGTTAACACATTATAAACATTCACTCAAAATTTGTGTTTGGGACCTTTTAATCACTCTCTAGTTCATTTAGTAATCCTCTCGCTAACCTACATAGATCGGAAGGTAGGTCACCTCACCTTCATCTTTACAGCCTTTGATTTCCTCTAGACATAAGACTGCTTAAAATCAATTGTCGGTTTGTAATTGTTGTCGCTCTTGAAAAATATATATGTATGTATGGGAAAAATTCATGACATATGCATAAATAAGTTAATTTATTGAGAAAATTTCTAGAAATGCATCATTTATTGAAAACAAATAAACACAAGCCCTTACAAAATATTCCATTTTACCTTCGGGCTTAGGCAATAGGTTTGTTCCAAGCATTACTCAAAAAGGGATTTAAGCCATAGAGATGTCATTAAAGATTGCCTATGCTCCAGACACATCCAACATTAACCCCTTGTCAGCTTATCTTAGGGACTCCGCTATTGATTTCAAAGTGTCATTTTCAATCAAATTTTGAACCTTGTTTCTTAGAGCTCCATAATTCTCGGTAGTGTGAGCCGTGCTTCCTAGATGATAATCACACATAAAATTAACTTCATAACCTTCTAGGTAAAGAGGTTCCTTTGGTTTAGACTAAATTGGGGCTAACAAGTTATTCTCAACAAGCATCGAAAGTAACTCTATATACATCACCGTGATTGGATAACAATTTTCTAGAAAGTTGTGAGTTGATGTGAGGACGAATAGTTTGATTAGCGTGAGGAACAAGGTAGGTTGGTTAGATAAGATCCCACCATATGAACTTCTGACTCATTTCTTCCTTTGATAATCACACTGTTGGGATCTATGATTTTCCCCTCTCTGATGGCTTATTCAATAAGCTCACTTGATATTGCAAGATCTTCAAAATTCTTGGTTGCATTTCCCAACATATACTTCATGAATTGGTCTTACAAAGTTCTAACAAAAGTAGGTGTTATTGCCCTTTCAAGCAGTGGTGGTTGTACTTGCGCTACAACATCCCTCCACCTTTGCATATATTGTTTGAAGCTCTCGTAGACCTTTTTTTCATATTTTGTAATGTTAAAAGATCTAGGTCAATGTCTGTTATATGTTTGTACAGCTATGTGAAGGCTTTAGCCCAATCCTTCCATGACTGTATCTTATTCGGCTAAGCTGATTGTACCACCTAGCAGCATACCCTTTCAGACTATCTTGAAAGTAGTGAATTAAAAGTTCATCATTATCGACATGCCCGTCATCTTTTGACAGAACATGGTGAGGTGAGCAGGCGGAGAGCTTGTTCCTTTGAAATTTTTAAAATCTGACATTTTGAATTTTGAAGGTAACACCAGATCAGGGACCAAGCTTAATTCCTTTGGATTTATCTCATAGAATGCATCTGCCCTTTCTACAACTTTAAACTTTTCTCAAACCATTGACACCAATCCTCAAGATGCTTGGGTAGTCGATACTCACTTTGCACATTTCATTAGGATCATGGATAGTGTACTCACTAGGATTATTTATTCCTTCATACAACGAAGACATGATCGGAGGACCCTGTTTCTTTTTAACTGAGGATGACACTTGCGAAGGTGTCTTATCAAAAGGGCTTTCTGACTTTTCTAGAGCACTAGGTCTATGACCAATCCTTTCCCCCTTTTAGGATCTTTACCTGCCAATATCACAGCTATCTTGGCCAGTGGATCCACTTGTGACAGTGAGATGTGGTCGCAAGTTGCTTGTTGCACCTTTTCTAGCTTTTCCTCTATCTCATTATTTATATCTCCGCTTTTTTTTTAACTTTTGTTAAACGGTCATCCATTTCTTTATCTTTGCTTCGAGTGAAAAATTGATGCTGATTGGATGACTCAGATGCCACAGAATCACTATGATCAAGATTTTCTCGAAATTAAAATCTCGACTAAGAAATGACCATGCATTATGATGTGATGCATAATGTATGCAAAATGAGACATTAATGCGATGCAAAAGTAAAAGCAAGTTATTGTAGACAAAATAATCAATAATTTATTACAAAAATAAAAAGGTGTAGAACTTACGGGTTGACATGCTTTATTCGAATAAAAACAATCCTACCTAATCATGCTTTCTACCTACATACTTTGAACAAAAAGTGGATCCTAGCCAAACATGCTTTCTACCCGCATACTTTATTGCAAAAATAAGCCATATCTGCATGGTATCTAGTTACATGCTTCATTTTGCAGAAAATAAATCATATTCGCATGGTATCTAGTTACATGTTTCATTGCATGAAAATAAATTATACTGAAATTAAAGAGCATAGATTGAAAGAAATTAAACAAACTAAATCTCTCTCTACTATGCACTTATCGGGTGACCCTCTAAACAAGCAGAGGTTTGGTATGGCTCTAAAGGGTGGGCTTGTAACACCCCTACCCAGTTTAGGAGTAAAACCGGTTCAGAAAGTGTTACACACAAACAAGCATTCAAAATATTGCATTAAAGACTTAAGTTGTCTTATGTAAACATAAGATTTTCAGGGCAATTTAAAACTTTTTAACCTATTTCACAAATAAATTTTCAAGTTAGCATTTCATATTCTAACAAGTATGTACACACATGCATTTTATATTATTTGATAGCTTATAGCATGTACTTTATTTGATAATCTTCCATAAACATGCTTACTATATCTCTTTTATAGTTTCACAGAGTTTATTCTTATATATAAACTTCACTACTCCCAAGTCCAGGTATCACTATAACATTCATGTCACAATCACACAATCGTATACTTTCAAACATTTGTTTTAACATTAACCTTTCTTATTCATTCAATCATACAAACCATAGATTTAATCAATAATACAAAGTTCCTTATATCGTTTACCATTATTGACCAAATATGCATATTTGTTGCTTATCACAATCTAGAAATACAAGCATCGAGCAAAATAAGTTAACTTGTGATTTTAATAATTTATTCGTTCATTCTTCTATTGCTCCCTGAATTCAGGTTCGTGGATACATTTTCAAGGTCTTAAAAAATTAATATTCTATAACTTAGGGGACTTTAAGAACAAACATAGAATATTCCCAAATCAGATTAACCTTTAACAAGTAATACATATATAGTTCAAAACTATACCTATCAGTCATATCCTTAAAAATTTGCTCAACCATTATTCATCATTTAATCTCTAGTACTAATTCATTACTTATCCTATATCAATGCAGTTCCTACTTATCAACAGATTAGTAGTTTGGCCTAGACCGGTACATTATTACCTAACATATCAAACATTCTTAAATCATACCTACTCAATTATATACAATCGATAATCTAACATAGTATGCATTCTTACCACCCAAATTCAAACATAAGCACACAATCAACTATCTTAGCAAACAACCAAACCTTACCTATATGCTTATTAATAATACAAATCTTGTACCTTCTTCATAAGGCACATTAAACATCACTTGAATGCACAAATATGTTATCTAACCAAATAGATAACATATACTTTAAGCATGTATTGCCACCCTAAGAATTTCAAACACTTACTACTGATCACATACTCTAATCTTAGGTCTTGTGTGACTTGTTGAAAGAAATTGACACGATCCCCAATTCACTAAATAGCTACTTGAAAGATTAATCATTCAAACACAAGTAAGTTCAGAAGAACTTAGTGAGGTAACTAAACCAAACCAACATACAATGATACAAGGAAATGTATTTGCTTTACAAGGTCCTTATGATTTAGTTTTTATCAATTCCTTTCATTTAGTCAAAGTTCACTGTACTTACTCTTTCTTTAAGCCATTTCATATTTGATTCACCCAAAAACCACATAACTTGAGTTTTCAATTTATGTCTTCCATAGCTTACAAAATAGTCCACTAATTCACAAAACAACCCTTATTTTTAAATTACAAAACAGTCATTGTTTTAGTTTACAAAACAATGCACTTATTCACAAAATAGTCCTTATTTTCAAATTACAGAGTAGTCCTTATTTTTAACAAAATAGTCCACTTATTCAGAAAACAATCCTTATTTTCAAATTACAAAACATTCCTTGTTTTAGTTTATAAAATAGTCCACTTATTCACAAAATAGTCTTTATTTTCAAATTACAAAACAACCCTTATTTTCAAATTACAAAGCAATCCTTGTTTTAGTTTACAAAATAGTCCACTTATTTACAAAACAGTCCACTTAATCATTCACTTTAACTCATAATAGTCTACAATGTAGTACTAGCAACACCGAGTCTTTTAAATCCCTAACTAACTTCCTATCATTAGTGTCCTAATTTCTTAGCATACACATCTTCATGTCAACGATTACATAAAACAATCAATTTCATTCATTATAATATCAAATTCAGTTCCATTTACTTAACATACCATATCATTCTTTCATATACATTTCAAGAATCAAGCATACAAACAATTATCATTCCTAGTCATATACCATCTCCATTCTTTTCATTTCTTATTCACATCAATGTTATCAGCATACATTGAGGTAGCAAAATCACAGGGCAGAAATGTATTATCAAAGTAGCATAAGGTTATCACTACCAACTTCTATTTTAGATTCAAGTTAGGTTTCAGAAGGAGTTCGATTACTCAATTATAGCTATAAACAAGAAATTAAGTCAATCAATACTATGTAATAATACTTGATCAAGCATTTATAATATGACAATAATATAGTAACACATTATCAAGCTTCAATAATGATTCGGAAGATAACTTAATTTATTTGTCATACATGTAATCAAATTTCTTTGTAGTTTGATTAATGATTTTCTCATAAGCAATTTCTTTATAGCCTTGGTAGTCAAGTAGTCTAGGTACTCGAATCCCCAACCAAACTGTCACCAATCATAATGTACACAAGGTACTGGTCAACCCTCCTACTGTTGCCAAATGACCAAATCTCATCCCTCCTACTGTCACCATATAAGGACAGTAGTCCTCTCCAAATAGGAGCTCAACTAGACTCTATGGCATGCCAACTATACCTATGACTGACTTGAAACCAAGGCATTTATCATTCATATCTTATCATATTCTTGAAGTGAGCTTAGCTCCATATTCGATTGATCAAGAGGAGTGTGACTCCAATGATTTATTTACTTATATCACATAATTCCTCATGCAACTTCAAAGTTATCAATTTGTATTAATAAGATATAGCTTCATGCCTTTCGAGTACAAACATATATGTTCATAGATCACAGTTCATGTTACATGATTCATTAATATTTCTCAAACCAAAATACATAACTTTCCCAAATAAACTATCATCAAACATTCAATCAAAGAGATACTAACATTCACATAACAAGAATTTATGCTATACTTCACTATATCATCAATCTGTCTTTCATACAAGGGCTTACCTGTAAGCTCACCATTTTGTATCATTCGGAGAACCTATCTTAATGCAGCTATTCTAAATTAAGTGTCCATTAACAATTCATTGTATACCAATATCTATTACTTTAATTTACCATGTAACCATTAGCATAGCTCAATCCTTATATTGAGTCTTTCCATTAATCTTCATAACCTTCTTCAGAATTATCCTCATTTCATTCATACATTAATTGTTTACCTTCATTTACATTCGTTCTTCATTCTTTAGTTATTATAAGTCTTTAAATTGAAATTATATTTCAGTCTTAAGCATCTATTTAAATGATGATTTGATACACATCATTTTCACACATGGGTATAGTTACACTCACCTTATATCCCAAAGTTATAGAATATCCTGATCCACTATCACATCCAAACTTCCTCTATTCGATACTTGATTTACCCAAGCCCTGGATTTTAGATTTTTTCTTCTTCTTTAACCTTGCTTCATGCTTCCTCCTCCAATCTCTCATACATGAACCCACTTCAATAATTTTCAAAAACCAAATTTCCAGCAAGGTATTGAGCTCCTCTTGTTAAACTTCCTCCCTCCAATTTTTGCTTCAAATTCTCTTTCTCTTTCCTTCACAACATACCCGATTGTCTTCCCCCTTCCTTCTTCACATTTCTATTTTATTTTTTTAACACAATTGATGAATAAGCTCAAGGGATAGACCATGGCCAGCCACTTGTCCCACTAGCATGCACAACGGTAGGTTTGCCATGGATAGTTATAGTTTTGGTAATTATTCTTTTTAGTCACTTAGTTATAGCCTTTCTACTTCTAAATATCCCAATAAGGTCACTAATATATCTTCCTTTCTCCTCAATTTAATCTTAAAACATTAAATTCTTTAATCATACTTCCTCTTAATATAAAATTCATCATAAACCATGTAATATGCTCACGTAACAAAATTCATAATTGATCCTTAATCCTTTAATTTTTTTAACTACTTTGCTTCCAATTTCATTAGCTAGCTTATTCAATTAATTCCAATGGAATCTTATAAGAATCCAAAATTGACCTCTCAAAGCATGTGGCCATTCTTAAAACTCCTAGCCCAGTTTTAGGGGTGTTACAGGGCTCTTATGGCTCACTACATGTGGTTCAGTTCTAAATAAGGTACCTGAACTATCCTCGTTGTCGCTTGCTGTAGCGACCCTTTTGAAAATAAAAATTTGAAAAGAATTTTTTTGAAAAAGTGGTTTTAAAATATTTTGAAAATATAGGTTGAGATTTGAAAATAAAAATTTGATAAGATTCGAATATTAAAAAAAGAGTTAAAAGGAATTGAAGTACGATAAAACCTGAAGTTTGAAAAAACGCATTTGATGAAAAAATGAGGAAAATAGTTAATATATAAAAATATTTGAAAATGTTTGAAAATATTAAAAAATGGGGAATTTTATTGTACATTTAAAAATAAAATGTGGAAGTTGCCACCGGTCATTTTAAACTGGGTAGACCGAACACCGAGAATGAAACCAGAGATAAAAATGGGTCTGGGGGTCAGTTATGGATGAGGAAGGATTAACACCCCCACTCTGCCAAAAAATTGGTACCAAAAAATTATCTCTTTTTAATACTGGACTTTCCAAATTAAAGTGACATTTAAATCAAAATTTGGTTATACATACGAGTGAATTTTAAGGGCCCCGTTATTCGAGAATAAACGAAAAACTACCACCACTATGCTTGGTACTAGCCACATTTACTCTCAAATAAAAAGGCACCGTATTAACAAATTAATAAGTCAAATGCAACCAAATAACGAAAGCACGACAAATATATACTAAATATGCATGGGCAAATTAAAGTGCGTTGAAGTAAATACAAAGGCATAAATAAAAGCATGAAGATAAATTCGAACAACAATATGCTAAACAAACAAAGGGTACATATATGGTAAAAACACTATGACAGTATGGTAAAAATCGTGTCCCCTTTCGATAACAATACATTTCCTTATAATAGTAAAATAAAAAGCTTTAAAATATTGTATTAAGTAATCATATATTTATGGTAAAAACATAATCACCTTATATAGAAACAAATTAAAACGAATATAAAAGAAAATATAATCATCACTACATTAAACTATATACATGCACACATGCCACACTTACTGAAAATAAATCCATGTAATAATATTGGCTGACAAGTCATGTATATTAAGGGAAAACAACGTAAAATAAGGAAACAGAATAACCACAAAAGGAAGAGGGGTCATTACCAACAGAGGTTGGTCTAAGTGATAAGCAGCTTGGTATCGCTTAAGCAAGGTTTCGGGTTCGAGGCGTTGTGTATACAAAAAATTCCCGCTAGGAGACTCACCCACCAAAGCCAAGTGTGCGACCCGGGTCGGTTTGGATTAGTCAGGGCGAAGCCCTGGAAACCAGAGGGCAACCAAAAAAAGAAAAGGGGTCGAAAGGGTAAATATTCCCTCGGTTGACGGACTGAATCGAAATAGAATAAAAAATTAACGGGCCTGAAATAGGGAAAACAAGTGACCAAATTGAATAACATTGAAAACATACGGGACGGGTGAAAGGGAATATTTAGGGGTGAATGACATTAAAACGACAATAAAACCGATTTTATATTTAAAATCATACATACTATAAATGCCAAAAAAATAACATAAATCACTTTCTCCCTCTTTCCAAAAATGAATCAAACCCTCTAACTCCACTTTCTCTGAAATATTCTTCATCAAACCAAGATTTCGGTAGAGAACCACCATGCCGACCACCGTCGGCCGCTATATGACACCAGTTTTCTTCTTTTAAATCCACATATGACACTAGTTTTCTTCTTTTAAATCCATATATGACATCAGTTTTTCAAAATGAAACCTCACCTTTTATAGGTCTTAAAAAACTGAAACCTAAAACCCCATTTTTTCCTTTGGAACCCTCTAACACTTAAAAACCTTAGTTTTTTTTAAACCTCTGGCTCGAAAAGCAGAGCAAAAAAGAAAAAACAAACATGTAACGATGTAGTTCATCGGTGACACAACCTCAACAGCTTTGCATGGCGGCGGCCTGAGACCGACACAGGTAATAAAAACCTAAGACCCTCTTTTCCTTTTGTTAATCTGTGAATTCAAAATAAGGACTGAAAAAAAATCTTTACCTCGAAAATGCTTGAGGTTTTTTTTCTATTGATTTTTGAATCCCCCTTACAATTGTTACGGGTTTCCATTTAAATACTGAATATTACATGAATTTAAAAAAAGAAAAAACAAATCATAATAATCCCTCTTGGCTGCTGTTGTGTACGTTTTGGCTGGATTCATGCAATTCTCTATTAATTTATGTTTTTTTGTCTCTTAAACTTTGGTTAGGAATACATCTGACATCCTTTTTTTGTTGCTTTGCGTGTGGTGCCCATTCAGAGGATGGGACCAAAATAGGTAAGGCCGACGTGGTGATCTGAACGGCTACAGGGGTGATCTAGATGATCATCAGAGAGTTGGAGCGGCAATCGTGTTGTCACTCGCGCGATTGAAGAGTCACTGAGAACTGAGAAGCCAGATTTGTCAGGCGCATATGGAGCGTAGAGAACCGGCGGTGTGGTGCACGCGCTAGTGGATGGCAGAGCAGACCCTTCAGAACCAATTTTGGACCGTTAGATCTTGATTAGAGCTAATGATGGACATTCAGCTGCGCAAACATGACAGGGCAAAAATGAAGTTTCATTATATATTATCAAAACCACATCGAATACACAGATTTCTCAAGTGGTTCCTTCGACCACTTAACATACGTCCTCGAACCAGAGCAACCCTCAACGGTTATAACGTATAAATCCACTAGTGAGAGAATTGGCACACTTTTGACCCCTCGACCGCTGTGGTTCTCATGGTGGAGCATGACACACTCTTGACCCCTCAACACACATGAGGCAAATTATTATAGTGCACTTTAAACCCTATGGCTACCCAACTATATCCGATAACATTTTACCTCAGCCACTTGCCAATATACTCAATATTAACCTAATTAACTTACTGTTTTATATATGCATCAATTTAAACCATTCTCCAATACATTAAACCATGTATTCTAGTTTTCTCAAAATACTTTCATAAAAATTTGCTATGAACAAATCTCATCATGTATAATCATTTGCATCATCTTTCATTTCTAAAACATGCATATAACAGTAAGTAATCAAATCTATAAACATGTGCATGAGATTGTATTTTGCAAAACTGAAAACGAGAGAGAGCTCAACCAAAACTTCTTTTAAACCTTTTAATAGCAGTAAAACACGTTTCCACTCACCAACAATCTAAAGCACTCTTACCGTTGCGAGAATCAAGCTTTCGAAGCTTCTGCAACCCCTCCAAAAGCTATAGGATTCAACTCCCCTGCTTTACCCAATCAAAAAGCAGAGAATTAATGCACTTCCATGCATCTCTAATTTCTAGCAACCAACAAACACAACTTCACCTCACAAGAAACCATCAAACGCCCCTCTAAAACAACCCAAATCATCACCCAACCTCAACTAAACAAAGCCCAGCCAAAACTTATTGATTCTAACTTCTTAAAAACATCAATTAACATCCAAAAACATATTAATTACGTCTTTATACCTCCAGAACCTCTACAACAACAAGATCACACCAAAATCCAACTATTTACAACCTAGAAAATTAGCAATTCACATACTTTCGGGATTCCTTTAATTAATCACTTTTGTCAACATTAAAAAGCATCTTAGTAGGGATCTAAAACAATTAGATTCAATGCAAAACAGATCCAAAACAGTATTTATCAAATTTCCACATAAAACTCAACTTAATTACCAAATCCATGTTTAAATCATAATTCCATAACATAAATCAGTTGTAAAGGATTAAGAACTTGGGAATTTCAATAAAGAACCTTTAATTAGAGGAGAGAAATGAAAATTGCCTCTAATTGTTGATTTCTCCCTTAATTGGCAAAGATTGGTTGAAATCCAAATAGATTTTGTTACAAGAAACAAAGGAATCAAGTAGGAAATCAAAAGAGATTAATTCCCATAAATTTTGGAAAGATTTTGATAGTTTGGCTATTGAGAAAGTTGAGAGAAAAGTGATATCAAAGTTGGTTATGTGAGAAAGTGATTTTGTTAAAATAAAATCCTTTTTATTAAATCTATTTTCTTTTAATATTAAAAACTAATTAAAAAAACTTTAAAAATAGCCTAAATTAAGGGAAAATTTGATGGAAAAGTTTGGTCAAATAGCTCCTTAAAGATTCTAATTTTTGACCCTTTTACGATTTAGTCACCAAAATAGTTTTGAAAACTTTTCATTTTAGTCACCAGACCAAAATGTCCCAAAATCAGATTTAATTTCTTTAAGTTCAATTTACCAAAATACTTAAAATATTAATTAAGTATTTTCTAGCATTTTTCCACATTTTATTTCAGGCAAAACAATTTATCAAGATTTAATTCCCAAAACTAACTTGAATTGCCTAATCTGGTTCTCCCGAACCGTCTAATCGATCCGATTAACATCTAAGCCCAATTTCAGGGAATTACATGGAACGAACCCAATTTCCATCGTGCCCTATCACATGGCAGCAATTGAGCTTAGGGAGCTGAAGGCTCAGATTCAAGAGTTACTAGGTAAAGGCTTAATTCGACTGAGTTCCTCACCTTGGAGAGCTCTAGTCCTTTTTGTAAAGAAGAAAGATGGTTTTCATGAGGCTGTGTATCGATTACCGAAAGTTGAATAAGGTGACCATCAAGAATAAATATCCCTTGCCAAGAATTTATGACCCATTCGATCAACTTAAGGATGCTTTTGTGTTCACCAAGATCGATTTAAGGTCAGGGTACTATCAGATGAAAGTTAAAGAATGTGAGTACCAAAATTGCCTTTCGTACTAGATACAGCCACTACGAATTCTTGGTAATGCCCTTTGGGCTAACTAATGCACTGACAGCTTTTATGGACTTGATGAACTGAGTTTTTAGACCCTACTTGGATAAGTTCGTAGTGGTATTCATCAATGACATCTTGATCTACTCTAAGAATGCAGTGAAACACTAAGAACGCCTCTGTATTGTGCTCCAAACCCTATGGGAGAAGCAATTGTATGCCAAGTTTTCCAAATGTGAATTATGCCTTACTGAAGTTGCCTTCCTTGGGCATGTCATCTCAGCTTCGGGAATTCAGGTGGACCCGAAGAAAATTCAAGCTATCCTAGATTAGAAGCCACTGAGAAATTTTGGCGAAGTCTGAAGCTCTCTTGGTTTAGCTGGCTATTATAGAAGGTTTGGACCGAAGTCTAGCAAAAAAGCTTTAACCAGTTAAAGCAAGTCTTGACATACGCACTGGTCCTAACCCAACCGAGTCTGGAAATGACTACATAGTTTACAGTGATGCTTTGCATCTCAGGTTAGGATGTGTAATGATGCAAGAAGGCAAGATCATTTCTTATACATCGAGACAACTCAAGCCACATGAAGTGAATTATCCTACCAATGATTTAGAGTTGGTTGTGGTTGTTTTTGAATTGAAAATCTGGAGACATTATCTTTACGGACATAAATGTTATCTCTTCACCGATCATAAAAGCCTCAAATAACTTTTGATTCAAAAATAATTGAATCTTTGACAAAGGAGATGGATGGAACTCCTTAAAGATTACAATCTTGAAATTGATTACCATCCAGGCAAGGCCAACATTGTAGCTAACGCCCTCAGTCGCAGACCTCTGCCTGGTAAGTATCGTTATTGACTAATGAATTTTGAACAATGTTATTGTTTTAAACTCAATGTAAAACCTTTGCATTGTAGCCCCTTGAGCCATTAACACTCACTTCTGTTTAAGGAAAAATCGTTGTCTTGTAGCTAAACTGCTGGTTCAGTCTACCATCGTATCAAGAATTAAGACATTGTAGAGTCAAGATCTTGAGCTTCAAGCTATTGTGTCTAAATTACATTATGATGAGAATTTCAACTTCAGGGTTGATCCTGAAGGACTATTGTATTTTCGTAATCGAGCTTGTGTACCTAGTGATGAAACCCTTCGTAGTGACATTTTGAAAGAAGCACATTCAAGTCCCTTCTCTGTACACCTGGGTTCTTTAAAGATGTATAAAGATCTTCAGGAATTATATTGGTGGCCAGGCATGAAACAAACCATAGTTGACTTTGTGTCTAAATGCCTCACATGTCAACGTGTCAAAGCTGAGCAATGTGTCCCTACCAGGTTATTACAATCTATCGATTTACCATAATGGAAGTGGGAGAGGATCACTATGAATTTTGTCAGTGGTCTGCCTCTAAATCCTACAAAACACGATGATATTTGGTTCGTTGTAGACCGCTTCACCAAGTCGGCATATTTCTTACCGATCAAAATAGATTATGGGCTTCCTAAATTAGCTACTTGTACATTAAGGAAGTTATTCAACTCCACAAAGTACCAAAGTCTATCATCTTTGATCTAGACCCTCGGTTTGCATCTCATTTTTGAAGGACCTTGCAAGAGGCTTTGGGTACCAAAGTTAATCTTAGTACAACTTTCCACCCTCAATTTGACGACCAGTCAGAAAGGGTAATTTAGATTTTGGAAGACATGTTGTGGGTATGCATCATTGATTTCGGGGGATCTTAGGAGAAATCCCTACCTCTTATCGAGTTTTCCTACAACAACAGTTATCAAGCTTCCATCAAAATGGCCTTGTATGGGGCATTGTATGGAAGACAATGTAGAACTCCTTTGTACTGGTCTAAACTCGGCATAGGCAAGATGTTGGGCCTTAACTGGGAAACTAAATAATGGGTTGCCATCATCTATAACCGTTTGAAGGCCGCCTTCAATCATCAAAAGTCTTATGTTGATCTTGTAACCCCCTCGACCCGGCCTAGACGCCTGACCAAACCAAGAGAGCTAATTAGGTTTGCCGAAGCAAACTGGAGAAAGGTTACGAAAAGTCGGTCCATTTTTTTATTTTATCTTGTCTAGATGCCAATTATTAATCCTACTTGTACATACTCGCATCAGGTAATTTTTAAGGGAAACAAATCACAGAAGAGCAACCAATTGCATCATATTTATTTTGAGGACTAAAACATAAATCTATTAAATTAAAGGGCCAAAACTGAATTTAAGGTTACCAATCCTCAATTAGTCAGGTTCCATGCCAACATGACAAATTTTAGGTCAAAAAGATCATCCATACCCATTCAATTGCAATAAAAACATTCAAGGACTAAAATGAGAGAAAACATAACTGAACCAAAATAATGGCCACTCGTATCGATATGCTTCCAACCGTATCAATATGGTGATCTAAACTAACAGCCCTCATTTCGGTACACTAAGTACCGTACCAGTACGCCTAACTAAATTAACGACCATGATTAAAATTACTTAACAACCGTACCGGTACGCCTTATGAGTGTTTCAGTACGCTGGTTTTGATTCAAAAATTACTTCCAGTAGCGAAGAACCGTGCTAGTACACCCGTGCCCATACCGAAACGCCTAGTCTGTTCTTGCCTAGCCGTACAGATACGGTCCCCAGCGTATCAGTGCGCCTGGGCCTGTAATGTCATTTTAGCTGGTTTTACACACCAATATAGATTCATTTAGGTCCTAGCAACTGGCATACACGAATATAAACATTTATTAATACATTTCTCATCTCTTGCACCATAGTTTAACTATAACACAAGCTTATGCTACCAAAAAATTAATCTAGAGGCATGCTCCCTAGAACACTCCACCAAACATACCAAGATGCTCAAATAAACATTTACCAGCACAAGCATTAAACCAACATCACTTTAATACCATATTCAACATCAACCATAGGTAACGATGCACGAAAAGCATAACGTCAACCATAGGTATGCCATCCAAGCATAACATCACTTTAAACATGTTAAGCTCTTCAAGGTATGCCATCCAAGCAAAAGCATCTAGATGCATACCTAGATAATCACATAACATCAACCATAGGTAACGATGCACGAAAAGCATAACGTCGTCAATCAAACTCCATAATCACAGCTTTACACATGCTTAAACCAGGGAAAATAGAATTATATATTCCAAAATCCATGCCGAACACATTGCCTTATTAACCAAAAACATAAACCAATTTCATACTCGAAATTGCTTTGCCTCTTGGATCACTACGACTTTGCCTTTGTTGCCCCAAGCCTTAATGCTCTGTATCTGTAACACCCTAACCAGTATTCTATATTAAATACTAATTAGAGTATCACATAAAGAATAATTTTTTTATCTCGTAGATTCACATTTTGAATTTTTATCCCATCAAATTAAGTCCGATTTCAGGTAGCAACTTAACAATTTGTTTCTATAATATACAAGGAATATAACTGCCTAAAATAAAAATCAACCCGATTGCTCTATTACCCTTTTCTAGTTATTATCCGATTTTAAATTTAATATAATTACTCATCATCTACTATAAACATAAACTAGTTTGTATGTTATGACAAACCATATATAAACTAGTATATAACCGATTAATTTTAACATGTACATGCCATCTAGAAACATCAAAAATCAAAAGATGTTATTACTGATACGTGAGTATATTTCGGATAAGTAGGATACCCGCTCCTTACTCTAATTTCTGCCTTTTACCTACGCATGAAAACCATCACACGCTAAGTATATACTTAGTGAGGCAATAATAATATCCAGTGCAATATAACATAACTATAGTTAATAACATGTAACCGTATTCATGCATTTTGAATCACTAGTATGACTTACCGTCATGTTAATCATATGTCAACATAATATAAAGCGGATATAATTTCTTAACAATATACTTGCCATAATTTTAAGAGTTTATAAACTCTTTCACCCGTTTATCAATTATTTACCAATATCATAGCCCAAATATAAACCTATGAGGACCTTGGGTATACGAGACAAATATGCAGTGTAGTGCTAATACACATAAGGTCGTGCCCACCATCCGCTCATTTATATGGCAGTGCTAACCATACACTAAATGTCCTTTATGTACACTATAGTGCTAAACCGGATAACCGAGTATGCAGCGTGCTGCTGGACTTTATGTCATGCCAACTATACCCTGCCCCTCAATGACTTAATTGGGCATAATTTCCGTATTTATTTCATTTCATGGCAACGTATATCAACATAATTTAACATTGGGTAGTTCATACCCGAAATAACATTCATAGTATAAGATCATTTATAACTAGTGATCCATGCATTTATATTAAATCTTTGACATATTTAAAATATGTCAATCATATGATCAACGACATAAATATCATTCCAATTTATAAACAGGTAGACTTATCGCAAGTCTTACCAATGATGTATAAACATCCATATATTATGTTATGTATACATTGCACTCACTTGAAGCCTCACTAGTAATCTTACTGTCGATTTAATTTTACTCTTGAACTTTTTCCTTGTATTTAGACTTGCTCGTAACACGATCTTGATCACGATCACAATCTATAAATTCATCGTTTACCAAACACATACATTTCAAAGCATATGTTTGTATCATTCTAACATAGGCATATATTAGGAATAATTTTCTAAAAATCCTCTATTATTCATATTGTTAAGTGTTCAAAAGTACCATTTCTATTACCCTTTTTATTCATATTATTGCTAGACTTAGGCTCATATTAGTTGCATTATTAGTCATTCATGCATGTTTGCATCGTTCTCTTGGTGGACAAGCTTGATTTCATATTTTGCTCAATTTTGTGGAAAAAGATACTGCTTTGGTGTGTTTTTGTGTGTGTGTGCAGAATCACTTGCCAAAGCAAGGCTGGAACTAGTTGCCAGGGCAATACATGAAGGAGATGCCAAGCTAGTTGCCAGGGCAATGCATGAAGGAGATGTCGAGCTAGTTGCCAAGGTAATTTTCGACAAAGAATAAGATGATATGGTAGTCGAAATTGATGACTAGATAAGCCCAAGATGATGTGGAACAAAGTTAAATCCCATAGGAGTTTGATTTCCATGAAGAGGTTAAAGAGAAATTAAGCTCCTTTTGAGATAATAAATATTTCAAACTTTTATGATCCGTGAAAATGTAGCACTTTTCACCATATAAGTAGTGACGCCAAATCTTCAAAGAGAACACCACTGCAGCCAACTCTAAATCATGTGTAGGATAAATTCATTTCATGAGTTTTGAGTTGTTGAGAAGCATACGCTACAACCTTCCCTTATTGCATCAATACACACCCCAAACCATTATGGGATGCATCACTATATATTGTGAAATCCTTCCCGGATTCTGGTTGTACCAAGACATGAGCTTCTGTTAATAACTCCTTCAAGTTTTCGAAGCTTTCCTAAACTTATCTGTCCAGAAAAATGGCATATCTTTTCTTAATAGCTTAGTTATTGGAGTGGCAATCATTGAAAAGTCTTTCTAGAACCGCCTATAATAACAAGCTAATCCCAAGAAACTTCTCACTTCGGAGACATTTTGAGGAACTTTCCATTCGAGTATTGCTTGAACCTTCTTAGGATGAACTCAAATTCCTTCCTTAGAGACTATGTGTCCAAGGAAAGCTACTTCAAACAACCAAAATTTACACTTTGGCAGCTTTGCATATAATTTCTTTTCTCGGAGGATCTGAAGAACTACTCGCAGATGACTATCGTGATCCTCTTTGGTTTTTGAATAAACCAATATATCATCTATGAACACCACCACAAATTGATCCAAATATGGCTGAAATATCCAATTCATCAGATCCATAAAAGCTTCTGGTGCATTTGTAAGTCCAAAAGGCATTACTACAAACTCATAATGTCGTATCTAGTTCTGAAAGCTGTCTTCGGTGTATCTTCTACTTTGATCTTCAATTGATGATACCCCGATCGAAGATCAATTTTAGAAAACACCGTTGCTCCTTTAAGTTGATCAAATAGGTCATCAATCCTTGGTAAAAGATATTTATTCTTCGCTGTCACTTTATTAAGTTAACGATAATCCACACACAACCTCATTGATCCGTCTTTCTTTTTCGCAAACAAGACTAGAGCTCCCCAAGGTGATATACTTGGTCGTATAAAACCTTTATCCAATAATTCTTGTAATTGAGCTTTAAGCTCTCTAAGTTCTGTAGGAGCCATCTTGTAAGGTGCCATTGAAATTGGTGTTGTTCCAGGAAGCACATCTATACCAAATTCCACCCTCGATCCAGAGGTAATCCTTAAAAACATCTGGAAATTCCCATATTGTAGGTATCTTTTCTAGATCTGTTCTTGTTTTTTGAGTATTTATCACATGAGCTAAATATGCCTCATACTCATGTGATAATAACTTTCCAGCAGTTAAAGTTGCAAACTCATGGCTTAAATAGTTCTGTCTTTCTCCCTAAAATATTATTTTTGAACCATCTGGTCCTTTTAAGACTACCCTTTTTAATCAGCATTCAACCATAGCGTCATATGCTGATAGCCAATCCATTCCAACAATGACTTCAAACTCTTGGAAAGGCAATTCCAAAAGATTGGCTGGAAACTCTCTTCCTTGGATCTTTATAGGGCACTTTTTACATATTCGAACTACTTTGGCGCTTTGTCCTATTAGATTAATAGCTACTACCTCACTCAAAATTGGTTTTACTAGAATATTTCTTTCAATTACTACTTTAGAACTAATATATGAATGGGCAGAGCCTGGATCAATTAATGCAAAAATAGATCTGCGAAAGAGTTCGATCATATATGCTATAATCTCTGCATCATCTCGATCATTAACAATCTTGATATTATATACTCGAGCAATAGCCTTGTCTTCTCGACCAGGTATTGTCATAGATACTCATGGTTTGCCTCCTTTATTCCCTCTATTTTTTTGAGGTGATATGAATGACTGATTAGGGTGAAGCTCTGGACAATTCTTCTTGAAATGACCAACTTGTCCACTATGATAGCGTTCTCCACTAGCGAACCAGCATTGACCAGAGTGTCTCTTTCCACAACGTTCACATTTCGGAATAGGATGAAATCTGGAGCCCCGAGTACCCGCAAAAATAGTTTGAGCCTACTTTGACTTCCCTCCAAAATATCCTTTTTTAGCAGAAGAAGATGATGTCGCTAGACTTTGTTGTGAAAAACCTTTACTACGTTTGAATGAAGACGCAGCAAAAGAACTTCCAGATCTTTTTCCAGCTTGAAATTGTTTTCCTGCCTTTTCCTTGAGGTCCACTTTTTCCATAGCTTTTGGTCAATTCACAACCTATTGAAAAGTGGTGAAATTGCGGGAAACCAATACCCTTTTATATTGAGAATCTAACCCAGCTATGAATTTATCAATTCTGGACTTTTCGGTTTAATGAAATTATGTTGCAAATTGACTCAGTCTATTGAATTCACATTCATATTCATAGACTGTCCTGCCCGATTGTTTCAAATCCAGGAACTGCTGCCTCGTTTCTTCAATAAACAGGTCCCCAATATACTTTTCTTTGAATTCTTTCACAAAGAATTCCCATGTAATATGTTCTGGAGAAACTCGTACAGTGACTACATTCCACCATTCGCTCGCTTGCTCCATCAGAAGAGATACTACTCCTTCTAACTTTCCTTTATCATCGCAAGGAATTCTGCTTAGCATAATCTTAATATCATTCAACCAATAATCAGCAGCCATTGGATCTGTATCAATATCGCCTCGAAATTCTGGTGCTTTCATTTTCCTTAATTCCTTTGACCTGATACTGATGCTCGCCAATTAATAATAGCATCCAATGTCTGAAGAAATAAGTCTTGATCTTGTACAAGCATATTTCTTTGTTCCTGAGCTGGTAACTCTACGTTTTGTTCAGCAAGAGGTGGATTCTGGTTCACCTCATTACTCTCACTTTGTGTCAGGATATCTTGCTCAGCTCCTTGACGAGATTCTTGATGATCGGACATCTGTTAATGTCACAATCATCCTTTATAAGTAAGGAGTAACAATAGTAATTACTAGGCATCCAATTATATTCATACAAATATCAGTAATCTTGACATCCTAGTGGCATGTACATAATTTCGACTATTAACAAACCTGATTCGTATCCAGAACCGGCTAAACCTATAGCTCTGATACCAATAAATATAACACCCTAATTAGTATTCTATATTAAATACTAATTAAAGTATCACATAAAGAATATTTTTTTTATCGCGTAGATTCACATTTTGAATTTTTATGCCATCAAATTAAGTCTAATTTTAGGAAGCAACTTAAGAATTCATTTCTATAATATACAAGGAATATAACTGCCTAAAATAAAAATCTACCTGATTGCTCTACTTACCATTTTCTAGTTATTATCCGATTTTAAATTTAATATAATTACTCATCATCTACTATAAACATAAACTAGTTTGTATGTTATTACAAACCATATATAAACTAGTATATAACCGATTAATTTTAACATATACATGCCATCTAGAAACATCAAAAGACATCAAAAGATGTTATTACGGATACCGTGAGTATATTCCGGATAAGTAGGATGTCCGCTCCTTACTCCGATTTATGCCTTTTACCTACGCGTGAAAACCATCACACGCTAAGTATATACTTAGTGAGGCAATAATAATATAGTGCAATATAACATAACTATAATTAATAACATGTAACCGTACTCATACATTTTGAATCACTAGATATGACTTACCATCATGTTAATCATATATCAACATAATATAAACCGGATATAATTTCTTACCAATATACTTTCCATAATTTTAAGAGTTTATAAACTCTTTCACCCGTTTATCAATTATTTACCAATATCATAGCCCAAATATAAACCTATGAGGACCGTGGGTAGACAAGTCAAATATACAGCGTAGTGCTAATACACATAAGGTCGTGCCCACCATCCGCACATTTATAAGGCAGTGCTAACCATACACTATGTGTCCTTTATATACACTATAGTGCTAAACCGGATAACCGAGTATGCAGCATGCTGCTGGACTCTATGGCATGCCAACTATACCCTGTCCCTCAATGACATAAATATCATGCCAATTTATAAACATATAAACATCCATGTATTGTGTTATGTTGCATTGCACTCACCTGATGCCTCACTAGTAATCTTACTGTCGATTTGATTTTAGTCTTGAACTTTTTCTTGTCTTTAGACTTGCTCGTAATACGATCTCGATCACGATCACAATCTATAAATTCATCGTTTACCAAACACATACATTTCAAAGCATATGTTAGTATCCTTCTAACATAGGCACATATTAGGAATAAATTTCCTAAAAATCCTTTATTATTCACATCCATTACAAATTCACAAGATATTCTCAAATCTCATAGAATAACCATAAAATGAATTCTTTTAGAATTCACCTCAACTTTCCAAATTATTCAAAATTGTCTCTTGCCATTGAACTTTAAATTCAATCATTAAACAACATATTCAAGTATTCCAAGAATACATTCAATCTTAACACATTAATTTCTAATCACTTTCCATATCATTCCCAAATTTTTCCTTAATATGCCATTTGGTCCTCAACACTTTGTAAACTTCCAAATTGATCCAAACAATATTCCAAGCCTTGTAAAATCATTCTCACATCATTTCTAGCCTTAGGAAATTTTTTCATAATTTTCTCTAATATTTCCCCAATAGGCCGAATATGAAGGGTCCTTTTATCCAAAATTTCCAACCTTATTCAAGCATGAATTCAACTTCTAAACCTCTTTCCAAGCTTCTATAATCATTCCTATATCAAAATCAATCCAAATTCAACTTCATATCAAAACCCTAGCTTAAACCATATTAGGATTTTGTAACACCCATAACGTATATCCATAATACGAAATATATATTACCGATGTTACTAAAACATATACTGATTTTTTTATTCTTCGATAAACAACATTTTCTATAAAATTCCAACTGAAAACAATTCTAGACAATTGTAGCTAGTTTTAACCCTGAATTGGTTTATAAACATAAAATTTAGTTATTTAAAAGAAAATATTATGCAGGGTGAAAACGTCGCTTGTTGCCTAGACCCTTTCTTGACTGTAAAAAAAATTGCGCGATAAGATTTAAATTCTGTTTAAACCATTATACTTTTACCTTACTGGTAACATTATTTCATTTTCATACTCCAAGTATTCTTGTACTGACATACTTCAAAAAATATATACTTTAAAGTTTGCAAAACAGTTTTCTTGAAAATATATTTACATGCCCACTAGTTCCTGACTATTTTAAAGATGTACGTACTTTCACTTACCGATAACTTGACTTCCAAATGAGTGGCTCCTCCTTGCTAATTTTGATCTGAAGAACCTACGTGTGAAATAAAACACACGCTAAGTACGAACTTAGTGAGGCAGTTAAACTTATTTATTTTTAAAAACATGAAATAATGTAATGTTGTATGTCATATATAAAAGTGCATTTCATTTTCTCTATAACATGGCAAGTATACCACAATGTACATATGTCATGTATCATAACTATCGTATAAATCATGTTACTATTGCATAATATATTCTCTATCATGGACATGCTTTCATCATGCAGTCATTTGTATATCATGTATTCAATCATGTATCATGTAACATTTCTATCATGTATCAATAACATTTCTATCATGTATGTCATGTACTTCTTTGTCATGTAACATGTAACTTCTTTTTTATGTATCATGAAATCATGTAACATCTTTTTCATGTATCATGTAACATCTATATCATGTAATATTTTTTTCATATATCTTGTAATCATGTAACATATGTATCATGTAGATCATATATCACTTCAATCATATAAATCATGTATCATCATGCAGTCATTTGCATGCTCATGATCTACCATGTAATCATCTTGTTATTATTATCATCGTGTCTGGCTAGAGGCCCATGGAAACCCCGTAGCCTGTCTGCACTGTAGTGCCTTGTGGAGTACGTACTCGAGAGGACGCTCTTTTCTCCTCATATAAGGACGTTCTTTGCTCCTTATATAAACACCTCGTTAGTGCCAATTGCACTATGGGCTTGGATCCCAGGGTGTATCTTGTTTCATTTTAATCTTGTCATTATCCATATTTCGTGTATGCATAATGCATCATCATTTATGCAAACAATAATTCGTACCTGGTATTCCATCAAGCTTGCCATGTCGAGCAATGTATCATATCATGTATTATATAGAAATGCAATGCCATTTTCAAAGTAATGCATACATTTAGAAATGCACTCACCTTGGCCATTTATTAATATGCCTCACTAAGCTCTATTGATCCTTTCCTTTTATAGTACCTCAAACCTTCTTTTGATTCGGATCCAACTTCATTTATCACATGAATATAAATAAACATTTGTTAGATTCACTTCTAACAATATTTCAATTAAGCTATTTAATCATTCAACATAAAAATTTTCCATAAATTTCATTTCTTCCTTATACTGTCAAAAATCTCATTTTGAGCTTCAACTAATTCTTCTAAACTTGATAACCAACATTAGATACAAAATACTAAATTTTCATTTTCGGGCAGCTTTGTACAACCTTCAAAGAATTATTTCTATAAAATAATATTAAACTCAGAATTCAATTCCGTTTGTTCTAAAAGAAACTAGATTCAATAAGCTTTTCACCCATATAAATTAATATCCCAGATTCAACTTGTACGATTTATGGCGAATTTTCAAAGTCAATTTCCAGTGTTAATTTCGGAACAGACTGGTGCTCTATTTTCTGACCTTTCGTCACTTAAAAATTCATATCTTTTGACTCGGAACTTGAAATCAGTTTCCGTTTATTGGAGGTGAAACTAGACGAACAAATATTTACATTGGTATAAAATTCACCTTCTAACCATTTTTTTAGAATTTATGGTGAATTTTCAAACTTACTGCAAAAATCCAGTTTTCCTACACAACTTCCATAAATAACTTCAAACTTTATACTAATTTCTCCTTACTTTTCTATTTGTCAATTTAGTCCCATTATTTACTTTAAACCATCAACTTATCACCTTCTTCATCAAATAATTATTCACAATAGTTTCCCTTAATTTTCCTTCTTAACCGAAATAGTCACTAAAATGCAAAGATAAGGATTTTAGCTTCTCAACTTTGCAATTTAGTCCTCAAATCAACAATACTATCTTAATTCCATCATTATAACTAAAAATCAGATTTAATCCTTCTCTAAAACCTCATTTTCGAATTGGTCACTTAACTTTGACAATTTGTCAAAATGGCCACTAACTCGATTTAACATCGGTTTTGCATTCTAACTTCAATTTCATATCTCCAGCATCCCTAATAACTTAAATACACACCAATTCCATAAAATCAGATTTAGTCCTTCAACTTTTAAACTTGTTGAATTGGTCCCTAAACATTTAAATTAGGGTTTTACTTCCAAACAACAAATCAGGCTTACTAGATCATTTATCCAACATCACAAACCCTAAATCAAACTTGAATCCATTAACCCTAATCATCTTCATACAAACTAAAATATGTAGGGTTTAAATCTCAACTTAATAACTAGATTTTAACATTATACTAGCTTGATTTCAACTTGCATTTCATCATGAAACCATAAAATTCCAAAAGCCCCAAACTTTTTTCCATAAACCCTAATTTCTTCTCATGCAAAATTCTCCTCAATCAAACATGTTTTCCATGAATTATTTATACCAAAAGATAGAGCTTGAAGAGTAGAACAACTTTGTAGTTTAAAATATTACCTAAAAATCTAGTTTTGGGGCTTGAATCGAACTTTGAAAATTTTCTCTCCCTTTCCCCTTTATTTTCGAAATGAAGAAGATGAAGAGTAGTCTTGCCTTATCATCCTTTAAAATATCTTGAATTTTTTATCCAATGGCTCATATTTAACATGGAAATTCCATTTTTAACCTTGCCTTATCATCCTTTAAAATATCTTGAATATCCGATTCGATCCGATTATTCGAATATTTTTCTAAACATTATCGCTTTATAGCCAATAATACAAGCTCCGTACGAAAAATTCGAGTAACACGAAAACATCATTCTTGGGGGTGAACTATTCATTTACAGGACTAAAATACTTAATTTTTGGAAATTACAATTTAGTCCCTAAACTTTTCCAAAGTTTATACTTTGGCCACCAAACTTTCAAAAATTTTATTTTGGTCACTAACCAAAAATTTGGGATATTACAACATCATTAAGAAAAATATAGCGTAAGCACACTTGCTTAGTGAGGATGCTCTTAAAACAATGATGCATTATAACCATTGAAAACCAAACACTTGTTTTTTAAACCATGCTTACGACCTAAACAAGTTCCAATGATTCCTATTCAAAACATGCATATCGACCATATGCAAAACAATATATTCCACATGATTAAATCCCCAAAGCATTATAAACAAAACCATGCTTGAATTCCAAATCGTTATATACAAAACAATGCTTAAATTCCAAAGCATTATAAACAAAACCATGCTTAAATTCCAAAGCATTATAAAATAAGTTCAACACTTGAATTTTCCATATATTGGCATTTATAGTGACCCCGGATAGTTGACCACTATCCTTGATTAGCCGACCGCTAATCCTTATTCAACCGGCCATTAACTTTACACATCGGATACACGGATCTCCTTTAATGACCGACCATCATCAAGACTACCCCATGCAGACTGCATGATTAAACATCCTTACCGACCGCAAGATTTACATCAACAAGGGGAACCGGCCGCTCAACCCAAGTGATAACAACATATTCCAAGTAGCCGACCGCTATACCTCAAGGACCTCTAACCACGATTGATTTTTCAACATATTATAGTGCACTTCATCCTATGGCATGCCAACTATATTCGAATGTTTTCTCACCTTGTCACATAGCCAATATATCATTTACAAAATCATTTACTCACTATTTTACAATGCATTACACAAAATTCCCACGTTTGCATTTCCCATTTCCATAGCAATATCACATTCCCGACCGGAATAAAAACCAATGCTCATTAGCATTTAATATACTTTTAAGCCATTGCATATGTACTTAGAAATCATGCATTTACTGTAGGTAAGATAAACCATGCTTACGACCAAAACATGAATCACATATGCTCATATCCGAACCGATATTAAAGAGCAAAGGAGGGAAACTTACTTCCAAGCTTAGGTAAGTGTTTCAAACTTAACCTAAACTTCCACAAACCACTTTCAAACCTTTTAAAGACTTTTAAAACCATTTCCACTCAACGATTTCACTTCGCCTTTCTTGCTATCGCGAAACAAGCTCATGGCAAGCTTCAAACCACCTGAAGATGCCACACCTTGTTTATCCCCTGATTCAGCCACACAAAACCAGAGGAAACATGCATTAAAATGCATCCATTTCTCTGTTTCAAACCAAAATCTCGTGGCTCTCAAGATGCCCACTCAAAACTCATCCAAAACTTATTGAAATCAACCTCAAACACTTCATAATCTTAACCCATCAATAACACAATGATTCGATACATCAAACTTCATCAAACAACATCTAAAAACCCTTTCTCAACATCCTTTTACTTCCAGCAATGATTAAACTCCAAAAACAACCCAAAAACCTTTAACTAACAACCTAAACAGTTAGAGATTCAACCGATTTCGGGATTCCTTTGTTATAAACAACTTATCCACATCATAAAACATCCAGAATAAGATTAAAATCAATCCTCAACACTGGAAAAATAGATCGAATTCGAAAATCACAAGATCCATCAATTAAACCTCAATTAAGCTAAAAACCATAATTATTTAAATCCTATTAGAAAACATATGTAAAGAGTCAAGAACTTGGGAATTTCAGTAAAGAACCTTCCATTAAAGGAGAAGAACGAAACTTACCTCCAATGAGTGAGTTTCCCCTTAATTGGATGTTTTCCTGTTGAAAAACAATGAGATTCAATGAGATTTTTCGAAAACAATTTGATGAATCATTTAACAAATCAAAGAGTAAAGAAAACAAGATCAATACCTTGAATCTCTGATAAGAAAAAAAATGTTTCGCTAAAAGTATTTTGAGAGAAAATGTGAGAGAAGAAAAGTTACATCAAATTGTGTTTTAGCAAAAATAACCACCTTATAACTAAATCCCTTGTAATTCTTTTAATTAAAGCCTTTTTAAAATAATCCTAATTAGGTCACCTTTTTAAAATATTGTCCAACTTAATATTATACTACCAAGGGCAAACTTAAAAATCAATTCCTGTAAAATGGCAAGCAACCCATATACAATTCATATCATGTATTATACTCCAATATGCTCTATAACTTTCATGGTTTACTGCCATAAAATAATTGTACCAAATAACTTTGTCATGTACATATCATACTATAAATCACATGTGATCATAAAATATGCCACAATCTTTAAATCAGTTTTCAAAAATTGTTATAGAATATGCTCTATATCATGCTATCAATTTTTTAGGTTACCTTTTAAAATAGTTTTCAAAAATTGTATTTTGGTCACTAGCCAAAATGTCACCCTTCCAAAGCTCATTTTCCAAAATTGCTTTCACTAGTATTTTTAATATAATAAAATATGATTTTTAAACAGCCCCAAAATTGCTTTCAAAAAAATATTGTCCTCATGGGCCTTATAACTAAATTTACTCGAATCTCTAACCCGGTCCAATGGGCCGTCTAACCAGCCCCAAAACCGCTAGGCCTAAAAAACGGGGCATTACAACTCTCCCCCTCTTAAGAAATTTTGTCCTCAAAATTTACCTGTAGGAAAAAAATACGAAAATTGCTCCAACATATCCGCCTTGCTTTTCCAAGTGGCTTTCTCGACACCCCGATGTCGCCACAAGACTTTAACCAGTTCTTTCATCTTACCACGTAGAACCTTGTTGCTGGAATCAAGGATTTCTACCGGCTCCTCATCAAAGGTTAAATCCGATCTCAACTCAATATGCTCCACCGGCATAACGTGCGAATGATCCGACCGATACCTCCGTAATATGGATACATGGAACACATCATGTATTTTCTCAAGCTCGAGAGGCAACCTCAACAGATAAGCCACGAGACTAACCCGCCCACGATCTCATATGGTTCAATAAACCTCAGACTAAGCTTACATTCATGTCTGAACCGCATCACCTTTTTCCACGGTGACACTTTAAAAAACACAAGATAACCAACCGCATATTCAATTTCCCTACGCTTCAAATCCGCATAAGATTTCTGCTGATCCACAGCCACTTTCAAGCGTTCACACACAAGCTTAACTTTCTCATCCGTGTCTTTCAACACATGCGGTAAGGAAACATGCTTTTCCCCTACCTCGGCCCAACACAAGTGCGTACAACACCTTCGGCCATACAATGCCTCATACGGTGCCATCTGAATACTTGCTTGATAGCTGTTGTTAAAAGCAAATTCAACCAAAGGTAAATGCTTCTCCCAGGTTCCTTGTAACTCAATAATACAACACCTCAACATATCCTCCAAGACCAGGATAACACGCTCAGACTGTCCATCCGTATGAGGATGATACGCGGTACTGAAACTCAACCTCGAACCCAAAGCCTAATGTATACATCTCCAAAACCATGCTGTGAACCTCGGGTCTCTATCTGAAATAATAGAATTTGGTACCCCGTGCAAATGCACAATCTCAGCTATATACTAATCCGCCAGCTTGTCCAAGGTGTATGTCATATGCACTGGCAGAAAATGTGTACACCTTGTAAACCGATCAACAATCACCCAAATGGAATCCTTTTTAGCCGGTGTCAACGGCAATCCTGACATGAAGTCCATGCTGATTCTCTCTAATTTCCATTCCAGAATTCTCAATAGTTGCAACAACCCGGATGGAAATTGATGTTCATCTTTAACCCGCTGACACACCATACTCTTGGACACAACATCCTTTTTCAAACCAACCCAATAGTACCTTTCCTTCAAATCACGATACATTTTGGCACTACCAGGATGCATAGCAAAAAGACTAGAATGTGCCTCCGCCAAAATAGTATGCCTGAGCTCCGGGACTTCTGGCACCACTATTCGGCCCTTAAAACATAAAACACCATCATCGTCAAAATGAAAATCTGTCAGATTACCATCCGCTATGTCCTTAACATGAGAAACCAAAGAATCGTCAAATGGTTGCTTAGCTTTAATCATTTGTGACAACGTGGGTGTAATATCCCAATTTTTGGCTAGTGGCCAAAATGTAAAATTTGAAAGTTTAGGGTTAAAGTGTAAACTTTGGAAAAGTTTAGGGACCAAAGTGTAATTTTCAAAAGTTATGTATGTTAACCCCATAAATGAATAGTTTTCCCCCCAAGAATGACGTTTTTGTGTTATTCGGATTTTCCGTACAGAGTTTGTATTATTGGCTATAAAGCGATAGAGTTTGGAAGAATATCCAGATAATCGAATCGAATATCCAGGATATTTTGAAGGATGATAAGCCAAGGTTAATTATGTCATTTTATATGTCTAAGATATTTTCTTTGTGTTGGAAGAATATGAACCCTTGGATTTAAGTTGATTTTCCATGTTAAACATGAGCCGTTGGATGAAAAATGGCAAGATCATAATTTTGGAAAATTACAAGGGTAAAGTTGGTAACTACCAACTTATTGGTTTATTTTTTACCATTGGATGAATAAATTGACATGTGGTCGGTTGAGAAGAAACTAAGTTAGTTAGATTTTAATGGAATGGCAATTTTGAAACCAACTAGTAAATAAAGACTAGTTGAAGGGCAAATTAGTCATTTGGCAGGGATGATAATTTTGAAATATTTGAAGTTACAAGGGTTATTTTTGGAAGAAGAAATTTGAAGATTAAATATTGGCCCTTGATTGATGGTAAAATCAATCTTAACCATTGGATAAAAAGGGCAAAAGTGTAATTTCACTATTAAATAAATTTAATATTCATTTAATAGATATATGTGTAACGTAATGGTGAAAAGAAGAACAAAATGTTCATCTTTTCCAGCCCAAAACATGAGAGCTAGGGAAAGAAAGAAAATTTTTCCAAGCTCGATTCAAGCCCCAAAACTCGGTTTTCAGGTAATCTCTTCAACTACAAAGTTGTTCTACTCTTCAAGCTCTATCTTTTGATATCAATAATTCATGGAATCCATGCTTGATTGATGAGAATTTACATGAGAAAGAAATTAGGGTTATGGATCAAATTAGGGCTTTTGAGATTTTATGATTCCATGATTGAATTCAAGTTGAAATCAAGCTAGCATGATGTTAAAATCATGATATTGAGTTGGGATTTAAGTTCTAAATGTTTTGATTATTATGAAGATGATTAGGGTTTATGGATTCAAGTTTAATTTAGGGTTTGTGATGTTGACTTAATGATCTAGTAAGCTTGAATTGTTGTTTGGAAGCAAAACCCTAAGTTAAATAAATAGGGACCAATTCAGCAAGCCTTAAAGTTAAGGGACCTAATCTGAATTTTATGAAATTGGGGTGTATTTATGTAATTAATGATGTTGGAGATGTGAAATTGATGTTAGAATGCTAAACCGATGTTGAACCGAATTAGTGACCATTTTGACAATTTGTCAAAATCAAGTGACCAAATAGGAAATAAATTCTTGGATGGGGAGTAAATCTGATTTTGGGTTAAAATAATAAAATTAAGGTAGTAATGGTGATTAGAGGACTAAATTGCAAAGATAAGAAGTTTGAATCCTTACCTTTGCATTTTAGTGACTATTTTGGCAAAAAAATTAGAGGGAATTATTTTGGATAATTATTTGATGAAGAAGATGATGAATTGATGGTTTGAAGCAAGTGATGAGACTAAATTGACAAGTAGAAAAATTAGAAGAAGTTAGTATAAATTAGAAGTTTATTATGGAAAGCTATGAAGAAGATTGTATTTTGACAATGACTTCAAAAAATCACCATAAATTCTACAAAAATGGTTAGATGGTGAATTTAATATCGTTGTAAAGATATGTTCGTCTAGTTTTGCCTCCAATAAACGGAAACTGATTTCGAGTTCCGAGTTAAAAAATATGGATTTTTAATCGAATAAAGGTAAAAAAAAATTCAGAGCACTTTTGGGTCAGGACAGTCTGTGACGGGAGTTTGAAGACTTTTCATAATTTTTGTAAATTTTATTAATTTATGTGGCTTATACCGTTATAACCGTTATCAAATCTAGTTTTTCCAGTATAAAGGAAATTAAGATCTGGTATGTAATCTGCCCGGTATAAGCAAATCTCTGAAGGTAGCGCAAGCTGTCAGAAAATAGAAATTGAAACATTTAGTATTTAAATGTGAGTTAGGAAGCTCGAAAGAATTATAGGAAGTTCAAATTGGTCACTAGGGACCATAACGAGTTTTTGAACAGTATAAGGAAGAAAAGAAAAATATTTGGAAATTTTATATTCGAATGATTATATTAGACATCATGTTTAAGGTATTGTTAGATTTGAATCTAACAAATATTTTTATATTATTCATGTGATTAATGAAGTCAAGTTCGAATCAAAGAAGGTTCGAGATTCTATAAAGGAAAGGATCGAGTAGAATTTAGTGAGGCAAGCTAATAAATGGCCCAGGTGAGTGCATACATGTTTTTAAATGTATGCTTATTAACATACTAAAGGGAGACTTGCAATAAGTCACCCAAAAAGGTAAAGAATTTTTATAAACAACATAATATGTTTTTGGCATGGTACTTTATTTTACTGATTTAAAGATTGTGGCATATTTTATGATAACATGTGATTTATAGCATGATATGTACATGACAAAGTTATTTGGTACAATTATTTTATGGCAGTAAACCATGAAAGTTATAGAGCATATTGGAGTATAATACATGATATGAATTGTATATGGGTTGCTTGCCATTTTACAAGAATTGATTTTTAAGTTTGCCCTTGGTAGTATAATATTAAGTTGGACAATATTGTTGTATACCATTAGAGTCTTACAGTTATCTGACACTTCATTGTGTCTGACACTTTATTGTGTCCTACAGTTATATGACACTAATGTGTCCACAGTTTACAAAAAAGGATAGTACTTTTAAAGTACACGACTCGTTTATTAGTCACTTGATATTTACCTTGGGCTATATGATTACACAGTACAACTACATGATCTTATATATAGATATTCCTGCATTACATATTATATGATTTAATGATTATCATGCTTTTGAAAGTATCATGCATTACAAAGTATTTTATATATGTTCTCATCTTATGCCTCACTAAGTTCGTACTTAGCGTGTGTTGATTGTGCACACGTAGGTAAATTAAGCTGAGAGTGAGAGGAGCATTGCATCAATATTGGAAAGCTCAACATGAAATCACAGTAATGACATCCTAATTAAGATTTGGTTTTTATAGTGGCATGTATAGTTACAACACACAATGGAGTTCTGATTGGCCTTTAGCTGTTATGGTTTCAAGATAATTGGCGTTTCTGGAAAGATTTAAGGTTTAGAATAACCTTAGGTGATGAGTTGCATGCTATGATAAGTGACTTATGATTTGAAGCTCGAATAAATCATTTATGGCGTTTTAAATAAAGTTAAGCGTGCTTGGGCTAGAGAAATTTTAGGATGGGTGACCATCAGGAAGTTTTTTCAAAATTTTTAAATTACCCTGATTTTTTTTGGATTAAAGAAGTCGTAACATTTTCAACTCGTACCCGATGTACGGATATGGAAAGGGGGTCTTACAGTAGGCTTAACTTGCAATTTAGCCAACAACCCACCTTCTCGCATCACACTCAACCTTGCAAACATCACCCTAAGCTCAACCGCTACCTTACGACTCAACGCATCCGCAACAACATTGGCTTTTCCAAGATGATACTCAATTGTCAAGTCGTAATCCTTAAGAAACTCCAACCACCTTCATTGCCTAAGGTTCAGATCTTTTTGAAACATCAAATATTTCAAACTCTTATGATCTGTAAAAACCACACACTTCTCACCATAAAGGTAGTGTCGCTAAATCTTCAAGGCAAACACCATATCCGCAAGCTCCAAATCTTGAGTTGGATAATTATGCTCATGAACCTTCAACTGCCTCGACGCATAAGCCACAACCTTCCCATCCTGCATCAGCACACAACCCAATTCAACATACGATGCATCGCTAGAAACCACAAACTCCTTCCTAGATTATGGTTGAATCAACACAAGAGCATGTGTCAAAACCTCATTCAACTTCTCAAAACCCTGTTGTTTCTTCTTCATCCACATAAAAGGAACATTCTTCTACAGCAACTTTGTCAATGGGGCTGCAATACTAGAAAATCCCTCAACAAAACGGTAATAATATCCCGCCAACCCAAGGAAACTACGTACTTTCGACACGGTCTTAGGTTGTTTCCAATTGAGAATAGCCTTAATTTTCTATGGATCAACATGAATACCCTCCACGGGTACCACATGTCCAAGAAACATCACCTCTTTTAGCCAAAACTCGCAGTTGCTCAACTTGGCATACAACTGATTATCCTTCAAAACATGCAACACAACCCGCAAATGCTGACCATGCTCCTCTGTACGAGAGTACACAAGTATATCAACGATGAAAACTACCACAAATCGATCAAGGTACTCATGAAACACTATATTCACCATGTCCATGAAAGCCGTCGAGGCATTTGTCAAACCAAACAGCATTACCAAAAACTCGTAATGCCTGTATCTCATACGAAACGCCGTCTTATGAGCATCCACAACCTTAACTTTCAACTGGTAATACCCTAACCTTAAATTAATTTTTGAAAACACTGCTGCCCCGTGAAACTGATCGAACAAGTCATCAATCTGCGGCAACGAATACTTGTTCCTCACCGTCAACTTATTCAATTGCGGATAATCAATACACATGTGCATCGATCCATCATTCTTTTTACAAAAAGAACTGGAGCACCCCAAGGATAAAACTCAGTCGAATGAACCCATGATCTAACAACTCCTGAAGCTACGATTTCCACTCTTTCAACTCCTTCGGTGCCATCCGATAAGGAGCAATTGACATTGGAGTTGTACCTTCGTAAGTTTTAATACGAAACTCTACCTCCCTATCCAGAGGTAAACCCAATAACTCTTCAGGGAAAACTTCTGGATAATCGCATGCCACCCAAATATCCAGCACCCGAACACCCTTGGCTTCCGGATTCATAGCAATAGCCAAGTAAGCTTGGCAACCATCCAACATCATCTTCTCCGCTCAGGTAGCCAAAACAACATTGAAAAAGAATTTCACTTTCTCAGCAGCCACCACAACTTCATAATCATTGGCCAACTTCAGAAAAATCCTTTTGGACTCACAATCCACCACCACCTTGTGCTCACTTAACCAATCCATACCCAATATAACGTCAAAACCATGGAATGGCAACTCCAACAAGTCCGCAGCAAACTCACGACCTTGCACCGCCAAAGGACAACGCATATACAACCTTCTAGTTGTAATCGTCTCCCCAAAAGAACTAGTTACCAACATGACAACATCCAAGATCTCAACGGGAACATTCAACAATGATGCATGCTCACTTAAGATATATGAACGAGTAGACCCCGAATCAATCAAAGAAAATAACGACAAGATTGCAAGGTGAAAGTACCTGCGATCACATTAGTTTCGTTGCGCCCCTCATGATGAGCATAGATCTATGCTGGCCCACCATTCTCTGGCTGTATAGCAACAGTTTGAGCCACAACTTTCTGTCTATCCTCGCGTCTCTGAAAGCTACCCCTGCCACAGCCTCGGCCTCTAGCAGGTATAGCAGCCCGACCCGGTGCATCACCCACAGCACGAGGACAGTCACGCTTCATGTGACCAGAAGATCCATATATCCAGAAACTCATGGTATTTCCCCAACACTCACCCGTGTGGCGTATACCGCAACGCTCACACTCAGCTAAAATACGAACACCTTAGTTACCATGGCCACCACCATGCTTGTGAATTGACTTATGCCTCTTATCTTGAAATCTCCTATTTTGCCTGCCAAAATAGCCAGAGTTAGCTCCTCGCTTATTCGAGCCCATGCTTGAACCTTGTCCCGACACCCTTAAGGACTGCTCAATATCCTTAGCGTGGTTCACAAGCACATCAAAATCTGTGTAATCCGCCGCCAACAAGTATGTTTTGATATCCTTCACTAAACCGTAGTGAAACCTATTGCACCTCTCAAGATTATCCAGAACCAACTCTGAGGCATACCGACTCAAACGGACAAATTTCACCTCATATTCCGCCACAGACATGTTGCCCTAAACCAAGGCCATAAACTTACGTTTCCTCGCATCCAAATACTGAGGACCAAGATAATTCTTCTTGAAAGCCCTCCGAAAGAACTCCCAAGTTACATTTGCCTTAGGAACACTAGCAATTATGGTCACCCACCAATGGTAAGCATCACAATGCAACAACGACACGGTACAACCCAACATGCGCTCATTATTACAGCCCATCTGATTTAGAATATGAATCATACTCTCTAGCCATCCTTTGGCTACCTCAAGGCTCAAACCCTAAAACTCAACACCTCTTAAATTGTAAAGACGCTCTAAAGGTAAACCTGGGTTAACCGCCACAGCAGGTGTCCGTGCCTGCGCATGCACTCCAGCCATTGTTGCTTGGAAAAGTCCCATTATTCCTAAACTAATGAAGTCAGATAACCAAATACTGGCACTTGATGAGCCTAGGGCACACCATCAGCCCCAACATCAACATGCGGAACCAAAGAAGGAGGATGAGGTAAGAGATTAGAGGGGTTCTCTTCCTCAATGTTATTCTACCCAGTTCTGGCATTACCAACCATTGAACGTGTCTCACGTCGAGCCATGCTAACAAAAGCATCAAACACATTAAAGTCAGGCTAACATAAGGCAAAGGATCCAAGACCATCTTATAAAACATTTGTAAAACCTCGGTAATAGGCAATGTGTTCCTAGTTCATACCCCAACACAATGTAAATCAATCACTGTGCATAACAAACAATGATCTATAGTCAACCAACAACATTCCAACCTTTCATAACCTGGCTCTAATACCAACAAATGTAACCCCTCTACCCGGCCTAGACGCCCGACCGAACCGAGAGAGCTACATTAGGTTTGTCAAAACAAACCGAAGAAAGGTTACAAAAAGTCGGTCCATTTTTTCTTTTATCTTATCTAGATGCCAATTATTAATCCTACATGTACATACTCGCATCAGGTGAATTTTTTAGGGAAACGAATCACAGAAGAGCAACCAATTGCATAATATTTATTTTGAGGACTAAATGTAAATCTATTAAATTAAAGGACAAAAATTGAAGTTTAGGTTACCAATCCTCAATTAATCAGGTTCCACGCCAACATGACAAATTTTAGGTCCAAAAGATCATCCATACCCATTCAATTGCAATAACAACATTTAGGGACTAAAATAAGAGAAAGTAGAAATGCTTATCCATGATATTAACCAAAATAACGGCCACGCGTATCAATACGCTACCAACCGTATCGATACAATGCTCTAAACTAACAGCCCTCGTTTTGGTACACTAAGTACCGTACCGGTACACCTAACTAAATTAACGGCCATAATTAAAATTACTTAACAATAGTACCGGTACGCCTTATGAGTGTTTCGGTACACGGGTTTTGATCCAAAAGGTAGTTTCCAATAGCGAAGAACTGTACCGGTACACCCGTGCCCGTACCGAAATGCATGGTCTGTTCTTTCCTAGCCGTACCGATACGGTCCCAAGCATATTGATACGCCTGGGCATGTAATGTAATTTTTAGCTGGTTTTACACACCAATCTAGATGCATTTAGGTCCTAGCAACTGGCATACACGAATATAAACATGCATTAATACATTTCTCATCTCTTGCACCATGGTTTAACTACAACACAAGCTTATGCTACCAAAAAGTTTAATCTAGAGGCATACTCCCTAGAACACTACACCAAACATACCAAGATGCCCAAATAAACATTTACCAGCACAAGCATCAAACCAACATCACTTTAATAACATATTCAACATGTTAAGCTCATCAAAGCATGTCATCCAAGCAAAACCATCTAGATTCATACCTAGATAACCACATAACATCAACCATAGGTAACGATGTACGAAAAGCATAACATCATCAATCAAACTCCATAATCAAAATATTACACATGCTTAAACTAGGGAAAACAGAATTACATATCCCAAAATCCATGGCGAACACATTGCCTTATTATCCGGACACATAAACCAAGTTCATACTAAAATTGCTTTGCCTCTTGGATCACTACGAATTTGCCTTTGCTGCCCCAAGCCTTAATGCTCTGCATCATTAAGAAAAAGAGAGTGTAAGCACACTTGCTTAGTGAGGATGCTCTTAAAACAATGATGCATTATAACCCTTGAAAACCAAACACTTATTTTTTAAACCATGCTTACGACCTAAGCAAGTTCCAATGATTTCGATTCAAAACATGCATATCGACCATATGCAAAACAATATATTCCACATGCTTAAATCTTCAAAGCATTATAAACAAAACCATACATAAATTCCAAAGCATTAAATACAAAACCATGCTTAAATTCCAAAGCATTATAAACAAAACCATGCTTAAATTCCAAAGCATTATAAAACAAGTTCAACACTTGAATTTTCCATATATTGGCATTTATAGTGACCTCGGATAGTCGACCACTATCCTTGATTAGCTAACCACTAATCCTTAGTTAACCGACCGTTAACTTTACACATCAGATACACGAATCTCCCTTAATGACCGACTATCATCAAGACTACGCCATGACGACGGCATGATTAAACATCCTTGCCGACCACAAGATTTACATCAACAAGGGGAACCGACCGCTCAACCCAAGTGATAACAACATAGTCCGAGTAGCCGACCGCTATACCTCAAGGACCTCTGAATGTTTTCTCACCTTGTCACATAGCCAATATATCATTTACAAAACCATTTACTCATTGTTTTACAATGCATTACACAAAATCCTCACATATGCATTTCCCATTGCCATAGCAATATCACATTCTTGACCGGAATAAAAACCAATGCTCACTAGCATTTAATATACTTTTAAGCCACTGCATATGTACTTAGAAACCATGCATTTATAGTAGGTAAGATAAACCATGTTTACGACCAAAACATGAATCACACATGCTCATATTCGAACCGATATTAAAGCGCAAATGAGGAAAACTTACTTCCAATCTTAGGTAAGTGTTTCAAACTTAACCTCAACTTCCACAAACCACTTTCAAACCTTTGAATGACTTTTAAAATTGTTTCCACTCACCAATTTCACTTCGCCTTGCTTGCTACCGCGAAACAAGCTCCCAGTAAGCTTCAAACCACCTCAATATGCCACGCCTTGATTATCCCCTGTTTCAACCACACAAAACTAGAGGAAGCATGCATTAAAATGCATCAAACTCCTTGTTTCAAACCAAAATCCAGTAACTCTCAAGATGCCCACTCAAAACTCATCCAAAACTTACCGAAATCAACCTCAAACACTTCATAATCTTAACCCAGCCATAACACAATGATTCTATACATCAAACTTCATCAATCAACATCTAAAAATCCTTTCCCAACGTCCTTTTACTTCTAGCAATGATTAAACTCAAAAAACAACCCAGAAACCTTTAACTAACAACCTAAACAATTAGAGATTCAACCAACTTCGGGATTCCTTTATTATAAACAACTTATCCACATAATAAAACATCCAAAATAAGACTAAAATCAATCCTCAACACTAGAAAATAGATCCAATTCGAAAATCACAAGATCCATCAGTTAGACCTCAATTAAGCTAAAAACCATAATTAATTAATTAAATCATATTAGAAAACATATGTAAAGAGTCAAGAACTTGGGAATTTCAGTAATGAACCTTTCATTAGAGGAGAAGAACGAAACTTACCTCCAATGAGTGAGTTTCCCCTTAATTGATGTTTTCCTCTTAAAAAACAATGAGATTCAATGAGATTTTTGGAAAACAATTTGAAGAATTATTTAACAAATCAAAGAGTAAAGAAAACAACATCAATACCTTGAATCTCTGATAAGAAAAAGAGTGTTTTGCTAAGAGTATTTTGAGAGAAAATGTGAGAGAAGAAAAGTTACGTCAAATAGTGTTTTAGCAAAAATAACCATCTTATAACTAAATCCCTTTTAATTAAAACTTTTTTAAAATAATCTAATTAAGAGAAAACTCAGATTAGACCAAATGATAAAATATATCCTTAAAGATTCAAAGTTTTGACTCTTTACAAAACAGTCACCTTTTAAAATAGTTTTCAAAATTTGCATTTTGGTCACTAGCCAAAATGTCACCCTTCCAAAGCTCATTTTCGAAACTTGCTTTCAACAATATTTTATTATAATAAAATATGATTTTTAAACATTTTTCCATATTTTTATCTTTCAAAAAAATATTTTCTCCCGAATCTGACTCAAATTCTAAGCCGGTCTACTAGACCGTCTAACCAACCCCAAAATTGCTAGGCCCAAAAATAAGAGCATTACAGATCTTAAGAGAAGGGATATACAACATGATGTTGGTGAAAAATCCTTCCTTGAAGTTTCTCTATGGAAGAAGATACTGAGGTTTGGTAAGAAGGGGAAATTGAGTTCCCGATTCATTGGCCCCTTCGAAATTATAGAGAGAGTTGGCCCGTTAGTTAAAATCCTCTAGAGAAGCCACACCGTCCAAAAAAATACTTGGGAATTGGAAGAGACGATGATGCAGCAATATCCTCATCTCTTCGGTTCAGGTAAAATTCGAGGACACATTTTTCTTAACACCCCAAAAAATTGGTCTAGTCAGAATTAGGTTCTAATGACCAGAAAATCTATATCAGAAAGGTCCAGATATTGTATCGACCCTAATTGTGTAATCAACTATACCGTATTGGACTCTAATTAAGTCCAATTTATAGACTTTGGATCTAATTGAACTCTTTGAAAACAATTTAGTGACTAAATTGTGAAAACTAAAAGTTTGGGGGTAATAATAAGAAGAATGGAAATTTGAGGGATTACTCTTGTAATTTTTCCCATTTTCAAGGGTGAGTCACCTCCTTACTTGATTTGTTCACGTGAATTGAGCATGATAAGTAAAGGAAAGATGATAATTAGCATATTGAGATAATAACAATTTTACTTAGTTTATAATAAAATATAAGTTTCCTCCAAAGGTAGGAAACCTTTTCATTGGCTACTTGGGATGTTAAAAGTGAGAAAAGATGACAACTATTTTTCCTATAGTGAGGGTAAACTTTCAGATATGATTAAAAAGGAGAAAGGATAAGTTGTTTAACACTTTACAAGGAACAACACTTCACCCGAGCCTATCATACCTTGCTTCTTTTATTTTCTTCATCTTCCCCAAGTTTTAAGCTAGCGCCTCCATTGTTATCTTCAACCTTAAGCACAAGCAAGCACCTCCTTGGTTGCTCAAGTTTTCCTTGATTTCTGTACACCATTGGATAGCCCTTGGATTAGTAAGATTAAGCCCCCAAACAATTTTATGATTTCATGGATCATTGGAGTTTAATTTCAAGATTTAAGTCTTGAAGACCAAAGTTGAACCCATGCTTTTGGAGCATGAATCCATGGAAGATTTATTGGCTAAAGGCTATATTAATATTGAATAATGTTTTTGAGTTTATAGTTTTGATTCTAATATCTCTCCACTATTTTGGCCTAGCTCAAGGATTGGAGAAAGTGGAACCGTCGTCTCCTACAAAAGCTTGGAACAAAGAAATCATTATCCGAGAGTCTTGAGGAATTTGAAAGTTGAGGTGAGTATAGTCGAAGTCTCAAGAATAGTCTAGGTGCCTTTCCTGAACCTTTGAATATTGATTATTGCATTGCTAACCTTGAGTATTAAGGATATTGCATGAAACATTTTTTATAGTTATATTGGTAAGTATGGGTAAGTATTACATCGATTCGTTATCCGTAGCATCATTGTTATTGTTACCGGATTCATTGAGCATTGAATACTGCCATTGGAATATTAGTATTGATTTATTGTCATTGGATAGTGTATTGAATCATTACTATTACTTTTTGACTTTAAGACATGGCTATTGAACTATTGCTATTGATCCATTGTTATGGAAACATTGTTACCGAACCATTGTACCAAATCAATGCTATTGGAATTATTGTCACCGAACTATTGTTATCGAACCTTGGATTTGAATGGGACTGGATACATTGGCATGCCATAGAATTCATGAGCTCATTGGTACGGGTGGACTACGGTCCTTAGGCTACGGCCTTTATTGTGGTGTGGTGGAGGTATGATGTGTTTTGGTCATATTGGTGTGACAGAGAGACTAGACAACTATTGATTTTGGTGCGACATAGGAATTCGTGTATCCATACTCATTACATCGATCCAAGGAAACTTATTGATATACAATATAAAATGCCATTGATTATTGCTATTGTATTGATTATTATTGTTTTTGTATTGATCAATGATATTGTGTTAAAGTTTCCAATGAAGTACATGTTCATGTCATTATTGTCATTGAAAACATTAAAGCATGTTATAATGTATTCCTCGACTTTTTCCATTGTTGATGACCACCTCACTAGGAAAAGTATACCTAATGCATTCATTTTCCATGCATTTCTGGTTAGCAAGGTTTTGAGAGGGAGATCGAGGTATTGAAGGTTTTTGGCAAGTCACGAAGTTGCTAAAGTAAAGTATGTTAGTCCTACAAACTCCTAGAAGGGTGGCATAATGGTTGTATAAGTCACTTTTGACCCTATGGATGCATGTATTAGTGTATGCTTTTAGTAGGTTTAAGAAGCTAAAATAGGACTTTTGAAATTGGCTAAAAGTGGATTAAAATGTATATTTGGCCTAAATAGGAGAAAACTTAGTAAACGGATTTGATTGGTCCTAAAATTTGGCATGCTAATATATTTAGGCAAAACAAACTTGCTGGTAAAATTTCATTGAATTTAGACATGTTTCGATTGGGTAAATTGCTAATAAACTAGACAAAAACTAGCATTATCGTACCAATACGGGTGATGGCGTATCGGTACAGACTTGCATATTTGGAATCGGATTAAGGGGTGTACCGATACAGCTTGATCTATACTAGTATGGTATTTTGAATTTGAAAATTTTGGTGTTGCTTGGTATCGATACAGATGGGTGCGTATCGATACCCCTGTTTGAATCTATAAAACGAAATTAATTAAAACAACTTTGCGTATCAATACGACATGACTCTATATTGGTATGGGCCTATTGCACCTAACCATTTAACGGTCATCGCTGGGCATACCGATACGGCTTGAAGTGTATTAGTACGGGCATTTGTCACAGGAAATTTTGGGAGTTAATGTCGCCATAACGTATCGATATGGCACTTGGGCGTATCGATACCCATGTCCAAAAATTTGTTAAACACCCTTAGCAAGTCCGTAGAATCTATTGTTCACCTCCTTTAAGTTTATAAAAGTTTTAATTTGGCCCAATTTGTGATCCATTGCTTTATCGTTCTCACCTTACTTCATTAATACTGTATCAATCTTTGAGTATAGTATCACATCGATTACCGTTTTATTCTCCTATGACACATTCTGACCAGGATTCCTACCAGGACGGGAAAAGGATGTTACAGAGTCGACCCGTACTAATACTTGGGGAAAATCGAGATTTCTAGTAATCAATTTCAATATCGATACACGCGTGAGTACCAGTACCTGAGGGTATCGTATCTATACTCATGTTTGAGTTTCAGTACTCGATACGCTAAACAATCTATAAATGTAAGTTAAAGAGGGAAATTGAAGTGTATAATTAATAATTGATTTATGCCTTAATAAATGAGATAACATGGAGTAATGGAGATAATAAATGAGATTAATTATATACTTCACCATAATGTATTAACAACATGGTAATATAAAATAAATGATGTGTTGGCGATTAGCAACCATAGGAGGATCCTTGGGATCGCGTTGCTTGCATGCCAAGTAGGCATTTGCTTGGTTGAGTCGATAATTTATGGGATTTGGATATCTAGTGAGAGGGTGTTGCAACAATAACATGGTTAGAGTTACCGAATGAAGGTTACTAATGTTGTCTGACCTCAACCTCATTCGAAGATACTCACGAGGGGATTTCGAGTATGGGTGTATATTCTGATGCTATGTAACCCAGTCTCACCCAGGGTGTATGTTTCGATGCTTAGTGACCTAGCCTCACCCATAGAGTGTATATTCTTGATGATGTATGACTCAGTCCTCACTCTAGTGTTGTTTTTGTATGGTATGTATGCTTTGCCCATATGATCTATTGAGATATCGGGTATGGTTTGGCCTTGTGTACCATGTGTGATGATTGCTATGATGTTAGCATGTGTTTAGACGACTAGTGGTAGAGTCATGTGTTTATTTATCTCCTTATTTCTCGTACTAGCTTGCATGCTTATGTTTATAATTAGAACGAAGTATAGTAGAGTAGATGTGTAGCACTGAGTTTTGTAAGCTCAGTGCTCGAAATCATTATTTTTGTACATAGGTTAATCGTAGATTACGAGATTGAGGAGCACTACAAGTACATGATTCCAGTAAGCGGTGGTTACTAGAGTACGATACTTGAATTTAGTGGGTTGTGTATTCTTAGGACCTTACGTGGTCGAGCCTATAACCTTATTTTGAATTATTATTTTAACATATGATATTTTAAACTTCGAGCTCCAGTTTTGTAAATTAATTTATAATGTTTTATTTAATTTTATGAGGTTATGCATGATTTTAATTATTTGGAAAAGGCTAAACTTGTGGTTTTAAAATGAAATTTTATGGGTTAGGTTTTAGGTAACCCGAATGTAGTACTTTGGATCTAGATCGGGATCCGGATCAGAGGTGTTACACTTAATGGTATCAGAGCTTAGGTTTACCTGTTCTAGGAAACCTCAAGGTGGTATAGGTGTTGTACTAAGGTGTTTAGTGAATACAAACCATCAAATTAAGTTCGTACTCTTTAAAACTAGAATTTAGATGGTGTGTTCAATGTTACAATGCTAAGATGGTTACGATCGTGGCAGAGAGGGCTACTTAAGAGTTGAACCACTCATGGGAGCGATTCCTGGGGTAAGATCGCCGCAGACTGTTGAGATGCGAAATTGTTAAATGATGATAGAGTCAAAGATGTGGCCTCCTCCCACCACCTTAATGGTGTCTTCGTTGTGTGTTGTATTAGTTCTGAAACCTTCAGATACTTTATGAGAGTTATGGTAGATAATTTTCACCGTTATGCATGAATAATGTTTGTGAAGCGAGTATAGATAAATTACTCCCGAAGTCGAGCAGGGAGATGCACGTTTGTTGGAGAACCCTTTGTTCGCTTAAAAAGGAATCTCGTTGATACTTGGGAAGTATCATCGTCAAAGGGGCATTTTTAAGAGATAGTGGATTCAAGATCCACTTGTTCGTTTGAGTGTGACCAAAGTTAGATGTTCTACAGGCTAGATAGAGCTACCTTCTTAAGAGTTATTGCACCTCAGAAATTGATTTGGTTAATTAAGCGCCACACTAGCCCGCGATGTCATGAGATGTCCTTGAGGCTTCGAGACCCCGAGGGAAGCAATCCTTTGGTAATAAGAATGTTGAACCATTATTTTTTATTCGTGATTTCCTCGATGTTCATTTGAGAATGGCACAATAGGGTTGTGAGACATGTTTGACCATTCGATAGATGCCAATATAGAGAGTTCGATGCTTGACAGTTTTTGGACTGTTAGAATATTCATTTATGTTTTCTAGTGGAGTCATTGGGACTTCCTCCCTGTTAAGGACCTGAGTAGATATTAAGGTAAGACCGAGTTGGCATCGGTGCCCATCGTTTTTATCAAAGTACACTGACCTAATTGAGAGGGTTAGAGGTTTAGTTGAGAGGGTGCAACTTGAATAAGGTTTCTTTTGTCTGAGTGTTTTCCCCATAGGTGAAATGGACTTGTCTGCTAATAAGAGGTTGGTCCATTAGAATGATGCATAAAATGTCGATAGTTTCTATGTGACAGTGATGAACCACTATTTTCCTCCTAAGAAGAAGGCATGTTAACCGATTATAGAGAACACGTGTGTTTTTCGAAGTTAGATCAAGAATAAGATGCTTATGGTTGAAATGTTGGAGGCTAGTAATTTTGAAAGAATGTTTGAAATAAGGTTTTCTGTCTCTAAGCACGCTACAGTAATGTTTGACGTCTGCAGTAACGTACAAGGTCTTTCAATGATGTTAGGATAGGGCCACTAGATTGTCTTCCGAATATTGACATGATATTTTACATGACACGTGTGAATGTATGAGGATTTTAGAAATGAGAGTGATAGCTCTCTATAGAGCATGTATTTCCTCCTTATTTATTCATTAAATTATCCCTACATCAATGCCTTATGCATTTATTTCTGCATTTTCTATTTGTTATTTGCATTTTCTATAACTCTAGTCATCTTTTCTCTTTTATAGAAAAATTCTGCCTTTTCATTATTTTTTTCGTTGTAATGCTAATGTCCCTACAAAGGTATTTTATTCACTACAACCAGATTCATCACTCCAGTCGTCAGCTATCCAGGCTCTTAAGGATAAGGATGATGCCGCTAGCTGTATAGTCTGTTATAATAGACTGAGTACGGTTTTCCTTCACATAATTCACATGAAGGACAGGTGTCCTCCTTAGATCGGCCTATATAAAGGGTATTTTAAGGAGAGAGAAAACACGTCAAGCTAGATTATCATTTCTTTCATCTTTGAACGCTTTGAAGCTCCTCTCATGGCTGCTTGAGCTTACTTTCTGGATAACCAAGGTGAAGATGAGGCAGAATTATTGGTGGGAATGAAGATCCAGCTGCTAAATCAACCTAGGAGTAGAGGTTTCCGCTTAAGTCTATATGTTTCCTTGTACTTGAATGATGATGATTTACATATTTAAGTTGCTTATAAACTTGAATTGTTTTGGATTTTGATTTTAAATCTATTTTATGCATTTTCATTCTTGTTTCAACTATGGATTTGAACAACGTTTGCATGGAAATGTTTAGCGTAACCATTAACATTGAAAGACGCATTGACAGATTAGATTAACAAGTATTACAACGACAATTGAATGAGGATACAATGGGGGTTGGTTCACTTGTTCAAGAATGTGTAGTTTCAACCAGCAATGGGAGTTGTTGTTAAATTACATATTTGCATCATCGTTGAAAGGTTGAAAGAAATTTGTTAAAGTAAGCCTATTATTACATGTTTATGAAATCACCATATATTGTTACCTTGCTGCAATTGGAAATCTGCCTAGTTGAACCAGGGGGATCCAGATCTTTAATTGATAATCTGCTATCTTTGTTAGTTTGTTCTTATTGCTTCCACATCAATATTCAATTCAAACCTTTTTTATCTTCCTTTATAGTCACAATTACACTTACAATCCTTTTTACTTTTAGAGTTGCTAGCATCGGCATAAGAATACAACCAAATTCCTATCTTCATGGATTCGATATCTAATAGGACATACATGTTAACTATTCTTGCGTCGGCAATGTATGCTTGCACAACTCGTGTGAGTTTATTTCATCGATTAGAGAGTGATAAAAAAGTTAATTACCAGAATGCCCTTATGCATTGAGAAAGTTTATTACTCACATGATTAGCTAATAAGGTTTAAGACTTGAGACTTCATAAAAGCTTTTGATTCTGATCATAGTTCCCTGGAACAAGCCAAAGAAAATTAGTGGAGATTCAAATTGCTCAAGACCGTTTTGTTATGACAATGGTGTATTTCATGCGAAAAGAGGAAAGGTTGTGTTTACCCTAACAATATGAACTTTTGAGTACTTGTTCACCAAGAAAGTAGAGAGTGGGACAACAACGTGAGTCAAAGTAGTTGAGAATTGTTGACCATATGTTTTATTAGTTAAGCTCTAAGTTGAGGATTGATTAACTCTAGAAGCCGCAAAAAGTAGCATCTGATTAAAATTAAGTGGATTCAGTGTTATGGTTGAATTTAGGTTCAAAGGTTTCTGATGGACCATGAGATTTTGTTGGGAGTGTTTTAGAGAAAGATGTATCGATGCAAGAGATTCTTCCTGTAAAGTACAGTGGTTTGTGCATGGTAAATTTCAGGAGCGACAATTTGTACCAAACTCTCACCGTGTGTTTAGGAGACAATAGCAGGATGTGTGTCCAAGTTCGTTGTCTAGTGTTTGACTTGTTGATAGTCGAAGTCAAACAACAAGATCCTCTTGAATTGTTGGAGATGTTTCGGGAGGAAATTAGATGGAACAACTCTATATTTTGTAAGGGATTTGTGAGTGCACAATTTTGATGGATTACGTTTTTACAATAGTGTATTTCTTGGTAAGTATCGTTCATTATTTTCGGAAAGGGCATAATCTAGGTGGAAAGTCTACATGGATTGATTAAGGTTTGGGTCGTACGACCCTATGATGTGTGCGTGCTATCTTGTTTATACGAGATTCGAGGTTAGTAATGGAACCTTATCCCTTGGTGGGATTTCAGGCGATGACAGATTCTAGTGAGGGTACAGATGATGTGTTTATAGAAACGTTATAGTTTGTTGTGCAAGACTCTTGCGTGAACCAAGTTAGTGGTAGTTGTACTGGTTGTTGTTTTGAAGTAATATATACTGAGATCTAAGGTCTGTCTTGATACATGTAGATATGCCTTTTGTTCTGAAAAGTCTTGCACCGGGCAAGAAATGATATTGATAAGGGATACCATCAGAGATTGAGTCACCTATGGGGAGGAACCGTGGGAGGAATAATTTCATGTTTGTTAAAACGACTGCTTGACCCCTATGCTTCCTTTTATCGCGTTAGGTTGTAGAAGAAGTTTTGTTGTACACCAACCATTTGGGGTCTTACCATATCAGTTAGATCACCATGATGGAGTATTCGTGTGATAGTTTCGTCAAGGTAATGTTGGGATTATTGCATGCCTTCAATAATGTACCGAGCGAGGATGAATTCCTTCTAGCAGAAGAATCAATTGAGATTATGTTTGTACCGTTAGAAGGCAAGGGTTATAATTGATAAGTGTTGAGAGAGATCATAGTAGTGCAGGAGGAAATATTTGAGGGCACCAAAGAGTTATATAGGTTTTAGCATCTTCTTTGATTTATGGGTACAAATTTTGAGGATGAAATTTTATTTAAGGAGGGGAGAGTTGTAACTACCCAATTTTCAGGTTAATCGTCTGAAACTTGGATTCGGGTCGAATATTTTAATTCAAGTATTAAATTAAAGGAATGAGATTTTGGAAGATTAATTTCAAAGTAAGTGATGATTGTTTTGTGTAAGGATTGAAGGTTGAGGATTTATGATGCAATTATATCATTATCTTTTGGAAGAGGCTATTTTGAATTAAAGAGGTAGGAAAGACAGGAGAAAATTAGATTTTATATTCTCTTCTGTCTCTCCCTTTTTCATCTTTGCTTTTTCTGTCTTTCTCTTCAATCTTTCAACTCCGATCTACCAAGATCTGGCTGCCTGTTGTCAACACATCCACCGCCATTGTATTCAACTCATCGAGACGAGTTTGTCGATACCAGCAACGCCTCCATTGGAGCTGCTGTCAGAGAGGGTGAGAGAAAATAATTCATGTTCACCAGCAACAAGACAGTTGATCTAGGCTTTTGCCATCACCGTCTGGCCACTAAAAGTCGCCTCACGTGTCGCCGCCTGTGCATAGGTGGCGTCCAGCTGAGTTTGGGCCTGTTATAACACAGTTGGGTTGTGGATCCAATTGTTGGGCCAAGCCAAGTGTTAAGTGTCTAAAAGTACTATTTTATTCACCCTTTTTATTCATATTATTTCTAGACTTAGGCTCATATTAGTTGCATTTTGTTTCCTTGGTGGACAAGCTTGATTTCATATTTTGCTTAATTTTGTGGAAAAAGGGTGTTGCCGATAGTTGTTTTTGTGTGTGCGCAGAATCACTTGCCTAAACAAGGCTGGAACCAGTTGCTAGGGCAGTGGATGAAGGAGATGCCGACGCAGTTTCCAGGGCAATGCATGAAGGAGATGGCGAGCCAGTTGCCAGGGCAATTGTCGATAAGGGATAAGATGATATGGCGGTCGAAATTGATGACTAGATAAGCCCAAGGTGACGTGGAGCAAAGTTAAATCCCAGAGGAGTTTGATTTCCATGAAGAGGTCAAAGAGAAATTAAATCCCAAGAAGATAGGAGAAGATCTAGAAGGAATTTAAATATAATAAAGAATTATATTCTTTTAAAGTATTTAATTCCAACTTAACTTCTTCCTCAAGAGAGACTTTGACCTAGCCATCTCCTATTTAAAGGAGACCAAGCCGTCAACTCTAAGAGAGGGAAAGGGGGAGAGTTCGATTAAAGGGAGAGCAAAGGGGAGAGACTTCGACAAGGGCTTTCAACCATTCTTCATCTTTTTCTTTCTTGTTCGATTATGTTTATGTTAGGGATTCTTTGTTTCATGTTTCTTTGGAACCTAGCCATGAACTAAATCTATTTGGCTAAGGTTATTGTGTTTTGTGGTTGTGAGAAACAATTGGATTTTGTTTAGGTAATAAGAGTTTGCACTTTCAATTCAAGGTCTACTCATTCTTGGTTTTTATTCTTGTTTGTGAGTGAATTGGGAGAGGATCTCGTAAATCTATCTATTTATCTAATATCAGGAGAGTTAGATTCAAGAAACGAATGAGTATGGTCTTTATTCAATCTATCGATGGTGAAGATTAATCCCGCTTAGGAATAAGTTTAGGACTTCAACGCCTAAGAGGAGCGCAAGATTGGTTATTGTTCACCCTTGATTCACACAGGGATGTATTATCAAGGCATGCTCAGTTAGCTAGAGTTTCGACTTAGGGATAAGAACAAGCCACTGAAGAATGATCTATCGAACCTTGAAGTTTGCTGCCCAGCTGCTCAAACAGTTGCCCGGACAACCGATTACACCAGAATATCCCTTTAATCCAGAAATGGAACGAACCTTGCAAAGACTCAGACAAAGGTTAAGGGTAACAATGGCTAATCAAGACGGCAATATGAATCAGGATGTTCAAGCAGGAGGAGGAGTGATTCTTGCACGAAACAGAACTTTCCGAGACTATCTTGAAGAAGATCTTGAAGGACTTAATCCAGGAGTTGTCACACCTAAAATTGAAGCCAGCCACTTTGAGTTGAAACCAGTGATGTTCAATATGATCAACACAATTGGTCAATTTGGCGGCTCAGCAACTGAGGATGCACGACAACATCTTAAATCTTTCCTTGAGATTTGCAATTCATTCAAAATGCAAGGAGTCACCCCCGATGTTTTACGACTAAGATTATTCCCCTATTCACTAAGGGATAGGGTGAAAGCATGGTTGAATAGTATTCCTGTCGGATCAATAGGATCTTGGACCGATCTTTATCGTGATTTCCTTGCTCGATTTAATCCTACAAATTTGACTGATAAGCTTCATAACGAAATTACTTCTTTTCGGCAGACAGATGATGAATCCATGTACAAGGCTTGGGAGCGATATAGAGAACTTCTACACAAATGCCCCTTACACGGATTCCCAGTGTGGACACAAGTAACAATGTTGTACAACGCTGTGAATACACCAACAAGGATGATGCTAGATGCCTTAGCAAACGGCATACTCCTAGATAAGTCGCCAGAAGAAGCAATGTAAATTCTAAACAGGCTTGCCAAGAATGATTATCAGTTCCTATCAGCCAGAGGAGGAGGAGTTAGACGCCAAGCCACAATACATGAACTGGGATCATCAGACTCAATTTCGACATAATTGGCCACTCTAACCAAGATGGTCCAGAACATGCAGAAACCAAACAACACACAGGAGGTCAAGGTAATGGATTCTTTTTGTGAGTTATGTGGTTGTAACCATGATTCTTCTGAATGTATGCATAATTCAGAATCCAGCTTTTATGTAGGGAATTACAACCGCAACAACAATGTGATGTCCAATACATACAATCCAGCTTGGAAGAAGCACGCACCCGAAGTTTTCATGGAGTAATCCCTACAATGCTCTAAACTAGAACAATCAGAATGCACAAGCAACGGGATTCCAGTAGAATATGCCACAGCAACAGTTGTCGTTGCAACAACCGACAACATCTAGTTTTTTGGAAAATTCTCTCATTGCTTTTATGTTGAAAACTAAATCTTATATGGCTGAGAATAGTAACTTCATAAAAAGAACTGATGCTTTTATTAACAGGACCGAGATGAGATTGCAAAACCAAGAGGCGACAATCAAATCATTGGAAAATCAAGTCAGACAATTTGCTCAAAACCTGAATACTAGACCGCAAGGAGGTTTACCTAGCGATACTGAAGTCGCAAGAGGAACTGGCCATGAGCAATGTAAAGCAATCACCACTAGAAGTGGCCAACAACTTAAAGAGGCTCACGCTCGCTCATCAAACAAAACTCCACAAAAAGAACAAGATGAACTTAACGAAAAAGCCTCAGATGCTGAACCAGGAGTTGTCGTGGCAACCAGCGATAAGCATGCCTCGGCAACCAACGATAGGCACGCCACGGCAACCCCAGTTGATGATGCCTCAGCAACTCCAATTGCCCCGGCAATGCCATCAATCAGGTTTTAGACCAGTGAAAGGATCAAAGATATCCGACTTCCACCACCATTCCCACAAAGGTTGAAGCGACAAAAGCAAGAATATCAATTCAAGAAGTTTCTTGATATCCTAAAGCAAGTCCACATCAACTTTCCATTGGTTGAAGAAATTGAACAAATGCCAAACTATGCCAAGTTTCTTAAAGGCATAGTGTCCAAGAGAACAAGGCTAGGAGAGTTTGAAAGAGTTGCCGCAACAGAGGGATGCATGGCCTTGTTGCACAATTGCATGCGACCCAAGTTGAAGGATCCCGGAAGTTTCACAATACCTTGTTCCATCAGAAACCACTATGTCGGGAAAGCATTATGTGACCTTGGAGCAAGCATAAACTTGATGCCTAAATCGGTTTTCTAGAAACTAGGAATCAGGAAGGCAAGACCTACAACAGTTATGCTACAGCTAGCTGACAGATCTATGTGCATCCAGAGGCAAAAATTTGATAAATTTATTTTTCTCGCTAACTTTGGTGTTTTGGATTGTGAAGCATATGAACATGCACCTATCATTCTCGGGAGACCCTTCTTAGCAACATGGAGAACCTTGATCGATGTTGAAAAGGGAGAACTCACAATGAGGGTGAATGACCAGCAAGTTAAACTAAATGTATTCCAAACACTAAGGCATGCCGATGATCCAGAAGAATGCCAACTTCTTCATGCCACGACAGAGTTTGACTTCGACGAGGAATTTAGTTTCCTCGGCAACTACATTGTCGATCAAGAGGAACCTGAGGAGTAAGAAGAACCGATCGATGAGAAACAACAAGAATAGGCAAATTGGTTAGTCAATCGACTAGGTACATACTTTGAACCAGTAGATTACTCAGGTAAGGAAGGTAAACTCGAAAAGCCCTCCATTGAACAACCACCGATTCTTGAGTTGAAACAGTTGCCAGGGCAACTAAAATATGCTTACTTGGGAACCGATAATACATTGCCTATAATTATTTCCTCTAAGTTACAGCCTGAGCAGGAAAAGAAGCTGATCAAAATGTTGATGTTACACAAGAAGACGATAGGATGGACAATTGCCGACTTGAAATGAATTAGCCCGGCAGTGTGCATGCACAAGATTTTGTTGGAAGATGATCACAAACCTTCGATTGAGGCCCAAAGGAGACTAAATCATGCCATGAAAGGGGTTGTAATGAAAGAAATCATCAAGTGGCTTGACGCTGGCATCATATACCCTATCTCTGATAGTACGTGGGTAAGTTCGGTACAGTGTGTACTAGAAAAGGGAGGTATAACGGTGGTAAGTAATGAAAACAATGAGCTCATTCCAACCAGGACTGTGACTAGTTGGAGGGTTTGTATGGATTACCGAAAGCTAAACAATGCCACTAGGAAAGATCACTTCCCCTTACCCTTTATTGATCAAATGCTTGACCGTCTTGTAGGTAAACCCTTTTATTGTTTTCTTGATGGTTATTCAGGTTACAATCAAATTGCCATAGCACCAGAAGATCAATAAAAGACAACCTTCACATGCCTATACGGTACTTATGCTTTTCGAAGGATGCCATTCAGATTGTGTAATGCCCCAGCAACCTTCCAAAGATGCATGATGGCAATCTTTTCAGACATGGTCAAAGACTTCCTTGAGATCTTCATGGATGATTTTTCCGTTTTTGGTAATGACTTCAACAGCTGCCTTTGCAATTTAGAGAAGGTGTTGGCAAGATGTGAAGAAACCGATTTAGTCCTTAATTGGGAGAAGTGCCATTTTATGGTAGATGAAGGAATAGTGCTCGGCCACAAGATTTCATCCAAGGGAATCGAAGTAGACAAAGCCAAGGTAGATGTGATCGAGAGATTAATCCCACCAAGTTCGGTTAAAGGAATCCAAAGCTTTCTTGGACATGCAGGTTTTTACAGGAGGTTCATTCATAATTTTTCTAAGATTACTAAACCCTTGTGGAATTTGCTTGAACAGGATAAAGTCTTCAATTTTGATGATTCTTGCACTCAAGCATTTGAAACCCTAAAGGGAAACCTTGCCTCGACACCCATTGTCATTCCACCTGATTGGACACTACCTTTTGAGCTCATGTGTGATGCAAGTGATTTCGCGGTAGGAGCAGTCCTAGGCCAACGCATAGGTAAGACCTTTCATGTGATATACTACACTAGTAAAACTCTTAATGGTGCTCAAGTGAATTACACAACAACGGAGAAAGAGTTACTAGCCGTAGTTTTCGCATATGATAAGTTTCGATCCTATTTGATTGGTACAAAGGTAATTGTTCATACGGACCATTCGGCAATTAAGTATCTATTTGCTAAAAAGGATGGCAAACCTCATTTGATTTGTTGGATATTGCTTTTACAAGAGTTTGACATTGAAATTAAGGATAGGAAAGGAACAAAAAATCAAGTTGTCGATCACTTATCACGCTTAGAACGCGATAGGGAGGAGGATACAGATTTAGAGATATGCGATGCATTCCCAGATAAGCAACTGTTAGTTACCTCAGCAACCATGGATGTGTATGCCTCGGCAACCCTTGACGTGCATGCCTCGGTAACTCCAGACGCGTATGCCTTAGCTACCCTTGACGCGCATGCCTCAGCAACCCTTGACGTGCACGCCTCAACAACTCCAAACGCGTATGCCTCGGCAATCACTAATGCGCATACCTCGACAACCCTTGATGCACATGCCGCAGCAACTCTAGACGCGCACGCCTCGGCAACCATGGAAGCAGTTGCCACGGCAACACATGCCTCGGCAATACCCTGGTACGCGAATTTAGTTTATTTCCTTGTTTGTAGTATTTTACCTTATAGCCTTACTCACTGTTGCGCGTAATAAGTGCTACGCAATTGTGCAAGTATACACGTCGCAAGTTATAGTATAAAAGATATCGTCTCCACAGGGATTGGTGCCACTTCAAGAATCTAGTCTCTTGCACTGTAAAAAGTAAAAACACAAGTAAAGGATTATCGAAGTTTAACTAATTACTAATCTAGAAAGCAATAAAATAAAATAAAAGATGAATTCAATTGAGAGAGATAGGCTAGGTTATCGTGAGTTGAGGTGTGATAGCCGATTGGATTGTCTTGGTAAAAGAGTGCATGGGCAACTCGGTTGCCGTGGCGACTTGGTGTGGGGTTGCCTTGGCAACTAATTGATGGTTGCTTGGGCGACTAGTTGGGCAACTACTTGGGCGATCGGGCAGCAACTTCAAGGTTCGGCGGAGCGTTCTTCAATGGTTTCTTCTTATCCCTAAGTCGAAACTCTAGCTACTTGTGCATGCCTTGATAATACATCCCTGCGTGAATCAAGGGTGAACAACAACCAATCTTGCGCTCCTCTTAGCCGTTGAAATCCTTAACTTATTCCTAAGCCGGATTAATCTTCACCATCATTGGATTGCATAAAGATCATATTCATTCGTTTCTTGAATCTAACTCTCCCGATATTAGATAAATGGATGAAGTCACGAGATCCTCTCCCAATTCACTCATAAAGCAATAATAGGAACCAAGAATGAATAAACCTTGAAATAGAAAAGTGCAAACTCTTATTACCTAAACAAAAACCAATAGTTTCTCACAACCACAAAACACAATAACCATAGCCAAGTAAATTTAGTTCATGGCTAGGTTCCAAAGAAACACAAGATAATTAATCCCTAGCATGAACCCAATCGAACAAAGATGAAGGAAGAGGCTTGTCGAAATCCTCCTTGCCCTTGATGCTTGTCGAAAATTCTCTCCTCTTGCCCTACTTGGACTTGCCGAAATTTCCCTCTTGCTCTCTCTATTCATCTTGTCGAAATCTCCTTGGTATTTATAGGGCTAGGCCAAAGTCCTTCTTTGAGGAGGAGTTTGAGTTGGAATTAAATTATCTTTAAAGAATATAATTCTCTTATTATAATTTTATTCCTATTAGAACTTCTCCTATCCTCTTGGAATTTAATTCTTCTTTAATCTCTGCATGGCAATCAAATTCCTTTGGGCTTGGGCCTTGCTCCATGTCATCTTGGGCTTGTAAAGTCATGAATTTCGACATCCATATTGCTTTTGGTCTTTGTCGACAAATGCCATGGCAACTAGCTCGACGTCTCCTTCATGCACTGCCCTGGCAACTAGCTCGGCATTGCTTTGGCAAGTGATCCTGCACATACACACACAAAAACACACCAAAGCAGCATCTATTTCCACAAAAATCACCAAGTTATGTAATCAAGTTCAACGTTTGAAGGAAACATGGATTAATGCATGAATGACTAACTATGCAACTAATATGAGCCTAAGTCTAACAAAGAATATGAGTAAAAAGGGTAAGAAAAATAGTACTTTTGAACACTTATCACACCCCCAAACTCGAACTATTGCTTGTCCTCAAGCAATGCAAACTCATAATTACCTGCCAAGACTTCAAATTTTCACAAACTTAGCTTTGAACTTGATTTCAATTCTCTGAACCGGGGCACAAAGTATGATTGGCTTTTTATTTTTCAAAAACGAGGAATTACTCGGAATCAAACTATAATGCTTGTGAGTGTGTGCGGAGTTGTGTGCAAGTTGATTTTTCGGATTCTATGCAAACAATAGGTTTTCAAATTACTTGATGGGTTCTTTTTAACATGTTTTAACTAGAGCCAATTTCGGGCACCTCTAGTGTTTTATTTTTAGTTTTCTTAAGTTAATTTAATCGACTAGAGCCGGTTTCGGGCACCTCTAGTTAACCGAAAAAATTTTAACGCCTCCTAGAGCCGTTTTGGGCACCTCTAGTGATCAATTTTTAGCACATGCTAGAGCCAATTTCGGGCACCTCTAGCATTCATCCAATTTTTATTCTAATCCCCAATTAGTTAATTATCAACCTAAGTTTACTAGAACTCCTTAAATCAATCAAACCACAACAAAGTTTTCATCAAATTTAGCATCATAGTAAAATTCTAAGTTTTTCATGGTTATCCTAGAATAAAAATTCTATCAATTAAGTGCATTGGTAAAGTCATCATTGAATATTCATCAAATCTAAGCAATTCTTGTTCCAATTAAAGGCATGGCAAGCAATTTATGTATCCTAAATGTAATGCTTAAGATTAATGTAACTAAACATGGTAATTACTAATAACAATCCCCCAAACTCGAGTGAGGGCATTGTCCTCAATGCATGCATAAAAATAACGAAAAATAAAAATAAAATGCATACGAGGACTTACTTGAGAGTTCGTCATCGTAGATGATTAGTTTCCTTCTAGTTGGCGTCTTGATTTTCTTGCTTGAATGCAATGGTTGTTTTCTTGTTGCGGGATGTCTTCAGCTTTGGTTGCCGTGGCATCTTCAGGGTTGGTTGCCGTGGCATCAGCTTGTGCATGCATGAAGTAAGTTGTCGCGGCATCTTCTTCATTGGTTGCCGGGGCAATGATCTTGGCAGTAAATTTCCTTAGCATAGTAGTTGTGAGTCTTGTTGTGAAAAAGAAAATAAAGAAAACCTGAAAACTAAAGATAATGAAGAAAAAATAAAATATCTCCTAAAATTAAAAATAAAAATAAAAAGAAAAAGAAAAAGGAAATATTGAGAGGAGAGCATGCTCATGCATCTCCTAAGTTGACCACTTCCTTGTTACGTTCCACATGGGCACCATTGTAGTGCTTCAATCTTTGTCCATTAACTTTGAATTCATGGTTGTCGAGATGGACTTGATTATCACAAAGCACCATGGGAGAATGGTTTGACGACTTCAAATGGTCCCGACCATCTTGATTTCAGCTTTCCCGGAAAAAGTTTTAGCCGAGAATTGAATAGGAGAACTAGTTGCCCTGGCGTGAATTGCCGTGGCAATAGTTTCTTGTCATGCCATCGCTTTGTTTTCTCCTTGTATATTCGTGCATTGTTATAGGCGAGTGCACGAAATTCTTCTATCTCATTGAGATCCATCAAGCGCTTTTGTCCGCACTTTCCCAATCCATATTCACGGTCTTGATTGCCCAAAGACGCCTTGTGCTCGATTTCCACCGGTAGATGACATGTTTTACCATAGACAAGCCGGAAGGGGACATACCTAATGGTGTTTTGAATGCAGTCGCGATATGCCCAAAGTCGTCATCTAGTCTTAATGACCAATCCTTCCTTGAGGGATTTACAACTTTCTCGAGTATTCCCTTCAACTCCCGGTTGGAAATTTCTGCTTGCCCGTTGGTTTGTGGGTGATATGCCGTGGCGATCTTGTGTGATATGCCGAGCGTTGCAACATCTTGGCAATTAGTCTGTTGTCAAAATGCTTGCCCCGTCGCTGATAATTGCTCTCGGCATCCCAAACCGTAAATATGTTTTTCTCGCAGAATCGTTGCACGTCTTGGAATCGTCGTTGGGAACTGCAGCTGCCTCTACCCATTTAGACACATAGTCGACGGCGAGTAAGATGTAGAGGTTGCCGAATGAAGATGGGAAAGGTCCCATAAAATCGATCCCCATACATCGAACAGTTCCACCTCGATGATGTTCGAGTGGCATCTCATGTCGCCTAGAGATATTGCCCGTCTTCCGCAACGATCACATTGCTTGTAAAAGTCTTGGGCATCTTTGTACAATGTTGGCCAATACAACCCGGATTGCAAGACTTTGGCCATGTACGAGTTCCTCCAAAATGTCCTCCATAGGGTGAAGAATGGCATTGTCGGAGTACATTCTGTTGCTCTTCTTGAGGACACATCGGGCGTATAACCTGATCTGCACATTGTTTAAACAAAAGAGGCTCGTCCCAAAAGTAATGCTTAGCATTATGGCGGAACCGCTTCTTCCCTTGGTGAGTAATGCCATACGGAAAAATACCACAAACAAGGAAGTTAACTAAATCTGCGTACCAAGGTATTGCCGGGGGGCATGTCTTTGTCGTAGTGTCTGCTCCCAAAATTGCTTTGGCGTGCTCGTCAAAGTCTGCTGCGGCGTCAAGAGTTGCCGAGGCGTGTGCTTCCATGGTTTCCGAGGCGTCATGGGCTGCCGAGGCGTCAAGGGTTTCGAGGCGATTAGAATTTGTTCATCCGGGAATGCATCACATATCTCTAGATCCGCGTCCTCCTCCCTATTGCGTTCCAAACGTGATAAGTGATCGCCACTTGATTTTCTGTTCCTTTCCTGTCCTTAATTTCAATATCAAATTCTTGTAAAAGTAATATCCAACGAATCAAACGAGGTTTAGCATCCTTTTTAGCAAATAAGTATTTGATTGCCGAATGGTCCGTATGAACAATTACCTTTGTACCAATTAAATAGGATCGAACTTGTCAAATGCGAAAAACTACAGCTAGTAACTCTTTCTCCGTTGTTGTGTAATTCACTTGAGCATCGTTAAGAGTTTTACTAGCGTAGTATATCACATGGAATGTCTTACCTGTGCGTTGGCCTAGGACTGCTCCCTACCGCGAAATCACTTGCATCACACATGAGCTCAAAAGGTAGCGTCAATCTGGTGGAACAACAATGGGTGCCGAGGCAAGCTTTTTCTTTAGGGTTTCAAATGCTTGAGTGCAAGAATCATCAAAATCGAAGACTTTATCCTGTTCAAGCAGATTACACAAAGGTTTAGTGATTTTAGAAAAGTTATGAATGAACCTCCCGTGTAAAACCTCGCATGTCCGAGAAAACTTCAATTCTTTTAACCGAATTTGGTGGGGTAATCTCTCGATCACGTCCACCTTGGCTTTGTCTACTTCAATTCCCTTGGATGAAATCTTATGGCCGAGCACTATTCCTTCATCTACCATAAAGTGGCATTTCTCCCAATTGAGGACTAAATCCGTTTCTTCGCATCTTGCCAACACCCTCTCTAAATTGCCGAGACAGCCGTCCGGTCATTACCAAAAACCGAAAAATCATCCATGAAGATCTCAAGGAAGTCTTCGACCATGTCCGAAAAGAGCGCCATCATGCATCTTTGGAAGGTTGCCGGGGCGTTACACAATCCGAACGGCATCCTTCGGAAGGCATAAGTACCGTAGGGGCATGTGAAGGTTGTCTTTTCTTGATCTTCCGGTGCTATGGCAATCTGATTGTAACCTGAATAACCATCAAGAAAACAAGAAAAGGGTTTACCCGCAAGACGGTCAAGCATTTGATCAATAAAGGGTAATGGGAAGTGATCTTTCCTAGTGGCTTTGTTTAGCTTTCGATAGTCCATACAAACCCTCCAACCGTCACAGTCCTGGTTGGGATAAGTTCATTATTTTCATTACTCACCACTGTTATACCTCCCTTTTTCGGCACACATTGTACGGACTTACCCACGTACTATCGGAGATAGGGTATATAATGCCGCGCGTCAAGCCACTTGATGATTTCTTTCATTACAACCCCTTTCATGGCATGATTCAGTCTCCTCCGGGCCTCAATTGAAGGTTTGTGATCATCTTCCAACAAGATCTTGTGCATGCACACCGCCGGCTAATTCCCTTCAAGTCGGCAATTGTCCACCCTATTGCCTTTTTATGTAGCTTCAACATGTTTATTAGCTTCTTTTCCTGCTCAGGCTGTAACTTAGAGGAAATAATTACAGGTAATGTATTATCGATCCCTAAGTATACATATTTTAGTTGATCTCGCAATTGTTTCAACTCAAGAATTGGTGGATTTTCGATAGAGGGTTTTTCGATCTTACCTTCCTTACCCGAGTAGTCCAAAGGTTCAAAGTATGTACCTGGTCGATTTACTAGCCAATTTACCTCTTCTGGTTGTTCCTCATCGACCGGCTCTTCATTCTCCTCAGGTTCCTCTTGATCAGCAATGTAGTTGCCGAGGCAACTAAATTCCTCATCGAAGTTAAACTCTGCCGTGGCATGAAGTAGTTGGCATTCTTACGGATCATCGGCATGCCTTAGTGTTTGGAACACATTTAGTTTTACCTGCTGGTCATTCACCCTCATTGTGAGTTCTCCCTTTTCAACGCGATCAAGGTTCTCCCCTGCCGCTAGGAATGGTCTCCCGAGAATGATAGGTGCATGCTCATCTGCTTCACAATCCAAAACAATAAAGTCAGCGGGAAAAATGAATTTATCAACTTTTACCAAGATGTCCTCGATTTTTCCCTCCGGATGCACATAGGATCTGGCGGCTAGCTGCAGCATAATCATTGTAGGTCTTGCCTTCCCGATTCCTAGTTTCGAAAACCGATTTAGGCATCAAGTTTATGCTAGCCCCTAGGTCGCATAGTGCTTTCCCGACATAGTGATTTCCAATAGAACAGGGTATTGTGAAACTTCCGGGATCCTTCAACTTGGGCGGCATGCGATTGTAACATTGCCATGCATCCCTCTGTCAGCGCAATCTGTTTCAAACTCTCCTAGCCTTGTTCTCTTGGACACAATGTCTTTAAGAAACTTGGCATAGTTTGGCATTTGTTCAATTGCTTCCACCAATGGCAAGTTGATGTGGACTTGCTTTAAGATATCAAGAAACTTCTTGAATTGGTATTCTTGCTTTTGTCGCTTCAATCTTTGTGGGAATGGTGGTGGAAGTCGGATATCTTCTATCCTTTCATTGGTTTGAAACCTGATTGACGGCATTACAGGGACATCTGGAGTTGCCGATGCGTTACCAACTGGGTTGCCGAGGCGTGCTTATCGCAAGTTGCCGAGGCGTCACCGGTTGCCGCAGCAATTCCTGGTTCAGCATCTGAGACTTTGCCGCTAGGTTCGTCTTGATCTTTTTGTGGAGTTTTGTTTGACGAGCGGGTTTGAACCTCTCTAAGTTGTTGGCCACTTCTGGTGGTGATTGCCTTACATTGCTCATGGCCAGTTCCTCTTGCGACTTCAGTATCGCTAGGTAAACCTCCTTGTGGTCTAGTGTTCAGATTTTGAGCAAACTGTCCGACTTGATTTTCCAATGATTTGATTGCCGCCTCTTGGTTTTGCAATCTCATCTCGGTCCTGTTAATAAAAGCATCAGTTCTTTTTATGAAATTACTATTCTCAACCATATAAGATTCAGTTTTCATCATAAAAGCATTTAGAGAATTTTCCAAAGAACTAGATGTTGTCGGTTGTTGCCGCGGCATCTGTTGCCGTGGCATATTCTCACTGAATCCCGATGCTTGTGCATTCGATTGTTCTGTTTAGAGCATTGTTGGGATTACTCCATGAAAAATTCGGTGCTTCTTCCAAGCTGGATTGTATGTATTTGACATCATGTTGTTGCCCGATTGTAATTCCCCACATAGAAGCTAGATTCCTGATTCTCGCATACATTCGTAAGAATTATGGTTATCACCACATAACTCACAAAAAGAATCCATTACCTTGACTTCATGTGTGTTGTTTGGTTTTTGCATGTTCGGACCATCTTGGTTAAAGCGGCCAATTGTGCGAAATTGAATCTGATGATCCTAGTTCATGTATTGTGGCTTAGCGCTAACTCCTCCTCTTCTAGTAGATGGGAATTGATAGTCATTCTTGGCCAGCCTGTTTAAAATTTGCATTGCTTCCTCCGGCGACTTATCTAAGAGTATGCCGTTTGCCGAGGCATCTAGCATCATCCTTGTTGGTGTATTCACGGCGTTGTAAAACATTGTCACTTGAGTCCACACCGAACTCCGTGTAGAGGACATTTGTGTAGAAGTTCTCTATATCGCTCCCAAGCCTCGTACATGGATTCATCATCCGCTGCCGAAAAGAAGTAATGTCGTTACGAAGCTTATCGATTAAATTTGTAGGATTAAATCTAGCAAGGAAATCACGACAAAGATCAGTCCAAGATGCTATGGATCCGGCAGAATGCTATTTAGCCATGCTTTCGCCCTATCCTCGGTGAATAGGGGAATAATCTTAATCGTAAGACATCGTGGTGACTCCGTGTATCTTGAACGAGTTGCAAATCTCGAGGAAAGATTTCAGATGTTGTCGTGCATCTTCAGTTGCTGAGCCGCCAATTGACCTATTGTGTTGATCATATTAAACATTACCGGTTTCAACTCAAAGTGGTCGGCTTCAATTTCGGGTGCGACAACTCCTGGGTTGAGTCCATCAAGATCTTCTTCAAGATAGTCTCGAATTGTTCTGTTTCGTGCAAGAATCACTCCTCCCCCTGCTCGAACATCTTGATTAATATTGCCGTCTTGATTTGCCATTGCTTCTCTTATCCTTCGTCTAAGTCTTTGTAAGGTTCGTTCGATTTCTGGATCAAAGGGATATTCTGGTGAAGTCGGTCTCGCCCTGGTCATATACCAATGCAAAACCAAAGTTTGTTAGCCCTTTGAATTTTAAACAAGAAAAATAAAAAGAATGTGCAAGAAAATAAAAACAAAGTCGCTATTGCCAATCCCCGGCAACGGCGCCAAAAACTTGTTGCGCGTAATAAGTGCTACGCAATTGTGCAAGTATACACGTCGCAAGTTATAGTATAAAAGATATCGTCTCCACAGGGATTGGTGCCACTTCAAGAATCTAGTCTCTTGCAATCGTAAAAAGTAAAAACACAAGTAAAGGATTATCGAAGTTTAACTAATTACTAATCTAGAAAGCAATAAAATAAAATAAAAGATGAATTCAATTGAGAGAGATAGGCTAGGTTATCGTGAGTTGAGGTGTGATAGCCGATTGGATTGTCTTGGTAAAGAGTGCATGGGCAACTCGGTTGCCGTGGCGACTTGCACAACGGGTTGCCTTGGCAACTAATTGATGGTTGCTTGGGCGACTAGTTGGGCAACTACTTGGGCGACTGGGCAGCAACTTCAAGGTTCGGCGGAGCGTTCTTCAATGGTTTCTTCTTATCCCTAAGTCGAAACTCTAGCTACTTGTGCATGCCTTGATAATACATCCCTGCGTGAATCAAGGGTGAACAACAACCAATCTTGCGCTCCTCTTAGCCGTTGAAATCCTTAACTTATTCCTAAGCCGGATTAATCTTCACCATCATTGGATTGCATAAAGATCATATTCATTCGTTTCTTGAATCTAACTCTCCCGATATTAGATAAATGGATGAAGTCACGAGATCCTCTCCCAATTCACTCAAAGCAATAATAGGAACCAAGAATGAATAAACCTTGAAATAGAAAAGTGCAAACTCTTATTACCTAAACAAAAACCAATAGTTTCTCACAACCACAAAACACAATAACCATAGCCAAGTAAATTTAGTTCATGGCTAGGTTCCAAAGAAACACAAGATAATTAATCCCTAGCATGAACCCAATCGAACAAAGATGAAGGAAGAGGCTTGTCGAAATCCTCCTTGCCCTTGATGCTTGTCGAAAATTCTCTCCTCTTGCCCTACTTGGACTTGCCGAAATTTCCCTCTTGCTCTCTCTATTCATCTTGTCGAAATCTCCTTGGTATTTATAGGGCTAGGCCAAAGTCCTTCTTTGAGGAGGAGTTTGAGTTGGAATTAAATTATCTTTAAAGAATATAATTCTTTATTATAATTTTATTCCTATTAGAACTTCTCCTATCCTCTTGGAATTTAATTCTTCTTTAATCTCTGCATGGCAATCAAATTCCTTTGGGCTTGGGCCTTGCTCCATGTCATCTTGGGCTTGTAAAGTCATGAATTTCGACATCCATATTGCTTTTGGTCTTTGTCGACAAATGCCATGGCAACTAGCTCGACGTCTCCTTCATGCACTGCCCTGGCAACTAGCTCGGCATTGCTTTGGCAAGTGATCCTGCACATACACACACAAAAACACACCAAAGCAGCATCTATTTCCACAAAAATCACCAAGTTATGTAATCAAGTTCAACGTTTGAAGGAAACATGGATTAATGCATGAATGACTAACTATGCAACTAATATGAGCCTAAGTCTAACAGTAATATGAGTAAAAAGGGTAAGAAAAATAGTACTTTTGAACACTTATCACTCACCAAGAGAAGAAGCGGTTTCGCCATGATTCTAAGCATTACTTTTGGGACGAGCCTCTTTTGTTTAAATAATGTACAGATTAGGTTATACGCCAATGTGTCCCTGAAGAGGAGCAGCAAAATGTACTCCGACAATGTCATTCTTCACCCTATAGAGGACATTTTAGAGGAACACGTACCGCGGCCAAAGTTTTGCAATCCGGTTTGTATTGGCCAACACTATCCAAAGATGCCTAAGAGTTTTACAAGCAATGTGATCATTTTCGGAGGACAGGCAATATCTCTAGACGACATGAGATGCCGCTCCAAAACATCATCGAGGTGGAATTGTTCTATGTATGGGGGATCAATTTTATGGGACCTTTCCCATCTTCATTCGACAACCTCTACATTTTACTTGCCGTCGACTACGTGTCTAAATGGGTTGAGGGAGCTGCAGTTCCCACCAACGATTCCAAGACCGTGCAACAATTCTTGCAGAAAAATATATTTACACGGTTTGGGATACCGAGAGCAATTATCAGTGATGAAGGCAAGCACTTTGACAACAGACTTATTGCCAAGATGTTGCAACGCTTCGGTGTGTCACACAAAATTACCATGGCATATCACCCACACACCAATGGGCAAGCAGAAATTTCCAACCAAGAATTGAAGGGTATACTAGAGAAAGTTGTAAATCCCTCTAGGAAGGATTGGCCAGTAAGACTAGATGATGCACTTTGGGCATATTGCACTGCATTCAAAACACCCTTAGGTATGTCTCCCTTCTGACTTGTCTATGGAAAAACATGCCATCTATCGGTGGAAATCGAACACAAGGTATATTGGGCAATCAAGACCGTGAATATGGATTGGGACAGTGCCAGGCAAAAGCGTTTGTTGGACCTCAACAAGATAGAAGAATTTCGTGCACTCGCCTATAACAATGCACGAATCTATAAGGAGAAAACAAAGCAATGGCATGGCAAGAAACTATTGCCGCGGTAATTCATGCCAGGGCAACTAGTTCTCTTATTCAATTCTCGGCTGAAACTTTTCCTGGGAAAACTGAAATCAAGATGGTTGGGACCATTCAAAGTTGTCAAACCGTTCTCCCATGGTGCCGTGATAATCAAGTCCATCACTAACGAACATGAATTCAAAGTCAACGGACAAAGATTGAAGCACTACAATGGTGCCCATGTGGAACATAACAAAGAAGTGGTCACCTATGGAGATGCATGAGCATGCTCTCCTTTTGATATTTTCTTTTTATTTTTATTTTTTTGAACTATTTAATTTTTTTATTTTTGTTTATTAATTTCGGTTATTTTTCTTTTTAGGATAAATTTATTTATTTTCTTTAAGATTAAGACTACATCTTTCTTTCGTATTTATCTAATTGTTTTTAAATTTTAGGTTTAAGAATTTCTTTGCACATCTTTATTTATTTTCTTTTATTATTTTATCTTTAATTTTAATCATTATTTTATTTGTTTTTGAATTGTAGGAAAAAAGTTCAAGATAAAGAGGAATTTGATTCAAGAAGGAAACTTCTTCAACAAGGAAATTAATGGGCTAAATCTAAGGCTTATATTAAGCCTCCAATATACCCTAAATAAACCCTACATAGCCGGCCAAACCCTTCTCCTTCCCTAAATCCCCTAGCCATCCCCTTCCCCCAATTAGAACCCTTATTTTCTTTCTTTCCAATTAATCCCACCCACCATATTTACTACCTATCTTTTCTATTTAACCCATCACCCTTAACTTCCAAGAAACCTATTCCTATTTTTCATCTTGCAGCTCTTTAGTTTCTTTTGCTTTCGTTTCTTTGTTTCTACCAAACTCACAATCAAGATCATCCATGGCATCCAAAATCAAATTTTTGGTTCATCCAAGTTCCTCCAAAGAACCAAGATACAAGAAGTTTGCTACACTAGTGGTTCAAGAAAGATTTCACTCCAAGTTTGAAAGCCGAAAGATTTACGAAGAACAAGGCTTCGAATACTCTAACTATCATCAAGATTTTGGCCTTGAACCATTCATCTTCTAAAGGATTGCACATCAAAAATGGCAAATCTTTTGCCATTAATCGGAACCGGGTAACATCTCATGTGTAAGAGAATTCTATGCTCACTCACCTAACCCGGATAATCCTTATGTTTTTGTTCGTGACAAGGCTATACTCATAATCCCCAAAAACATCAACACCTTTTACGAGCTCTAAATTGAGAAGGACGAGCATCAAGCCTTTGTTGATCAACTCACGCCCAAGCAACTCGACAAGGTGCTTCAAGAACTCACTCTACCGGGAACTCATTGGAACGACGGTAAATACAAGGGCACAGTAAATCGCCTTCGGCTTAAACCCGAGGCAAAATTATGGAATAAGTTTGTTAAAACTTCTTTAATGCCCACAACACACAATACCACCGTTGATACACCTCATCTTTTGCTCATACATTCTATCTTGCATAATCGCATCATTAACATTGGAAAAATTATTTGTGATGAGATTTTTGTATGTAGCACAAAAGACAAGGGTTCTCTTTTCTTCCCTTGCTTAATTTCCAATCTTTCCAAGGAGATGCATGTCCCAAGTGAGTCCACTGATGAAAAGGCCCTACCAAAGTCCAGTTAGAATCGGGCACAAATTCGAAAGCTAATGGGAGAGGCACCGGTAAAATCCTCAATACCTTCAATTGCCATGGCAACTCCTGCCACCTCGGCAACTCTTAATGCCCAAGCAACTGATGCCCGGGCAACTCAGACAGCAACCCCGAGACAACTTGAAGCACTCTTACAACCGTTGGAGAACCACCTTAGGCAAATTGAAGACCGACAACTAATGTTCACGCGGTACATGAAGGATCACAACAATGCCATCACCCAAGTCATCCTAGAAAAGTACCCGAACAGCAGCATGTCGTTCCCCATCTTTCCTGCCGAAATCCTTGCCACGACAACCAATGAAGTTGTTACCACGACAACCACAACAGATGATGTCGCGGCAACCTACACTACGCTTGCCCAAGCAGTTGCCACAGCAACCACAACAGAAGATGCCGCGGCAACCAAAGCTAAAGAAGCCCCAAAAACCACTGCAAAAACCAAAGGTAAAGCACCTATGCCCGAATCAACTCGTATTGAATCATTGTCTAATTTTTCAGATTTAGACGAGTCCTCCATTGCACCAACAAAGACCGCACCAATCGAATCCTCCAAGCCCAAGTGAAAAGCCAATGACATTGATGAAGAGGACAATGAGGAAAACCCCGTATGAGGATCGATTCCACCATCGGCAACAAGCAACCACTGAGTTCAAGCAAAAGAATCAAGACACCGGCCAAAAGGAAACTAATCATCCACGATGACAAACTCTCAGAGTAAGTCCTCTTTTGCATTTTACTTTTATTTATTTTTATTTTTCTTTATTGCATGCATTGAGGACAATGCCTCACTCGAGTTTAGGGGGGTTGTTATTAGTTAGTTACCATGTTTAGTTGCATTCATCTTAAGTATTGCATTTAGGATACATAAATTGCTTGCCATGCCTTTAGTTGGAACAAGAATTGCCTAGATTTGATGAATATCCGATGATGACTTTGCCAATGTACTTAATTGAGAGAACTTTTTATTCTAGGATAAACATGGAAACACTTAGAATCTTACTATGATGCTAAACTTGATGAAACACTGTTGTGGCTTGATTGATTTAAGGAATTCTAGCGAACTTAGGTTGATAGTTAAAAAATTGGGGGATTAGAATAAAAATTGGATGAATGCTAGAGGTGCCCGAAATTGGCTCTAGTATATGCTAAAAATTGAATGCTAGAGGTGTCCGAAATTGGCTCTAGTATGTGCTAAAAATTGATCGCTAGAGGTGCCCGAAATTGGCTCTAGTATGTGCTAAAAATTGATCGCTAGAGGTGCCCGAAACCGGCTCTAGTTGAATAAATTAATTAACTTAAGAAAACTAAAAACAAAACACTACAGGTGCCCAAAACCGGCTCTAGTTAAAGCATGTTAAAAGAACCCAAGGAAGTAATTTGAAAACCTCTTGTTTGCATAGAATCCGAAAAATCAACTTGCACACAACTCCGCACACACTCACAAGCATTATAGTTTGATTCTGAGTAACTCCTAAGTTTTCTGAAAAATGAAAAGCCAATCATACTTTCTGCCACGGTTCTGAGAATTGAAATCAAGTTCAAAGCTAAGTTTGTGAAAATTGAAGTCTTGGCGGGTAATTATTAGTTTGCATTGCTTGAGGACAAGTAATAGTTCAAGTTTGGGGGTATGTTAAATGTCTAAAAGTACTATTTTATTCACCCTTTTATTCATATTATTGCTAGACTTAGGCTCATATTAGTTGCATTATTAGCCATTCATGCATGTTTGCATTGTTTCCTTGGTGGACAAGCTTGATTTCATATTTTGCTTAACTTTGTGGGAAAAGGGTGCTGGCTATAGTTGTTTTTGTGTGTGTGCAGAATCACTTGCCTAAACAAGGCTGGAACCAGTTGCCAGGGTAGTGCATGAAGGAGATGCCGACGTAGTTGCCAGGGCAATACATGAAGGAGATGCCGAGATAGTTGCCAAGGCAATTGTCGATAAGGGACAAGATGATATGGCAGTCGAAATTGATGACTAGATAAGTCCAAGATGACGTGGAGCAAAGTTAAATCCCAAAGGAGTTTGATTTCCATGAATAGGTCAAAGAGAAATTAAATCCCAAGAAGATAGGAGAAGATCTAGAAGGAATTTAAATATAATAAAGAATTATATTCTTTTAAAATATTTAATTCCAACTTAACTTCTTCCTCAAGAGAGACTTTGACCTAGCCATCTCCTATTTAAAGGAGACCAAGCCGTCAGCTCCAAGAGAGGGCAAGGGGGAGAGTTCAATTGAAGGGAGAGCAAAGGGGAGAGATTTCGACATGGGCTTTCAACTATTCTTCATCTTTTTCTTTCTTGTTCGATTAGGTTTATGTTATGGATTCTTTGTTTTGTGTTTCTTTGGAACCTAGCCATGAACTAAATCTATTTGGCTAAGGTTATTGTGTTTTGTGGTTGTGAGAAACAATTGGATTTTGTTTAGGCAATAAGAGTTTGCAATTTTAATTCAAGGTTTACTCATTCTTGGTTTTTATTCTTGTTTGCGAGTGAATTGGGAGAGGATCTCGTAAATCTATCTATTTATCTAATATCAGGAGAGTTATATTCAAGAAACGAATAAGTATGGTCTTTATTCAATCTATCGATGGTGAAGATTAAATCCCGCTTAGGAATAAGTTTAGGATTTCAACGGCTAAGAGGAGTGCAAGATTGGTTATTGTTCACCCTTGATTCACGCAGGGATGTATTATCAAGGCATGCATAATTAGCTAGAGTTTCAACTTAGGGATAAGAAAAAACCATTGAAGAATGCTCTGTCGAACCTTGAAGTTTGCTGCCCAGCCGCCCAAACAGTTGCCCAGACAACCGTCGATTAGTTGCCAAGGCAACCCCGCTGCGCAAGTTGCCACGACAACTGAGTTGCCCTTGCACTCTTTTACCAAAACGATCAATTGGCTATCACACCTCAACTCACAATAACCTGGCCTATTCTCTCTCATTTGATTACATCTTCTTTTAATTTATTGCTTTCTAGTTTAGTTGTTAGTTAAACTCCTACAATCTTCTACTTGTTTTCTTTTACTTTTTACATTGCAAGAGATTAGATTCTTGAAGTGGCACCAATCCCTGTGGAGACGATATTTTTTATACTATAACTTGCGACGTGTACACTTGCACAATTGCGGAGCACTTATTACGCGCAACATCAAGCTAGCCCAAGCCCCAGGTAGATTCAGTCTACCAAGCCAACCCTTTGAGCTGAGCTGCCAGTCATTGTTAATCGTAGCCGCCTTTGACAGGCATTGACTTTTTTTTGGGAACTCTGCCCGGGGGGTTTGATGTTCTAAGTCTTTTAAAGCATTGGTTTCGCCAAATTCAAACTCGATAAGCTATTTTTATGAGTTTTATCTTCTAAAGTAGTACAATAATACGATTGTGCTTATCGAGTCGTGTTTGCTTTATCCAAGGATAATACGGACTTGAGCGTAGCATTAAATGAGACTTTTGGAGGATCTTAAGTGAGGACTTGTTGATACCACTTGAGGTTAGTACACCTCGAACTCTAAAATGCTTCGTGAGCATCATAGGTGTAATTTTCTTGCTTGTTAGTGTTTTTAAAATATGTAGATGAAAATAAGCATGGGATGAGACTGGTATTATGAGACTTGGTAACTATTAGATGCCTGATGAGTTTGAGAATATTACGAGACTCGTATGAGCTTTAGAGACCGTGTAGGGTTGTTTGAATATTCGTATAATTATCTAATTTGTTGATTTACAAGTTGTGTTGCTTGAGTACTTGACATATAGAATTGGCATAATATTCGAATAAATGATCATAAAGTAGGGAATTGATATTAAGTGAGTAAATTTGTTAGTAAACAAACCTTAATGACTTTCATAAGCTTTAGGGATCGAAAAAAGCCAAGTAAATTCTTACTTTGCTAATATGGTTTGCACTCGTGATTAGGGTATCGGTACTGGCTTTGGCTGTACCGATACACTATTTAACACAATATCGATATGAGTCAACCCGTACTGATACTCTGGGAAATTTGTGATTTCCAGTAAGCAATTTTAGTATCAGTACGTATGTGAGTACTAATACCCGAGGATACTATATCGATACTCGTGTTTGAGTATCGGTACCCGATATGCTAAATAATCTATAAATACAAGTTAAAGAGGGAAATTGATGTGTATAATTAATAATTAATTTATTATACCTTAATAAATGAGATAACATGGAGTAATGAAGATAATAAATGAGATTAATTATATACTTCTCCATAATGTATTAACAACTCGGTAATATAAAATAAATGATGTGTTGGCAATTACAAACCATAGAAGGATCCCTGGGATTCCATTGCTTGCATGTCGGGTAGGCATTCGATTAGTTGAGTTAATGATTGACGGGATCCAGATACCCAGTGAAAGAGTTTTGCAACACCATGGTTAGAGTTATCGAATGAAGGTACCGATGCTATGTGACCCATACCTCATTTGAAGATACTCGAAGGGGGATTCTGAGTATGGGTGTATGTTCCAATTTTATGTGACCCGGTCTCACCCAAGGTGTATGTTCTGATGCTGCATGGCGTGGCCTCACCCATAGAGTGTATATTCCTGATGTTGAGTAACCCGGGCCTCACTCCAATTCTGTTGTTTTATGGTATGTGGGCTTTGCCAGATGATCTATTGAGAACTCGGGTTTGGTTGGGCCTTGTGTGCCATGTGGGATGATTGTTATGATGTTAGCATGTGTTTAGGCAACTAGTGGTAGCACCACATATTTATTTATCTATCCTTATTGCTCGTACTAGCTTGCATGCTTATGTTTATGATTAGCATGAAGTATAGTACAGTAGATGTGTACCATTGAGCTTTGTAAGCTCAACGCTCAGAATAGTTGTTTTTGTACGTAGGTTGATCGTGGATCGCGGGATCGAAGAGCACTATCATTACAAGATTCCAGCAAGCGGTGGTTACCAGAGTATGGTACATGTATTTAGTGGGTTGTGTATTCATAGGACCTTACATGGTCGAATTTGTAACCTTATTTTAAAATAATATTTTAACATACGATGTTTCAAACCTGGAGCTCTAGTTTTGTAAATTAATTTATAATGTTTTATTTAATTTTATGAGGTTGTGCAAGATTTTAATTATTTGGAAAAGGCTAAGCTTGTGGTTTTAAATGGAAATTTGATGATTTGGATTTTGGGTGACCCGAATGTAGTATTTTAGATCTGGTGTAACACCCTAAAAATGGGCTTAGGAGTTTTGACGGTTTAATTTGGTGATTAAAATATGCTTTAGGAAATAAGTATTTTAAAATGGGAATTTCAAAAGGAATAAAATGTGGTTTGAACTTTTAAAAATGTTTAATATTCATAATAAATGTGTTCGGGTTGAAATCAGAAATCAATTTAATCAATTAAGATGACATTTTGGATTTAGTGACCAAAATGTAATAAATACAAAATTGTTTTTGATGACTAAATTGTAAAAGGGGACAATACTAAGAATCCTTAAATAGCTCATTTTCCTAAAAACCTTAATTGGGTTTTCGACGATAATTAACAAAACAAATTGACGGTTAATTGTTTTGCCAAAATTATTTTCCATCATTTTTTTTTGTCAATATTTTCCTCCAAAACTTTCTCTCATTTTTTCACCATTTTCTCTCCACAATATTTATGAGTTTTTGACTGTTTTTCAATGAGGATTATGCCATTGGATTCCTCTCTTTTAGCTTTGCAAAACCTTGGCAAGGATTCCTAAAAGATTTCTCTAAATTCCATTTGATTCAAGAAAGAAAGTTAACGTTAAATTGTGGTGGAAAGACTGCAAGGTGATTTTCCTTTTTCTCTCTTAAAACTAAGGTTATTTATTGATATTCCCTAGTAATTGGCTCTTTATTGATGATTAATATCTTAGTTTTGGTATATAATTCTTGGAAATGATCTTAATTGGTGTTTTTGATATATGGTCTAAAATCTTGATTTGTGAGTTAATTGTTGGAGATTTCTTATGGGTTGAAAAACACTTTGATTGTTTAAAAACAATGTGAGATAAGGTTTTTGTAATCAATCTCGGAACTATTTAATTGCCTATTTTCTAAGGTATTTTAAGGTGGTTTTAGGGGTTGTTTTGGATGAATCTTAGTTGTTGGTGGTATAAAGGGTGTTTTAATTATGTTTTGATTGTTCTTTGGTGATGTTAAGATGCTAGAAACATTAGGTTGTGGCTGGAGATTGATTGGTTGTTGCTAGAAGTGGTTTTGGATGGTTTTTGGTTGTAATTTTGAGGAGGTTGCAGGGAATGATTGTAGGCTGGTGTTAGAATGCATTTTAATGCATTTTGCCTCTGGTTTTGTGTTGCCAAAATAGGGGAGAATCAAGCCTAGCTCATTTTTTGGAAATTGGTTCATTTTGAAAGCTTAGAACGTAACGAAAAGCAAGGCGTTGCATATCGGTGAGTGTAAATGTGTTTCGTACACTCTTAAAGGTTTGAATAAGGGTTTGGGAGTTTAGAATAAGCCTAGCAAGCTTAACTAAGCTCGGAAGTAAGTTTTCCTTATTTTCACCTTTGAATATCGATTTGATATGAGACTTGATTTGCATGTTTTGGTTTAAAAGCATGGATTGGTTTACTTACTGTTTTATGCATCATTCAAAAGATATGCAATGAATTATCAAGTATGAGGATGCTTAAGTGCATTGAGAAATGGTTCCTAAGTGTTTTGTGTTATTGCCTTGGGCAGTGTGTTTTGAATAAGGAAAATGGTTTGTTAAATGCGTAAGGAAAAACAATAAGTAAATATATAAAAAGGTGTATATTGTCTATGTGACAAACAAAGAAAAAGTATCGGATATAGTTGGCATGCCATAGGATTTAAAGTGCACTACAATATAAGTTGATCGCCCTACGGCCCACGAGTATGCGGTGAGGTTACTCGGGCTGATGGATTGCCACTTGTGGTATGTTGTGAGGCTACCCAAGTTGATAGAGTACCTTGCTTAGGGTAGAGATGAGACTATCCGAGCTAAGGTATGTTAATTGGTAGAGGTGAGTCTACAAGGAAATTCATGTATCCGATGTGGTTTATAAAGGAACAATGATTTATTGAGAGTCACTATATTTGCCAATATATGAGAAATAGGTGGGAAATCTATATTTTTCATGTGGTTTTATGCATGACATGTTTTGGAAGGAAAAAAGTAAAATACATTGGCTCTTACACTCATATCTTATTGCTATGATGTCATGGTTTTGACAAGTATGTTAATGCATTGATGAATTTTGGTAGAGCAGCGTCACTATGGGTATGTTTGCTTACGTTCTCATTCCTCTTTACAGGTAATTGAGAATAGATGTAGTATTCGAAGCAAGTAGATCCTAAGCCACCGTTGTTAGCAAGTATGGTTTGAGTTTTATACTTTTGGTAATAAGGCAATGTGTTGTCCAAGTTTGGGGGCTTTTATGATTTGTTCGCAATGAATTTCCACGGGTTATATCTTGTTGGTTGATGGTTGTTGTTTGGATTACCAAAGCATGTTGATGTATTGTCATCATTGATTGCTATGCTCTTATTCCTTGCTATGCCATGAGAAGCATGATATGTGATTATACATATGTTTATTTTAGATGTTTGAACAAGTTTTGAGTTGTGTATTAAGCTAATAGATGATATGCTGGATTTATACGATCATTCGTTTGCTTTCCGAGTATGTTAATTCAAGCATTTAGGAAGCATGCCTATAGTTTATGCTTTTGTATCTGAGATCGTATAATTGAAGGTTTGGTTTATTGTGTATGGTTGCCGAGTATGATAAATGTGTTTAGTATGCATGTTAGGATGTTTGGGGAAAGTTTGAGTTGGTCCGGAGGTGTAAAACCTGATAATGGGCATTACAGGTCACCTCGTATCGATATGTTGCCCCTCCCTATCGGTATGCGGGGCTTGAAACTGGTTTAGAAAGTGAACATTTGGCTTGGGCATCAGTACAAGGTGAGCCGTATTGATACGAATTTTAGCTACTAGAATTTATGATTTTGGCCAAATAAGCCTGGGTATCGATATGCCCTATAGTTGTGTCAGTACGGGTCTTGTATATTGTAGCTGGGTATTGATATGCCTCATGGTCGTATTAGTATGGGCCTTGTGATTTATAGCCTGCGTATCAGTACACGAGTTTTGGTAACAATACGACCCTTGAGTATTAAGTCTGGCATTGAGACAAAATCCCGTGTAACGATACCCAGTTCGTTTTGTCAGTTGATGTGATGTTGTGGTTTTAGATTCTTTCATTTTAGTCTCCGTGTCGATTAAATGTTAATTGGAGGTGTTTGGATGATCAATTTTAGCTGAAATTTAACATGTATCCATGGAACTTGACTAATTAAGGATTGGTAACCTTAAATCTATGTAAATCCTTATAATTTTCAAATTTGCAATTTCATCCGTAAATTGCTTATTCGAGCAATTGGACATCAATTCGATGTCTGATTCAGATAAGAAATCGCTGCCAGTATGAACACCCTAGGTTATAATAATGGATATAAAAAGGAAAATGGACCTAATTTGAGATGTTTGATTCAGGTTTGCTACGATAATCCTAATGTAGCTCGCTCGGTTCGGGTTAGCATCTACGCCGGGTGAAAGAGGTTACATTTGGTGGTATCAGAGTTAGGTTTGTGAAAGGTTGGGATGATTTACTTAATGCTATGATTTTTGTTGAATTGTTTTTGTAATGTTGTTTGTTTGTAAGCATGGATATTAACTGTTGTGATGTTATTTGCTATGATGCGGGTTAATTGGGGACACATTGCCTATTACCATTGCTTTCAAATAATTTTTACAAGTTGTCTTGGATCCTTTGTCGAACGCAAGCCTAACTATTTTTTTTTTTGAATGTTTTACATATTAGTGAGAAAGCCTTTGAGGCATGAGACTTGAATTAGATTTAGTTGATGTTTTAAGATAAGGGAATTCTAGTCTTGAGTTGACTTGGTCCTTGACTGAAAATTGTAATGGCGGTCTCTGAACTCAAGTATGTTGTCCTCGTTCATGAGCTTAAGGTGGTGTTGGTCTACTATTTCGTATAGTAAGGTGGTATCAAGGTTCTTAGAGGGTTAAATCCTAAAGCTGCAGAAGAGTGGCTTTAGAGCACTAAATGTAATCTTGGTCTGATGGAGTGCACGAATGCACAGAAAGTTTAGCTGCATTGTGTCTTTACTGCATGGCGATGCATATCATTTATGGGCAACCATCATAGATGGAGTACCTAATGTTGACGTTAGTTGGGGGGTTCTTTCGAGGGTTTTCAAAAGGAAATACATTGGCTCATAGTATTAGGATGCAGAAAAGAGAGAATTCATGGCTTTGGTGCAAGATCGGATGTCTGTAGCCGAGTATGAGGTGAAATTTGTCCGTTTGAGCCAGTATACCCCTGAACTAGTTCTGGATAATCACCAACGTTGTGACAGGTTCCATTATGGTCTTATGAAGGTTATCAAGACATATTTGTTGGAGGTTGACTACACTAATTTTGATGTGATTGTTAATTGGGCCAAGGATATTGAGCAGTCCTTGGGTACAGCTTTCTGGTCAGTGAATGTTAATTCGAGAAAGATAGCTACAAAGTCTGACTATTCTATAGGTCAAAACTGGAGATCGAGATAGACACTTCAAGTCAGATTGCAAGTGAGTTGGTGGGAGTGGTAGTTATGGTCAAAATGCTTAAACTATTGTTGCTGCTGCAACTGATTGTGAACGTTGTGGGAGACGCCACCCGGGAAAGTGTTGGGGAACACCTAGAGATTGTTGGGTTTGTGGTTCGAAAGAGCATCAAAAGCGTGATTGCCCACAATTAGTTAAGGATACATCAGCTCAGGCAGCTACGGTTATTGTAGCTGCTAGGGGTCAAGGTCGTGGCAAGGGTAATTTCTTGAGGCATGACAAGGGATAGAGGGTTGTTGCTCATGCCGTTAAGTTGTTGATGTGGGTGTCCTAGTAACTAGTTCTCTTGGGGAGACCGTTACTATTAGAAGGATGTATATGAGATGTCCTTTTGTTGTTCAAGGCCATGTCTTTACCGTTGATTTAATGGAGTTTCTGTTTCATGGTTTGATGTCATCTTGGGTATGGATTGGTTAAGCAAGCATAGAGCTATTGTTGATTTCAAAATCAAAAATATTTCTTTGAAGCTTGACAATGACTATGTTGTTATTGTAAGAGAGAATGCTAAATTGTTGTATAATGTCGTTTCAGTATTACAAGTTGAGAAGTAGATGGAGGTGGGTTGTCAAGCCTACTTGGCTTTTGTTATGAATCCAGGTACCAAGGGAGTTTGGGTACAAGATATTCATATGGTACTTGATTTTCTGGTAGTTTTTTTAGAGGAATTACCTAGATTGCCACTGGATAAGGATGTTGAGTTTTGTATTGAGACGTACTCTAGTACGACTTTGGTGTCCATTGCTCCTTATCTTGTGGCATTGAAAGAGTTGAAGACTCAACTTCAAGAGTTATTGGGTAATGGTTTCATTCATCCAAGTGTTTTTCCTTGAGGTACACTAGTGTTATTTGTAAATAAGAAAGATGGGACCATATGGATGTGTATTGATTATCGACAATTGAAAAAATTGATGATTAAGAACAAGTACCCATTACCACGAATTAATGATCTGTTTGATCAATTCAAAGATGCATTAGTGTTTTCAATGATTGGTTTTAGATCTGGGTACTATCAGTTGAAGGTCAAGGAAGCGGGTGTGCTGAAAATTGCGTTTCGTACAAGGTATGGGTATCATGATTTCTTGGTGATGTTGTTTATTTAACAAATGCCCCAACAGCTTTCTTGGATATGCTGAATAGGGTGTTCCATGAGTATTTGGACATGTTTGTGGTTGTGTTTATCTATGATATCCTTGTTTACTCTCGTACCGAGGAAGAGCATGATCAATATTTGTGGATAGTGTTGCAAGCTTTGAAAGAGAATATGTTGTTTGTTAAGTTAAGTAAGTGTGACTTTTGGCTTAAGAAGGTGATATTTCTTGGTCATGTTGTATCAGTAGAAGGTATTCGTATTGATCCACAGAAGATTGAGGCTATCCTCAAATAGAAGCAACCTAAGACGGTGTCAAAAGTTTCCAATTTTCTTGTTCTAGCTAGGTATTATCGTCGCTTTGTGGATGATTATTCCAGAATTATTGTCCCCCTGACTAGACTTTTGTAGAAGAATGTTCTGTTTGTTTGGACAGAGGATCGTCAGCATAGTTTTGAGAAATTAAAGGAGGTTCTGACACATGCTCTTGTACTTATTCAACTAGAGGCGGGTAAAGAGTTTGTGGTGTATAGTGATTCATCATATTTTGGATTGGGTCGTGTCCTGTTGCAGGACGGGAAAGTTATGGCTAATGCATCGAGACAATTAAGGTGTATGAGCGTAATTATCATACGATTGATTTAGACCTTGCAGCGGTGGTGTTCGCTCTAAAGATTTAGAGACATTATCTTTAAGGTGAGAAGTGTATTGTTTACACTGATCACAAGAGCTTGAAGTATTTGATGTCTCAAATAGAGTTAAATCTTAGGCAACAGAGATGGGTTGATTTGCTTAAGGATTATGACTTGACGAATGAATATCATCCTGGAAAAGCTAATGTTGTGGCGGATGCATTGAGCCGTAAGGCAGCTATTGAGCTGAGGGTGATGTATGCCATGTTCAGTGTGACAAGGAAGACAATTTATTGGCAGAATTATAAGTTAAACCCACATTGTCTCAAAAGATTAAAGAGAGGCAACCATATGATGATACATTGGTTCACCTGTTAAGGACATTTCGGATGGTAAACCAACATATTTTCATTTTAATGATGATGGTGTTCTATGATTTAACGGTCAACTGGAATAGTGGTGCCAAAGGATTCGGAGTTGAGGCTCATTATTCTGACAGAAGCACATTCTAGTCCATTTGCTATGCACCCTGATACTGCCAAGATGTACCATGATTTGAAAGAAAAATATTATTGGATTTGGTTGAAAAAGGACGTAGCGGAGTATGTTGCTCATTGTTTGGTGTGTCAACGATTTAAAGATGAACTGTAACGCCCAAAAAATTGGCTTAAGAGTTTTTGCAGTTTAGTTGAGTTTAGGTTCGGTTTGGGCAAACCGATGTTGGCTATTAAAATAAGTGTCGAGAAAATAAGTATTTTGAAATGGGAATTTCAAAAGGTATAAAATGTGGTTTGAACTTTTAAAAATGCTTAATTTTTATATTAAGTGTTTTGGGGTTGAAATCGAAAATCAATATAAACAATTAATATGACATTTTGGATTTAGTGACCAAAATGTAATAAATGCATAATTGTTTTTATGACTAAATTATAAAAGAGACAATTACTAAGAATCCTTAGAGAGCTAATTTTCCCAAAAATATTAATTGAGTTTTCCACCATAATTAACAAAATAAATTGACGTTTTATTGTTTTACCAAAATCATTTTCCCTTATTTTTTATTTTCTCAATATTTTCCTCCAAAACTTTCTCTCATTTTCTCACCATTTTCTCTCCCCAAAATTTTTTAGTTTTTTATTTTTTTCATTGAGGATTATGCCATTGGGTTCCTCTCTTTTAGCTTTGAAAAACCTTGGCAAGGATTCCTAAAAGATTTCTCTAAATTCCATTTGATTTAACAAAGAAAATTTACGTCAAATTGTGGTGAAAAGATTCCAAGGTGATTTTCATTTTTCTCTTTTAAAACTAAGGTTCATTATTGATATTCCCTAGTAATTGGCTCTTAATTGATGATTAATATCTTAGTTTTGCTATTTAATTCTTGGAAATGATCTTAATTGGTGTTTTTGATATTTGGTCTAAAATCTTGATTCCTGAATTAATTGTTGGAGATTTCTAATAGGTTGAAACACATTTTGATTGTTTAAAAACAATGTGAGATGGGGTTTTTGTAATCAATCCCGAAATTCTTTAATTGCCTATTTTCTAAGGTAGCTTAAGGGCGTTTTAGGAGCTTTTTTGGTTGAATCTTAGTTGTTGGAGGTATAAGGGTGTTTTAATTATTTTTTTGGTTGTTCTTTGGTGGTGTTAAGATGCTAGAAATGTTAGGTTGTGACTGTAGATTGTTTGATTGTTGATAGGAGTAGTTTTTGATGTTTTCATATGGTTTTTGGTTGCAATTTCGTGGAGGTTGTAGGAAATGATTGTAGGTTGGTGTTAGAATGCATTTTAATGCATTTTGCCTCTGATTTTGTGTTGCCAAAACATGGGAGGATAAAAACTAGCTTATTTTGGGGAAATCAGTTTGTTTCAGAAGCTTGGAACGCAATAGAAAGCAAGGCGTTGCGTATCGGTGAGTGTAAATGTGTTTCGGACACTCTTAAAGGGTTGAATAAGGAGTTGGAAGTTTAGATTAAGCCTAGCAAGCTTAACTAATTTTGCAGGTAAGTTTTCTCTATTTTCGCCTTGGAATATCGGTTTGATATGAGACTTGATTTACATGTTTTGGTTTAAAAGCATGGATTTGTTTACTTACTATTTTGTGCATCATTTAAAATATTTGCAATCAATTATCAAGTATGAGGATTCTTAAGTGCATTGAGAAATGGTTTCTAAGTGGAATGTGTTGTTGCCTTGGACAATGTGTTTTGAATATGGAAAATGGTTTGTTAAATTCGTAAGGAAAAACAGTAAGTAAATGTATAAAAAGGTGTATATTGGCTATGTGGCAAACAAAGAAAAAGTATCGGATATAGTTGGCATGCTATAGGGTTTAAAGTGCACAATAATATAAGTCGAACGCCCCTCAGCCCATAAGTGTGCGGTGAGGCTACTCGGGCTGATGGATTATCACTTGTAGTATGCGGTGAGGCTACCCAAGTTGATGGAGTACCTTCATTAGGGTAAAGGTGCGACAATCCGAGCTAAGGTACAGTAATTGCTAGAGGTGAGTCTACCAGGAAATATGTGTATCCGTTGTGGTTTCATAATGGAACAACAATTTATTAAGAGTCGCCATATTTGCCAATATATGAGAAACAAGTGGGAAATCTATATTTTGCATATGGTTTTATGTATGGCATGTTTTGGAAGGAAATAAGGAAAATGCATTGGCTTTTACACTAATATCTTATTGCTATGATGTCATGGTTTTGACAAGCATGTTAATGCATTGATGAATGTTGGTACAGCGGCATCAGTAAGCATATGTCTGCTTACACTCTCATTCCTCTTTGTAGGGAATTGAGGATAGAGGGAGCATTCGGATCAATGAGATCCTAAGACACCGTTGTTAGCAAGTATGGTTTGAGTTTTATACTTTTGGTAATAAGGCAATGTGTTGTCCAAGTTTGGGGGCTTTTATGATTTGTTTGCCCTGAATTTCCAAGGGTTGTATCTTGTTGGTTGCTGGTTGTTGCTTGTATTACCAAAGCACGTTGATGTATTGCCATCATTGATTTCTACGCTCTTATTCTTTGATATGCCATGAGAAGCATGATATATGGTTATACATATGTCTATGTTAGATGTTCAAACAAGTTTGATTTTTCTATTAAGCTAATACATGATATGATGGATTTATATGGCCATTGGTTTGTTTTTCGAGTATGTTGATTCAAGTGTTTGGGGAGCTTGCCTATAGTTTATACTTTTGTATCCGAGATCGCATAATTGAAGGTTTGGTTTATTGTGGATGGTTGCCAAGTATTATAAACGTGTTTAGCATGCATGCTAGGATGTTTGGGGAAAGTTTGAATTGGTTTAGAGGTGTAAAAATTGGATAATTTAGGCATTACAGGTCACCTCATATTGATACGTTGCCCCTCCATATCGGTATGCGGGGCTTGAAACAAGTTTAGGAAGTGAAAATTTGGCTTGGGTATCGGTACGGGGTGAGCCGTATCGATACGGAATTTAGCTACTAGAATTTTTAATTTTGGCTAAATAGGCCTAGGAATCAATACGCCCAATAATTGTAGCTGGGTATCGATACGCCTCATGGTCGTATCGGTACAAGACTTGTGATTTATAGCCTATTTATTGGTACATGGGTTTCAGTATCGATATGGACCTTGAGTATTAAGTATGGTATCAGTACAGAATCCCCTGTACCGATACCCTGTAACACCCTTAACATATACTCGTAGTACGAATACACATTAAGGATATCACGATATTATTTAACAGAGTTCTAGAATTGTAAATTTTTTTTAACATCTGACATAAAACTAGTTTAGAAAATAACCATTTCTCAACTTTTGAAGTATTCGTAGGCTTTTTGTAAATTGCTAGTTTTGACCCTGAATTGGTTTATAAAACATGTTAGTCAGTCATTAAAATAAGTATGTAACTCAGGGTGAAAACTAGGTACACTGCCCAGGCCCTTTCTCAAATTTAAAACCGTTACGCGATAAACGATAAATAAAGTGTTACCCGGTTAAATATCATTACCAGTAATTCTTTAACCATACGAATAATTTATTTTTTTTATCTGACTATTAATCACACTTATAACTTTAAAACAACTAACGAATAAATTGATACATGCTCACTAGAGAAGATCATAAATTAGAATGTCTTACTGATGTTTGACAGATTGCAGCTTGATCAACATGCTTGACTCATCTTCCAGTAAGTTCCTAATAACCTACGTTTGAAACAGCACCCGCTAAGTATTCACTTAGTGAGGCAACTATAAATTAAAGTAAAGCATTTCAATGTATAGAAATAACATAAATAAATAAATTATTGTGTATATCATATAAAAATATAGAATCGTATAAAACTGACTTATCAAAGTCATTCCTCTGTCATGTAATAGTGCAATGCAGTTCCTGCAAAATGGCAAGCAATTCCCATGCAGTTTATAACATTTCATCATTTATCATAGTAAATGAGAAACTAACTTATTTCAATGAATCATAAATGTATGTATACATCCAAAGTCATAACATCATTCTTACATTATCAGTAGTAAATACGATAGACTTACTGGCCTATCCACCTGCATAAAAGCATTTCATAAATTATAGCCCAAAGTACAATTTCATGTGAACCTATGGTATACGAGTCATCATAACGACACCGTAGTGTCTACAATGCCATAGCGTCCGATGATGAGTATGTACTCGAGGACACCCTTTGCTCCTCATTATCGCACCTTTTGTGCTAGTTGACACCGAAGTGTCTAAACAACACCGTAGTGTCTGAAGTCAACATAGAAGTGTCTGGAACGCACCGTAGTGCTGATACGCATCTGCTAAGACTCTATGGATATCCAATTATACCAAAGACTCTCACACTAGTACTCGGCATAACAATATAATATTTTCACATTCAATATCCAATCCATCAATACTATCATCCATAATTCGATAATGGGCAGTTCATACTCAAAATCTAAAAGTTTGATTTATCTTAGATAAATCTATAAACTATGACAATGTATCATACATGTCACATTATTAATTCATAACATTCATACAATTATTAATTAACATGCATTTTTATTAATATCAAGGTCGACTTGTCGCAAGTCGTCCTATTTTTAACATGCCATACATGCATATAATGCACTCACCTTGGCCACTTTAACATAATGCCTCACTAAGTTCTAGTTTGATCCTTTCTTTCATAATACCTCGAACCTTCTTTGATTTAGACTTGACTTCATTAATCACATGAATACAATAAAATATTTGTTAGATTCAAATCTGTCAATACCTTAAACATGATGTCTATTATAATTATTCGAATATAAAATTTCCAAATATTTTTCCTTTCTTCCTTTTACTGTTCAAAAACTCATTATGGTCCTTAGTGACCAATTTGAGCCTCTAATAATTCTTCTAAGCTTGCTAACTAACATTTAAATACAAAATGTTTCAAATTCAATTTTCTAACAAATTGTGCTACCTTCAAAGATTTACTTATACAGGGCATAATACATAATGGGTCTTAATTTCCTTTATACTGTAGAAACTAGATTCGATAACGGTTCTAACACTATAAGCCACATAAATTAGCAAAATCTACCAAAATTATAAAAATTCTTTACATTCACATCACATAGCTATTCAGGCAGAAATTACTGTGTAATTTTTTTTACCTTCTTTCAAATAAAAATCCATATCTTTTAACACCGAACTCGAAATCAGTTTCCGCTTGATGGAAACAAGACTAAAAATCTTTACAATGGTATAAAATTCATCATATAACCATTTTTGTAGAATTTATGGCAAATTATAAACTTACTGCCATAATTCAAATTCCAACATAACTTTCCATAAATAACTTCTAGTTTACACCAACTGCTCCTTATTTCTCTACTTGTCAATTTAGTCCCATCACTTTACTTCATATGACTAGAATAAAACTTGTATTCATATGTTCTCTTTACATCATTCATCAAAATAGGTTGAAACCATTACTTCTCTAATTTCTCTTGATTTGTCGAGATGGTCACCAAAATTTCAAATATAAGGATTCAAGCTTCTTAACTTTGCAAATTAGTCCTCCAATCAACATTACTACCTTAATTCCATCATTTTAACTATAAATTAGATTTACTCCTACATATCCTCTTCGCCGAATAGACCATTCAAGTTTGACAATTTATCAAAATGGTCACTAATGTGATTAATCGTCAGTTTAGCATTTGAACTTTATTTTCATGTCTCTAACATCATTAATAATATAAATACACATCAAATTCATAAAAATCAAATCTGGTCCCTTTATTTTGAAGCTTGCCGAAGTGGTCTCTATGTATTTAACTTAGGGTTTTGTTTCCATACAACAAATCAAGCTTAGTAGATCATTAATCCAACATCACAAACCCTAAGTTAGTCTTGAATCTATAAACCATAATATTCTCTATACAAACCGAAATATGTAGGGTTTAAATCCCAACAAAATAGCATGATTCTAATAGCATACAAGCATGATTCTAACTAAAAATCAACCATGGATTCATAAAATCATAAAAGCCCCAATTTGTTCATAAACCCTAATTTATTCCTCATATCAAATCACATCAACCAAGAAAGTATTCTATAAATTATTTACATCAAAAGATAGAGCTCGAAGAGTATAACAACTTTGTAGTTCGAAAAATTACCTGAAAACCGAGATTCAGGGCTTAAATAGAGGTTGTAAACTTTTTCTCTTCACCAACGTTTTGGAGAGTATTTTTTCTGATAATTCCTTCATATTTCATATATTTAAGACACTTGTAACATTAAAAATTAAATTTTAATTCAATAAATTCCACTTTCCAAAAATACCCTCCAACTAGATTTATATTTCTAATTTGCCATTTTGTAACATTCCAACTAGACTTAGCTGGATTCTAATCAGCCACTACTTATCCATAAAAGAAATCTCAAAATTCCCTCTAAGTCCCTTTTGGGCAAAATGACCAAAATGCCCTTTATTGATCAACTTACTCACAAAATTGCCATTCCATGTCATTTCGATCGATTTAAATTTTTCCCGATCTTTTCAACACCCAAATATCCATAAAATGATATTTTATGACTCTTCTAAGGTCCATGGAACTATATCTAAAATTTTAGCTCGATCCAATTACCCGAATATTTTTCTGAACTTTATCGCTTTATAGCCATTAATACAAACTCCGTACAAAAAATTTGGGTGACACAAAAACGACATTCTTGGGGGTAAACTATTCATTTACAGGTTTAAAATGCATAGATTTTGAAAATTACACTTTGATCCCTAAGCTTTTCCAAAGTTTATACTTTAGCCACAAAACTTTCAAAATTTACATTTTGGTCACTAGCCAAAAATTGGGATATTACAATTCTCTCCACCTTAAGAAAATTCGTCCTCGTATTTTCAACATGTACCTGGTTCATAAAGGTGAGGAAACTGCTTTCTCATATCTTCTTTTCTTTCCCAAGTCGTTTCCTCAATTTTATGATTTCGCCAAAGAGCTTTAACAAGCAGAATCGACTTATTCCTTAGTTTTTTTTACTCTATGTGCTAGTATCTTTACCGGTTTTTCCTCATAAGTCAAATCTGGTTGAATCTCTATTTCCTTCGGGATAATGACATATAAAGAATCTGATTGATACTTTCTGAGCATAGATACAAGGAATACATTATGAATCTTGACCATTTTTGGAGGTAAAGCTAGTTGATAAGCTATCAGACCAACTCTTTTCAAAATCTTATATGGTGTAATAATTCTCTGACTCAGCTTCCCTTTTCGTCCAAATCATAACACCTTCTTCCAAGGTGAAACTTTTAAGAAATACTTTATCCTTAACTTCATATTAAATATCTTTTTTTCAAGATCATCATATAATTTTAATCATTCTAAAGCAATTCTAAGATTGCTTCGAACCATTCTTATTTTATTCTCCGCTTCCCAAAATAAATCAGATCCAATCACCTTTTAGTTCTTTTTTTAGCTTATTATCATCGGGGATATAAATTACCCCTCGATAATATGAACATCCATTAGACTTAACATCAAAATCTTTAGTTTTCCCTCTTCACCTTATTGAATTCTTTTCAGGCATATCTCATCTCTCATCTAAATCTTTGATCCGATTTGTCAATGTATACTTGAGCTGAAATTGTGTAACCAATACACTATCTTCTTCCAAAGATAATTGGGCATTCAATGCTTATAAGACAAAGAATGACTTTCAGCACGATACATCAACTACTACTTTAGCCTTATTACATCAATATACATCCCAACCTATTATGGGATGTATCATTAAATAACATGGAATCCTTATTAACTTCAGATTGTATTAATACTAGTGCCATCATCTTAACTTTCTTAGGATCTACTTAGATCTTCTTTGTTGAGACAATGTGACCTGGAAGTGCAACTTGAATTAATCAAATTCACATTTGAGTAACTTTGTATACAACTACCTTTCCCACAAGGCTTATATCACTATTCATAAATTTTTATCACAATATTTTTTCATACTACACTTTTGATAAAGCCATCTTTATACTCGATTGATAGCTATTACTGTATGAAATTTCATCTAGTGGCACATACTTTTCCCAAAAGCCTTCAAACTCAATCAAAAAGAAACTATACATATCATTCAAAATCTGAATTAATCTTTCAGATTGTTCGTCCTTCTATGGATGCAAAGTAATGTTGAAATTACGTCGAGTCTCTAAAGTCTTATGCAAGGAACTCTAAAATCTATAGATAATCTTAGATCTTAATCACACACAATGAAAATAGGTACATCACGTCACTTTATAGTACTTTAGATTTATCACTCAACATATTTATTCATTACCAATTGATTCAATCTGTCCACAATTACCCAGATTGAATCATCTTTAATCGGTATCATTGGTAACCTAGTTATGAAATCCATCATAATTCTTTTCCACTTCCACTAGGGGAATGGAAATATGTTACCACGTTTCTGAAAGGTACTTGATGTTTCACTTCTAGTTGCTAGTCTGTCGAGGATGTAGCCATAAATTCAGTTACTATCTTTTTTATTTTTGGACATCAATATTTGCTCTTCAGACCTAAATACCTCATATTCCTTTCTGGACGCATCGTCAAAAACATAATATTTTTCTCAAACATACTTAACTCTGAAGTCTTTATTTTCACCATTTTCAATTTGTTCTAATCTTGGCAACATTTTTCATCTTTCAACTGAAAATCTTTAATCCGACCTAAGTGAATAGGTCTAAACTAAAGTTTTGTAATTAACATGCCAATCTTTTTCCAATACAGTTGCACATTCATTGCTCTTAAAGTAAAGAATATCTTCCAACTAAGTGCATTGGTTACTATATTGGCTTTTTCAAGATTGTAGTCAATCACAATATCATAATCCTTAAGAAGTTCGATCCACCTTCTTTGCCTCGTGTTCAACTCCTTTTGAGTTAGCAAATACTTTAAACTTTTATGATCTGTGTAAATGTAGCATTGCTCACCATATAGATAATGGCGCTATTTATTTTAAGCAAATACAACTACAACTAACTCTAAACCATGAGTAGGATAATTCCTCTCATGTGTCTTAAGTTGCCTTGAAGCATAGGCCACCACTTTTTCTTCTTGCATAAGTACGCATCTCAAACCATTATGAGAAGCATCGCTATAAACCACATAACCTCTACACGATTCTGGTTGTACCAGCACCAGGATTTCTGTTAAGATCATTTTTAATGTCTCAAAACTTTCCTGGCATTTATCCGTCCAAATAAATGGTACATCTTTCCTCAATAGCTTGGTCAGTGGGGAGGCAATTATCGAGAATTTCTTTACAAACCTTCGATAATAACCAGCAAGTCCCAAGAAACTTCAAACCTCGAAAACATTCTTCGAAGTTTTTCATTCAACTATAGCTTGTGCTTTCTTGGGATCTACTCTTATCCCCTCTACCAAAACCACATGGCCAAGAAAAGAAACTTCTGGCAACCAAAATTCACACTTTGACAGCTTAGCATACAACTTCTTTTCTCGAAGGGTCTGAAGAACAATGCGAAGGTGGGCATCATATTCTTCTTTTGTCTTTGAATAAACTAAAATATCATCGATGATTACCACCAAAAATTGATCCAAGTAAGGTTGAAATACTCGGTTCATCAGGTCTATGAATGCCACATGAGCATTTGTCAATATAAGGACATCACTACAACCTCATAGTGTCCATACCGAGTTTGGGAAGCTGTCTTCAGAATATCTTTTTCCTTGATCTTTAACTAATGATACCCCGATCAGAGATCAATCTTAAAAAAATACAGCTACGCCTTTTAACTGATCAAAAAGATCATCAATCTTTGAAAGAGGATACTTATTCTTTACTGCCACCTTATTTAACCGACGGTAATCTATACATAATCGCATGGATCCATTTTTTCAAATAACACTGGTGTGCCCCAGGGTGACATACATGGCCTTATAAAATCCTGATCTAACAATTCTTGCAATTGTACCATTAACTCCCGAAACTAGGTTGGAGCCATTCTGTACGGGGCCATCTAATAGGTGCAGTACCTGGTAACACTTTTATTTTGAATTCCACCTCTCGACTTGGAGAAAATCCTGGTAACTCATATGGGAATATATTTAGATACTCTCGGACAGTCAGAATATCTTTCAATTTAACCTTAGAAACTCGAGTATCCACTACATTTGCTAAGAAAGCTTGGCAGCCTTGTAGCAATAGTTTCTTGGCAGAAACAACTGAAATTACATTGGATAAGGGATTTGCCCTTTTAGAAACTACTATTATCTTTGTGTCTTTCGAGTTCCTCAATATTAATCACTTTAAGCGACAATCCACAATGGCATGGTAGGAATATAACCAATCTATGCCCCCAATAATCACAATTCATAAAAGGTAACTCAATTAAGCTTACTAAAAATTTGATTTTGTTAAATTACTATCGAGTAATTCTTATAAATTTGACTTACCCTTGTGATATGTCTCAAGGGATAAGTTACCATCATATTGAGCTCTCTTTTTTATCATCACAACGAAGCCCTTCTATCATCATCTTATATTTGTTAACCAATAGCCTATCGACATTGGTTTTCCTTCAATATCGTACCTGAAGTCCAACACTTCAAGACTTTCCAGCTCTCTAGTAATAAAAGTCTAAGGAACTTAGGATTGAATTTTCTCTAAAATCATATACAGAGTTCGAAATAATAAACCTCGGTTTAACTAGGCATTTCCAACTTCACCAGCACTTTAACATCATATTGAGTGGAAAGTGGTTAATGTCAAAACTTGTTACTACTTTTTCAATTTTGCCTTGATCCTTCTAATGACTTCTTCTATCTTACATTTCCTTGAGAAAACCACTATTAATGAAATCTTCAGATTTCTTAATTCTTGGTCTCTATTAACCAAGTTTGCTATCATTCAGAGAAAAATCGATTTTCATCAAACATTCTTTCTTTATCGGGTTAAGTATAATTCTCGTCTAATAATTTCCTACTACTAAGTTTTCAGCTTTCTCTCTCGTAACTTAATCAATGTTGTCTTATGGAGTGCCAATTTCGACCCTCAAGCATATATATTTCCTAAGTAAAGATACTTCTTCTTCTTCTTCTTCTTACTTCTTCATATCCGAATATCTTAATATCATTTAATCAAAAACTTACAGTCTTACGACTACCTTTTTATCTTGAAATGTGAGCCCTTACTATCTAAATTTCCTTGTAACCTATGTTGTTATAAACATAACTGCATATATAGATGTTAAGGACTAACATCTTATATTTACTGCATCAGCTCCTTACAATGCAGGTAACTCAACTCAAACTGAAGTTGATTACAATACTTATTTCACTTCATTTTACTCGCAATGAGTCCTTTCTTGACCTCTGAGATTCGTCGATTGACGAAATCCGGTAATGTCTTACTTTCCGTACTATAATCTTATTCTATCTTATCCTAATGAGGAGCAACATCAAGTCATACAATCAACACATCATTAATATATCATTCTAGGGGCATGTATTTACTGACAAACTTATAACAAACTCGGTTTAGCATCCAAAACGAAAAAAACCTGTAGCTCTGATACCAATAAATGTAACACACTTAACTTATACTCGTAGTACAAATACACATTAAGGATGTCACAATATTATTTAACAGAGTTCTAGAATTATAAATTTTTTTAACACCTGACATAAAACTAGTTTGTAAAATAACCATTTCTCGACTTTTGAAGTATTCATAGCCTATTTGCAGATTTCTAATTTTGACCCTGAATTGGTTTATAAAACATGTTAGTTATTAAAATAAGTATGTAACTCAAGGTGAAAACTAGGTGCATAGCTTAGGCCCTTTCTTCAATTTAAAATCGTTACACGATAAACGATTTATAAAATGTTACCCAGTTAATATCATTACTAGTAATTCTTTAACCATGTGAATAATTTATTTTTATCTGACTATTAATCAAACTTATAAATTTAAAACAACTAACGAATAAACTGATACATAACCACTAGAGAATATCATAAATTAGAAAGTCTTACGAATGTTTGACAGATTGCAGCTTGATCAACATTCTTGACTCCTCCTCCAGTAAGTTCCTAATAACCTACGTGTGAAACAGCAAACGCTAAATATTCACTTAGTGAGGCAACTATAAATTAAAGTAAAGCATTTCAATGTATAGAAATAACATAAATAAACAAATAACTATGTATATTATATAAAAATATAGAATCATATAAAACTGATTTATCAATGTCATTCGTCTGTCATGTAACAGTGCAATACAGTTCCAGCAAAATGGCAACCGATACCAATAAATGTAACACCCTTAACGTATATTTGTAGTACGAATACACATTAAGGATGTCATAATATTATTTAACAGAGTTCTATAATTGTAAATTTTTTTAACACCTAACATAAAACTAGTTTATAAAATAACCATTTTTCAACTTTTGAAGTATTCATAGCCTATTTGCAGATTGCTAGTTTTGACCTTGAATTGGTTTATAAAACATGTTAGTTGGTTATTAAAATAAGTATGTAACTCAGGCTGAAAACTAAGTACATAGCTTAGGCCCTTTCTTCAATTTAAAATCGTTATGCGATAAACGATAAATAAAATGTTACCCAATTAAATATTGTTACCACTAATTATTTAAACATATGAATAATTTATTTTTATCTGACTATTAATCAAACTTATAATTTTAAAACAACAAACGAATAAATTGATACATGCCCACTAGAGAATATCATAAATTAGAATGTCTTACTGATGTTTGACAGATTACAGCTTGATTAACATGCTTGACTCCTCTTCCGGTAAGTTCCTAATAACCTACGTTTGAAACAGAACACGCTAAGTATTCACGTAGTGAGGCAACTATAAATTAAAGTAAAGCATTTCAATGTATAGAAATAACATAAATAAATAAATTACTGTGTATATCATATATAAATATAGAATCATATAAAACTAACTTATCAAAGTCATTCCTCTGTCTTGTAACAGTGCAATACAGTTCATGCAAAATGAAAACCAATACCAATAAATGTAACACCCTTAACGTATATTCTTAGTACGAATACACATTAAGGATGTTACAATGTTATTTAACAGAGTTCTATAATTGTAATTTTTTTTAACACCTGACATAAAACTAGTTTATAAAATAACCATTTCTCCACTTTTGAAGTTTTCGTAGACTATTTGCATATTGCTAGTTTTGACCCTGAATTGGTTTATAAAACATGTTAGTCAGTTATTAAAATAGGTATGCAACTCAAGGCGAAAACTAGGTACACTGCCTAGGCCCTTTCTTAAATATAAAATCGTTATGCGATAAACGATAAATAAAATGTTACCATGTTAAATATCATTACCAGTAATTCTTTAACCATACGAATAATTTATTTTTATTTGACTATTAATCAAACTTATAACTTTAAAACTACTAACGAATAAAATTGATACATGCCCACTAGAGAATATCATAAATTAAAATGTCTTACTAATGTTGACAGATTGCAGCTTGATCAACATGCTTGACTCCTCTTTCGGTAAGTTCCTAATAACCTACGTGTGAAACAGCACACGCTAAGTATTCACTTAGTCAGGCAACTATAAATTAAAGTAAGATTTTTCAATGTATAGAAATAACATAAATAAATAAATAAATTACTGTGTATAACATATAAAAATATAGAATCATATAAAACTGACTTATCAAAGTCATTCCTCTGTCATGTAACAGTGCAATACAGTTCCCGTAAAATGGCAAGTGATACCAATAAATGTAACACCATTAATGTATACTCGTAGTACGAATACACATTAAGGATGTCACAATATTATTTAACAGAGTTCTATAAAAAAAATTTAACACCTGACATAAAACTAGTTTATAAAATAACCATTTCTCGAATTTTGAAGTATTCGTAGTCTATTTGCAGATTGCTAGTTTTGACCATGAATTGGTTTATAAAACACGTTAGTCAATTATTAAAATAAGTATGTAACTCATGATGAAAACTAGGTACACTGCCTAGGCCATTTCTTCAATTTAAAATCGTTACGGGATAAACGATAAATAAAATGTTTCCCGGTTAAATATTGTTACATGTAATTCTTTAACCATACGAATAATTTATTTTTATCTGACTATTAATCAAACTTGTAACTTTACAACAACTAACAAATAAATTGATACATGCCCACTAGAGAATATCATAAATTAGAATGTCTTACTGATGTTTGACAGATTGCAGCTTGATCAACATGCTTGACTCCTCTTTTGGTAAGTTCCTAATAAACTACGTGTGAAACAGCACACGCTAAGTATTCACTTAGTGAGGCAACTATAAATTAAAGTAAAGCATTTCAATGTATAGAAATAACATAAATAAACAAATTACTGTGTATACCATATAAAAATATAGAATCATATAAACCTGACTTATCAAAGTCATTCCTCTGTCATGTAACAGTGCAATATAGTTCTTGCAAAATGGCAAGCGATTCCCGTGCAGTTTATAAAATTTCATCATTTATCATAGTAAATGAGAAACTAACTTATTTCAATGAATCATAATTGTATGTATATATCCAATGTCATAATATCATTCTTACTTTATCAGTAATAAATACGATAGACTTACTGGCCTATCCACTTGCATAAAAGCATTTCATGAATTATAACCCAATGTACAATATCATGTAAACCTATGGTTTACGAGTCATCATAACGACACCGTAGTTTCTGCAACGCCGTAGCGTCTGATGATGAGTATGTACTCGAGGACGCCTTTTACTCCTCATTATCGCACCTTTTGTGCTAGTTGACACCAAGTGTCTAAACAACACCGTAGTGTCTAAAGTCAACATAGAAGTGTCTGGAACGCACCGTAGTGCTGGTCCATAGCTACTAAGACTCTATGGATATCCAATTATACCAAAGACTCTCACACTAGTACTAGGGCATAACAATATAATATTTTCACATTCAATAACCAATCCATCAATAATATCATCCATAATTCGATAATGGGCAGTTCATACGCAAAATCTAAAAGTTTGATTTATCTTAGATAAATCTATAAAGTATGACAATGTGTCATACATGTCACATTATTAATTCATAACATTCATACAATTATTAATTAACATGCATTTTAATTAATATCAATGTCGACTTGTCGCAGGTCGTCCTATTTGTAACATGCCATACATGCATATAATGCACTCACCTTGGCCACTTTAACACAATGCCTCATTAAGTTCTAGTTCGATCCTTTCTTTCAAAATACCTCGAACCTTCTTTGATTCAGACTTGACTTCATTAACCACATGAATAAAATAAAATATTTGTTAGATTCAAATCTATCAATACATTAAACATGATGTCTAATATAATCATTCGAATATAAAATTTCCAAATATTTTTCCTTTCTTCCTTGTACTGTTCAAAAACTTATTATGGTCCTTAGTGACCAATTTGAACTTCCAATAATTCTTCCAAGATTGCTAACTAACATTTAACTACAAAATGTTTCAAATTCCATTTTCAGACAAATTGCTCTACCTTCAAAGATTTACTTATACAGGGCAGAATACATACTGGATCTTAATTTCCATTATACTATAGAAACTAGATTCGATAACGGTCATAACGCTATAAGCCACATAAAATAGCAAAATCTACCAAAATTATAAAAATTCTTTACATTCACGTCACAGAGCTATTTAGGTAGAAATTGTTGTGTAATTTTTCTGACCTTCTTTCGAATAAAAATCCATATCTTTTAACACCAAACTCGAAATCAATTTCTCCTTGTTGGAAACGAAACTAGAGTAACAATTCTTTACAACAGTATAAAATTCATCATCTAACCATTTTTATAGAATTTATGGCTAATTTTTAAACTTACTTCCATAGTTCAAATTCCAACATAACTTTCCATAAATAAATTCTAATTTACACCAACTTCTCCTTATTTCTCTACTTGTCAATTTAGTCCCATCACTTTACTTCAAATGACTAGAATAAAGCTTGTATTCATATGTTATCTTTACATCTTTCATCAAAATAGGCTTAAACCTTTACTTCTCTAATTTCTCTTGTTATGTCGAGATGGTCACCAAAATTTCAAATATAAGGATTTAAACTTCTTAACTTCGCAAATTAGTCCTCTAATTAACAATACTACCTTAATTCCATCATTTTAACTATAAATCAGATTTACTCCTTCTATATATCCTCTTTGCCGAATAGACCATTCAAGTTTGACAATTTGTCAAAATGGTCATTAATGAGATTAATTGTCGGTTTAGCATTCTAACTTCATTTTCATGTCTCTAACATCATTAATAATATAAATACATATCAAATTCATAAAAATCAGATCTAGTCCCTTAATTTTGAAGCTTGCCGAAATGGTCATATGTATTTAACTTAGGGTCTTGTTTCCAAACAACAAATCAAGCTTACTAGATCATTAATCCAACATCACCAACCGTAAGTTAGACTTGAATCCATAAACCCTAATCTTCTCTATACAAACTAAAATATGTAGGGTTTAAATCCCAACTCAATAAAATGATTCTAATAACATACAAGCATGATTCTAACTTAAAATCAACCATGAATTCATAAAATCATAAAAGCCCCAATTTGTTCATAAACCCTAATTTCTTCCTCATATCAAATCACATCAACCAAGCAAGTATTCTATAAATTATTTATATCAAAAGATAGAGCTCGAAGAGTAGAACAACTTTGTAGTTCAAAAAATTACCTGAAAACTGAGATTCGGGGCTTAAATTGAGCTTGTAAAATTTCTCTTCTTTTTCTTTTCACCAACGTTTTGGAGAGTATTTTTGCTGATAATTCCTTCATATTTCATATATTTAAGACACTTGTATCATTAAAATTGAATTTTTAATTCAATAAATTCCACTTTCCAAAAATACCCTCCAACTAGATTTATATTTCTAATTTTCCATTTTGTAACATTCCAACTAGACTTAGTTGGATTATAATCAGCCACTACTTATCCATAAAAGAAATCTCAAAATTCCCTCCATGTCCCTTTTGGGCAAAATGACCAAAATGCCCTTTACTGATCAACTTACTCACAAAATTGCCCTTCCATGTCATTTCGATCTATTTAAATTTTTCTTGATCTTTTTAACATCTAAATATCCATAAAATGATATTTTATGACTCTTCTAAGGTCCATAGAACTATCTCTAAAATTTTAGCTCGATCCGACTACCGGAATATTTTTTTGAACTTTATCACTTTATAGCCATTAATACAAACTCCGTACAAAAACTCTGGGTAACACAAAAATGTCATTCTTGGGGGTAAACTATTCATTTATGGGTTTAAAATACATAGCTTTTGAAAATTACACTTTGATCCCTAAACTTTTTCAAAGTTTATACTTTATCCACAAAACTTTCAAAATTTACATTTTGGTCACTAGCCAAAATTTGGGATATTACATACCCAGTTCATTATGCTAGTTGATGTGATGTTATAGTTTTAGATTCTTTTATTTTAGTCCCTGTTTCAATTGAATGTTAATTGGAGGTGTTCGGATGATCTATTTTAGCTTAAATTTAACACGTATAAATAGATCCTGACTAATTAAGGATCGGTAACCTTAAATCTATGTAAGTATTTATAGTTTTCTAGATTTGCAATTTGGTCCCTAAATTGCTTATTCGAGCAATTGGACATCGATTCGATGCCCGATTCAGATAAGAATTTAACCTCTGCCGGTATGAACAACGTAGGTTCTAATAATGTGTCTAGATAGGATAAAAAGGAAAAATGGACCCAATTTTAGATATTCAATTCATGTTTGCTACGGCAAACCTAATGTAGCACGCTCAGTTTGGCTTAGCATCTAGGCTGGGTCAAGAGGGTTACATGAACTTCAATTTCCTTCTGGGTTGTTGCAACTTGTGCAAATTCTGAAATGAAAGTGGAAAATAATCACTATGGATTTTGTGACGAGGTTGCCTTTGACGCCATCCAAAAAGATTTCAATATGGGTGATTATTGATCATATTTTGAAGTATGCATTTTTTTGCTGTGCATATGACGTATACTTTGGATAAACTGGCAGAGATGTATATTGTTGAGATTGTGAAGTTCCTTGGGGTTCAAAAGTATATTATATGGGATAGAGATTCTCTCTTTACATCAAGGTCTTGGGAAAGTCTGTGCATGTTATACAAATTTTGAAATACTTGTTTCAGTGTTGCATCATTTAGTTTCAGGGAACGTAGGTGAAGCAACCTTCGTTAGTGGAGTTTGCTTATAATAACAATTATCAGTCGAATATATAGATGGCTCCCTATGAAGATCTTTATGGATGTAGGTGTCAGACGCCACTTTGTTGGGCGGAAGAAGGCGAAAAGCATGTCACAAAACCTGATTTGCTTAAAGGTATAAATGATAAGGTAAAGCTCATTAGTGGTCGTTTAAAGGTGGCTTCAAATCGGCAAAAATCTTATGTAGATTTGAAGCGAAGGGAGATTGAGTTTGTTGTTAGGGATAAAGTGTTCCTAAAAGTTTCTCCCTAAAAAAGGTTATGAGGTTTGGGTGTAGGGGTAAGTTAAGCCCTAGATTCATTGGGCCATATGAGGTGCTTGAGCGTATTCGTCCAGTTGCTTATAGATTGAGGTTGCCAGTAGAGTTGGAGCGAAAACATGATGTTTTCGATGTGTCGATGCTTCAGAGATTTATATTAGATCCATCGCAAGTTGTGTCAGTTAAGGAGATAGAGTTATGTCTGGACTTGTCTTATGATGAAGATCCCGTAAAGGTGTTGGACTCTAGTACGAAGGGTCTTTACGGTAAGACCATCGAATTGGTCAAAGTGTTGTGGCAACATCGAAGAGTCGAGGATGCTACATGGGAGACAAAGGAGGACATGAAGAAGCAATTTCCTCATATTTTCCTTTCAGGTAAAAATCGGGGATTAAATTTCTTAAGAGGGGGAGAGTTGCAATGCCCCAAAAATGGGCTTAGAAGTTTTGGCGGTTTAGTATACGTTTCAAGAAAATAAGTATTTTGAAATGGAAATTTCAAAAGGAATAAAATGTGGTTTGAACTTTTAAAAATGTTTAATATTTATATTAAGTGTTTCATTATAGAGTAATTTTGAATCATTGCATCATATCATCGAATTGTCATTGAATCATCAGAATTATTGTACCGATCACCATTATTGTTCACCGATAATATCTTTGACTCGGTTCCCTATCAAACTGGAAATAGGTGTTACATTTGTGGTATCATAGAGAGAGTTTAGTCGATTCTATGACTAAACTGAAGCCTATTGTATTGTCATTGCTTTGCATATGCCACCTAGGAGTTTATTATTGTGTATATTGTGACTTGCAGCTAATCTGATCCTTTTTCTTTATATAGTAATTATGTCTTAGTCAGACGAAGCTCATCAAAATGTTGAGCGTTCTACCAGCTCCTCGACTCGTAGCTAGGAGATAAGGGGGAAGATCCTCCTAATCCTCAAGAACCTCAACAAGAGGTATCAAATCCTGAATCCTTTGCTCGAACTGTTCAGTTTGAGTGCTATTAGAACATGGCTGAGATGTTCAAGCAATTCATGACTACTCTAAGAACTAAGTAGGCTGCACAATCTTCTGTGGATGCTACCTCTATGCTTTGAGCTTTTATTGATAAGCTTGCTTAGTATAGAGCTTACATGTTCACTGGCAAGAAAAGCAATAACTCGGAGGTTGATGAATACTGGATCGATAAAATGTTAAGGATATTGAATAAGCAATTACATTGTTCTGACGAGCACAAGTTGAAGTGTGCTCTTACCCTAATTGCTGATCAAGCCTTACATTGGTGGGAAACAACCATTCTCACCATCGCAGAGGAAGTTGTCACCTGGGAACTCTTCTTAAAGGTGTTCTGTAAGAAATACATTAATGATTTTTATCTAGCTGAAAGGCGAGACATCTTCCTACATTTCAAACAAGGTGAAATACCAGTGGAGTAGTACATTCACGACTTCTGCAAATACTGTAAATATGGAGATGAGTACATTAAGAAGAAGAAGATAAGTGCGGAATGTTCATCGCAAGTCTTAAAGATAAACTTCGCCCTTTGTTTACTGCTTTAGGTATCATTGATTTCCAAGAGATCGTAAACTGAGCCATTATTACTGAAGCTACTCAAAGAATTTAAAGGACTGGTGGGTTATCTCGTTTTGATAAGAGGCCCCGAGATGATTCTCGTCCTCTCTTGCCACACAAGAAGGGAAGGTTACATGGACCTAAGTAGCAATACTACCAACAGCCTTCTCGTTTTGGCAATGTTTCAAGGCTACTGACTATGTCACGGTCTATTGCTAGATATTATCCATTGAAAGTACTAAAGTTTCAGTTCGAGAATCTTAATATCCCACTTGTGCCTATTGTCAGAGAAGGTATCCAGCAGGTCAGTACCGTAAACAGACTAGAGCTTGTTTTTATTGTGGTGAGCAAGGTCATTTCATCAAGGATTATCCTATGAACACTTCCAAGGCTAATGTACCAGTCCCTCTAGCACCACCTGCACAATCTTTTAAGAGCAAGGGGCAAAAGCAAGGTGCATCGGGAGCTAAGGGAGACCTAGTGGCTCTACAAGGACCCCAAACTAAAAAGAATCCAAGGATTCTGCTCCAGTGTATCATGTAAGGAGCATAGAGGATAATGATGATCTAGATATTATTATAGGAACTATTAAAATACATTCTTATCCTGTTTATGCATTGATAGATCCTGGATCCACTTATTCCTTTATAAGCACCGTATTGATAAAGAAGTTTAAGCTATGATCTGAGCCCATAGCTACTAAGAATACAGTAACGAATCCACTAGGTGATAGTGTTTTAATCAATTTAGTATGCAAGAACTGTCCCTTAATAATTCAAGGGATTCTTTTCTCGGCCAACCTTATGGCCCTCTCTATCCATGAATTTGATGTTATATTGGGGCTTGATTGGCTCAGTGAGCACCAAACTTGGGTGGATTGTAGTAAGAAGAAGTTGTATCTCCGAGGTCTCGGTAAGAAGAGCATAGCTCTCATGAACTCTAGAGGTAGTAATCCATTGTTGTATGCCATTGAAGGCAAGAACAAGGAAGAACCACTGTTGCAAGACATTGACCCTGTACAAGAATTTTCTGATGTGTTTCTCGATGAACTTATGGGTTTGCCACCCACCCATGAAGTTGAGTTTGGAATTGAGGTGTAACCTAGAAACACTTTGATTTGTATTGCACCCTACAAAATGACTCTAGTAGAACTCAAGGAGCTCAAGCCCCAAATTCAAGACTTATCAAACAAGGGTTTCATCCGACCAAGTTCCTCACCTTGGGGAGCTCCAGTCCTTTTTGTTAAGAAGAAAGATGGATCTATGCATCTTTGTATTGATTATCGGCAATTGAATAAGCTGACTATCAAGAACAAATATCCTCTTCCGATGATCGATGGCCTTTTTAACCAACTTAAGGATGCCACCATCTTTTCCAAGATTGATTTAAGGTCTGGGTATTACCAAATGAAGGTCAAAGAATATGATGTACCCAAGACTACTTTTCGTACAAGGTATGGCCACTACGAATTCTTGGTGATGCCTTTCGGGTTAACTAATGCACCAGCTGCCTTCATGGATCTCATGAACTGGGTTTGTAGACCCTATCTTGATAAGTTTGTAGTGGTGTTCATTGATGACATATTAATCTATTCTAAGACTCAACCTGAGCATCGAGATCACCTCCGTATTGTGTTTCAAACTCTTCGAGAAAAACAACTTTATGCCAAGTTTAGTACGTGTGAGTTCTGCCTCACTGAAGTCTCTTTTTTGGGATACATTGTGTCTGCAGCGGGTATTCAAGTAGACCCAAAAAAGATTCAAGCTATCATTGAATGAAGACCACCAAAGAATGTTGGGGAAGTTCAAAGTTTCTTCGACCTTGCTGGCTACTATAGGAGGATCATTAAAGGATTCTCTATATTGGCAATTCCATTGACTAAGCTTCTTTGAAAGGATATTCCTTTTGAATGGACCGAAAAGCAGCAACATAGCTTTGACCAACTCAAGCAAGTATTGACTCATGCACCAGTCCTAACCTAGCCTGAGTTCGGCATTATCTATACAGTATACAGTGATGCTTCACATCTAGGGTTAGGATGTGTATTGATGCACGAAGGCAAGGTTATAGCATAAGCTTCAAGATAACTAAAGCCACATGAAATGAACTATCCTGCTTATGACCTTGAATTGGTTGTAGTGTGTTTGCATTAAAAATTCAGAGGCATTATCTACCACTTCACAGATCATAAAAGTCTCAAGTACCTATTGACACAGAAAGAGCTGAACCTCGATAGAGGAGGTGGATGGAACTCCTTAAGGATTATGATCTTGTCATTGATTATCACCCGGGAAAGGCTAATGTTGTTGATGAGGTGCTTAATCGCAAGCCTATGCCTGCCCCTCGAGCTATTAATGCTCATTTCAAGCTCAGAAAGCATTGACCTTTAGTAGCTGAACTTCTAATTCAATCCACCATTGTATCGAGGATTAAGTCATTACAAGATCAAGATCTTGAATTATAGGCCATTGTTTCTAAACTCCAGAGCAATCCCAATTCTGAGTTCAAGGTCAATACAGAAGGACTTCTAAGCTTTCATGATCGAATCTGTGTGCCTAATGACAAGTTATTTCAAGATGAGATCCTCAAGGAAGCGCATTGTAGCCCTTTTTTCTGTTTATTCGGGATCCGTAAAGATGTACAAGGATCTTCAGGAACTTTACCAGTGGCCAGGCATAAAGCAAGTTGTTATGGAATATTTGTCTAAGTATCTTATGTGCCAGCGAGTCAAGGATGAGCATCATGCCCCCACTGGATTATTGCAACCTATTGAACTACCTCAATGGAAATGAGAAAGAGTCATTATGGACTTCGTTAGTAGGCTACCATTAACACCAGCCAAACATGATGCTATTGGGTCATTGTTGACCATTTCACCAAGTCAACTCACTTTTTATCCATTAGAATGGACTACGGTCTCCCTAAACTAGCTGACTTGTACATCAAGGAAGTTATCAGGCTCTACAGAATACCCAAGTCTATCATCTCATATCGAGAACCCCGATTTGCTTCTCAATTCTGGAGATTATTACAAGGAGCTCTGGGCATTAGAGTTAATCTCAATACTACTTTTCATCCTCAATCTGACGGCCAGTCAAAAAGGGTAATTCAAATTTTAAAAGATATGCTTCGAGCATGTATCATTGATTTTGAAGGAACTTGGGAAAAATCCCTACCTCTCATTGAATTTTCCTACAATAATAGTTACCAAGCATCCATCAAAATGGCACCGTATGAAGCATTGTATGGCAGGAAATGCATAACACCATTATGTTGGTATAAACTTGGTGAAAGCATGATGTTGGGCCCTGACTTACTTAGGGAAACCGAAGAACGGGTTACCATCATCCATGACCATCTTAAGGTTGCCTTTGACAGACAAAAGGCTAATGTAGATCTTAAGAGACGGGACATACAATATTCTGTCAGAGAAAAGCTTTTCTTAAAGTGTCTCCATGGAAGAAAATTCTTCGTTTTGGCAAAAAGGGGAACTTGAGCCCCCGATTCATTGTACCATTTAAGGTTATTGAAAGAGTTGGTCTCGTAACCTACCGACTAGCATTGCCTCAAAATTTAAGCAAGATCCACGATGTCTTTCATGTATCGATACTTCATAAATATTGTTCTGATCCATCACATATCATTGTTGAAATTCAACCAAACTTGACATGTGAGGAAGAACCGGTACAAATATAGGCACAGGAGGTCAAAAGGCTTCGTAACAAGAATATTCCTCTAGTCAAAGTACTTTGGAGGAGACACAAGGTTGAAGAAGCTACATGGGAACCAAAAGAGACTATGAAGAATCAATACCCTCATCTCTTCCGTTCAGGTAAAATTCGAGGACGAATTTTTCTTATAGGGGAGAGTTGTAACATCCTAAAATCGAGCCTAGTCAAAATTGGATTCTGATGATCAAAAACCCTAATCAAAAATTTAAACCATTGCATTGACCTTGAGCAAGTGGTCAATTGTTCAAGTATTGAACCCTAATTAAGCATTGTTATTGACTAAGGACCATATTAAAAATATTGAAACATAGTTTAGTGACCATATTATGAAAATTGAAAGTCTGGGGGCAAAAGTGCAGAGATTGAAGGGTTGAGGGACTAACCTTGAGATTAGCCTCTCCTCAAGCTTAATCACCACATACGTGGGCTTTCCAGATTTGGTTGCTTCACCCTAAGGAATCCTAAAGCTATTAAGAATGAAATAAGGAAGAATTTTAAAAAACTTACCCGGTTGTAAAAATTAAGTACCTTAGTCATCATCTTCTTCCTTTGATCACCAAGCAAGCACCTCCATTGGAGAGTGAATCAAGTTTTGATTTTTTTCTTAAGTCTATTAATCTTATATTGAAGCCTTCAATTGGGTAAGCAACGATCCTTATTGGTTCATCGATTCTATGGTTGTATCCATGTTTAATCTCATATTCAAGAATCTATAACCCTAGAAATTCCCTAGGGATACTAAGGCTTGATCTTTATCATTTTTCATAGCTAATAATCGCTATGAACATAGTTATTGCTATTGGAATTATTGAAATTGTTGTAACCCTTATTCCATATTGTCTTGTATAGCTTAAGATGTCCATGGTGAAGAATCGGCCAATCCACCAAAATTTAATAAGCAAATAAATAAGGAAATAGTAATCTAGGAGCCCTAAAATCTTTAGGAGTATCGGTGCGTGTAGTCAAAATCTCGAGAATGGCTAGGTGACTTCCTGGTTTTATTGTATGTGGTTTATTGCATTGCTAACATGTTTACACGGTAAAGGTACATCGAAACCTCGTAAGAGGTATAATTGGTAAGCATCGTTAAGTCTATTGAATGAACTATTGCCTATTGAATCATAATATTGTCATTGATATCATTGAATCATTGAATAAGGCCATATTGAACATTGTTATTGAATCATTGAACCATTGATGTTGCCATTATCATCAATATTGTTATTTTCATTGTATTGACCTAAATCATCGGGCCTTAGATTCGAATGGAAATTTAATACAATTGGCATGCCATAGAATTCATGAGATCATTGGTACGGAGTAGACTACGATCCTTGAGCTAAGGCTCTATTTGGCAATGTTGGCGGGATTTTGACCACTCATTGATTTGGCGATGTTGGTTGGGAATTCATGTATCCACTATCTCATATCGATCCAAGGGTTAAAGTCGTTGAAATCATTGTTAAGCATGATTTGAGATGTTATATGCATTGAAATACTATCATTGATATTAATGGCATCCATTGTATTACTCATAGAATTGTTGTTGACTACTGCACTAGGCTAAATAGGCCTAATGCATCTAATTTCCATGCATTTCAAGTTAAAGGATAAAAGCTTCGAGGATCGGGAAAGAATCAAGTTTTGCAAGTCACGCCACAAGGCTATATAATGTTCCTTTTAACTATGAACTCCTAGAATGGTGGCATAGGGTCTGAACATGCTTAAATGGCCTATTTTGTATGTATAAGCGATAGTTATGTGTGTGCTTAAGTTTAAGGTAAAATGGACCAATGAGTATATTGAAATTTGGTAAAAACATGTTTATTTGGCTCTAAAAGGTGAAAACATGGTAAACGGATTCAATTAGCCTTGAAATTTTACATGTTAATAGATTGGGACTAAACAAGGTTGTTGGTAAAGTTTCATGAAATTTGGACATGATTTGATAGGCCAAAATGGATAAAAACCAAACATAATTTGTCATTACAAACCCTTTCATACCGATACGGGTGTAGGTGTATCGGTACGAGTATACATTTTGGGACTTGGTCAACGCTGGTCAACATGGCGTATAGATACTACCTTATGCGTATCGATACGGGAATTCAACACTGGAATTTTGCTGTGGCATCGTATCGGTACGCGTGAGACCGTATCGGTACTACTGTTCAATCAATTTGGGAATTAAGGTTGGCATACCGATACTAAATTAGATCATATCGATCCCTTTATTGTGTCGTTCTCCCGTACCAATAGGGCTTGGGCTATTTCGGTACAGTAAAATGCTACTGGAATTTGCTGTTAAGTGGGTTATGTATTGTGTACCGATACGGCTTGTTTTTGTACCGGTACAAACCTTTTTTGTAACGATAATATCGACCAAGGCACAGGCATATCGGTACAGCCTCTTCGAGTACCGATACCGATGCAGGTAAATCAATTAAAAGCTATGGAAATGAGTTTGGTAAATCACGAAATGGTCACTGTTTATTAAATGGTATAATTGGCTAGGTAAATGATCTTTGAATGTGATGAAAATCGACCTACTCACTATCTATAAGTTGAATTTCATAATGGTAAATTTAATTTTTAAAAAGGACCTCTAATTTATAAAAATTATAGTTAAGCCCCTAAAAAGGATAAATATTGTATCAAACCAATTTAATATCATTATTTCATTATAGAGTAATATTGAATCATTGCATCGTGTCATTGAATTGTCATTGAATCATCTGAATTAATTTACCAATCACCGTTATCATTCATCGATAGCATCTCCGACCTGGTTCCCTACCAGACCAGGAAGGGGGTGTTACAGCATTGGCTTTTACACTCATATCTTATTGCTACGATGTCATGGTTTTGACAAGTATGTTAATACATTGATGAATGTTGGTAGAGAGGCATCACTAATCATATGTTTTCTTACGTTCTCATTTCTCTTTGCAGGGAATTGAGGATAGAGGGAATTGAGTATATTGTAGCTGGGTGTCGATACGCCTCATGGTTGTATCGGTACGGGCCTTGTGATTTATAGCCTGCATATCGATACACAAGTTTTGGTACCGGTATGGACCTTGAGTATTAAGTCTAAAATCGGTACAAAATTCCGTGTACCGATACCCAATTCGTTATGTCAGTTGATATGATGTTGTGGTTTTGGATTCTTTCATTTTAGTACCCGTTTTCGATTGAATGTTAATTGAAGGTGTTTAGATAATCCATTTTAGCTGAAATTTAACATGTATGCATGGAACCTGACTAATTAAGGATTGGTAACCTAACTAATTGAAGGTGTTAGTCCTTATAATTTTTCAAATTTGCAATTTGGTCCCTAAATTTCTTATTCGAGCAATTGGACATCGATTCGATGTCCGATTCAGATGAGAATTTAACCGCTGCCAGTATGAATACCCTAGGTTCTAATAATACATCTAGACAAGATAAAAAAATCGACCTAATTTAAGATATCCGGTTCATATTCGCTACGGCAAACCTAATGTAGCTTGCTCGGTTCGGCTTAGCATCTAGGCCGGATCAAGGGTTACATCCGATCAGAATTGGGGTGTTACATTGAGAGTGTTGCGTCATTCGGATGATAACAAGATATTTATAAAGATGAAATCATGAAGAATTAAAACAAGAATCAGCAGTCATGAAGCAATAACACTCGAGGAATTATCAACTTTCCTAAACTAAAACACAAACACGTGGTGCACAGTAAACCATACTGCAATTTTTTTTAAAAAAATAATACCCGAAAAAATTGCTCCAAAAAGCCACTACTAGACTCACGCCGCCTCTGTTCTTTCCACACCGTCTCAGATCACCAAAGTTCCAAAATCTTCACCGCCTCCCTTTATCTTTTTGGCCTTAAAAATGTAAATTCGATTGATTTTAGTGAAACCATACTTTTCATACTCTAATTTTTTTATATATGGTATTTCTTAAAAGCATGTTGAGAAGATGTTAAAATGTCTAAAATACATATCTGTAACTTCTTAGAGCCAATATATGAACTTTATTTGATTTAAAAAGCTTTTAAAGTTTGATATGTTGCATTTTTTTCAGAAAATCGTGCAGACGATATCGGTACTGTCCATACCGTATCGGTACTGCATTTAAAGTCAGTATTAATACTCTATCATGAGTATCGATACACACAATTAAAGGACCTTAAATTTTTTTAACCCTTAATCACGCCTTTTTGTGTGTTTAATAATTTATCTCGTAATATTAAAATAAAAGAATTGTACCTTAATCACACAATGTATTTAATCTATCTTTTCGATCTACTTTGATATTCTAAACCTAACATTAATCTTAAAACTTAGAATTTAAAATCTTAATTCTTAAACCCTAAATAGAACATGTGACAACCTTAAAAAATTATTTTGAAAAAAAATTCACTAATCTAACGAATTGACACTTTTGCTTAACGTTTTTCTTCACATATCATCATCAAATAGTGTTTAATTGACAATATAAATAATTTTTGGTGATATTTTTCACAAGCGTTTTATTTAAATAAATTCAAAAGAAAAATAACTATTTTTTCTATAATTCTAACAATTATATTTAAATTGTCAATTAAACATTATTTGTTGATGACATGTGAAGAAAACGTTAATTAAACGTGTCAATTTTAGTTTTTTCGTTGGAATTATTTAATGGTGTCAATATTAGTGACTTAATTTATTAGTAATAAAAATTAAATGATATAATTTGACTAAATTAAAGGTTTGTAATCTACATGAAAGTTAAAGTTAAGTCTAGTAATCTAAAATGTAAATTACCTAAATGACATCTCAACTGAACTCTTATATAGCTAACGAGTTATAAAAGAAATTTTATATTACGATGTCAAAATTTAAAAAAGAAAGTTATAAAAGAAATTTTAAGAGGGTGTGAAAAAATTGTAAGTGTCAATTTTTTTTTAAGGAGTATTAATTATTTTTAAAGTGTTGCTAGTATTCTTTTAAAGTGTCGTTAATTTTACTTTTTAAAATTTTCTATATAAAATTTATGAAAAAACAATTGGTTTGAAAACTTGGGTGTCAATTGACAACTTGGCTCTGCAAGTGAGCATGGTAACATTGCAACACTTGATTGATTGAATTTTTTAAAAAAAATATTAAAAATTTTGAAAAGAAAATTAAAAAGTTACTGTAAAATTATAAAAATTTTAAAAATTTTAAAAAATATTTAATAATAAAAAAATAAAATAGTATATAGAAGTATACGAAATTATTTTTAATTATATAATATATAATTATAATAGTTTTAAAAATATTAAAAATTTTGTAAGATATTTTAAAAATTATAAAACAAAAACAGGACTATTCTTTCTATAATTTGATTAGCTGTATGATGACTTTTTTTATAATTATTTGTAATTTGAAATAATTTTTTACAATTTTTCTACTAACTTTATAAAATTTATTTACAATTTTTAAAGAAAAATAAATTTAGCCAATCATATGTTGTCATACTAACATGTTCAACGACCACCAATAAAAATTGGGTGTAATGCCAAAATACACTGCTCTCCTAAAATGAGAACTCGAATTTGAACCTTGAAGATGATACTATTGAGAGAAAAAGTTACCAATCTCGAATATGAACTATAAAATAGACATATATTTAAAATAAACATGTTCAACGACCGCATAACATCGTAACTGCCGTTAACTATAATCAAGCTCTTTCAATTCCAGGTAATTGTGGTTTTTCCACACAATAATCAAATCGATATATCATTTCAAAAATAAGCTTAATCATCCCCCAATTTCTCCAATTTGTTATATAAACCATTAATAAACTATAATCAGTTTAGAACAAATTGTTTTTTTCTGACTCAAACAGATGGATATACGTCAAAAGGAAAAAGAGGACTCGAAATAAACACAAATAAGCCTCTAACAATCTCTACAGATAAAACATCTCACATGTTTTAGCAACAATAGGAGAGAACAAATTAGTCATCAATTATAGCCGACAAAAAATTCGTCATTTTCATTCCTTAAAATCTAATATTATTATAAGATGTATTCGGTAAGTTAAAATATACATATAATACACAATTTACTAGCACTGAAAAAAGAAACCAGATATCAGAACTTGAGGGAATCAGGTATACTTCATGGAGCTGATGCATTGGAGGAGGAATTCGAAATAAGTCGAACTTCATATAGATCATTCTCCCCCTTCCCTGAGCCAATATGTATTGATAAATATAACATTCTCGATCGATTGAAATAATATCAAATCAATTCAAAACTTTATTATATATATATATATATATATGATGGGAAGAATATAGTATATAACTAAATCCGATTGTTGATGTGTGTGTATATATATATTTGTGCTTGTGTGGATTAGAAAAGTGAAAACTCACCAACTTCAGCTGAGATGCCTGGTCCAAAGAAAGAAGCAAATTTTGCCTACGAAGCCAACATTTTAGTTAAAGATCAGAGCTGTAGCTAGAAAACCAAAAAAAAAAAAAACTGGCGACTTGTTTGGTAGCTGTAGTAAGTAATTATGTGTTCAACAAAGGGATGTTGAGTTTTTTTTTCTCAAGTTTTTCCACTTATTTGGAGATTTACATCTCTACACCCTTCTCCAAATATGTTTTAAACACAACCATCAAACAAGCATACTTTAAGAAAAATGAAAAAGTAAAAAGCATAGCTTGCTAGTTTACCTGTCTCTTTTCGAAATCTGACAACTCCAAAGCTTTAGCCTCAAACACTAGGACTAAACAATATTTACCGTCTTCTGTGACCTAAGATATGGTAACAAATATAAGAGCAAAGAATCAAACATCACTCTAGAAATGGAAAGATGCTAAAACTATGTTACTCGAATTTGGGTACAAGTGTTGGATATTTATGAGTCAAACACGGTTATGTTCAATTTTATTTTCTAAATTTTTCATGTATATGAAGTGTTCCTGGAGAGTCATATCCCCATACTCTTATCCAAACGCTGACAATTCAAGCAAAATGAAGAGTTACAGCAACATAGTGCCAAAATATTCTTGAGAAATCACATTTAATATTGTGTATGCCATAGGGAAAAAAGAGTAGGAAATGATATACACCAAATAACATTTTCCATTTATGAATTATGATTGGAAATCAAAAATTTTCATGCTAGAGATTAAATCTAAGTTCAAAAACCTTACTTCTTCCCGAATCATTTGAAGAATAGGTGCACTTCTCCGAGGAATTCCTCCACCCTGAGTGTTGGTAAAGAAAAAGAACTAACATCAAAAACTTAAATTTGGATATAAGAAAATTCACAACACATAGCAAAGAGGCAATAAATTAGTTGCAATTTCCCCGTATATGTAGGGTTGTTCAAAATAATTCGATCGAGCAATCCGATCCATTTATCCTATTATCTTATTCGAAAATTCAGATATCTGATCCATTTTTTTATTTTTAGATATTTCGAATCAGATATCCGAGACAAAAAATTTTGATAATCGGATCGGATACTGATCATGATATTTTAAATTCTGGGTTATCCAAAAATTTTGAAAAAAAAATAAAGGGCATTTTGCTATATTTGGATAAATTGTTATTTTGGCCCTTCCTCTTTTGAATGTAGTCTAATTTCGCATAATTACTTACTATTTTGACCCTTTCAAGTTATAATTTTATTCAATTCGATCCCTTTGCATGTTATTTTATTTTCCCCTAATTTTATCATTTATTTAGTACATTGTATATTTATTATATTTTTATTTTATTATTATAAAATACTACTATTATTTTCTCTATAATTAGTAGATTTTTTATTATTATAATTGTCGTTATTATATAATATATTTTCTTCTATTTTATTATATTTATTAATATTATTTTTAATATTATAATTTTTAATGTTTTATTATCGTATATATTATTATTTTTTAATATTACTATTATTTTATTATTTATTTAATAATATTATTTTTTTTAGAAAAAGAATAAGTTTACTATTAATAATGTTAAAAAGCAGATATCGGATTTGAAAATCCAATATCCGATTTTTTTGATCAAATACGAATCGGGTGATTTTACCGATTTTTCAGATCGGATACGATCCAAATTCGAGAACCAATACCCCTACCTATATGTGCAATAATTTTCGTGATAGGTTTTTACAAATTAAAAGATATGTCATATGTTACTTTGACTCAAGTGTGAGTGTCGGATAGGATATGTGTTCAATATGGGTATGGTCAGATTTTTCTAAGTGTTTCAATCTATTTGGAGGATCCTTAGAGATCATATCTCCGTATTCATTTTTCAGGAAAGAGCAAACATGAGCACTTAAACAAATATATAGTCAGAGTGACATAAAACATACCAAACCAAACTGGAAAATCCGCTTCAATGCCTCATCCAAATGCTGTTCATCCCCGTAACGGTATCTTGTAACATCATTCCTTACCTGATGAAAGCTAAACAAAGGTCATTTTTTGATGTGATCCGCAAAATTAAAGAGTAAGAGTCATGGATGTCATCCAGTGATATTGACAACTTCAAGTTTGAAGTTGAAGAGCATTAATTTCACCTAATTTAGCCATTGGACGTCTAAACTAACTCAGATTCATTTATGAGGGTCAAACATGAGTTTTGTTGAAGAATCTCTAACGATTTTGTAAATGGGTTGGCATTGCCAGAGTTCGAAAGTACCTGGTTAAGGATAGGAGTCGCACAGGTTTCCCTTAAAATTTGAGCATCTGAATAGGTCAAGCATGGCACCGGTTTGAGCTCTGCATACTTAATACAACCAACAACCAGAACTTATGAAACTAACTGCTTAATACCATATATCCGTTATGGGCAATTCCAATGTTTTCAGATATATATATTTGGAGGGTCATTGGAATATCATAGCACCATCATATCCTGATGTTTCAAACATGTGTCTTTCTTCAATAAAAATGAATAGCAGGAACAACATAGAAGCTTGTCATAATTGACAATAAATCTTTTAGACTACTACGATTTTTAATCTGAACTCCGTGCCATTAGGAAGGTCTAATTAACAAGCAATTTCACCTTCCAAATGAGATTATGATGAAAATGTTTAGTCCAGCTTTACCAAATTAAGCCAGGATGAAATTTCAAACATATTTGGAAGTAAGATCTTCAGGTATCAAGCAACAAGGTCGTGGAAGTCCTAATCTGAGCGTAATATCTAACGAGGAAATATGAGACAAAATGATTTCCGATATCCATTTCTACCCGACTCCAAGAAACCATTACCTTGAGGGCCATTCCGATTATTGCAAGAGGGAAGCCGTAAGTCAGCATTATTGCAGACCATTCAGATCCTGGGAGAATGTTAAAATATGCCCCAAAACCATACCTGTATATTCAACAAAGAGGGATAAACCAAAATGCACTAAAGAGAAATAGGGAAATGCCAACAGGTAAAGCACTCACGAGAGGAGCGAAATTCCAAAACCGAGTCCAATAACACCAAATGAAAGCTGCAAATGAACAATTATCAATCATATTCATTGTCAAAGTAAGATTTATTGCCCTGATCAATCATCAGTGGCACATCATCATTCGATGAAGAGAATCAACTGAAACGAAACTATAGATCCCGGCTCATTGTATTGCTTTCATCAGCTTGGTGGCATATTCAAGTTTTTCACAAGATATTTCTGCTACTCGTGGATGAAGTGTTCCATTGTATATATACCAACTAACTAGTTTAAATCAGAATCAAGGATGTGAATTTCTCAAGAGAGGCTAACCAGGAAAAAACAAATGCTTTCAAGGTAGGGCTAGCAATTTGTATAAATTTTGAACATAAAGGTTCTAAGTTTGGCAGAAATTCAGAAAATACGAAAAAACAAAGACGAGCAACCGACCAAATGTGATTGGTCAATTTTTCGTGTTTGTTGAACTCAATAAACGTACATATAAATATTCAGCTACCACAACTAAAATAAATACTTGAATTTTATCAAAAAGACAACAAGTAATGGTTCAACAACCCCCAATCCAATACAGTCAAAACTCTTGTTCCAATAATAATAATAAGAAAAAAAAACTCTTGTTCCAAATCAACCAAAAGAAAGATACAATTTTTCATGTCTCAATACCAAACCTATATTTCAGCTAAGCAATCAAACTCAACCGTTAAAAAATCAAAATATCCGTTTTTACCAGTCTTCACAAAAAGGCATGAATAATAATAGATTAATTACCTTAGAAAACGAGAATCCATCGTCACTGACAATGGTTTTTGTAGCAGAAGGCTGAGAAGTTGAATCGGCCGCTTTTGTTATGAAAGTAGGCTTAAGATTATGGGGACGGGGTATTGATACCGAGGGGTGGTACTGACGGTTTGATCGAGGCGGCAGTGATAAAAACCAACGGCGGTGATTAAGGCAATGATGATGGGAATTGATGATTATAGCCGCCGTCGACGGTGGCGATATTGCTTTCATTGTTTTCTTTTGTAATTTCCCCGATTTCCTTTTTCTTTTCTTTTGCTTTGGTGTTTACAGTGTTATTATTATCCTTTAGTTTGGAACTTGGCACAAATGAGAGGCTGTCATTGTTTACTCTTCAGCTTCATGTTTCAACCGCCAAATAACATACGGCTCTACGTGTCACCCATGTTTTTCTCTAATATTTATCTTTTAAATTGATTTTTTAATATTAATATTTTTTTGGGTAAACTACTACCATATCAGTTAACTGTGGAGTTAGTATCAATATAACCACCATACTTTTAATTTTATTAATATGATCACTTAACTATTTAAATTGTATCAATCAAGCTACCTACCTCTAAAACCTAACATAGAGTAGTGTAGCAATTAATAAAAATTTGTTTAGTTACACATTTGACCCTTGTTACTTACATAGTCTAGTAATTTAGTCTTAATTTTAATTTAATTTAATAAATTTAATCACCTAATCACATTATGACACATGTCACCATCTTTTCTTTTAATTTAATATACTTAACTTATCAATCGGATAATAATATGTGTTGCTATCTGATTGGTATAAAATAAATGAATCAATTATAAGAGACAAATACAAAGGTTGGGTTCGATCACATTATGACACATGTCACCATTTTTTCTTTTAATTTAATATACTTAACTTATCAATCAGATAATAATATGTGTTGCTATCTGATTGGTATAAAATAAATGAATCAATTATAAGAGACAAATACAAAGGGTGAGAATCGAACCCAAAACTAAAGAGAGGCTTGCTTTTTTTCAACTAGGTCGATAAAGTTAAGAGGCTTTAAGCATGACCAGTTCACTAAAACTGTCGGATCTGTTATTTCTACAAGTGCTTTTAGAGTACTCACTTTATTTTTCTTTCGAACATAAGCTCTGCCCTGGGCAAGGGCAATAAGGGTGTCGCCCAAGGCCCATCACTCGGGGAAGCTATATATTTGTATTTTTTAGGGTTAATTACTCCATTTATATATGAAATATACCAAATTCTCATTTTTATACAAAATATTTTAAAATTCTTAGTTTTATGCATGGTGTTTTTTGCCGTTAACTGGTTCACCCACTTTTATCACGGAAGGTGGCATGGAACCTTATGACCACTAACAAAATGGCACATGACACATTAAAAAAATATTTTTTAATTTTTAAATTTTTAAAGAAAATAAAGACCCATTTCCCCTATTTTCCACGTCATTTTTTTCCCAACTAGCTCGAGACCAGCCCAAAAAACTACAGACCTTTCCTCCTTAACCACCTCTGTCTACATCATCGATCTACGCCATCGTTGGTCGGTTACTGTCACCACCCTTGCCATCTGAACCGCCACTTTGCTCCGACCACACCCTAGCCACCACTCGTTTAGTAGCTCTATCGTTCGTCGCTGAAAGTGGTTCGAACGTTCATTAGAAACCCAAGAGTTGCTTTGGTTGATTTCGGCCGCCTTCGTCGTTGGTGTGTGACACTGCCCACACCACTGTCCCCGTCATCCCCTTACTACCAAAATTCGACCACCTAACCACCATTTTAGATCGCCGTTAGTGAGTAAACAGTGAAAAATCTTTCAAGTTTCTTACCGTCGATCTCAACCATCACTCGTCGTTGGTAGTCACCGCCATTATCGGAGTGAGCGCTGTCACATTTTGATCCAGTTCCATGAGTCACTCGCGCTCTTTCACCACCGAGTAGAAATCGGCTTCTAGGCCCTCCAGAAACCCAAAAGTTTCACCCCGTCATTAATATTTGGTTGAACCGAAAAATGGGTTTTATTTAAAAGAATAAAAATTAAAAAATATATATTTTTTAAAGTGCCACATGTCATTTTCTTAATGGTCTTATGGTTCCACGTCACCTTCCGTGACATAAGTGGGTGAACCCGTTAACGGTAGAAAACACCATGTATGAAACCGAGAATTTTAAACATTTTGTATGAAAGTAACACTACACCAAGCTTGGTATATAGCGGCGTTTTTGCGATGTTTTATGATCAAACACCCCTATATTCTTGCCTATTGCGGCGTTTTTTGGAAAACGTCACTAAAGATCACCTATTGCGGCGTTTATAATACAAACGTCACTATAGAATATTAAATGGTGTCGTTTATTCATAAAATGCCGCAAATAGGTGATCTTTGGTGACGCTTTCCAAAAATACCGCAATAGGAAAGAATATAGTGGCGTTTTATTTTACAAAGGCCACAAAAGTACTATATCTGATATTAATAAAGCACAAAAAATGCTTGCCGATCCCCCAAAATCTCAAACCCCAAATCCCCTCTTCGATCGCATCTCTCGCTCTCACACTCTTACCTGTGAACATATTAACTGATTGTTCGTACATTTTCTTCTGCAATTTTGAAAGCAGTAATCAATCTTCTTCTCTCTGTTCCTATACCAACCTTTCTCTGGTGAGCTTTTATGTTGTTGAAATTTTTGTATATATTTTCATTTTCCTTTTTTATTATTTGTTCTTCTTTTGCAATTCTGCTTCATTTCAACTGTAGGATCTCTATTTTTTTTTTCAAAATCTTGTCCTTTTATCTGCTTCTTTTGTTTGGTTGCTCGGAAAGCAAAAAGAAAATGGATGAATAGTAGTTCTTTCCTCTTTTATTTTTGCTTTTTTTTTGTTCATCTTTCTATTATTATTCTGCTTATTATTCAGGTAAAATAGAAAACTCAACCAACCTAAAAAGGATTTAATGAATAATACAGTCAGATTTTGGTCAGTTTTTCGTGAGCTAAACAAAATTTGTGCTATTTTGTTTTTATTTTAAATTCTATTGTTTCTCATTAGTGGAAAACAATAGCAATAGTAGTTGATTTTTTGTACCATTATTTTTTGAAATTAAACTCAGATTTTGGTATGTTCCTTTCTCGTTAAATTGGGGACTAGAAATCATTCTTCACATGACAAAAGTATTTGTTAAAGCTGACACTCTACTTGGTCTTTCCGTTGACATATAATTTATTTTTTTGTGAAGCAAGATTGATTAAATGCCAGATTAGCTCGGGTTTACACCATTATTTGAATTTTTTTACCCTTAGAATGATAGTCGTGGTTGCTGGAGTTTCGTGAGAAAGAAAAAGGTTAAAGTAGGTTTAATCGATGATGTTATTGGATTCTAAAACTGATGATGCATGGTGTCTTTTCACCAGAAATCGTCAATAATTATGAACTAGTCTACTTGGTGGTTAAGTTTAGATATCTTAGTAAGCAAATTGACATTACTTGTATTTTGTAGTGGTATCCAAGCTTGTATTCTCCTTTTTCAAATAATTTGCCTTAAAAAGTGTTAATTCTTCAAGTTAGCATCATTTTTGATCTCTTGTTTTGGGTTTTCTATGCAGTAAAAGAAGATGTCTTGAGAAGTTTTGGGTTCTGATGTTTCCACCGATGCTGGGCGTGGAGGAGGAAGTGCAGAGTAATGTTTTTTCTCCCTCTGTTGACTGTGGCTTGGGGTTAGAGGAGTGTAACTATCTTGGATTATCATATTGTTCTTCAGTTTGACAGCTCTGGTGTCTCGAGTTTGCCGGATAATAATAAGAATAATCTAAATTTGAACGCTACAGAGCTTAGGCTTGGTCTTCTTGGATCCCAATCCCCTGAGAGAGAAACAAAGCTTTGGTTGCTGAATTCGGGAGAAATTGATGAGAAACCACTCTTTTCTCTACTTTCTTCCAAAGACGGAACCTGCTCATCATCACAAAAAATGTTGTTAATGGAAACAAAAGCGGTTTCTCTGACACCATGGATAGGTACTCTGAGGTGAAAGGCTATGTGTACCTAGAAAAAAGTTGGATGTTTCATGAAGCTGGTTCCGAATCTCCACAATCTGTGCGACATGGAAAATATTCTGCTAATTCAGTGGTTAATGTGACTTTGTCAGCAAGGTCTCCTGAAGTTCAAGCATCTGTAAAGAAAGAAGAACATGCAAATGTGTTGCACAAACAACCTCCTGCCGGTAATGGAACCAATCTCAAGCAAATTGATATTGCTAACAACAAAAGCGGTGCACCTGCTGCCAAGTAAGTATAATTTACTTGAGAAATAACTCTTAAGCTGTGGATGATATAATAGGCATTATTTCTTCTATTACTGATTGTTCGTACATATTAACTAATCGATAACTGATTGTTCGTACATATTAATTAATTAGCTTGATACAAGGGCCCCGAAAATCTTAACTGATTGTTCTTTCTTATTTCTTTTGGAAGCATTATCATTGCTTATGGTAGAAGGCATATCGATTGTTTTAACTGTCTGAAATTGCTATTAACTTCTTGTATTTAACATTTTTTGGTATAAGGATTTAGGATGGTGGTCGGCGTTAGTGGTGACCGAGAGGTAGTGGATCAGGGAAGAGAGGCTTAGGAACGAAATATGTAGAGGGGATTAAATTGCTAGAGAATGTACTTTTTGTAATGAAATAAATATTTTGTTTAAAAATATTTTAAGTTAATTGTGACAATATATTTTTGGGATGAAATAAATATTTTATTTAACAATATTTTGAATCTGTAATTCATATTTTTTTTAGAAATATGGTGTTATTAACAGCGTTTGTCTTTACAAACGCCCCTAAAAACAGTTATTCGTGGAGTTTGTAAAGACAAACGCTACTAAAGAACAATTATTCGCAGCGTTTGTAAAAACAAGCGTTACTAAAAACATGTTCTTTTGCGGCGTTTGTTTTTACAAACGCCGTGAATAATTGTTCTTTATTGGCATTTGTAAAGACAAGCGCCACTATAGATCTTGACTTTTTGGGCTTTTTTTTGCCCGAAAACAACGTGAATTGTTGTGGCAGCACTTCTTGCGGTACTTTTCTAAGCGCCGAGGAAATTTTTAGCGGCGCTAAAAAATGCCACTATAGGGCTAAAAAATGCCGCTAAAGATATGTTTTGCTGTAGTGTGAGAATTTGGTATACTTCATGCATGAATGAGGTAATTAACCCTATTTTTTAATATTTCTTATTAGGAGCCCATTTTTTAATACTTGTTAATAAGGGATAAGTTTTTTTTCAATATTTATTATTAGGGGTCTACTCTTAATATTTAATTTTTTGTAATACTTGTTATTAGGTCCCTGATTTTTTTCAAAATTTGTTATTATGTGCATAGTCTTAAAATTCAATTTTTTGCAATACTTGTTATTAGGGCCCCAATTTTTTCAATACTTGTTACTATGGACTTACTCTAAAATTTATTTTTTTCATTACTTGCTATTGGGGACAGAGATTTAAATAGTAGTATGCAACCACAACAACGACCGTTATATGTCGGTAATGACACCATCTAAAACCACGATACTTGCAACTGTTATGTCCACAATAGCATATGTTACTAAAAGAATTTCACAACCACGATACTCATTGTGACTGAAGTAATATATGTTATGTTCGCAATCGTGATAAATGCACCACAACTGAAAGTACGACTGCAATTGCAATTACAATTTAAACCCTTGATTTAGTGCCCAATTTTTAGGTTTGTCCAGGACCGGCACTAGACATACACACATTATACAAGATGGTATCGATGGTCTTTTTAGCAACTTCGCCGGATCTGTTATTTCTTGTCATCTAAATAAATTGTCGGGAAGTTGTAGGATCCTCGAGATCATCAATGTCATCTTGATGTTGAGATAGAAGTCCAAGAATGCCCAATAGCTCATGAACAAGTATACCATCATTGATCTTATGTACGACTACCTTCACTGCCCCTATTTCAGTAAGCTTTACTATGTTCTCATGTACGTGACAAAGGCTGAATATTGCTGATACAATGTCCTTCACTGCCAACGGATGCCCTACACACAAGAGCTCGAGTAGAAGCACAAGAGCCCGGGAATTTCCGATTATGAGCTTGTTTGAATTGAGTGTCGATAATGTGAACTGCAGCGTTTCTCCTTGTTGGAATGGTCCGGACCTCAAAAATGCAGAAGTAAAGGGATTGCAACAGGATGCTCAGCTACGAGTTTCTTATTGTTGTCATCAGTTGAAATGTTTAGACCGTTGCGATCAGAACATCCTAGAGCTCGGGATCTGAATCAACCTTGGTTAAAGATAATGGATTGAGTAATCTAGAGATGCCATCAGGAATGTCAGGAAAAAACTGCCCTACATGATGGTATTGTCTTTGTCTGTCTATGAAGCTCTTTAGCAGCTTCCTTCTGATCAGAAAGTGAAAAAGACAACTTTTCAAGCAGTGAGATAACGCAACATTGATCCGTCATTGGTTCATCGATATCATGATCAACCTTTGGTGGTACAACGCCATGTTCTTCGCCCCCAGCGCAGAATCTGTTCGGGAACACCAGATGAATTTCCATTCAAAAAAGAGGAAAAGACAATGGCATGGTCAAGATAAAACAATGTAGTTCCATCAAATGTCGAGCATTGTTGTGTAAGTAAAATGGTCATGCTTAAACCTCTTAACTTTATCGACCCAGTTGAAAAAAGCAAAGCATTTTCCATTAGTGGGTGGCTTTTGAGAACTTAGTTTACTGTAAAAGCTTTTCCATTGGTGTATCCAGTTGCTATTAAATATAATAGTTAGAAACATTTATCTTATTTAAAAGCTTGGCCTAGTGCCCCAGTGGTAGGGCAAGAGCTTTTCTTTCCTTTGGTTCTGGCTTCGATTCCCAGCCCTTGTATTTGTTTGTTTCTTTGATTCATATGTTTTATACCAACACCATTTGGTATGTAAGTAACGAGACTAAATGTATAATTAAACAATTTTTACTAACTGCCACATCACCCCCTCTGTTAGGTTTTAACAGCAGGTGGCTTAATTGATACCACTTAAATAGTTATGTGATCATATTGACAAAATTGAAAGTATGGTGGTCATATCGATACAAACCCTATAATTAAGTGGTCATTTGAATAATTTATCCATATTCTTTAAAAATTGGGTAAACCACTGGTTTCTTGTTATGGTGTATATTTTCCAACACAATAATAGTGCAAGTATACATTGTCAACCCAAGTACGTGGATACACACAAGATGCATTTCGGGTTGTTGAATCTCACAATGATTGAGACAATTTATAGTTGTTTATAATCAATAAAGGTTATGAGTGGTTAAGAATGCATGTGAGAAATATAAAGATATTTTCAAAGGGAAACTGAAGAGAGGGAGCCATGACACTTTCGGTTGCAACCAACGAGTTATGATCAAACTAATTTATGAACTTAACATAGCACTTATAGGACTGTTTATCTTTTCACTATGGTACGACATAATTGATGGTAGATACTCTTTTGAGACCTTATATGAAATGCACTCAGACTAGCTCCCCAATGTGTCTCTTGGTCTAGTCTATCAGAACACTAGCCATTCAGGTGTCAGTACGCCCATCACTAGTTAAGCGTCATTGAGTCACTTGGTTTAAGTCAGGAGATAACTTTTGTTACTCATGGTGCCTAATCATTTTACATTCTCTACCGTCCGAATGTTAAATTCATTCTACAATACATATATGCACATATATATGTAGTATAAAAATAAAGCTACTAGCAAAAAGCATCATGCCAAGGGTAATTATATTAAGAACATAGTTAAGATCTACAAATATAAAAGAAATAATAGTTCAAAAAACACCTAGTTCTTTGATCACGTAGGATCTACGACAAGCAGCATATCATGTTACGAGCACATGAGCTCCAACTAACGAGCCTCGCAGTACCCGCTGTTGTAACTCGTCGATTTAGGGGGCTTTTCAGCCACCCCGTTGTTTCCTTCTACACCAGGACTTTCGAACTCCTTAAGCTTTCATAGAAAATACTATTTTCTTAAAAAATTCTCTAGGAAAACTCTCCAAACAGACCTACTTTCTTTGAAAGTTGAGAGGTTCTTTATATTGGTGGAAGAGGGAGAATCAGCATGCCAATAGGAATGCAACAAGTGTTAGCTCTCTCTTGTGGTCCGTCCCAACAAGTCCTTCTGTCTTGATGTAGCGGGTAATTTGCTGCTTCAAAAATTGTCTAGTACCTCCTCCTTAAGAATTGTCAGGATGCAACGGGCAGACTGTGGTCTCAACCACCAAAGTGGTCATGGCTCATCCACACACCGCATGTCTCTTGTATTAGCTATAGAGGGGCACCCGTGAAGTTTAGGTTGTAGTTGTCCAAAGCTTTCTTAAGAACAGTTGTGCTTGGCTCTTATATAATAAAGGCAACTCCTTTATTCATAAGCTTTTCTGCAGACGCTAGCACACAAGTTAGACAGCTTTGTCTTAACATTAATATGTCAAGTGTTGGTTCCAGTTTAGAAAAAAACTAGAAAAGGCGAAGCGAAAGTTTTTAAAAAATTTTCTTTAAAATATATCAAACGTGAGATCTAATACAATAAATACAATCCACAACCAAGTACTTGATTATTTGAGAATCCAATGCCACATTGATATCCTATGCTTGACACAAATCTCCTGGTAAGTCTCCAGATTATTTTATACGACCCGAACTTCTACTAGGTTTATGCTTCCAACCAAAAGATCTTCTTCGCTATTTTCACACTCGCGGATGCTAGGTGTGTGGGCGCCACTCAATTTATGAACACTGGAAAAATACCAAAAATTCTAAATAATCCTTATGGTTATTTTCCAAGAATTTTTCTTGTTGAAAATTCTAAATAATTCCGAGAAGCATTTTCCAAGAATTTTCCCTCTTTCTTTTCTAGTATACGCTTAAGTCTTTGTGGGAATTCTCTGGATACAAAATAATGAAGCCAAGCATCTCGATTTATAAGGAGAGATAAGAAGACATTTGAATTAATTAGGAGTACTATTCCAATTAAAACATAAATATATTAGCTTATAAATAAAGCATCCATATATTTGTTTTAATAAAATAATAAAAAATAATTATATATGTATATATACGGCAAAGTTGGTTCACGCCAACTTATATATTTTGAACCAAAATTTATATATATATATATATATATATATTTGTCCATATATATATATATAATATCATTGTTTTTATTTTCTTTTTAATTATTTATTTGATTTGAACTTTATCTAATTAGTTAAATATTCAAGTTCAAATATTCAATTAAATTAATAAACAAATTAAAACAGACCCAAGTTGATCTCAATTCATAATTAATTAATAATTAATTATGATAAATTAATTTCTTCCCTTAAATAATTTTTACATTGTCCAATTCTAATTCCGTAAAATCAAGACAATTTTACCGTCTTAGAATTTGTGTAAAACTTTATTTAATCTTCTACTTTAATTTATGACTCCTTTAATTCAAAAACAATGATTTATCAATTTAGTATTATATTTTGGACTCCATTAGAAAATGATCTAAAATTATTAAATTAATTTCCAAACCATTTAAATTAAATTATGATTTATTAATTTAATATTCCATATTGGAACCAATTAAATAATTTGTCAAAGTTATTAAATGATTTCCAAATGATTTTAATTATTTCATCCATGAGAAAATGCAATTACTTAGATAAATAATTTTTTACAATCTATTTCTCAACCATCATTTCTCCTCTTAGTTCACAATTTAATCAAGCACTCCATGCATATCGAGTCAAATGGAGCTATTGAAGGGACCATTTGGACTTATATGATGTGAGCTAAAATAATATGTAATTAATTCTAGACTTTTCGTCACTAATTACATCTCCATTATTTAAGTCAAGGAGTCATTCTACTTTAGTACCAAGACTGAACCCCCATACATATAATATTATTGAAAGCTTACCATGTAACTTTTGTCCAGGATCATGTAATAAATATATTACCCTCATAGGATATCCGCATTCCCTTTGGATTGAATCCGTTCATTCGGTTTGATCACTTTTATCTCAAGGTTCCATTGTAAATCAAATAGTGAAAATAATTATTACACAAAGTAATAATAATCATTCATCCTTGACGAATGACCCTTGGCCACGCTCCATTTAACAAACATTACAATGCCGCTGAGAGGATACCATTTACTCTTTAATCGAGCTATGATTCTATATCTATAAATGCTTTCACATCATGTATGAGTCACTTACCTAACATGTCATCCATCAACTTAATACTTCGAGACGCATCAGATATTAATATATCAATGTATGCAAGTCACACACACATGGTCCTACATTTACTCAGGATTAAGGTAAATATATTTTGAATGTCACAAATGAATTTAACCTTTAAATCAATTTAAGATGTAACACCTATCACCCGGTCTGAAAGAATTGGACCTGAGTGACATAAGTCGCATCGATTCACGAAGTGAATCCTAGATCGAATAGCTCAAATTATAGATATTTTTAATTCTTTTTCACAACCTAGATGTGTCCTTGTTTCCTACATGTTTTAATTAGGCTTAGGTTAAAGTTTCACGTCAAACGGACTTCAATTACCATTTCATTAAACATATACGATTTTAAGGACCAAAACATAGATATTACAAATTACAGGTACCCACATGAAACCAATACATCATTCTGAAATTTCATCAATTTTAATCATTCATGTCAATTTTTAGGCCAAACATACGTCAATAACTCACTCAATTGCTGCATAAACATATAATGACCAAAATGTAAAGAATCTAAACCTAGATAAGCCCATTAACAGATTTACCTACATCCGTACCAGTACACGAGCTTAAACCGGATTCTAGTGACAAAATCTGTACCAGTACTCAACTTGCCGTACCGGTATGCATGGTCACGTACCAATCCCCAAATAGGGGTACCGATATGCCCATACATAATAGTGCCCAAATTAAACCTCACGTACCGATACACATTATCTTGTACCGGTACGCCTGCTCTATATTGCAGATTCAAATATACAATACCATCCTGAAACACCCGAAAATACACCCAAACACCTTAAACATGCTTCTAATGTTAAACCAACAAGAAATACATTAAATTGAGCATCTACATGCCAATTCTCAACAAGTATAACACCGAATCAAAGAATCTAGAGACATGCCTCATATATTTGCATAAACATATATTTAGAAAATACCAAAGGATTTCAATATTGCGCATAAGGCTCTAACACTGAGAAATACCAACAATATAGGTCTAACATGACTTAACCAACGTTTCTAATCCATGATCAAACAAAAGGCAATTAACCATACTCAAATATCCTACGCAATTAGTAGGCATACTTCATACAACAAAGCTATAATACCCCAAAATTTGATTAGTGATGAAATTGCAAAGAATCAAAAGTTGGTGGTTTTAGTTTAGTGACTAAAATGTAAAACTTTAAAGTTTGGTGACTAAAGTGAAAAATTAAGGAAAGTTTAAGGACTAACATGGTAATTTTCCCAATAATTATTTTTATTCCATAAATAGATATATCACCTAAGGGTGTGAATCGAATGTGAAATTGTTGGTTCGATCCGATGTTTCTATTATTAGGAAATTACAGTTAAAGTTTAAATAGGATTCGGGTAATCGTATGAGCTCGGAATGTTATGAATTTTTTTATAGGAGTTGTAAGAAGGCTTAATGGACATGATATTTCGAATTTGAATCATTTTTAATTGATTTAGATTCGATTGTAGATAGTATTTTCAAATAGTGCACAAATGACATTTTTGCAAATATATAGATTCACTAATGGTATTTTAGTCATTTTGCCCATACTTTTTTAATTAAAGATGATTATGGAAAAAGTTAAAGTAATAGGTGTCAACACCTAATTGGATATAATTAAGGGGCAAAATGGTAATTTTACTATTAAAAGAGATTTTTATATTAGATAGAGGCTAAATAATGCCATATGTCTTATAAATTAATTGAAGAAAAAGCTAGAAATTCTCTCATCTTTCTCTTCTAGGCCGAATTAAACACAAGCAAGAATGATACTAACATATACTTGAATTGTACATGTTGGTGAAACTGTTGTAGATCATAATCGTGATCCAAACCGGGAACCGAGCAATCCTAAAGTCAAAGAAAAAGTGCAAAAGTGAAGTTGTGCATAAGGGTAAAGTTTTCTAGTGAGGCAACATGTGAGTGTTTCTCTACTATTTTATTTTGATATGAAAAAGACTTGTGATGAGTCTATCTCGAGGGTTGATTCATAAATGATATCTTTTCAATGATTTTTTAGGAACTATGAATGACTTTCGGGTATGAATTGCCCAATGTGCTTTTATATTATATTGTGAGATGTTAATATATTTTGATATTTTAAATAAGTGAAAGATACATGACAGTGAATGTTTAAAGCCCATTGTTTGCATTATGAGATTTATTGGTATAATTGGCATGCCAATGAGGTGGGAGTATAATGATACAGTGATGCTGTATTTTACAACAATAATTCAATGATACAGTGACACTGTGTTCTACAGCTATGACCTAGTGATACAGTGATGTTGTATAAGTGTACAATAATTATAAAGTGAAATAGTGATGCTGTGTTTCTACAGCTATGACCTAGTGATACAGTGATGCTGTATAAGTTTACAACAATTATAAAGTGATAAAGTGATACAATGTTTTATTTTGGCACAACGAATTAGTTGATGCCGCACATGTGCTTACTCAATAGTGACTCGCATACCATACATTCTCATTTATCTTACATTGGGCTATGATTGAAATGACAGTGAAAAGTGCAAATGAAATGATTAAGTGGAAATGATGCTAATTATTGAACAATGGTTTTGGTATGAACTGTCTTATTTATATAAAGTATTTTCAATGTTATTATTGAATTATTTATTGAAAATTTTAATTGAAATACTAGTTGCCTCACTAAGTTTAAACTTAGCATGTGAATGTTTCACGCGTAGGTAAAAGAACGTAAGGAGTAAGGAGCAGCAGTAGAAGACATCATCTATTTTGAAAGTGGTACATCATTATCAGTAAGACATCCCCGATGTCCCTTTTTGATATTATTAGTTGTCATGTAAATTATAAATGTTTTGGTTACTCTGATGTGAAACTGTTTGAAATGGTTGTGATATCATAAGCATGAATATGGATACTTATAGTGGATATTATTAATTAAATATGTTTGAAATGGTATTTTATTAGCTATCCAAATGATTTTTAAATTAGGCAGTTTTTAGGCAGTTTTATTATTTATATAAATTAAAATTGAACTGCCCAGTTGTTGCCTGAATCTGGGTTCAGATTGAACTTAGAAATATTAGTTTTAAATTTTATGCGATTAAATATTATTTTAGTAAAGGGTAAATTGTTTATATTTTAAAGAAACAATTTTTTTTTACTAAGAACTATTGTACAAGAGTCATGTGACATCATTAACTCGTATTCAGTGATGGATACGGGTAAGGGGTGTTACATTTTAACTATTGTACAAGAGTCATGTGACATCACTAACTTGTATTCAGTGATGGATACGGGTAAGGAGTGTTACATTTAATGGTATCAGAGCTACAGGTTTAGCCGATTCTCGGTTGAACTTAAAGTTGTTTTGTGTTGAAAAGTGTGTACATGCCACTAGAATATCAATATTACTGATATGAAGTTTATGAAATTGATGGATGTCGCTCCTTACTAATGTAGTTGTTATGTTGTTATAGATGTCTGAATCAGGGAGTTCTAGACAAGCTATTGAACGGGAAATGTCAGAAGAAGTCGGTAGTGGTAGTAATGAGATTAATAATAATCTCTCGGCTAAATCGGGACAAGGAAGAGCACAAGAACAACAAGGGATGCCTATGCAAGATCATGGGACTTTCCTTCAGTCGTTGGAAGCGATTATGAAACGTTTCCAACCACCAGCTCCTCCTGCTTCCTGTATGACAATTGCTAAGGAATTAAAAAGTTTGAGAGCGCCTGAATTTAAGGGAGATTCAGATGAAGGTCCACTGGCTACTGATATATGGCTAAATGATATAAAGATCATGCTTGACGGATTCCGTTGCTCAAAGATGGATAAATTGGACAGAGCTATATCTTTACTCCGTTGTCAAGCTAGAATATGGTAGACTAACGCTATGATGCACGTTCCTCTCGAGCAAGTGACATGGCAATTCTTTTTGGAGGAATTTAAGAATAAGTATATTGGAGACCAGTTTATCAGAGAAATAAAGCAGCAATTCCTTAACCTGAAGCAAGAAAATCGGACTATTTATGAATATGAATGTGAATTTAATAAGTTGAGCCGATTTGATACAGAGTTGATCCCTACGAAGAAAGATCAATGTGATCGGTTTATTGAGGGATTAACTACGAAGCTAAAATAAATGTTGGTGGCATTGAATTTATCAAATTTTCAGGAAGTTGTGAACCAAGCTAAGGCAATTGAACGAGTACAGCCTGAAAAGACAGCAGAACCAAAATGTCAATCAAATAAGAGATCGAGAACACCTTCATTTTCTTTTTCATTAAAACGGGGCAAGGGTTCCGGTTCTTGATATCAGAATAGATTTGGATCAGCTGTAAATTCCCATAAAGGATCTGGTGCTGGAAAAGGCAGACAATTGAAGAAAACTAATTCTGAGGCCGATTCTTCACTCCAGCCCTGTGATGTTTGTGGTAGACGTCACTCATGCCAGTGTCGAATGATGACCTGAGCTTGTTTCAAATGTGGAGAAATTGGCCATTTTGTGAGATACTGCCCACTGATATCTAGGGAGAGACCTGCACAAACAGAAAGATCTGTAGTGATGCCACCGAGAGGCAAAAAAAGAAATAGGTCTGGGAGACCATCTGAGTCTGCTTCACAAGCCTGAACCAACTTGAGTTTATAATATACGAACTAATAAGGATCGAGATGACCTAGAAATCATTGTAGGTACATTCTATCTTTACGATAAGCCTATATTAGTTTTGATTGATCCTGGTTCTACGTATTCGTATATTAGTACTAAGTTAATTGGAGAGAGAGATATTCCATTAGAGTCTATCTCTAGTGATATAGTGGCAACAAACCCATTGGGTCAGAGAGCGAGAGTAAATAGAATATATAGAAATTGTCCGATAAAGGTGCAAGGAACAAAGTTTTCGGCAAACCTAATGGAGTTACCTTTTGAAGAATTCAAAATGATATTAGGCATGGATTTGTTATCTTTCTACCACGCCATTGTGGTTGTCACTTAAAGCGATTAATCTTGGAAAATTCGAAAGGTGAAGAGATAATAGTAGTGGGGGAAAGGATAAATCCTTTATCTAATGTGATTTCAGCCGTTTCTGCTAAGAAACTGTTGCTACAAGGCTGTCAAGCTTTCTTAGCAAATGTGGTGGATACTAGAACTGCTGAAATTAAATTGGAAGATATTCCTACTGTCCGGTAATATCCAGAAGTATTTCTCGATGAATTACCGGGATTACCCCCTGATCGGGAAGTAGAGTTTAAGATAAAGATGTTACCTAGTACTGCACCATATCGATGGCCCTGTATAGAATGACGCCAGCTGAGCTTCGAGAGTTAAAGGCGTAATTACAAGAATTATTGGATCGGGGTTTTATAAGACCAAGTGTGTCACCTTGGGGTGCACCGATATTATTTGTGAAAAAGAAAGAGGAGTCTATGTGACTATGCATAGATTATCGTCAGCTAAATAAGGTGATAGTGAAGAATAAGTATCCTTTTCCAAGGATATATGATCTTTTTGATCAGTTAAAGGGTGCGGCTATGTTTTCCAAAATTGATCTTCGGTCAGGATATCATTAATTGAAGATCCAGGAAGAAGATATTCCAAAAACTACCTTTCGAACTCGATACAGACATTATGAGTTTGTGGTGATGCCGTTTGGATTGACTAATGCTCCTGCGGCTTTTATGGATTTGATGAATCATATATTTCAGCCTTTTCTGGATCAATTTGTAGTGGTATTTATTGATGATATTTTGGTTTATTCAAAGACAAAAGAAGAACATGATGCTCATCTCTAAATTGTTCTTCAGATTCTTCGAGGAAAAGAAATTATATGCCAAACTGTCAAAGTGTGAATTTTGGTTATCGGAAGTTACCTTTCTTGGTCATGTGGTTTCGGTAGAAGGAATAAGAGTAGATCCCAAGAAAGTATAAGCTATAGTTCAATGGAGAGTACCAGAATATTTTAGAATTTCGAAGTTTCTTGGGACTTGCTGTTATTATCGAAGATTTGTAAAAAATTTCTTGATGATTGCTTCTCCACTGACCAAGTTATTAAGAAAGGATGCACCATTTATGTGGACAGATAAATGTCAAGAAAGTTTCAAAACTTTGAAGAAAATTTGAACAAAAGCTCTAGTATTAGTACAACCCGAGTCAGGTAAAGAATATATAGTTTATAGTGATGCTTCTCATAATGGCCTGGGATATGTTCTTATGCATGAAGGAAATGTAGTGGCCTATGCTTCAAGACAACTTAAGCCACACGAAAGGAATTATCCTACTCATGATTTAGAGTTGGCAACAGCTGTTTTTGCTTTGAAAATATGGCGTCATTATCTTTATGGTGAACGATGCTGCATTTTCACAGATCATAAGAGTTTGAAATATCTACTAACTCAAAAAGAGTTGAATTTAAGACAAAGAAGGTGGATTGAGCTTCTTAAGGATTATGTTGTGGTTATTGACTACCATCTAGGAAAAGCAAATGTGGTAGCCGATGCACTCAGTAGGAAGACCTTTGCTGCCTTGAGAACTATAAATGCGAGGCTAGCTTTGAAAGAAAATGGTACTTTGATTGCTGAGTTAAGAATAAAACCTACTTTAGTAGATCGGATAAAGGAGCTCTAGAGAAGAGATATGGAATGCCTGTTAAGATTAAAACAAGTGGAAAATGGTGAGAACAAAGATTTTGAAATTAAGTCTGATGGATGCTTGTATTATCGAGGTAGAATTTTTATTCCTGAAGATGAAAAATTAAAGAAATAGCTTCTCTTTGAAGCACATTATAGTCCTTTGACTATGCATCCAGGTGGAAACAAGATGTATCAAGATCTAAAGAGTCAATATTGGTGGCCAGGAATGAAAAGAGCTATAACTGAGTTTGTTTCCAAATGCTTGACATGTCAACAAGTGAAGCAGAGCATCAGGTGCCTTCTGGTTTATTATAATAATACAACCAATTTCTATTCCTCAGTGGAAATGGGAACGAGTAACCATGGATTTTGTAACAAGGTTACCTTTAACTCCAAACAAGAAAGATTCAATTTGGGTGATTGTTGATAGATTGACTAAGTCAGCACATTTCATTCCTGTCCGAATTGATTTATCTATGGATAAGTATGTTGAATTATATATTAAGGAGATAGTTCAACCACATGGAGTACCAGTTTTGATAGTATCTGACAGAGATCCAAAGTTTACTTCTAGATTTTGGAAGTCTTTGTATAAAGCTTTGGGTACTCGACTCAATTTTAGCACGGTTTTTCATCCTTAAACAGATGGACAATCTGAATGGACTATCCAGATTTTTGAGGATATGTTAAGGGCTTGTGTGATTGAATTCAAAGGATCGTGGGAGAAGTACTTGCCATTAGCGAAATTTTCTTATAATAACAGCTATCAAGCAAGTATCAAGATGTCACCTTATGAAGCTTTGTATGGAAGAAGGTGCAGGACTCCTTTGAATTGGTACGAGTTGAAAGATCAGGACGTATTTGGACCTGATCTAATTAGAGAAGCTGAAGACAAGATAAAGATCATTCAAGATCTCAAGATAGCCGCCGATAGACAAAAAGCTTATGCAGATTTGAAAGGAAAAGAAATTGAATTCCGGGTAGATGATAAAGTGTTTCTCAAAGTATCACCTTGGAAAAATGTATTGCGATTTGGACGAAAAGGAAAGCTGAGTCCGAGATTTATTGGACCATATAAGATTGTGAAAAGAGCTGGTCCGATGGCTTATCAACTTACTTTACCTCCATAAATGGATAAGATTCATAATGTATTTCATGTATCAATGCTTAGGAAGTATTGATCAGATCCTTCGCACATTATCGCCTCGAAGGAAATAGAGGTTCAATCAGATTTGACATGTAGAGAAGAACCAATCAAAATTCTAGCTCATGGAGTCAAGGAATTAAGGAACAAGTCAATTCCACTTGTTAAAGTTCTTTAGCGAAATCACAAAGTATAAGAAGCTACATGGGAAAGAAAAGAATATATGGAAAAGCAATTTCCTCATCTTTTTAAATTAGGTACGTTTTAAAAATTCAAGGACAAATTTTTATTTAGGGGGAGAATTGTAATACCCCAAAATTTAATTAGTGATGAAATTGCAAAGAATCAAAAGTTGGTGGTTCTAGTTCAGTGACTAAAATGTAAAACTTTAAAGTTTGGTGACTAAAGTGAAAAATTGAGGAAAGTTCAAGGGCTAACATGACAATTTTCCTAATAATTATTTTTATTCCATAAATAGACAGATCACCTAAGGATGTGAATCGAATGTGAAATTGTTGGTTCAATCCGTTATTTCTATTATTGGGAAATTACAGTTAAAGTTTAAATAGGATTCAGGTAATCGTATGAGCTTGAAATGTTATGAAATTTTTATGGGAGTTGTAAGAATGCTTAATGGACATGATATTTCAAATTTGAATCATTTTGAATTGATTTAGATTCGATTGAAGACAGTATTTTGAAATAGTGCACAAATGGCATTTCTGCAAATATATGGATTCATTAATGGTATTTTAGTCATTTTGCCCATACTTTTTAATTAAAGATGATTATGGAAAAGTGAAATTAATAGGTGTCAACACCTAATTGGATATAATTAATGGGAAAAATGGTAATTTTACTATTAAAAGAGATTTTTATATTAGATAAAAGCTAAATAAATGCCATTTGTCTTGTAAATTAATTGAAGAAAAAGCTAGAAATTCTGCCATCTTTCTCCTCTAGGCTGAACTCAACACAAGCAAGAATGATACTAACATATACTTGAATTGTATATGTTGGTGAAACTGTTGTAGATCATAATCGTGATCCAAACTGGGAACTGAGCAATCCTAAAGACAAAGAAAAAGTGCAAAAGTGAAGCTGTGTATAAGGGTAAAGTTTTCTAGTGAGGGAATAGGTGAGTGCATCTCTACTAGTTTATTTTGATATGAGAAAGACTTGTGATGAGTCAATCTCGGGGGTTGATTCATAAATGAGATATTTTCAATGATATTTTTAGGAACTATGAATGATTTTCAGGTATGAACTGCCCAATGCGCTTTTATATGATATTGTGAGATGCTAATATCTTTTGATATTTTAAATAAGTGAAAGATACATGACAATGAATGTTTAAAGCCCATTGTATGCATTATGAGATTTCTTGGTAAAATTGGCATGCCAATGAGGTGGGAGTATAATGATACAGTGACGCTGTATTTTACAGCAATAATTCAATGATATAGTGTCGCTGTGTTCTGCAGCTATGACCTAGTGATGTAGTGATGTTGTATAAGTGTACAACAGTTATAAAGTGAAACAGTGATGCTGTGTTTCTACAGCTATGACCTAGTGATACAGTGATGTTGTATAAGTGTACAACAGTTATAAAGTGAAACAGTGATGCTGTGTTTCTACAACTATGACCTAGTGATAGAGTGATGTTGTATAAGTTTACAACAGTTATAAAGTGCTAAAGTGATACAATGTTTTATTTTGGCACAACAAATTAGTTGATGCCGCACATGTGCATACTCAATAGTGACTCATATGCCATACATTCTCATTTATCTTACTTTGGGCTATGATTGAAATGACAGTGAAAAGTGCAAATGATATGATTAAGTGAAAGTGATGCTAATTATTGAACAATGGTTTTGGTATGAACTGCCTTATTTACATAAAGTATTTTCAATGTTATTATTGAATTATTTATTGAAAAATTTAATTGAAATACTAGTTGCCTCACTAAGTTTATACTTAGCGTGTGAATGTTTCACGCGTAGGTTAAAGAATGTAAGGAGTAAGGAGCAGCAATAGAAGACATCATCTATTTTGAAAGTGGTACATCATTATCAGCAAGACATCCCTGATGTCCCTTTTTGATATTATTAGTTGGCATGTAAATTATAAATGTTTTGGTTACTCTGATATGAAACTGTTTGAAATGGTTGTGATATCATAAACATGAATATGTATACTTATAGTGGATATTATTAATTAAATATGTTTGAAATCGTATTTTATTAGCTATCCAAATGATTTTTTAATTAGGCAGTTTTATTATTTATATAAATTAGAATTGGACTGCCAAGTTGCTGCCTGAATCTAGGTTCATATTGAACTTAGAAATATTAGTTTTAAATTTTACGCAATTAAATATTCTTTTAGAAAATGGTAAATTGTTTATATTTTAAAGAAACAAATTTTTATTAAGAACTATTGTACAAGAGTCATGTGACATCACTAACTCGTTTTCAGTGATGGATACGAGTAAGGGGTGTTACATTTAAACTATTGTACAAGAGTCATGTGACAACACTAACTCATATTCAGTGATGGATACGAGTAAGGGGTGTTACAAAAGCAACATAAGAAACCACAAAATCAACCAACTCTATATTGGCAAAACATATTAAAATCAATAAACCAAAAGGATTATAACCCAAAACAATAATACGAAAGGTAAAATAGCCCACATTACCTTATTACACTTTTCATAAAAGAAGTCTAACATACTCAAATCGTTTAGTGTCTTGGATGCAACTCTTTTCTGGGAAAACCGGCCCTAAACTGCTCAATTATCTACAAAGATGAAAATAGAGCATAAACATATAATGCTTAGTGAGTGCACTCCACAAAAACAATTCATCAATGCGATTTTAGAAAACTAAAACATGAATATTTTTTTCCATAATCAATTAATGTCAAATTTTCAGAAATGAATGCTTAAGAAGTTCTTTTCCAAATGTATACTCATATCAAGTGCAGTGTTATATTGGCATATTTAAGTGTAACTTCACATATATTCAAAACTATCAGATACAGAGATAAAAAATTCAAAATACAGGCTTGGATCCTTGCCCCATCAATTACAAACCATATTCCTCATAGCCATTAGTCGCCCGACCTTACGATACAAATTCAACAAATGAATATAGTCACCCGACCTTGTGAGGACATACGTACACAAATAGAAAATCGATCGATTAAATTCGAATAGTCCATCAACGAACTTTTAAAATTTATAGAGTACTCTTATCCTATGGCATGCCAACTATATCCGACCATAATTTTCATTGTCACATGACAATATAATCAATTGAAACATGTTTACTTATTGTTTTTCTTATGCATCTAACAAATCGAAGACATATTCGAATGGCAGTGCAATAATGGCACTTCCATACTTGAAGAAGTTATAGCATATCCCATAATGATGCATAAAAAATAGTAAGTATTCATAACTCATGGTTTCAAATGAATCTATAAAACATGTTTCAGCTTTCTTCCAATATTCATCGGCGAGGTTAGGTGTAACCCCCTCAACCCGGCCTAGACGCCAGACCGACCTGAACGAGTCACATTAGGTTTAATGAAGTAAACCGTTAGAAGAAACCCCAAAACATGACCTTTTTTTTATCTTGTCTAAATGCGAAATTAATACTCTACATGTTCATGCTGACAGCAGGTGAAAACTCAACTCAATCAGGCATTAATTCGACATTCAATTGGCCTCAAATGCAATTTAGGGACCAAATTGCAATTTCGGAAAAAAACATGGTCTACACCAATTTTTATTTTACCTTGTCTTAACTAAATGAGTTTCATGATTATACGTCAAAAATTAGCTCAAACCGATCACTCAAACGCACTTAATTCCATAAACAAGATTCGGGGATGAAAATTTAAGAAAATCAAAACTGTTTGAACATGACATTAACAGAATTACCTACCACCCGTATCAGTATGGTATCACCCGTTTCAGTTTGGTTTGAAAAGAAGTGTTTCGATATGCAACACCCTGTACCGATACGCCCAACGGTATTAACAAACTTTTGAAAATGTGTTGAGGACCGTACCGATACGGCTAGTAGTGTTTCGGTACACGGGATTTGGTTTAAAAAGTAGAATCTAGTAGCTCAAACCAGTAGCAGAACACCCCCTTCTATACCAGTACGCTAATACAAGAAGGCCTAGACGTATCGAAACTCCTAGCATCTGTATCGAAACCCTGTGCCTGAAAAATGCCTGCCGTACCGATACGGTCCCCCTCGTATCGGTACGCCTGGACTTGTAATGTCACTTTTAGCTGGTTTAACATGCATTTAATATAATCAAACCACTTCAACATCCTTGGAACGCATTACTAACATGCTTGGCATAGCATACACGACTTAGCATCACAATTTAACATCATGTCACGGCATCTTGCATCAAGAGTAAATCTGTAGGCATGCATCCTAGTTTTTCATCCAAGCAACATTTCAAAATGTAAACCATCAACAGAAACAAACTTTAGAGGCCATTTACAACTCAAGAGCAACCAAGCAATCATGCTTAAATAGGGAGTTCAACCAAACATCTCCCAAAACCAAAACAAGTACCCCATTGCCTTTATTCTTATAGTCTAATCCAACACATACTTTGATAACCAAGTCTTGCTAGGATCCCCTTGTTTCTTGCTGCCTTCCAAGACCTTAACTCTCTGCATTGATGGATAAAAAAGCATAAGCACACTAGGCTTAGTGAGGAGAGCTAAAAAACAATACATCATCAATGCATTTAAAACTGTTTGCTTAAGATATCATCCTTTAAAACATCATGCCTTTTAAAACCATGCACTTAACATCTTTAAAACTAGCATATTAAACCATATGCAACATGTATCATTAACTAGCAGCAAATCCCATTGCTAAACCTCCATTTAAGCCTCTCCATGCATTACTACCAAATGCAAAGCTAAAAGAGAAACATGTATAAATCATATTATACAACATAAACATTTCCAATGATACACTAACAATTATATTGGCTTACAAGTGATCATTAACCAAATCCAATAACAAAAGAGTTCATCAGATACACGGATTCAACAAGTGTTCAACCAACGCTTCAAGCCATCTCAACCGGAATAGTGATACAATAACAATCGCGGTACATTACCAACCGAGTACCTATACAAGCCATGGGGACACCAACCGCTTTCATCGGTTAGACGCTTAATCCACTAACGGGAGTTTTCGGTACTGTTTAACACCTCTACCATTAGGGTACTCAGATGGAGTTTTCGGTACACGGATCTAAACCCCTCAACATCCAAGATGACTTATTATAGTGCGCTCAATCCTATGACCGACAACTATATCCGATAACAATTTTAAAACCACATCACTTGCCAATATAATTAACCATTTAGCATTTACCTCACTATTTTTAACAAGCATTAAACCAAATCCTTTTTCCCAAAGCAACAACCATACTTTAAACACAAGTATAAGCCATATACTTACAAGGATCACTTACCATCTGCATCCTTCAGCATTTCATGCTTAAAAATAGTATATCAAATACTTTAAAACATGCTTAACAGTAGGTAACAGGTAAATTAAAACAAGTGCATAAAACCAATTCAATTTAGCACGACCGAGAGAGTAATCCACTTTTACTTACTTCTGAGTTTAAACCAGCGTATCAAGCTAAGTTTAAACTCCCATAAACCACCTTTAACACATTCCAAAGCTGGAATCCACGTTCTCACTCACCGGTACACGAAACCTTGATTCGCTGACGCGAAATCAAGTATCCGAAGCCTCCAACGCTTCTCCAATCACTTTCGGATCAACTTCCCTTGCTTTGACCATAATACAACAGAGAATTAATGCATCTCAATGCATTCAAAACACTATACAACAAAACCTGTCGAATTTCCACAATCCCCTCAAGATTACCTATCCACAACAACTGAAAACGTCATCAAAACCTTCTCAAACACAACCCAGCCACAACCTAACAACCTAACTCCACTTTTATCAACAATTAACATCTAGAAATAGAATCAAATCAACCTAACACCTCCAACAAACAAACAACAACCAAAACACCCGAAGAACTCAAATCTAGCAACCTAAACAATTAGAGATCCAAGAGTTTCAGGATTCCATTGATAAAATCGACTTATCAACATCATTATACATCCAAAATATATTCAAAAACAATCCATAACACTGGAAATTAGATTCAATATGAATCTTTCGTCTTTTCATAAATTTTACCCAATTAAATCCATATTTTAACACAAAATTAGATTATAAACTATAAATCAAGGATCAAATACTTGGGAATATCAATAAATAACCATTTAATAGAGGAGATCATGGACCTTACCCCTGTTATGTGACTTCTCCCTCAATTGACTTGTTTAAAGCTAGTAAAACATAAGATTTCAATGAGATTTTGTAAAACAAGGTTGAATAAACAAATACTTATCAAGAATATGAGTAAAAGAGCCTCTCACCTATGGTTTTTGATAAAATCTTGAGATTTTGGCAGAAAAGAAGTTGAGAGAAAATAGTTAGGAAAAGTCATGTGAATTTCTTTGAAAAATCAATAACTAACTTTTAATCTTTAATCCTTCTTAATCATCCTTTTAAAACACATGTTTAAAATGATTTAATTGAAGGGAGAAACCACCAGCAAACACTTGGTAATTTAGCTCCTTAAGGATTCTAAGAATTTGACCCTTTTCATTTTAGTCACTTAAAACAGTTTTCAAAAATTGCATTTTGGTCACCAACCAAAATGTCACATTTCCAAATTCCATCTCCCAAAATTGATTCCACCAAAAGTCATTATATATTAAAAGATGATTCTTAACTATTTTTCCATTTTTTATCTTACCGAAAAATATACGGTCCTGAATTTGACTAGAATCTCTAACCCGGTCCATCAGACCGTCTAATAACCCCAAAAACTGCTAGCCCCAAAAACCAGGGCGTTACATTAGGGGAAACTTACTTCCGAGATTAGTTAGGCTTGGTTTAAACTCCCAAGATATAATTTCAAACATTGTTTGTAAGCGAAACACACTTTTACACTCACCGACAACCTTTTGCCCACTTGCCGAAGCTAGATCGATAGCCGATATCACCAAAAGTCAACCTTGAACGTCCAAATGTGATTCTTCTTGATCTACAACTCATTACCACACATTCTAACATGAATATACACCCACAAATTCCAACAACCAAAACTTTGCTGCTAGCAAACCCAATTCATCTCCTAGAAACCGAAATCCACCAAAATTAACATTCCAAACCTTCCTAACATAAACTCAGCCACTAATCATCATTTCCTAACTTAACATTATCTCAAATATCATAAAAAATCCTTTACTAACATCAACTAACCCTTAGGAAACCAAATCATCATCGTACAACTCAAAATCTCCAAGATCACCTAAGCTATTTTAATCAATTCTGGGATTATTTTTACAAAATTGAGTTTAGATAATATCTAACCCATTAAAAATCATTGTAACCCAACCAAAATCACTTTAGTTTCATCATCAAATCAAGATTTCATAAGAAATCATTCCAAATTCATTTTCATCATATTTTTCCAATTCAATCAATTAAAAGAAAATAAAATCAAAGTTAGGAATACATAGAATGTGAAATTTCAATAAGAATCATTATTATACCTTGAGATTGATGGACTTTGATTTGTAGAGTTGCCCACCAATTTGACGTGATCTTTCCAAAAGTTGAAGAAATGGTCATAAAAGAAAAATAGGATTTGAGAATGAAAACAATTGAAATAGGAATGATTTTAGGAAAAGATTTGAGAAGAAATCTTTAGTAATCCATGGAAGATCTCAAGTATTTTAAGAAATCAATCGAAATGTGTTTGGAGGAGAGAAAATGAGATGAAAAAAGCTATCTTCCATATAAACTAATTAACCATCATTCCTTTTTTGTTAAAAATGTTTTAATGAAAACCAAATTAATATTAAATATTTATAAATCATTTTTCATTTATTTTGTTTTAAAAACCCAATTAAAATACCATGGGAAAGATCATATGGCATAATTATTCCTGCATCTATTGCTATCAGTTTAGTCATTTAAAAGCACATGTCTAATTATTTGGACTTACTAAAAGTCACCAATTAAAATCCCTCATTTGATATAAAAATTAATTAAATTCCCAATTTAATCTAAACCTCCAAATACTTCGAGTTCCCATTTAATTCATATTTTAAAACACCTGGAATTAATTAAATCGACTAAATTCTCCTATTTACTAAACTGAATCAATTCACTAACCCGATTCTCCTAGCCCGAATTTTGGGATGTTAAATAAGATCTTAATTCATCTTGGGTCCAGTCTAATGTTTTGTCAGTCCAGACAAACACATCTACATCTCTACTCAGGAGTCAACCGCTCTGATAGCCAAGACAAGTTATCTCCCCATTTGGACTTTAGACAACGTAATAGTTTTTATGAATTATTTGCTCAGATAATTCTATAAAATATGGACATGTTTAGATTACCAAATAATATAAGTTGTCTTTCGTATTATAATCAACCTATAATACAACTTATATTCAATTAAACCATAGGTAATCAATGAGCCGATATTTGCTTGCTTATCACTTTATTGCTTTACATGCAATATCAAGTCTGAGGACATTGTACATAATAAAGTAGTCTATAAATAACATATAGAAATTTATTTATTTCGTTTCAGTCCAAATGATTAAGTAATTATATAAATTACTCCACTTAGGGTTCAAAACTCCAACAGTCTCTCACTTGCCCTAGTGGAGTAAATGAGTCATATTTCACATTTCCATGCATTCCGTATGTTTACTAAACTCCTAGCCAATGGAGTTTTAGTGAACGGGCCAGCACAGTGTCTTCAATGCAATTTTTGAATTCATCTACCTTTTCATTGCCTATAGCATTTCTGATAATTATACATTATCGTGTGGAATCAAATGATTATTTGATTATTCTCCCACAAATAACTTATCTGATATTATTCCTCAAATCCCTACAAGTCTAGATGTCAAAACTTGAATATTCAAGGTTTGTCATTACCTTCTTAAAATATACTTTCATATAATCCGTCAAAATATATCCAAATTAAATATTTTATACAATCCAATTATAATCTCGTAAAATCGTGACGACTTTATGGTTTTAGAATTTATGTAAAGCTTATTTAATTTCTATTTGTACTTGAGTATATGCACCACGACTTCCTAGTATTTGGTTTCAAGATTTCCCTAATATCAATTTTACTATTCTCACTTAAAACATTTGTTTGGATATTTTGCAAAATCTAGCATACATAAGATTTCCCACAGCTTACGTATAAGTTGGGAATACCATTAAATATTTTCAACATAATCCAATTCTAATTCCGTAAAATCAAGACAACTTTATTGTCTTAGAATTTATGCAAAACTTATTTAATATCCCACAAAAATATCTTACTTATATTATTTATTTCTTTTACTATTTTGCATAATATTCTAAATAAAGAAGGAAAACTCGATTCAGAAAGTTGTGTTCCTTTCTTCAAGTTTGAGGTTTGCAACAACCATTCCAGAATTTTTCAATGAAGATTGGGATTAAGCTATCATCTTTTTCTTTCAATCCTCGAATGCCTAGAACATAGTTAGCTTCACCCAAATCTTTCATACCGAACTATTGAGTTACCACAGTTTTAACCGATGATAACGTCCCTACATCATTCCCAATGAGTATAATATCATCGTTATAATAGACTAGTAATACCACCTTATCATCCTTTATATGTTTATAAACACAAGGTTAATAAATGTTCTTCTCAATACCGAATGTTTTGGTCACTAAATGAAACTTTTGGTTCCATGAGCAGGATGCTTGTCCGAGTCCATAGATGGATCTCTACAACTTACAAACTTTTTTCTTGGCCTTTCCTTATGTAGTCAATGGGTTGTAACTATTTGTAAATGTACTTACACCCGGTTTTATCCCTTTTGGTAAGTCTACAGGTTCCCAGACTGAATTTGATTTCAGCATCCATAGCTTTCTTCCAATATTTGGAATCTACTTTATGCATAGCATCTTTGTATGGGGGTGGATCATCCTCTTCATGCTCAATGATTTTTGGTTTAGCGAACGTAACCATCGTACATAAAGAAATCCAGTCTTTTAGAGACCTTCCCACTACGTCGAAGCTCCCCATGCTATTGGTCGTTTGTAATTTTTTTACTTGGAATTTAAAACAATCATTCTATTAGGGTATCCTAATAGTTTGGTTTCTGGGATTTTAAAACAATCATTCCATTAGGGTGTCCTACAAACATTTACATATCTAACCATGAGTCTAACTCATTTGCATCATTATCCATTATACGAGCTGAACATCCCCATATCCTAAGAAGACTCAAGTTGGGTTTCTTGCCATGCTACATTCTGAATGGAGTTTTAGGTGTCATTTTAGTCAGTACATCATTTAGAAGATAACAAATTGTTTGTAGCGCATAACCCTAAAATTACGATAATTGTGAATAATTTAGCATCAATCTAACCGTTTTTAACAAAGGTCGATTTTATTCACAAGTTCATTATCCAACAACAAGTACATCTTTAGTTTGATGAAGAAACTATAAACGTTTTTATGAATATAATTCCTCCTAATTTTTGGTACATAAAAATAAGGGTAAAGTAGACAAATGGTCACTAAATTATCCCAAAAAATACAAAATGGTCACCAAACATTCAAAAGTACATAATGGGCATTAAACTTAAGTTTTTATTACAAAATGGTCACTGAACCATTAACTATTGTTAATTGGATGACATGGCAGTTACGAAAGTTTGTATAATAGCACATTTAATCCTCTATATTTACACATTCAATCAACTTATACATCAATAATGAGGGTTAAATTAGGACTAAATTGACTGAATGTGTAAATATGGAGGATTAAATGTGTTATTATTCAAATTTTTGTAATTGTCACATCATTCAATGAACGACAGCTAGCGACTCAGTGACCATTTTGTAACAAAAACTAAAGTTTAGTCCCATTATGCAACTTTTGAAAGTTTATCGGCAATTTTGTATTTTTTTATTATAGTTTAGTGATTATTTGTGTACTTTAACCTAAAAGCAAACCTAAAACTTAAATTCTTCAAATTTAAAGATGTACTTCTCTCACCGCTTTCTTCGGTACATTACTTCTATCTTTAGTTCATAACGAGATGCTCCTGTCAAGCAGAATTCTATGTTCCTTAAACCCCTACAATGAAAACACAAATATGATTAGTGATTCTGGAGTCAATGACCCTCTACTAAGCAAGTTTCAATGACTAAGAGTTCATTACCTTTCTTCACTTTTGTGACTTGATAATCTCTGTAGTTAGTTTTGTAATGACTTTTTTTGCCACAGAAGAAGCACTTGGATTTTGCCTTATCATTTGGTTTCTTCGTCTTCTTCTTGTTCAGCTTGGGCTGACTAGAAGTCGAAGTAACTTTCTTACCTTTGGCTTGCTTCTTCTTACCAGTAGATTAAGCAATTGCCAAATTAGCTTCTTCTTTTTCCTGAATAGGTTTCCCATCATTCAACATCATCTCATAGAATTGGAGTTCCTTTCATGATTTAAGTTAGATTCAATTCCTTATTTTTTAAGTTATAAGCTGCTCGAAAGCTATCAGATTCTTTAGATAAGGATTTGAAGACCATTTCGATCTAGGTGTTATAGTCAACCTCAACCTAATTTTCTCCAACTTCAACGAAAAAATCCATATGCGTGAGCATATGTTATTTCACTGAAGTCCTAGATTTTTGCTTGTAGTTCATCAAACTAGAAATACTTGACTGTTGAGCCAAGATAGCTTGGCCTCCAAACATGTTTTCCAGGTTGTCCTTGACCTGTTTAGCAATCACATAACTCTCGTGTTGTTTCTACAGAGTACACAAAATACTCGACAAGGTATAGCAACGAGCTACTTCATTGAATTCTTTCTAATGATTTTGAGCCTGAATATTTCCATTATTTGGACAAGGTTCATCCAACACAAATTTGTGTTTCTCACAGCTTAAGAAGATGTGCAAGTTTCTTTTCCAGTCTTTATAGTTGTTACCGGTTAACTTATTTTTATTGAGAATGTTTATCAGAGGTGATGGTGCCATATCAAAGTGAAACATAAATAAATTTCCATAAATTTATCTACTTATGCACAAGCAAATATCATACTTTCACTGTAACACCCTGATAGTTATAATATATATAATAAATAATAATAATAATTAAAGAAATGAAAGAAAGGTGAAAAATGAGGGAGTTACAGGTCACGGGATTTGAACCCGGGACCTATGCTTGTAGATCTTGTAACCAGCCATTTGAGCTAAGCAACTCTTAGTGATGGTTTCCCAAAAATTTTATTTTGAATGCTTGGGCAGGGTTAACCCAAAAACAATTAAAACCAGCTGACCTTTCAGCTTCCCATGGCTTATTCGAACCAAAATTCTCTTCCAATCCCCAAATAATTCCTCTCTTTCAACCTAGCCGCCCACCATCAGATATGCCACCGTCGCGCTGTCGTGGCCGTCACTGACCCTACCATAGCATTACTTGTCCCTGTCCAAGCAAAACCCCCTTATCCATATGCCAAACCACCCGTTCGATCGTCCGTAATCGAAGCTTGAAGCTCCGTCAATCTTAGGGTTTGGGAACCCTTCGTTCATTGCATTTTTCGGCCATCTTAACCGCCTGTTCATCGCACCGCCACCATCTACGAGTTCCCCAGGCAGAGCTGAACAAAACCTAGCCTTGGGTTGTCCATTCATCGGTGTTTCGAACCTTATCGGAGCTACGTTAGAATCATCCCGAGTTGGTAAGTTTTGACTCGATTCTGGTATATTTTCTGGATTGTAAGGTGTTGTTTTGGTAAATCTGGAAAAATAATGCGTTTTGGGGTCATTTTTCGGCCATTTTGGGAGCGTGTGGAATACACGCGCCGTCCAGGCATTTTCGGCCGCTTGAGACGGTGGCTTGGTCGAACCGGGTCTAAACTGACCTTTAGTTCTACTTTGAACCGGTTTTGAACCGAACTGACCCGTCTGACCCGACACTTTTGACCTGACCTATCTGATCGAATCAACTCAATCAGTCAACCCGACCGAGTTAACTAAGTAAGTCAACCCGACCGAGTCAACCCGGCCGAGTCAACTCAGTAAGTCAACTATCCTAAGTCAAACTGTTAATCCCTGATGTCAGCATTGACCGATAACCGTTGACCGGTGATGTCAATATAGCGTCAGCGTTGACTGTTGATGTTAGCGTTGACTTTAACCAAAAGTCAAATTTTTCAAAAACTCCTATTTTACATTTTTTGACATCCTAAGTCCGTTTATGAAGCCCGTTTCGCGAAATTTTAACCTTAAAGCCTCAAAAAATCGACTTTAAACCTGATCATGCACAAGTTTTTAAATTATTACAGTTATGAGCAACGTTTTGAATTAAGGATTCTGACTTGATATATTATTTTGTTAAAGGTACTTGAGACCCATTCGATTGTTCGTCTGTTCAGCCTAGTTCCTCCCGATTCACTCATCAGTGCACCCCCATATTTACTTGTATGACCTTAAACTCAGTAAATTAAATTAAGTAGAATTTAAATTCTTTTGTTGTAACCTTGTACCGTAATATTTTAGGATCTAGCACCGTTGCAGAGCGTGGCAAGGAAGGTGCCCAGTAGAACCTTATGATCAGCTTTTTGAGGTGTGTTCTGTGTGCTATATTACTGTTTTAAATAACTATTAAAATAATTTTCTCTGAATATATATATATATACTAGGTTGCATTTTAAACTGAACATGAATATTTTCTGTTATGAAAGCATATCTACCATGTCTGTTTAAAAGTATGCCATATCTCTGATTTGAAATTTGAGACATATGATTTATACTTTACTACGTTGCATACATATCTGCCAAATAATTTCTGATGACTCTGTAAATTGTTTTACTTGGGGTACATTGTTGGGATATGATTTGAAGTGTCTACAGGTACAGCCTTGATCCAGCTGGTAAATCATTCTGTTAAGCTCCTATGCCCAATGGGCTTAGGGTAAGACTTTCTAGGCCTAAGGCATACCCTTAGGTAGGCTCCTACGCCTGCGGGCCTAGGGTAAGACCTTCTGGGTGCAGTTCATGGGGGAACTGCACATCTGTGTTCGGTTGGAGGGTAGCTAGGTTTAAAATAAAAACTTGAATGGAATATTATATGATTTAATGAAATGATTTGCGCTTATTTGAAATATATTATATGTTTATCTGCACTTATCGGGACACACTGAGCTCCCTAGCTCACACCCTTAAACTTTTCCTTTCAGATAGTTTTGGATAGGCTTTCCAGATCTAGCACTTGGAGGATCGACATATTCTGTACTTGACTTGTTGTTGTAATATTTTTATCTTCTAGACTGTCTCAATTACGGTGACGTGAGCCTATGTTTTTATATTATATGACTTATTATGTTTCACCATGGGGTTATGATGTAGTATCACTTAATATGGTTTATTTTGGATAACTAATTTGACTTATGTTCGAATTAATTATTATTTTTAAATATTCTAAATCTTTAGACGTTAAAATATTTACGTGAAACATTTTTGGTAAGTAATGTGATCTCCTAGATTTGAACTTTATGCATAGGCTGGTCTAGGGGGTTACATTTAGTTGGTATCAGAGCCAAGTTTTATAAACCTCGAGCCATCAATGGGTTCTAAATAAAGTATTTTTATATACAACGTTTTAGAAATATTTTTCGCAAGGGGCCATGTCACCAAGTTTTATATGATTAATTATGTGCAGTACTCCAGTGCTAGTTCTGATCTTAGATTTTCTTACTTCTGTGTAGTGAGCCGAGATTATCTAATAAGCACTAGAAGGGGCTTCGACCCCCCCATGGGCGAGGTCGCTCTGCTAGATTTTCTGACCCAATTAAGGATATGCCTAGTGATCTTCCAACTTCTGTGGATTCCCTAACCCCTGTGAATCCTCCAGCCCCTAGAGGTTCTACAGCTCCTTTAGATCCGCCGCCTTCCTCTGGTATAGAGATGACGACTCCGATTGGAGGAGCACATGCGTCTACTTTTGAGCCAGCGACAGTGGTGACAGATGAGACTCTCAACAGGCAATTTTTATAGCTGATTCAGGGTATAGCCAGAGCAGTTGGCGTAGTACATGAGGTCCCCGTCTCTCAGACCCTGATCTCTAGCGGGGTAAGGACTTTTGAAGACCCTTCTGATGGAGCCACGACTAAAGCTGATGGGTGGCTTCATGATATCAAGATACGTATGGATGAGTTGGGTTTTGAGCCACCCAAGAGATATTTAGGAGCTGTTTCTATGCTGTATGGTAATGCCCGCACGTGGTGGGAATCGGTAGTGAGCAGTGTCCCTGCCACTCAGTTGACCTAGGATTTCTTCAAAGAACGCTTCAGGAATCATTTCATCGAGGAACATTATCTGAGGCAGATGTGAGAACGGTTCAGGACTCTGACATAGGGGGATATGGCCATATCAGAATATGCGATAAAGTTCTTGGATAAGATGGGATTTGGATCTAGTCTGGTACATACTTAGAGAGAAAAGCGTCATAAGTTTGCCCTTGGTCTCCGGTATGATTTGTGTGTGCGAGTTATTGGCCATCTTGATGAGGATTTTGATAAGGTGGTTGAGAGGGCAAAAGATTTAGAAGAGGTTGAGCTTTCAGCCACTGGTGGTGGTAAAATCGATCGAGATCGATCTAAGAGACCATCTGGTACAGAGTCTTTTGTACGGGCTGGTAAGAAGGCTCGTTTTACCATTTCTCAGAAGAGTAATTCCAGTTTTAGGCCTGCAGCCCCTCCACCCCCAGCAGCTAGTAGAGGTGGATCGTTAGATTTATCTCAGGCGCCATTATGCGAGCATTGTGGTAGATGGCATTGGGGAGAGTGTAGAAAAATGGCATGTACTTGTTTTCATTGTAGATCTGGAGACCATTTCGTAAAGAGTTGCCCAATTCCACCTTTTGCGTATCGGGAATCCTCCTAGACTTCTCGTTCTCAAGCTTGTGTCCAAGCTCTGACTAGGGATTGTAACCAGAGTAAACCTTTTGGGTTTGTTACCAGGTCAGATAGTAGAGCTTGACCACATCAGAGAGGGGATCGATTTTATCTGAGGCTAGGCAGCCAGCTCTTGTGTATGCTACTAGGCGTCGGGATAACAGAGACGAGCCAAATGTTATTGCAGGTACATTTATTCTATTCCATACTTTTCTTTGCTCGATAATGGTTCAACCCACTCCTATATTTTGAGATCCGTATCCCGAAACCTTCAGGCTTCGATTGAAGTCATAGAGAGCGTTGTCACAGTTATGAGCCAAGTGGGTCAATCAGTGACTGTAGTTAAGGTGTTTAAGCATTGTCCCCTTGAGATTCACGGAGAAATCTTTTTGGTCGAACTTATGGAACTTCTGTTCGAGGAGTTTGATCTAATTCTGGGTATGGATTGGTTGTCCGAACATCGGGTTAGCCTAGATTGTGAGACAAAGATGGCCATCTTGAAGACTTCTGATGGGCGATTAGTGGTGTTAATTGGTGAACGTTAGGGTTACCTGTCAAATGTGGTATCTACTTTAACCGTTGCTAGGATGATTCAGAAAGGATATGAGACCTTCATTGCGTGCTTCTTGAATACGAAGGGTTCTCTGTCTAAGTTTAAGGATATTTGCATAGTTAACGAGTTTTCTTATGTATTCCCCGAGGATTTGCTTGGTTGATCCCCTGATAGAGATGTTGAGTTTGAAATCGTGACTTATCAGGGGTCTACACCTGTATCCATGGCTCCTTACTGTATGAAACCTAAGGAGCTTAAAGAATTGAAAGTTTAGTTGCAAGAGTTGGTTGATCGAGGTTTTATTCGACCTAGCTCTTCACCTTGGGGAGCTCCAATTCTTTTTGTTAAGAAGAAAGATGGTTCGCTCCAGTTATGCATTGATTATCAGAAATTGAACAAGTTGATAGTGAAGAATAAATATTCGCTGCCCAGGATTGATGATTTGTTTGATCAACTTTGGGGACCCACAGATTTCTCAAAGATTGATCTTCGATCTGGGTACTATCAGTTGAAGATAAAAGGTTCTAATGTAGCTAAGATATCCATTCATACCAAATACGACCATTAAGAGTTTTTAGTGATGCCGTTTAGTCTGAAAAATGCACCGACCGCTTTTATGGACATGATGAACCGTGTGTTTCGGCCTTATATTGATCAGTTTGTGGTGGTATTCATCGATGATATTCTGGTCTATTCTTAGACGAAGGCAAAACATGTTGAGAATCTAAGGATTGTTTTATAGACCTTGAGAGAGCATCGTCTGTATGCCAAGTTGAGCAAATGTGAATTTTTGCTCAGGGAAGTAACATTTCTGGGGCATGTTATGTCTGCTAAAGGTATCTAGGTTGATCCAAGTAAAATAGAGGCTATCACTAGTTAGAGGCAACCTAAAAATATATCGGAGATCCGTAGTTTCTTGGGTTTAGTCGGATACTATCGACGTTTTGTCGAGGGTTTCTCCATTATTATCGCTCCCCTGACGAAGCTGTTGAGGAAGAACGTACCCTTTATCTGGATTGATGCTTAGTAGGAGAGTTTTGAGAAGTTGAAGACAGCGTTGACTCAAGCTCCAGTATTGACACAACTCGAACCTGGAAATGATTTCTTAGTCTATAGTGATGGTTCACACTCCGGACTTGGTTGTTCTGATGCAGGATGGGAAAATGGTTGCTTATGCATCACGGCAGTTGAGGCCTCATGAGTGTAATTACCCTACCCACAATCACGAGTTAGCTGCTGTGGTCTTTACTTTGAAAATTTAGAGGCACTATCTCTATGGGGAAAAGTGCTATATCTATACCGATCACAAGAGCTTGAAGTATTTCCTTACCCAGAAGGAGTTGAATCTGAGATAGCGTCGTTGGCTTGAGCTTCTTAAGGACTATGATTGTGAGAATGGATATCATTCGGTAAAAGCTAATGTGGTTACTAATGCCTTGAGTCGTAAGGCAATTTCAAACTTGAGATCTCTGTTTGCCAGGATGAGTATCTATGAGGATGGCAATTTACTGGTTGAGTTGCAGGTTAAGCCGACCTTGGCCGATGAGATCAAGGTCAAACATCTTTTAGACAGTTCCTTACTTCCTGTTATACAACATGTTGAACAGGGATCTACATTTGTGTATGCTTTTGATCAAGATAGGGTTCTGTGCTTTAAGGGTCGTTATTGTGTGCCCGATGACACCGATTTACAGTGAGCCATTCTCAGTGAGGCTCATAGTAGCCCTTATGCTATGCATCCCGGTAGTGATAAGATGTACCAGAACTTGAAACAGAGGTACCGTTAGGAGGGCATGGAGAAGGATATTTCTGATTATGTGTCAAGGTGTCTAACTTGCCAGCAAGTTAAGGCAGAACATCAACATCCGTCTGGTCTTTTGCAGCCCATTAAGATTTTTGAGTCAAAATGGGAGCGAATCACGATGGACTTTGTTACCGGTTTACCCCTGACTCCTTCTAAAATGGATTCTGTCTGGGTGATTCTTGACCGACTCACCAAGTCTGCTCATTTCATTCATGTATGGGTTAACTACTCTATATACAAGTTAGCTAGATTGTATATCTTTGAGATTGTCAGACTGTACGGTGTGCCTTTGTCCATCATCTCCGATCGAGACCCAAGGTTTACCTCCCAATTTTGGCAGGCTTTGCAGGAAGCCTTGGGTACACGTCTGAATTTCAGTACATCTTTTCATCCGCAGACAGATGGTTAATCAGAGAGAGTGACTCAGATTCTAGAGGATATGTTGCAGGGATGTGTGATTGATCTCCGTGGTAGTTGAGAAGATTTCTTGCCCTTAGTCGAGTTCGCTTATAATAATAGCTATCAAGCTAGTATCCTCATGGCACCGTATAAGGCTTTATATGGATATAAATGTTGTACTCGTATCTCTTGGACAGAGTTGTATGATAGAAAGACCTTGAGCCCTGAGTTGGTTTGGGAGACTGAGGAGACCGTCAGATTAATCCGTGATCGCCTAAAAGAAGCTTTTGATAGGCAAAAGTCTTATGCTGATATGAGAAGAAAAAATACCAAGTTTGGTGATCATGTCCTTTTAAAGGTATCTTCATGGAAGAAAGTTCTGAGGTTTGGGCGTAAAGGTAAATTGAGCCCGAGATTTATTGGGCCGTATCGTATTGTGAAAAGAGTTGGACCAGTTGCCTATAAGCTTGAGTTGCCTCCCCAAATTAGTCGTATCCATGATGTATTTCATGTATCTATGTTGAGACAGTACCATCCGAATTCGAGTCATGTTATTCAGGTTCAGGACGTTGAGCTGAGGCCAGGCTTATCTTATGATGAAGAGCCTATACAGATCTTGGATTTTGATGACAGAGTTTTAAGGAACACGCGCATCCCTATGGTTAAGGTCTAGTGGAGTAATCGTAGCCCTGCATAAGCTACCTTGAAGACCGAAGAATCAATGAGAGAACATTTTCCTCATGTGTTCAAGTCAGGTAAATTTTGAGGATGAAATTTCTTTTAGGGGGAGAGTTGTAACACCCTGATAGTTATAAAAAATATAATAATAAATAATAATAATAATTAAAGAAATGAAAGAAAGGTGAAAATAAGAGAGTTGCAGGTCATGGGATTCAAACCCATGACCTGTGCTTGTGGACCTTGTAACCAACCATTTTGAGCTAAGCAGCTCTTAGTGATGGTTTCCCCAAAATTTTATTTTGAATGCTTGGGCTGGGTTAACCAAAAAATAATTAAAACCAACTGACCCTTCAGCTTCCCATGGCTTATTCGAACCAAAATTTTCCACCAACCCCCAAATAATTCCTCTCTTTCAACCTAGCCGGCCACCAACAAATCTGCCACCGTCGCGCCGTCGTGGCCGTCACAGCCCCTACCATAGCGTTCCTTGTCCCTGTCTGAGCAAAACCCCCTTGTCCACACGTCAAACCACCCATCTGATCCTCGGTAATCGAAGCTTGAAGCTTCGTCAATCTTAGGGTTTGGTAACTCTTCGTTCATTGCATTTTTTGGCCATCTTGACCACCCATTCACCGCACCGCCACCATCCACGAGTTCTCCAGGCTGAGCTGAACAAAACCTAGCCTTGGGTTGTCCGTTCACTGGCATTTCGAACCTCATCGGAGCTACGTCAAAATTGTCCCGAGTTGGCAAGTTTCAGTAAGTTTCGGCTCGATTCTGGCATATTTTTTGGATTGTAGGGTGTTGTTTTGGTAAGTAAATCTGGAAAAATAATGTGTTTTGGAGCATTTTTCTGGCCATTTTGGCCGCGTGCGAAATACAAGCGTCGTCCAGGCATTTTTCGGCTGCCTAAGACGGTGGCCCGGTCAAATCGAGCCTGAACTGGCCTTGAATCTATTCTGCTTTGAATCGATTTTGAACCTAACCAACCAGTCTGACCTGACCCGTCTGACCGAGTCAACTTAGTGAGTCAACCCGACCGAGTTAACTCAATAAGTCAACTCGACCAAGTTAATTCAATGAGTTAACCAGACTGAGTCAACTCTCCTAAGTCAAACTATTGACAGTTGACATCAGCATTGACCGTTGACCGATGATGTCAGCATTGACTTTGTCAACTGACGTCAACGTTGACTTTGACAAAAATTCAAATTTTTTGAAAACTCCTATTTACATTTTTGAACGTCCTGAGTCCGTTTATGAAGCCCGTTTTGCAAAATTCTAATCTAGAAGCCTCCAAAATCGACCTTAAACCTGATCATGCATAAGTATTTAAATTATTCCAATTACGAGCAATGTTTCAGATTAAGGATTCTGACTTGATATATTATTTTTTTAAAGGTACTCGAGACTCGTTCGATCATTCATCTGTTCAACCTAGTTCCTCTCGATTCGTTCGTCAGTGCGCCCCCATAGTTACTCGTATGACCTTGAACTCAATAAATTAAATTAAGTAGAATTTAAATTCTTTTGTTGTAACCTTGTACCGTAATATTTTAGGATCTAGCACCGCTGTAGAGCGTGGCGAGGTAGGTGCCCAGTAGACCCTTCTGACCAACTTTCTGAGGTGTGTTCCGTTTGTGCTATATTACTATTTGAAATAACTGTTAAAATAATTTTCTCTGATAGGTTGCATTATGAACTGAACATGAATATTTTCTGTTATGAAAGCATGTCTACCCTGTCTGTTTAAAAGTATGCCATATCTCTGATCTGAAATTTGAGACATCTAATTTACACCTTACTAAGTTACATACATGTCTGGCAAATAATTTATGATGACTCTATAAATTGTTTTACTTGGGGTACATTGTTGGGATATGATTTGAAGTGTCTGCAGGTACAACCCTGATCCAGCTGGTAAATCCTTCTGTTAAGCTCCTATGCCCAATAGGCTTAAGGTAAGACTTTCTAAGGCATACCCTTAGGTAGGCTTCTACGCCTGCTGGCCTAGGGTAAGACCTTTTGGGTGCAATTCATGGGGTAACTGCACATCGGTGTTCGGTTGGAGGCTAGCTAAGTTTAAAATAAAAACTTGAATGGAATATTATATGATTTACTGAAATGATTTGCACTTATCTAAAATCTATTATATGTTTATCTACACTTATCGGGACACATTGATCTCCCTAGCTCACACCCTTAAACTTTTACTTTCTGATACTTTTGGATAGGCTTTCTGGATCTGGCACTTGGAGGATCGACATATTTTGTACTCGACTTTTTGTTGTAATATTTTTATCTTCCAAACTATCTCAATTACGGTGACATGAGCCTATGTTTTTGTATTATATGACTTATTATGTTTCACCATGGGGTTATGATGTAGTATCACTTAATATGGTTTATTTTGGATAACTAATTTGACTTATGTTCGAATTAATTGTTATTTTTAAATATTTCAAATCTTTAAACGTTAAAACATTTACGTGAAAGGTCTTTGGTAAGTAATGTGATCTCCTAGGTTTGGACTTTACGTATAGGCCGGTCTAGGGGGTTACATTCACTTTTTTGCAAATATAATAAACATGTATACAATCATGTTTACTATGTAAAAATCTTTTTAAAAATATGTAACTTGTGCAACGATAATTCTTACATCCATCACTCTATGTTCATCTTGGGACAATCCATAAAGTAACTAGTAAGAACATAAAAGCCCATCCAATTTACATGTGAATCCATTTGTAACTATGCACATACATTGATAATTGTTTCAGTTAGGTCATCACTATAACTTAATAGAGCTCCATGGAGAGTACTAACTAAATCGATCTTGAGTGTATAACCATTACACAACATTCTATAGGCTACTTGGATCAACCATGTGGCAACCCAAATGACTTATATATGTTTCCGTTGTCCTTTAAATAGGAAAATCCCACTTAATATACCGACGGTGGTAGATGCATACCTTAGGGTGTGACCGGATCTATCCGACTCGAGACTCTATCGCTAGGGGTAAGTGTTTGATCGAGTCAAGTCGAGTTAAAATTTTTTGAGTTATTCGAGTTGATTACAACTCAAACTTTATTTGAAATTTTAGTTTTTTCGAGTTGAGTCAAGTTTTGCTCACCCCTAGCTATCGCACTTTCACATAAAGATCTTTAATGAAGGTAGTATGTCTTGTTTAGGACCTTCTCCCACTCGATATTTTTAAAACATTTTAAGGTTTCTACGTTAGTATCCATGCATAATCAAATCTTGATAAATCTGAGTGGCACCTACTGTTAGTTTAAATGACATGCTTTTCGTATATGACAATCTTTTTATTTTCAATCATTCATCCATCATAAAGAACATGAATAGTAAAATAAAATACCCAACCAAGATTTCCATGGTTTCATCCTAGAAATATAGAAAAATTTGAAAATAGATTACAAAGTTCATCCAAAGCATACTTGTGTCTTGAATCTCCTTGGATATGGTTCAGATCGTCATGAATCATCATGAAATTTATCCAAACATTTTCTTAAATATTTTTGGACTTATTTTAAGTCATATTGCACGAATTATTTTCAAGAAAATAAGAAATTCAAATTTTCTAGAAAAGCCTTAATTTGCTAGACTTAGCTTAAATCTATTTTTTATTCTCATTCGTTTGAGATTATTTTTGAAATTCGTCTTTTCCATGATGTTAAAAACACTAATTCTATGAGGAATATAGAGTTGCACATCAAACAGAGTTCAAATAAACAGCTAAACCAATAATAAAAATTTGCTCTAAAACATTAAGGTCTTTGTCGATTTGCATTATGGTCTTCCTATTGATATCGTTTTTAAAATCTGAATTCACCATGAAGTTTAGAATAATGAAGTTATTAGAATTATAGAAATTCACATCAAATGAATTTCAATTACTCAATCAAATCAATAAACCGCAAATCTAGAGTTATCTTAGAGTTCTTGTTAGATTTCTCAAAATCCATGTATATGACTTTGTTTTCGAATCTGATTTCACCATGATGTTCAGAATACTGAATTTATAAGCATTCCAAAGATTCACAACAAACAAATATTGACTGCTAGGTCAAAACATGATTTGAAAAAAATCACTTGGTACCCTATGAACCTGGTGAAAATCACCTGCTTTTGGCTTGATCTTCTTGCTTTAATTATTTACAAAATTCCTAGTCCATTTCCGGCTCACATAGATTTCTAAATGGAAAATCATATGTGGGATGATAGTCCACGATCTAATTACACATCCAAAATAATATAAATGCAATTTATCTAATTTTAGGAGCCACAACCTTGTCAAAAACATGTAAAAAAATTCATTCATAAATGCTTTCTTGCAATCATATAAACAAATCATAAATCCTAAGATGACAGTCTATATCAATTTGAATCCATACATAGAATAAAGAGAAAATATTAGGGAGATTTATTTATTAGATTAATCATGACCTTAGCTCCGAGATCAATAGTTGGTCTCGATTTAGAAAAACTAGAAAAAGACACAGGAGAAGTTTAATGGGCTCGATTTGATCAACCAAATACGCCAAGAGGGGGTGAATTGGCTTTAGAATGAAAGTGGTGGAAGCAATAGAGAATTGATAATTTTGGACACAAGGATTTATAGTGGTTCGACTTCTAAACCAAGTCTACCTCTACAATCTTAGCTTCCCACTAAGGATTTCTCAAATCCACTAGATTTGCTTTCGTTTGGGGTAAAGAGATAACCTTACAACTCCCTTAAGGTTAATAACCCAAAATCTTAAGACACTCTTTTCCTACGAGATTAAAAATTTTGCAAATTAATAAACCTCAAAAGGCTGAATGCTTTCACAATTAAAGTTTTCACCCAAAACCTAAACACTTGACCAAATATAAAAATTAAGCTCACAAGTGTGTTCTAATGAAAAATGGAGATTACAAGCACAAAACACTTTCTCTATACATGAATGTTGGAAGTGATGTTTCTTCTTGTTCCATAGCTGCTTGAAAACTTCTTTTAAACCCTCTAATTACTTTATGGCCATTACTAGCCGTTGGGGGTTATTTGGAGCCATTGTGGACTTTATTTCCAGCATTTAATAATCTTCTGGTGCAGTGAGTATCGATACGCGGGTCCCGATTTTAGTACCTATTTAATGAAGAAAGAGTTGTTGTACCAATTAAAGCTGGACATACTGGTACTTGATATAGGGGTATCAGTGCGGTGATTCTAGTATCGATACTGAGTGTCCAATACAGGTACTCAATTTGCTCACTAAAATTCAGAAAACTTGAGGAAACAAAGGGTGTATCGATGCGGTGAAAATGTGTACCAATATAGCTGTTTGAGTATCGGTACCAGGGGTTAGGGTACCAGTGCCGAAGGCTTAGTTTTTTAGTAGAAAACACTTTAGAAATAATTGGTTAAGTCAAAAACACTTTGCAAAGCCTATTAAACATATTTTTCAAGTTGAATGAACTTTGAATTATTTTTTTAAAAGCACGAACAAGTCCAAAAATATTTTTCACAATTTGTTAAATCAAAATCAATATCGATATGTAACAATCTCCCCCTTTTTGATATATCAAAACACCTTAAATTTTTTTTTGTGAAACCCCCCTAGAAAAATATTTTTAGAAAAATATTTATTAAGCCCCTCATTTTTCTTTTTGAAATTGAATTTTCAAACATATCTCTGTTCTCTTTTGTTATATAAATTACAATTCAAAAACAAAGTTTGAAATCACTTTAAGTGAAAAATAACAGTAGAGAGTAAAGATTTCAAAAGGATTGAAAAAATTTTAAAATTAAAAAGGCTTCCCCTTAATCAAGCAACACAATTGTTAGTCCAACAATTAAAGAGAAAAATATTGAATTTAAAAAAATTAATCAAAGAAATCCAGTAAACATGCTATAAACAATAAATAAGTCATTTTAGCACAAACACACATGAGTTAAGGATGGTTTTAAAAAAATTGAAGAAAAAAGTTGACATCCTTAACAGTGCGTACCAATACTCAACCGTGAGTATCAGTACTAACTTTTAATGCAGTACCAGTATAGTATGGGCGGTACCGATACCAGCTGTACGATTTTGGCAAAAAATGCAGCAAAATCACAATAAAAAGTCTCATATGAAATACTAAGTGCATATAAAGACTCTAAGAAGATTAAATATGCATTAAAGAACATATATGCTACGTTTTATCAACATGCTTCTCAAAAACCATCAAATAAAGCAAGATGCACATGGAGACACTAAAATCATCCAAATATTACAAGTTTAAGGCCAAAAGACATAGAAATAAGCACACAAGGCCAAAAACATGTAACTCATGCAATTTGTGACTCTCATATCTATATGAAATAGGAAACACGTGGAGTCAAACAAACATGCTTGGATCATCATAAACATCAAATAATTAACACATGATCAAGCAATTGCATGAAATTAAATTTTTACCAGTTGAACCAAGGTAGGTTGTTAAGCCTCACCCTCTTCAAGTGGCCTTTCTCTTAGTGTGTCTAGAGCTTCCAAGATTCCTTGACATTGTTCATCATGCTCCAACATGCCTACCTAAGACAATCATTTATATTTTGGTATCCAATTTGCTTTGGATCCATTTGCATTAGTCTCATAAACCTTAGTTCCCTTAGAGATTCATTTTTCAATGGCACCCTTATCTTTAGAAGAAATGAATCCTTTTGGCCCAATTATTCTTAATATTTTTTCCTTTAATAAATCTAGGGAACTAGATTTTCTAATATAAAAGTTTGATTCAAAAAAAGTATCATTTTCCATTAATACTTTGGGTCTTGAACCTCCTTAGATATGGATCAGACCGCCAAGAACCATCACGAACTTCACCTGAACATTGTCTTAAACCTTTTGGACTTATTTTAAGTTATATTCTATGAATTATTTTCAAGAAAATAAGAAATTCAAAATTTCTTGAAAGCCTTAATTCGCTAGACGTAGCTTAAATCCAATTTTTTTTATTCTCATTCGTTTGAGCTTATTTTTGAAATCCATCTTTTCCATGATGTTTAAAATACTAATTCTGTGAGGAGTCTAGAGTTTCACATCAAACAGAGTTCAAATAATTATCTAAACCAATAATAAAAAATTGCCCTAAAACCCTTGAGTCTTGTCGATTAGCATTCTAGTCTTCTTATTGATATCGTTTTTGAAATTCGACTTCACCATGATGTTAAAAATAGTGAAGTTACTAGAAATTCAAGAAATTCACATAAAACGGAATTTAATTACTCAATCAAATCAAGAAAACCGTAAATCTAATGTTATCCTAGGATTCTTGTCAGGTTTCTTAAAATCCATGTATATGACTTTGCTTTGGAAATCTGATTTCACCATGATGTTCAGAATACTGAGTTTATTAAAATCCCAAACATTCACATCAAATCAATATCGATTGATAGGTCAAAACATGATTTGAAAAAATAACATGGTACCCTATGAGCATATCAAAAAATCACTTGCTTATCCCTTGGTCTTCTTGCTTCAATTATTTACAAAATTCCTAGTTTGTTTCCGGCTCACATAGATTTCTTAATTGAAAATCCTACGTGGAGATGATAGTCCACGATCTAATTATGCATCCAAAATAATATAAATACAATTTATCTAATTCTAGGAACTACAACCTTGACAATAACATGTAAAAAATAAAATTAATCCATACATGCTTTCATGCAATCATATAAACATATCATAAATCCTATGATACCACTCTCGATCAATTTGAATCTGTACATAGAATAGAGAGAAAAAATTAGAAAGATTTAAGTATTATAATAATCACGACCTAAGCACTGAGGCCAATTGTTGGTCTCAGTTTAGAAAAACTAGAAAATGCACAACAAAAGCTTTTAAAACTTTTTCTTTAAAACATATCAAACATGATATCTAATACAATAAACACAATCCATAATCAAGTACATGATTATTTGAGAATCCAACGCCACAACGATATCATATGCTTGACACAAATCTCATGGTAAGTCTCCGGATTATTTTTCACGACCTGAACTTCTACTAGATTTATTCTTCCACCCAAAAGATCTTTTTCACTATTCTCACACTCATATATGCTAAGTATGTGGGCACCACTCAATTTATGAACACTAAAAAATACCAAAAATTCTAAATAACCCTTATGGTTATTTTTCAAGAATTTTTCTTGTTGAAAATTTCAAATAATTCCAACAATTATTTTCCAAGAATTTTCCCTCTCTATTCTAGTATATGTGTCCATATATTTGTTTTAATAAAATAATAAAAAATAATTATATATATGGCAAAGTTGGTTCATGCCAACTTTATATATATATATAATATTGTTTTTATTTTCTTTTTAATTGTTTATTTGTTTTGAATTTTATCTAATTAATTAAATACTCAAGTCCAAAATATAAATATCTAAATAAATTAATAAAAAAGTAAAAATAGATCCAAATTAATCTCAATCTACATTTAAATAATAATTAATTACGATAAAATTAATTTCTTTCAATAAATAATTTTTACATAGTCAAATTCTGATTCTGTAAAATCAAATCAACTTTATTGTCTTAGAATTTATGTAAAACTTTATTTAATCTTATATTTTAATTTAAGACTCAACTAATTGAAAACAACAATTTATTAATTTAATATTCTATTTTGTACTCCATTAGATAATAATTCAAAATTATTAAATTAATTTCTAAACCATTTAAATTAAATCATGATTTATTAATTTAATATTCCACTTTAATTCTTTCATCGATGAGAAAATGCATGAGAAAATGCAATTACTTAGATATTTTCCAAAGTTATTAAATTAATTTTCAAATTATTTTAATTCTTTCATCCATGAGAAAATGCAATTACTTATATAAGAATTTTTTTGCAATATATTTTTCAACCATCATTTTCCCTCTTAGTTCACAATTTAATCAAGCAATTCATATCAAGTCAAATTGAGCTAGTGAAGGGACCATTTGGAATTATATGATGTGAGCTAAAATAATATGCAATTAATCGCAGACTTTTCGTCAATTGATTACATCTCTATTATTTAAGTCAATGAGTCATTCCACTATAATATTACTGAAAGCTTACCATGTAGCTTTTGTCCAAGACCATGTCATAAATATACTACCCTCATAGGATATCCACAATCCCTTTGGATTGAATCCGTTCATCCGGTTTGATCACTTTTATCTCAAGGTTCCATTGTAAACCAAATAGTTAAAATAATTAATACACAAAGTAATAATAATCATTCATCCTTGACGAGTGACTCGTGGCCATGTTCCATTTTCACAAACATTACAATGCCCGTTAAGAGGATACCATTTACTCTTTAATCGAGCTATGATTCCATATCTATAAATGCATCCACATCATGTATGAGTCATATACCCAACATATCATCCATCAACTTACTACTCCGAGACGCATCAGATAATTGATATATCAAAGTATGCAAGTCACACACACATGGTCCTACATTTACTCATGATTAAGATAAATATATTTTGAACATCACAAGTGAATTTAATCTTTAAACGGATTTAAGATCTTAATTTATCTTGGGTCCATTCTAATGTGTCGTCAGTCCAGACAAACACATCTACGCTTCTACTCAGAAGTCAACCATTCCAATGGCCAAGACAAACCGTCTCCTTATTTGGACTTTAGACAGCGTAATAGTTATTCCGAATTATTTGGTAATCTAAACATGTTCGTAATTCGTAGAATTATTTGCTCAAATAATTCTACGAATTACGAACATGTTTAGATTACCAACTAATATAAGTTGTCTTCCTTATTATAATAAACCTTATAATACAACTTATATTCAGTTAAACCATAGGTAATCCTTGAGCCGATATTTGCTTATCACTTTATTACTTTAAATGCAATATCAAGTTTGAGGACAATGTACATAATAAAGTGTTAACCTTGTAAAAAGTATACATTTCATGCCTTTTTACTTAGGTTATTGTTTGATTTCAAGCTCATTTCATTGCATATAGTTGCATTTAGTTTATTTAGTTGCATTTGGTAGTGTTTTCTTGGTTGTATTAATTATTTGTGAAATTGATGCTGCTTGAGAGAAAAGGGTTGTTTTGTGGTGATGATGTGCAGGAGAGCAAATGAGTTTTGCCGAGAAAGGAAATTTTGCCGCAACATTTTGGATAGCATTTCTGGGCGCACAAAAAGACAAAGAAAGAAGATATTTTGCAGCCCCCACACGTGATTCCACTAGCCAGCTGTGCCACACATATGAAAGGAATATTCCCTAGGGTACACAAGGAATTAAAGGCACAAAACCCTTGGAGCCCCCACTATATAAATGATAGGACACCCACATTAAAGGGAGAGCAGGAAAAAGGTGTTTTGTGAGCTAAGAAAGAGAGAAGAAAAAGGCGGCTGCTTTCCTTCTTCATTTTCAGTTTCCACCATTGTTGAAGATCCAAGGGAAGTTCTTGCTAGCCTTTGAGAGAAGCACCAAGCTTCGAGTGGTTCACGACAGTCCAAGAAGGCTTGGGAGATTTCTTTACTCTAGGTTCCCTTTGCTTTGTTATTTTCTTATTCTGAAATGGGTTGTTTTAATCGAATGATTTTGGATATTTGCCCAACCATGAACTAACTTAAGGTGGCTTGGGTTTATTATGGATGATTATGTTTTCTATTTGAATGAGTGTTTTAGCATTTTCCAGTTTCATTGATGCTTTGTTCACTGTTTTATTGCCTTGGGTTTGTAAGAGCTTTCGAGAGTTAGCCTTTATCCTTATTTGATGCTTAATGGTCGAGAGAGTTAAGCTTAAATCTACGTGGACAATGGGGTTTGATGCTGAGAGGCAAAACCCTAACTTCACCTTAGAGATAAGGATAGAGTTTCAACGACTAGAAAGAGTAGAACTCCAGGGTTAGTAGCTTTCTAGGGTTCATGCTGAGAGGTATTGCCGTAGCAATCTGGCTGCCAGTTTCTTGCTAGAGATAGTTTAGAAACACCTAGATAAGCTCTATCGAGTGTCTTTAAAGTTGGAAATAGTTAGTCATTCAGAAGAACCAAGCATGGGATTCCTAGATAAACCCATCCTATCATCCCAATTGAGAGTTTCCATACGTGTGAGGATGTTTAAAGTCTTATTGCATTGTTCCAGTTTTCATTATAGTTTTTGATACAACATTTCATTCACTTGCTCATATCAACTCTTTCATTCAATATCATATCTTTGTTTTTGCGTGCTTAAACTTTACTTAGTTTACCTCCAATCCCTGTGGAGATGATCTTACTCATCACTTTATTACTTGTTCGATGTGTATACTTGCACCGTTTACGTATCATTATTAGCACATCTACACGCATAACAAGTTTTTCGCACCGTTGCCGAGGATTGGCAATTGGTTATTTTGAGTTTAGTTTTGCACCCTTTTATTTCTTTTTTTATATAGCTTTATTTGTTGTTTTTTATTTGCTTTTTTAGGTGTTATGTTGTTGCATGACCCGAGGAAATCCTGAAGAACCATTATCACCTTTTGTTCCTAAAATCGAACGTCGAAAGAGACGAATACGACATCTACAAAGAGCTAAAAAAATCATGGACGAAATTAACAATCTAAGAGGTCAACCAGCTGCGAACCCTAATGCTGTAGCAAATTAGGGAGTCATAGCTAGCCCACGTGCTATTAGAGACCATTTAAATCCTATTCTGGAAGATCTCAACCTTGGGATTGTAGCTCCTGAGATTCAAGCAGCTCAATTCGAACTCAAACTGGTGATGTTTAACATGTTGAACTCAATTGGGCAATTTGGTGGATCACCTCATGAAGATGCAAGACAACACATTTGTGCATTCTTGGAAGTTTTTGATTCTTTTAGAAAGCAAGGCGTGCATGAAGATGTGTTGAAACTCAAGTTGTTTCCTTATTCATTGCGCGATAGAGCACGGGCATGGTTGAGTGGAGTACCCGCTGAATCCATGGAAACATGGACGAACTTATGTAAGAGCTTTTTGTTGCGCTATAATCCACCCAACATGAACACTCAACAAAGAAATGACATTGCTTCCTTTCATCAAGCTGATGACGAGTCCATGTACGAGTGCTGGGATTGATATAAGGGATTGCTTCGCAAATGTTCGAATCATGGTTTTAATGATTGGACGCAAGTTGTGATGTTCTACAATAGTTTCAATGCTCCAACAAGAATGATGCTAGATGTTTCAGCAAATGGTACTTTGCTGGACAAGTCACCCGAAGAAGCATTTGATATCCTCAGCAGGATAGCAAACAATGACTACCAATTTCCTACTTTAAGACTAGGAACAGAGAGAAAAATTCACGCAACACGTGAGCTTGATAATAATGAATCTATTTCAGCTCAATTGTTTGCCATTACGAACATGTTGAAGAATCTTCAACGTCCTAATAAGGTGAAGGGAGTGAAGGCAGCAACTGCTTGTATTCGTTGTGATGGGAATCATCATCTGAGTGAGTGCCCAGAAAACCACGAGTCTACTAACTATGTCGGGAACTACAACAGGAACAACCATAACCCTTATTTGTATACTTACAATCCAGGATGGCATTAGCATCCTAACCTTTCTTAGGGAAATCAGTGACATAACACCGGCAGCTCGGATCGACAGCAGAATGTAATTGAACCCCCAGGTTTTCAACAAAATATGCCGTGGCAAAATACTACCAAGTGTTCAGCTTCTTCATCAAACAACAATACTTTGGAAGCTACTTTCCAAAACTTTATGACTACTACTAATGCTTATTTCAAGATCATGCTGCATTTATCAAGAGTCAAGGAGCATTACTACTAATAATTAGGTCAAATTGCGCAAGCTCTACATGTTCGACCTTAGGGCAGTTTACCTAGTGATACTGAAGTCACTAAACCCCATGGCAAGGAGCAGTGTAGCACACTCACTTTAAGGAGTGGCACCTAACTCAACAAGGAAGACAAGTTTAGGGGAAGAGAACGAACGATTCTAACCCCAAGACTATGCAAGAAGAACCTGAGTTACACAAGGATTCATCTCTTAAGAAGGACATGAATGAGGGATCGACAAGTGAACCTACCAATAAAAGACCAAATATTGCTACAAAAAAGGAAACTCTACCACCAGTTGAGTAAGAAGTTAGACCCCACCACCTTTCCCTCAAAGATTGAAGAAACAAAAGGAAGATCTTCAATTTGAAAGGTTTGTAGGTATTTTAGACCAGCTATACATCAATATCCCATTTCTGGAGGCCATTGATCAAATGCTTACTTATGCAAAGTTTCTCAAGAACATTGTCACAAAAAAGAGAAAAATTGAGAGGCATGAGACAATTGCTACAACAAAAAAATGCTACTCTGTGTTGAGTAAATTGCCACCGAAACAAAAGAATCCAGGTAGCTTTATCATCCCATTCTCGATAGGAGATAACTATGTAGAAAAAGCCTTATGTGATCTTGGATCTAGTGTGAATCTCATGCCCAAGTCAATCTTTATGAAGTTTGGTATGGGGAATATACGACCTACAACTGTTATTCTGTAATTGGCTGACCGATCTTACATTCGCCTAGAAGGAAGAATCAATGATGTTGTGGCTAAAGTAGACAAATTTATTTTTTCAGTTGATTTTCTCATTCTCGACTGCGAAGTTGATGATAATGCACCCATTATTTTGGGGCGACCGTTCCTAGCCACCGGCCGAATCTTGATTGACTGTGAAAAGGGTGAATTCACCATGAGAGTGGCTAATTAGAGTGTGACCATAAATGTCTTCAATACCCTCAAATATGTGGTTGAATCAGAAGAGTGTCAATGTCTTCAGGACTTGTATTCTACAGAAAAAGAAGAAGCTGTAGAATTTTGCTGTAGCAATTTTTTAGAGGTTGAAGATTATTTGATACTTAATGAAGATGTCAAAAGGGAGTTTGAGGAGTTCCAATTGGAGGTGCAGCAATCTAACTTCCTTATAGCCAATTCAGGTACGCGATTCGAACCTTTAGATTTTGCTGAATTTATCCATCCAAAACCTTCACTTGAACATGCATACAATTTAGAATTAAAGCCTTTACAATCACACCTTAAATATGCTTATTTGGGTGAAAATGAAACTTTGCCTGTGATAATATATTCTAGTCTAAATCCTGAGCAAGAAAGTAGCTTGATAAATTTGCTAGCTCAACATAAAAAAGCTTTAGGTTGGACCATGGCTGATTTGAAGGGCATAAACCCCACTATTTGTATGCACAAAATTCTGCTTGATGAGTGTCATAGCAATTCAATTGAACCCCAAAGAAGGCTTAATCCAGTCATGAAGACATTGGTGATGAAGGAAATAATCAAGTGGTTAGATGTTGGAATTATCTATCCGATTTCCAACAGTTCGTGGGTCAGCACAGTACAATGTGTACCGGAGAAAGGAGGCATGATCGTGATAAGCAATGAGGACAATGAACTCTTACCAACAGAAAACATCACGGGTTGGAGGATTTGCTTAGATTATCGGAAGCTCAATAAGGCAACCAAGAAGGACCATTTTCCCGTCCATTTCATTGATCAAATGCTAGATCAATTAGCGGGAAAATCTTTTTATTGTTTCCTCGATGGGTACTCAGGGTACAATTAGAATGCTATAGCGCTAGAGGATCAAGAGAAGAAAACTTTCACATGCCCCCATGGTACCTATTCATTTCGAAGGATGCCTTTTGGACTTTGTAATGCTCTGGCCACTCTCCAAAGATGCATGCTAGCTATCTTCTCGGACATGGTTGAAGACTTTTTGGAGATCTTTATGGATGATTTCTCAGTTTCTGGAGATGATTTCGAGTCATGTTTGGGTAATTTAGCAAGGGTATTCAAGTGATGTGAAGAAGCAGACTTGGTGCTAAATTGAGAGAAGTGTCATTTTATGGTGGTCGAAGGGACTGTTTTGGGCCACAATATCTCACAAAAGGGAATTGAAGTGGACTAGGAAAAGGTTGAAGTGATTGAGAAGCTACCTCCTCCCACCATGGTGAAGGGAATTTGGAGTTTCTTAGGACATGATGGCTTTTATATGAGGTTCATAAAAGACTTCTCCAAAATCTCCAAGACATTGTGCGCTTTGCTACAGCACAACCAACCCTTTGTGTTTGATGAAAATTGCCACAACGTATTCAATGAGCTTAAAGACAAGCTTATCTCAGCACCCATTGTCGTTCCCTCAGACTGGACCTTACCATTCGAGCTTATGTGCGACGCAAGTGACTATGCAGTTGGAGTAGTGCTTGGACAGCGCCGAGATAATGTCTTTCATGTTATCTATTATGCTAGTCGCACTTTAAATGATGCACAAATCAATTACACAACCACTAAAAAAGAATTGTTGGCTGTAGAGTTTGCATTTGATAAGTTTAGAGCGTACTTGATAGGCACTAAGGTCATTGTACATACTGATCATTCAGCCATTAAATACTCAGTGACTAAAAGGGACGCTAAACCTAGACTTATTAGGTGGATACTTCTTTTGCAAGAATTCGACCTAGAGGTTAGGGAATGAAAGGGCACTGAAAATCAAGTTGCCGATCATCTTTCTAGGCTAGAAAACAAGATTCAATGTAGTGATAAACTAGAAATCAAGAAGGAGTTTCCCGATGAGAAAATATTATTTGCTGCGGCAATCCCATGGTATGCTAATATCATTAACTTTCTTATTAGTGGAATTTTGCCTCTTGATTTGAATAGCCAGGGATGAAAGAAATTCAGACATGATGTGCAATTATACTTTTGGGATGAGCCATATTTATTCAAGCAATGTGCCGATCAAATGATTCGAATGTGTGTTCCCGAAGAAGAGCAAAAGGAAATCCTTTTGCATTGCCATTCATCCTCATGTGGTGGCCATTTCGAAGGAGCTAGGACTGCTGCAAAGGTCCTACAATCCGGCATCTATTGGCCTGCACTCTTCAAAGACGCACACGAATTTTACAGGTCTTGTGATCGATGCCAAATGACTGGGAATATACCTCGAAGACATGAAATTCCATTGCAAAACATCCTGGAGGTGGAGCTTTTCGATGTATGGGGAATTGACTTCATGAGACCTTTCCCAACTTCATTTGGAGGTCTTTATATCTTGTTAGTTGTGGATTATATGTCGAAATGGGTTGAAGCGGTAGCTACACCGAAAAATGACTCTAAGACAGTTATGAAGTTCCTTCATAAGAATATTTTCACAAGATTTGGAGCCCCAAGAGCTATCATAAGTGACGAAGGCACCCACTTTAACAACAAGCTCATTGCCAAAGCATTGCAAAGATATGGGGTACGACACAAAATTGCTACGACATATCACCCCCAGACCAATGGCCAAGCTGAAGTCTCCAATCGTGAGATAAAACAAATATTAGAGAAGGTGGTCAACCACAAGAGGAAAAACTAGTCCCCAAGACTTGATGAAGCCTTATGGGCTTATCGCACAGCATTCAAAACCCCTTTGGGAATGTCCCCATTCAAGCTTGCCTATGGCAAGGCATGCCACCTTTCCATTGAGCTAGAACACAAAGCTTATTGGGCCATTAGAAAGATTAATATGGACGCCCAGCTAGCTAGAGAAAAGAGGTTGATGGAGCTGAACGAGATGGATGAATTTAAAGCTCAAGCCTATGAGAATGCACGACTGTACAAGGAGAAAACAAAGAAGTGGCATGACCAGCATCTTTTGCCAAAGCATTTTGCAAAATGTCAACAAGTCCTCCTCTACAGCTCTAGGTTGAAACTCTTCCCGGGCAAGCTCAAATCATGATGCTCAGGCCCTTTTCAAGTACACAAGGTTTATCTAATGGTACAGTGGACATTAAGAACCTTGATGATGACACCATCTTCAAGGTTAATAGCCAAAGACTGAAGATCTATACTGGAGCCCCAATCGTGCGTGACAAGTCTTCCTTGCTTCTTCAGGATGCATGAGAGTTTAACATCCCCACTCCTTTTATTTTGCTATAGCATTTTCCTATTTCGTATGTTTATATATAAGTAGTTTTTAATTATTCCTTTGTCCTTTAGTTCTTTGTTTTACGCTGTGTTTCTTTTGTCTTTATCAGCCCATGTCAGTTTTTTTATCAGAGGTGCAGGTGTCACATGAGAGACTGTTTTTTGGAAGAGGCCTATTTCTAATTAGGGTTAGGGTTTTGACTTTACCTTATTCAAGAAAGTTAAAAAAGCAAAGCTTTTCCAAGATATGTGGGCGACGTCAAAAAGAGCAAAAAGGGGGGAATTTTATACTTTTTTAATTTTCAAAACCCTAAACAATCATGACCTTTTTAGATTCTCTCTCCCACTTTTCACTTTCCATTAACTCCGCATCCCATCCTCTCTCTTTCCCACGCCTATAACCGTCACCTCCAATCTCTCTTCCATTAATATTTTTATTTTTCTTTTCCATTAAACCACTCCCTTTATCTTCCATAATATCTCGTTTCACTTCATCTTCTTCTCAGAACCCCTCTTTTTCTTCATCTCTTTCGAACCAAAGTTCACCCAAAAACCCTAATCGTCCCAACAACTTTTGCCGCATCCTTCAAACATGGTCCAATTTCAGAATGTTGTCAGTGCTTCAAGCAGCGCTCAGCAACAACTGACCATTGAAATCAAGAAATTTCAAGACGAAGCGGCCAAGACTCGCTTCCATCAAATTAAAGAGAGGAAAGTCTTCCCTGAACAAGGCTTTTCTTTTCCATCTGAGGGGGAGGAGGAATTTGACTCTGAAGTGATGGACGTCATCAACAAACACAGCTGGGAAGTGTTTGTCAAGCATTCGGGCAACATTGTTGTCCCACTGGTGAGGGAGTTTTATGCCCATTTAACCAGCCCCACACAATATGGCATGTACATGAGAGGGGACTACATCAAGTTCATTGATGCAGCAATCAACAAATTTTATGGCTAAAAAACGTGGTAGATCAACACACCCCTTTCGTCGAAGCAGCCGATACCCAGACAATCAAAGAGGTTTTTTGTAGAATTTTTGCTTCAGGGGAATGAAATTGGACCCCACCAACAAGACTATTGAGATGGGGTGTTTGAAGCCCCAAGCCAAGGTGTGAAAACACTACCTCAAAGCCCATTTGATGCCCACCTCCCACCACACGACCATGGCCCTTAACAGGTTGCTCCTTTTGCATCCTATCCTTAACGCACGACCCATTGATGTGGGTAAAATCATTGTTGATGAGGTGTATGCCTATGTAAAGAGAAAATCGAGCCCTCTGATATTCCCTAACTTGATTATGGCCCTATGTCGAAAGAAAGAAGTGTATGAAGATGATGAGGATGAAATTCATAAAGGAAAACAAGGATTAACCCCTGACCAAATTCCTGGGCTTAAGGGATTCGATGAAGATGCTCTAGCAGAAACTTTAGAGGGTGGAACAAAAACAGTTGCTGCAGTGAGGATTGCTTCCTTGGTAGCTTCCACCAGATGTATGAAAGAAGAGATGGAGGTGCTGCACGGGAACTTGCATACTTTTTTCAAGTATATATAAAAAAAGGATGATGTGATGAACTCTTACTTTCGGAAGATGCTGCCACACCTGACAAAAAAATTCCCACCCTTCCCGAAAGCCCTGTTCGCTCTGCCACAAAACCCACCACCACCCACAAGAACCCATGCACCACATTCTACCTTTGCACAATCAGGACCAACTACACAAGAGCCAGTCCATACTGATGCTACAACAAGCCCTTGGCCGATGAGGCAAAGTAAAGGAAAAGCCCCGATGGAGGCACCACAACCTGAGAACCCAGAAGAAGACCCGGTCACTATTAAGAGTGGTGACGATGAGATGGAAGAAACTACTCCTGCTACTGCACCTGGTTCGCCTACAACTGTCGCAGCACGAACAAGGCAACGTCTCAAGCGATCTGCCGGTCATGTTTGGAACACTCCTACTAAAGGGAGTGGTGCTTGGGAAAATGAGCAAGACCAGGACAAGCACGCTGAACAAGCCCTACCACCGCAACTGACTGAGAAAGATGAGCCCATCGCTACGCTAAGAAAGAAGTGCATCAAACATAAGGCGACCAAGACTGTACCACCAAAGTAGGACCATAGCGAGGTACCTCCCATTGCATTGCATTTAGCTTAGTTTCGGTTAACCTTCATACATTGAGGAAAATGCCTTCTTCAAGTTTGGGGGAGGTAGTGTTCATAGTTAGTCATTTGTATTTGTAGTATGAGCAGTTTTTACTATGGCATTTTGTTTGGCTTAAAGACAATTCTTATGCATAAATTTTCGATGTCCAATGATGAGCATTTAATTTTTATGGTTGTGAATTATTTGAATGTACATGACTATTGAGATTGGTATAACTGACTTTAGGGTTTGATGCTTGGAGATTTATTTGTTACACAATTGCATGTTTTCTATGCTTAAGGGTGTTAGAAAATTTTTATGAAAGAACTCTTGTATGCCTTAATATGAAAGATCTTAATGAACTTGAATGATAAATAAAAGCATTAAAGGCTTATTGTAACTCCCTTATGTTTATGAATAAATGCTATGGCATAACTGTAGAGGGACACTCCGCTTTGCATGGTTTGCCTAGATACTGCATTTGAATAAATGACAACCACAACAAATGAGTGAATGAAAGTAGTCATGGTATGACTCTACCTGCTACCCCGGGGATGAAATGTTTGCTCCATGTTTATCTAGAGTTAAGGACAATAGTTGTGATGAGCTGACTCCCCTCGTATCAGTTTCAAAAAAAGTTAGAATATGGGAGTAAACTTGTGCTTCATGGATTGACAAATACTAGGGCACAATAGATAGCTAACCTAGAATTTTTCTAACTCTGTTAAGCATAGATTGGATGCAATTATGCACACACATACAAAGGATCTTGTCTTAAGAGAAAGTTATTAAATTCTCAATCTGTCTAGCATGTTGAAGCCTATATTTTAAGAGGACTGAAATTTATGTCATAGCACTATCTTGAGCTGATCTTTGCCATAGCATTTTTCTTTGTTTTTCTACTCATTGCTTGAGGACAAGAAATAGCTTAAGTTTGGGAGTGTGTTAACCTTGTAAAAAGTATAAATTTCATGCCTTTTTACATAGGTTATTGTTTGGTTTCAAGCACATTTCATTGCATTTAGTTTATTTAGTTGCATTTGGTGGTGTTTGCTTGGTTGTATTAATTATTCGTGAAATTGATGCTGCTTGAGATAAAGGGTTGTTTTGTGGTGATGATGTGCATAAGAGCAAAGGAGTTTTGCTGAGAAAGGAAATTTTCGATGCCCCCACATGTGATTCCACCAGCCAACTGTGCCACACATATGAAGGGAATATTCCCTAGGGTACACAAGGAATTAAAGGAACAAAACCCTAGGAGCCCTAACTATAAAAAGGATAGGACACCCACATTAAAATGAGAGCTAGAAAAAGGTGTTTTGTGAGCTAAGAAAGAGAGAAGTAAAAGGTGACTGTTTTCCTTCTTCATTTTTGGTGTCCACCATTGTTGAAGCTCCAAGGGAAGTTCTTGCTGGCCTTTGAGAGAAGCAGCAAGCTTCGAGTGGTTCACAGTAGTCCAAGGCGGCTTGGGAGATTTTTTTACTCTAGTTGCCCTTTGCTTTGTTATTTTCTTATTCTGAGATAGGTTGTTTTAATTGAATGATTTTAGATATTTTCCCAGCCATGAACTAACTTAAGGTGGCTTGGGTTTATTGTGGATGATTATGTTTTCTGTTTGAATGAATGTTTTAGCATTTTCCAGTTTCATTGATGCTTTGCTCACTATTTTATTGCCTTGGGTTTGTAAGAGCTTTCGAGTGTGAGCCTTTATCCTTATTTGATGCTTAATGGTCGAGAGAGTTAAGCATAGATTTATATGGACAATGGGGTTTGATACTGAGAGGTAGAACCCTAACTAACCTTAGAGATAAGGATAGAGTTTCAACGACTAAAAAGAGTAGAACTCCAGGGTTAGTAGCTTGCTAGGGTTCACACTAAGAGGTTTTGCCGTAGCATTCTGGCTGCCAATTTCTTGCTAGAGATAGTTTAGAAACACCTAGATAAGCTCTGTCGAGTGTCTTTAAAGCTGGAAATAGTTAGTTATTCAGATGAACCAAGCATAGGATTCCTAGATAAACCCAACCTGTCATCCAATTGAGAGTTTCCACACGTGTGAGGACGTTTGAAGTCTTATTGCATCGTTCCAGTTTTCATTATAGTTTTTGCTACAGCATTTCATTCACTTGCTCATATCAACTCTTTCATTCAATATCTCATCTTTGTGCTTGCATGCTTAAACTTTACTTAATTTACCTCCAATCCCTGTGGAGACTATCTTATTCATCCCTTTATTACTTGTTCAATGTGTATACTTGAACCGTTTGCGTATCATTATTAGCACATCTATACGCGCAACATAAATTAGTCTATAAATAACACATACAAATTGTATTTATTTCATTTCTGTCCAAATGATTCAGTAATTACATAAATTACTTCACTTAGGGCACAAAGCTCCAATACCATGTACCAACAAAAAAGGGATAAAAATAGAAACTACCCTAATTGCATGAGAAAGACTAAATAAAGGCAAAAATATATACAAAAGTGTCAAGATCAAAGGAAAATGTGGTGTGGAAATATATTTATATTCAAGAGTTATCATACCTCAAAACCTAAGTGACAGGCGTAAAAATAGTCTATAATTAGAGCAAGTATACTCGTCGATCAAGTAATAAAGTGATAAGTAGAGTGTCGAACCCACATGGATTGGAGTGATAAACTCAAAGAGATTGCACGTAAGAGTTAGTAAGAAAATATTGTGATGGCAAAACTATAAACTAAATGCGATAGCAAAAAGTAAAGATGAATCAATGATTTAAAGAACAAGCATATGTTGTAGCAAAGATTCTAATGAGAATGGATGTTGGGTTTATTGCCTAAGAACTATGCCGATTACTATTTGAATGCTATAGCAGTGAGTTACTCTTATCTACTCGACAAGGTTTTCTAATAAACTCCTAAACTATGTCTAGCAAGAAGTTGATAACATGATGCTATGGCGATACATGTTTGCGTAAACCCTGACAACTTATTATCTATTCAAGTTCCCCCTGTTAGCCATTGAAAGCCTAAATTTATGTCTAAGATAGATTAAAACTCAAGTTGACAGCTTAAGCAAAACAGTTCACACGGTTTAACTTAACTCTCTCGATATTAAGCTACACATCATTAGTCAAAGGCATTTCTCGATAGATCTTACAAGATTAAGCATTAAGATCAATGAACATAATAGATAAGAAAAAGATGATGTAGCATTAAACAATAATTAAAACATAGTATCTCAAAACACTAAACCCAAACAAAGTATTTAGTTCATGTTTGGGCAAATAACATCCATAATAATAAAAGTATATGTCATGACAGTTTATCAAGCAAGAGAGAAAGAGAATTCAAGCATCCTCGAAATCCTTCTTTAAGCCCTCTAACCAGTGCTATAATGCTCCAACTCCTCAAGCCTTTCTCGTTATCTCTTTGTTGTTGGAGACTCCCTTAGATCTTCGACAACAGTGGTTTTCTGATTAATGAAGATAAGGTGGTTGTTTCGTAGAATCAAGCTTGTGTAAATTGTTATCCAAGTTGTCTTTATATAGAGAGGTGGCAAAGCTAGGGTTGGGAAACCCTAAAGTACACATGATCCTTTAATGAGGATCTAACTTTCTGCACTATTTATTAAGCCCATTAAGGAGAGGGGTCCACACGTAAACGGTCGTTCAAAGGTTAAAGATTTGTCTCCTACATCCGTAGCGATTCTTTGGCGTCAAGTTTATCATGAGATATGTTGCTTCAATGCTTCTACACTCCGCTGCTTCCTCCACTCCAATGCTCCCTGCACGAACACCTACCTTTCCTATTAATAACACCAATATATATAAATGTTAAGCTCAAACACATGCAATATGCCAAGTAAAAGGGTCTAAAATATAGGTTTTCTATGTAGTCATCAAATACCCCCAAACTTGGCCTGTTATTTGTCCTCAAGCAATGATATGCAAAATCTAAGAACTAAAACCTATTGTTTCAAAGGTTCCAACTATACTATGGTTTCAAAGGATCCAAAACATGCTGCAACATTAATTTAATCCTTAAAAAATCAAATATATATAAAGGCAACATATCAACGCTCAACAGATTCGTTCCTAAGATTAATTCCATTGTAGGTGAAGTGTGTTCTGTGTTGCATCCAATCAATACTTAATAACCTTAGAGAATTTCGAAGCGTGCTCTCTAAGTTTGCCCTAGCATTTTCTTTCTTTTTAGAACTTATTTTACTCTTTTATTCTTTTTTATTTTATTAATTGTATCATAAGGGCTTCAACTTATCACAACCACCCTTCAAGGCCTGAAAGTAAAGTGGAGCAAAAACCCCATTCCCAAGCCCATAGAGTAGAGTCATCCCGTGGAGACTTTCATTCACTCTTATGCTAATACTACCATTCCTACAGGGAAAATTAAATGGTGCAAACACAACTCACCTAGTGTACGAAGCTAGCCAATCATATTAGTGTGTCCCTCAATAGTGTGCCTTCGGCATCGAGTTTACACATTATCTTTCTTTTTCATTCTTCTTCTCAATTTTTATGTGATTTTAATTAATTAGCCTTTATGCTAACATTTAGCATTCTGTTCATTATTCTTATTACTATGCTACGACCTTCAAGAGAGACTAACCTAAAGTTTCCCTAAGGCTTCTTAAGAATTGAAAACATGCAACATGTTCAATTAAATGTTACAACAATGTCAATCCTAAGTTCGAATCACAAGAGCTTTTTAAACATTGCCAGTAGTTAAGCCTAAAATCATAAGAAGATATCATTATTAACATAACAACAGTTTTATCAATTCAAAACCATAGCAGAAAAATACAAAATAAAAATCTAACTAAGACAATCTAAAAAAATTGACCTAAGACAACCGAAATATGGAAAAAAATATTTTTTACCTAAGACAACCTCCCCCAAATTTGAGAGATGCATTGTCCGCAACGAAACAAAACAAACATGCAAATGCAAAGAAAAACAATAAAAACAAATACAAAAATAAAAAAAAATTACCCAGGAGTTAATGGTTGTGGGAAGGTGCTAATTTGCTCATCATGTGCTTGATTCGTGGTTCAGTGTGTGACACAAAATGTGCAGGCTCTAGAGTAGACTGTGGTGCATCGAATGCTGGTGCATTTTGTGGAGCATTGGTAGGGGCAGATGCTGAGGAATCTATTGATTCAAATGTTGAGGGAATGTTCCTCAACATCTGATCAACCTCATTGAGGAGATTGGGATGGACTTGACCGACAATGGTCTTGGTGCGAGTCTTTGGTGCGGTGGAAGTGGGAGCAGGAGTTTTGGTTGACGACTCGGATGGTGGGGAATCGGCTTTATTGTCGCTCACCAAATTGATTGGGCTGACAGGCACGGGGCATTTAGGGTACATATGGGCCTTGCCCTTGTCCTTAGCGATCCTGGCCTTCTTGGCTGAGCAACGCAATACAGCGACATTGGTTGAGACATCACCAATAGCTGGTGATTTCCTAGAGCTCGCATATCTATTTTTTCCTCTCTTCTTCTTGACTACAAGGGTAGAGTTGGTCGGGTCTTCTTCATCATTATCTTCTTTTTCTCTTGGCTGAGGCGGTCGGTGCTCATCATGGGTGGAAGGGACCGGTTCAGCAAAGTAGTGCATAGGGAATGGAAGGAAGGCTATTGTCAATGCTAGAAGTAGCTCGTTGAATAGGTCTCTCAAGGACATGTCCTGTTATTAGACAAATAGGAAATACGACCTAAGATACCTATCCTTGTTTCTAAGATAGTAGTATTGGGTGTATCTGGTGCTGCAAAATTAGGTACAAGCCCCTTTAGCCCTAGCACTTGGGTTGGTAGGTTCCTCTCTGGGCTCGATGATAACATCCTCAACCAACTCGTGTATTCCAGCATGTTCACAAAGAGTAGTGATCAAACTTGGAAAAAGTAAAGGGTTATGTTTACCCTTCGACGTTGTCCTTGCAACGATGGCTTTGTAGGTCAGCTGGCTGGCATCAATGTTGTGTTCGGTCATCATAGAGTGTAGTAGCAACATATTCTTTATTGGGATCATTGAATGGTAGCCTGTCGGCATTAGGCATGTGTTCATGAAGTGGATCAAAAACTTAGGATCTAACTTTAAGTGCAGTCTCTTTACCACCCCAGCATTGGGTGTTTTCCTTATCCATTGCATTCCAGGTACGTAAAGATCATGTAGCAAATCAAGAGTGCTCGTCCTCCTTGGGTGTAAACCCAAAGTGGGATTTGATTACGACAATAGAGAAGTGAACCACCCTCCCTAAAAAAACTGCAGTTCTATTTTTAGAATGCATGACTGGGTGAAAAACTCCTTGACCCATGTGATGATTATCTTGCCCTGTTGCTTGACAAAGCCTTCCCAGTCATGAACTGCGAGTATGTTAAGGGTGTCTATATTGAACAGAGGGTTGTGCTCAGTGGTGAACTCTAACCCTTCTTTATGGATGAGATGCCTGTCTCAAAAGTTGGCAAAACATTCTTTGGTACTGCTATTGATGAAGCATCTAAAAAGGTTAATTTCATCTAATGATTATAGGGGAAGTAAAGAAGATGAGAATGTATGAGAGGCACACCAGGACGTCGACAAAATTTGTGATAGCAGCGAGGATGACCTATCTTCTCTCCCTGGGACAGGGAATAGATATGGTTGAACTGGAGGGATACGATGAGAGGCTCGAGTTACATTCTTTATGTGCACCATGTTTACTCGATCGAAGAAGGAAGACGATAAACACAAGGAATGTTTAGGGTTTTGGAGTAAGAAGAAGATATGGCACAATGTGTGATGAATACATATAAAACCTATATTTTGTGCCCTTTTACTTAGGTTTTGCATGTGTTTAGGCTCATATAGTTGCATTTAGTAGTAGTTTCCATGTACTCAGAGAGTTAATGGTGCATGTGCTTAACTGTTATATACTTTGATGCTTTTAGTGGGGAAGGTAGTACTTTTTAGTGGAGCTTGTGTAGGAAGCAACCAAGAAAGTGGAACGCTGGAGCCGTGGTGTTGATCCCTCTCGTGATGAGCCAGCTAAGCAGTAGAGTTTGAGATGAACCTGAACTTTTGACAAATCACTCACGCGTGGGCTTCTATCCGATATGGACTTCATTGAATAAAGCGCGAAAGCAAGATCCTTATTAAGAGGCTTCACATATTTAAGAGTTTCTCAACCCTAGCTTTTTCGCCTATATAAAGATGACATGGGTTACAAACAAAGGGAGCTTGATCTTAGACAACATCCATTAGTCTTCACTACCGTAAAACCACCGCAGTCGAGGGTCTAAAGGAGTCTCTACACGACAAGATATATCGAGAGAGGCTTGAGGAGTGCGGGACCTGCAGCACAGTTAGAGAGCTTGGAGAAGAATTCAAGAACGTTTGGCTTCTTTCTCTTTGCTTTATAAACTATCATGTTCTTTATAGCTTGCATTATGAATGTTATTTTCTCAGACATGAGCTACATACTTTCTGTTGGGTTTATTGTTTAAGGATTTTATTTTTTATTTACTTATTCAATGTTACAGCCTTTTCCTTTATCTATTCTATTCATTGTTCATCATGTATAGTTATTGTAAGAGCTATCAAGAGAGGCCTTTTAATTATTGATATGTGGCTTAATATCGAGAGAGTAAAGTTAGACAAACATGAATAATGGAACTTATGCGGCCAACTTAGATTCTAATCTGATTTAGACATAAGTTTAGGATTTCAACGACTAATAAGAAGAACCTAAATAGATAATAAATTGTTAGGGTTCACGCAAACATGTATTACTATAACATCCTTATTATCAACTTTTAAGTATCGAAAGAGTCAAGAAGTTAATTAGAAAACCCTATCGAATAGATAAAGACATAATTGGCTTACGCAGACATGTATCACCAACGGCTATAGTATTCGAATGGTAATTAGCATAATTCCTAGGAAATAAACCCAACTTCCACAATCATTTGAATATCTGCTACAACATTTGTTTGCCTTCTGATAATTGCTACCTTTACTTTTATTGCAATTAGTTACATAAACCATCACCACACCAATATTTGCTTACTAACTCTTAGGTGCAATTGCTTTGAGTTTTTTATCCAATCCCTGTGGGTTTGACACTTTACTTATCACTTTATTACTTGATCGATGACTATATTTTCTCTAATTATAGACTAGTTACGAGCCTGTCAAGTTTTTAGATTCGTTGCCATGGATTGGCAATTGATAATATCTTAGTAATTGCGCTTACTTTTTTCAGTTTAGTTCTAACTCTTATTTTTGTTTTTGTTTTTCTTTTAAGGTGTGTCATAGTGCATGACCAAACATACAAATCGAGAAGAACATGCTTACCCAATTGTACTAGTAATCGAAAGACTTTATCGTACAAGACTCAACAAAAGAAGAATCATGCGTAACTGGTGATGATAATGATGCCCTAAACAACGGTAATAATAATGGCAACAATAGTCCACCTGGTGGTGGAGTAATTACTAAGGCTGTGATCATCAATAGATAACAAAATGGGCAACAACGTAGTGTCCAACAACCACCAGCTTGTCCAAGAAGACCCATTCGAGATAATTTTTCTCCTATCCCTAATGACCTAACTTCAGCGATCATTGTGCCAAAGATACAGAGGCTCACTTTGAGATCAAGACTGTGATGTTCAACACACTCAGTTCTATTGGACAATTTAGTGGATCAACAAGGGAGGATGCTAGAGAGCACATTCAAGCTTTCTTGAAAGTGTGCGACTGTTTTAGACAACATGGACCACCTGACAATGTGTTGAGACTTAAATTGTTTCCTTATTCATTGCGTGATTGATCCTAAGCATGGCTGAAGACCATACCCTCAGGATCTATTACATCCTGTGAAGAACTGTGCATGAACTTTTTTATATATACAATCCACTGAACATGAACAACCAATTACGGAGCAACATTATAGCATTCAGGCAATGAGATGATGAATCCATGTATGAATGTTAGGACAAATACAAAAACATGCTGCGTAAGTGTTTAATTCATGATTTTCATGATTGACTACAAGTGGTAACATTTTATAATGGTGTTAACGCTCCTACACGAATGATGATTGACTCTTCAGCTAATGTATTCTACTAGAAAATGATCCTGAAGAGGCATTCAAAATTCTCAATCAAATAGCCAACAATGACTACATGTTTCCCACAGCAATGTTGTGTCCTAGTCCGAGAGATTCTAGAACAATCTAATTGGACTATTCCCAAAGTGTGGAAGCTCAACTCTCTATCATCACAAACATGCTCAAGAACATGCAACCACTATCCAACACTCGGGAGGCCAAGGTAATCTAATACATTTGTTAGCATTGTGATAGGGAGAACCAGTCTAGTTAATACCCCTAGCAACAAAAATATGGATGCTATGTAGGAAACTCCAACCGCGATAATAATCCCTACTCGAACACCTTAACCCAGGGTGGTGACATCATCCAAATTTTAAATGGGGAGGAAATATTGGAAATTAGGAGCTAACACATAATGCTACAGTAGAGCTTCTTAGATTCCAACAGAAAACTCAGAGTAAGAACTAGTGAGATTCTAATTGTATTTCCAACTCTTTTGAAACTCTTATCAAAATTTTATAGACACTGCCTGAGTTATTTTGCAGGATCATTCAACAAATCTCAAAAACCTACAGAATCACATCGCTTCCTTACAATCCTTGGAAACGAAAGTTGGCAGATTGCCCAAATTCTGAAGACAAAACCTCAAGGTGATTTACCTAGTGATACTGAAGTCACTAAAAATTTTGGTGCGGAGCAATGCAATTGTATCATATTGCATAGTGGCACCCAGACCAAAGATGACATGTTTGGGGAGGTTCCCTTTTTGATTCCTCTCTAAGAAAGAAATTTGTCGATGCTCCTATATCCAAAGCTGCACCTCTTGTGTTTGATACAGGTAAGGACCTTTCTACTGATAGCAAGGATAACAAAGAGAAGGATGCTACACATCTAGTGCACCACACGATGATCCTAGCCCTCTACCTCTATTTCTGCAGTGATTGAAAGCTCAGAAACAGATGCTCAGTTCTAGAAATTCCTGGAGATACTCAAACAGTTGCATATTGATGTCCCATTACCGGAGGCTATTGACCAAATGTCAATTTATGTGAAGTTTTTGAATAAGATCGTGACTAAGAAATGAATGGTGGGCGATGTTGAAATTGTTGCTATAGTAGATGAGTGCGTGGTGGTCCTAAGTAATTTGCCACCCAAGATGAAGGATCATGGTAGCTTCACCATCCTATGTCCATATGCCACAACTATTTTGGCCGTTCTCTATGCGATCTCAGTGCAAGTGTGAACTTGATGCCAAAATTAGTTTTTATGAAACTCGACATGGGAAAGGCAAAACCTACCTTGGTTATCCTTCAATTGGCTGATCGATCTCAAATCCAACCCAAAGGAAGGATCGAAGATGTCCTCATGAAGGTTGATAGATTTGTCTTTCTGGAAGATTTTATCGTTCTTGACTCTAAAGTTCATGGATGAATATGAAGAATGCCATCTTGTGCATAGTGAAAAAGCCTTGGTCAAGGACACCCTTCAAGAAATATGCCACAACAATGTACTCCAAGCTGCAGGGCAATTAGAATTTGACGAGGTAATACAAGAAAAACAAGAAGAAGGTGAGAAAGATACTAAACAATCCAATGTTGTCTATCCAGGCCAGGTAAGTCTTTTGAACCTTTGGATTTTTCAAAGCTTAAATCTCCCAAGACATCGCTGGAGCATCCGCTTGACTTGGTTATGAAACTTCTTCCCCCATATTAAAGTATGCATTTTTAGGGAAGAATAACACGTTGCCCATGATTATATCTGCTAGCTTGACATCTGACCAAGAAAATAAATTGTTGCATGTTTTGACTCAACAAAGAAAGCTACTGGTTGGACTATTTTTGACTTGAAGGGCATAAGCCCTACTATTTGTATACATAAGATTTTGCTTGCAGATGGTCGCAGCAGCTCGATTGAACCACAATGGATACTCAATTCGATCATGAAGAATGTGGTTATAAGGGATATCATCAAATGGCTTGATGCTAGAATCATCTACCCTATCTCGGATAGTTCTTGGGTGAGTTATGTCCAATGCGTGCCAAAGAAAAGAGGCATGACCATGATAAAGAACGATGCTGATGAGCTCCTTCCTACTAGAACCATCACTAGATGGTAGATCTGTATTGAATACAAGAAGCTGAATAAGGCGACAAAGAAGGATCACTTCCCCTTGCCATTCATCGACAAGATGCTTGACAAGCTTGCGGGGAAACCCTGTTATTGCTTATTGGATGGTTACTCTTGATACAACCAGATTTCTATATCACTTAAGGACCAAGAGAATATGGCATTCACATGTCCTTACGATATTTATTCATTTTGCCAAATGCCTTTTGGCATATGCAATGCTTCAACAACTTTTTAGCGTTATCTAATGGCCATATTTTCAGACATGGTGGATAACTTCCTAGAGATCTTCATGGATAATTTTTCCATATTTGGAAAATCGTTTGATCAGTTCCTTGACAATCTTGCCAAGGTGTTGAAAAGATATGAGTAAACTGACCTAGCGCTGAATTGGGAAAAGTGTCACTTCATGGTTGATAAGGGCATTGTCTTAGGGCACCGTATTTCCAAGCAAGGCATCAAAGTGGACAAAGCCAAGATAAAAGTCATAGAGAAGCTTCTACCCCCATCAAATGTTAAAGCCATTCGAAGCTTCCTTGGCCATGTTGGTTTCTACAGGAGATTCATAAAAGATTTCTCTATAATCTCTAAACGGTTGTGCACATTGCTGGAGCATAATAGAGCATTCAAGTTTGATGACCGATTCCATGCAGCTTTTGGAACTTTGAGGAAAAAACTTATTTTTGCACTGATTATAGTGCCTCATGATTGGTCACAACCCTTTGAGCTGATGTGCGATGCTAGTAACTATGTCGTCGATGCCGTTCTTGGCCAACGTTGGAATAAGATCTTTCATGTTATATATTATGCTAGTTACACCCTAAATAAGGCACAATTAAACTACACTACCAACGAAAAGGAACTACTTGTCGTGGTGTTTGCATTTGATATATTTAGGGCATACCTTATAGGAATTAAAGTCATTATGTAATACCCTGAAAATATTTTTTCAAGTTAGTTAAGGGTTCATATGAAGTTTGATCCGAATCTGAAAAGAATAAGACCTAGTGACCAAAATAACACTTTAGTAAAAGTTTGGGGATTGAAGTGTAAAATATTATGTAGGTGATTTTATTTGTATAAGGGTGAATCTGATCAAAATAAGAATTTTGATTTTAGATTTGGGAATTAAGATGCAGTAGAAGGTATCGATTTGGATCGAATAAAATTGCTTAGTATGCTCAGGCCAGAGTAGCACTAGGATGGGTGACCTTTGGGAAGGTCCCATATCCGTGTTTTGGATCGATATAAATGACTCAGAAAAATTAAGAATAATTCGTATGAATATCTGTTAAAGGATTTTTAAGAAAATTTTATCCGATAGAGATTTCGGGTAATTATTGAAATTTTAAATAGAGTCACAATTTTGGAGTTTGACTCCATAAATATGGGAGATTTATTATGACAATATTATTATTTATGGAAATTAAAGATATGAGATTTTTTGGATTGGATTCAAAAGTTTGATCAATGAAAAATCGTATTAGGTGATTATTAGGTAATTGGATCGAATAAAAATCATAAAATAAAATTTTATGATTTCTTTGGGAATGGCCGGTTATGAAAGAAGCAAATTGGTTCACATGAAATGGAATGGCAATTTTAAAGAAGACTTGTAAATATAAGTTTGGTTGAGGAAAATTTAGTAAAATGAATTTAAAATTCATTTTAATTATACAAGTGGCAATATTAAATTAAAACAAGTATATTAGTTTACAAAATGAACAAAAAATTTGTTCATCTATTCCTACATATGCCATGGGTGAGAAGAAGAAGGGAGAAAAAGAATACATCAAATTTTAAGCTTGATTTGGAAGGGTTATAAGTAAAAATCAAGTTCCGAGGGAGACTAAGGGAGACACAAGTATTAGAGGAAAAGAAAAGATTACCGAATAAACTTAGTGAGGCTACTTTTGCATTGCTACAAGTGAGTGCATTATTTATGTATATGTTATTTTTGAAAAGAAAAGACTTGTGATAAGTCGACCTTAATATAGAAATTATTTATATTGCTTTGAAGCATATGGATTTGATGCATAAAATAGCTAAGGTAGTGACATATGTTCTAGATACGAAGGAAGTTAGGGTATAAATTGCCCACATTGATTTCTTGATGATATATGATTATGATGAAATATGGGATGTGAATTGCCCGTTTACAAGAATGATGATGATTGACTTATAATGAAATGAACTGCCCAAGTATTATGTTATGAGAGTCCAATGTATAGTTGGATATCCATAGAGGCTTTAGCAGATGCATTACTCAAGTTATGATATGATTACATCTTTTATGACTACTATGGTGTCACATACACCTTAGGGACCCAAGTCCTTGGTGTGCACCCTGGGGATCCAAGCCTACGGTGCTAATGGCACTAACGAGGTGCTTTAATAAGGAGCAAAGAGCGTCCTCGAGTACGTACTCATTTACAAGTTCACGTTAGACACTCAAGTGTCTTATTTATGTGACTCGAGTACCCTGAACTCATATTATTTACTTTGGGCTATCTTTAAAAGAATGTTATACTATAAATACTGATAACATGGTATTTATATTTGTTTTATGATATGATATAAATTGTACTCGGATCGCTTGCCATTTTGCAGGAATTGTATTGCATTTCCATATGATATACTGTATTGCATTATTGCATGTTTTAATTAAGCAAGTTTATTTGCGCCACTAAGTCATTACTTAGCGTGTGTATTATTTCACACGTAGTTTCTCTGAATTAGACTAGCGAGGAGGAGTTGTTCTTTTGGAGTCAAGTTATTACATTAAGTTAAAATTTATACATCCTTATCGTAGTTTGATAAACTATTGAGCATTTAAATTTTTTTAAAGCGAACTGTTTTGTATAACTAAGTTTTAACCTATATGTATTATCTTGAAATTATGGACTAAGGATATTAGTAGAAAAAGTACCTTGATTATTATTTACCATGTAACAGTTTCAAAAAAAAAAAGGTCTAGGCAACACATATAGTTTTCCTCTTGAATTGTATTCTTATTTTAATAACCGACTTATAAGTTTTACAGACCAATTCACGGTCAAAACTAGTTACAACTGGATGGCCCAATTTTAATTGATAACCAAAAAAGGATTAATTACAGAACTAGGTTTGTGAAATGATTTATTTAAAAAAATAAGTCCAGATTTTTGAAATACAACTTCGTGTCATATTTAATGTATATTCGGCCTACGAGTATACATTAAGGGTGTCACATTTATTGGTATTAGAGCTAAAAGTTTAGCCGATTCTGGAGGTTAAACCGAGTCTAATGTGATTTGTCATTAAGTACATGCCCCTAGGATGTCATGTTACTGATATACTATCTGTGTAACTTGATTTTGCTCCTCATAATAATGTGAATAGGTCATTGTGGTAATAGATAATGTCGAATACTGCTGGATCGCGTCAAGCGACAAAGCATGAGGACCAAGAGGAGGTCCAAAGTGGAAGCAATGAGGTACATCATGCTCCACCTTCAGCTCCTGACCCAGCCGAGCCTCTTGTGCAGCAGAGAGCTCAAGCTCAAGAATATGGAGCGTTGGTACAAGCTTTAAAAGCTATGGTTAATAGGCTTCAGCCTCCAGAGCCCGCACCAGCCCCAACACCCACACCAGTTAGAGCGTCAACTGCAAAGGAACTTAAAAAGTTGGGAGCTCCAGAATTTCATGAAGAGGGTGGTCCGATGGCTGCCGACTTGTGGTTGAATGATGTTAAAGTCCTAATGGAATAGTTAAATTGCACAGATGTTGAAAAGTTAGAACGGTTTGTATCTTTATTGAGGGAAAATGCTCGTATTTGGTGGTCTAATGCCATAGAATTAGTACCAGCTACTGAGGTAACTTGGACATTTTTCCAAAAAGCATTCAAGGCCAAGTATGTTGGGGATCAGTTCAAGAGAGAGATGCTGCAATAGTTTCTAAACCTTAAGCAAGGTACTCATACTGTCTATGAGTATGAGTTAGAGTTCAAAAGATTAAGTCAGTATGCAGCTAATTTAATGCCGACTGAAAAGGCCCGATATAGGTGGTTCATAGAGGGGCTTCACCTGAGGCCCAAGGAATTTCTATTGGGCATGAATTTATTAGTATACCAGGATGCGGTGAACAAAGCTAAGGCCATGGAGAGAGCCTACTTGGAGCGAGTTAGAGCTCAGTCCAATCGATCATCAAAGAGGCCTAGCGAGACTTCTGCCTTAACACAGTCTAAAAAAGGTATAGGTAATCAATCATAGAGTAAGGCTAAATCTGGATCTGAGCAAAGGAATCCTTCTACAAGGAAATCTCAGAATGCTCAGTCATCAGTTACTAGATTGAGCAGACCTTCAATTCCAGAGTGCGAGATTTGTCAAAAATAACACTTGGAAGTTTGTCGAACAGTTAGAGGAGCTTGTTGCAGAAGTGGTAGCATCAAGCACTTTATTAGAGACTGTCCAGAGGAGCAAGCTAAGAAGCCTACTCAATCTAAAAGATCTGCAGTTGGATCATTCAGAGGTCGAGGTTGAGCTGGTGGAAAACCTAGAATATTGACATGCGGAGTTTCTGAAGCTGCATCCAATAGGGAATTCAGGACCCCGGCTCAAGTGTACAACATCCGTACTGATGAAGTGAAGCACAATCCGAAAATTATAGCAGGTATATTTCAACTTTTGGGTAAGCATGTATTTACTTTAATTAATCCTGGATCGACTCACTCATATATTAGTGCAAAGAAAGTGGAACAAAGAAAGATTCTTTGGAGAACATAGCTAGTGATGTGATTGCTAGTAACCCACTTGGACATAGTGCACTAGTGACTAGAATATGTAAGAAATGTCCATTAGTAATTCAAGGGATTAAGTTCCTGACGAATTTAATGGAACTTCTATTCCATGAATTTGAAGTTATTATTGGAATGGATTGGTTATCTGCATACAATGCATATGTGAAGTGTAAAGAGAAACGATTAGTACTACTATGACCAGATGGTTCAGAAGTAGTTGTGGTTGGAAAAGGAAAAGATTGTCTTAGCATAGTAATCTCTGCAGCGTTAGTTCAGAGGATGCTGCGTAATGGATGTGAAGTGTATTTAGCCCATGTGATAGATACACATGTAGTAGATAAAAAGTTGAAGGATATTCCCACTGTGCGAGAATTTCCAGATGTATTTCCGGACGAGTTGCCAAGATTACCCCCAAATAGGGAGTTACAGTTTGAAATTGATATTAATTCTGGAACTGAGTCGATATCGATGGCACCATATAGAATGGCACCAACTGAATTAAGAGAACTTGAAGCTCAATTACGAGAGTTATTAGACCGGAGTTACATTCGACCGAGTGTATCACCATGGGGTGTTCCAGTGTTATTTGTAAAGAAAAAGGCTGGTTCTTTACGACTATGTATAGATTATCGACAATTGAATAAAGTAACTATTAAAAACAAGTATCCGCTACCAAGGATTGAAGATCTATTTGATCAACTTCGAGGAGCAGCTGTGTTCTCAATAATAGATCTTCGATCAGGGTATTATCAGCTCAGAGTTAAAGAAGAAGATTTACCAAAGACAGCGTTCAGGACTCGTTATGGACATTACGAGTTTCTGGTAATGCCATTCGAACACCCCCGCTACATTCATAGATCTGATAAATAGGATATTTCAACCATACTTGGACCAGTTTGTAGTAGTCTTCATAAATGATATTCTGGTATACTCTAAGATAGAAATTGAGCATGATTACCATCTTCGAGTGGTATTACAAACACTGAGGGATAAGCAACTTTATGCTAAGTTCTCCAAATGTGAATTTTGGTTGTCAGAAGGTACATTCCTTGGACATGTGGTATCAGCAGAAGGAATAAGAGTTGATCCCAATAAAGTGCAAGCTATTCTCAAATGGGAGGCACCGAGAAATGTCTACAAAGTTTGAAGTTTCTTGGGATTAGCTTGATATTATCGACGATTTGTACAGAAATCTTCTATTATTGCTATCCCATTTACCCAACTTCTACGAAAAGGTGTTCCATTTGTATGGACAGAGAAGTGTCAAGAAAGTTTCAAGAAATTAAAGAAAGTTTTGACTGAGGCACCAGTCCTAATACAGCCAAAACCAGGAAAGGAATATACTTTGTATAGTGACGCGTCCCATTGCGGGTTGGGTTGCGTATTGATGCAAGAGGGTCGTGTTGTAGTTTATGCATCGCGACAACTCAAGAATCATGAAAGGAACTACCCAACACATGATATGGAAATGGCAGCTTTGATTTTTGCTTTGAAAATCTGGCGACATTATCTATATGGTGAAAAGTGTCATATTTACATGGACCATAAAAGATTGAAGTACTTGATGACACACAGAGATTTGAACCTACGACAACAAAGATGGGTCAAGTTTTTAAAGGATTACGATGTGGTTATTGGTTATCAGCCTGGAAAGGCTAACGTAGTAGCATATGCTCTTAGCCGAAAGACATTTTTTGTTCTACGCGCAATGAATGCACAACTATCTTTGGGAAATGATGGTTCTTTAGCAGTAGAGTTTCAGCTTAAGTCAACTTTTTTGGATCGGATCAAAGATTTACAGCTTTTAGATGAAGAATGTATTGTAAAGAGAAGACAAGCTGAATCTAGAGAAACGCAAGACTATGAGATCAAGTCTGATGATTGTTTGTATTATCGAGGTAAAGTGTATATTCTTGATGATAGCAATCTGAAGAAAGAGATCTTGTCAGAAGCCCATTATAGTTCGTTAACCATGCACCCAGGGAGTAATAAGATTTATCAAGATTTGAAGACTCGATATTGGTGGCCATGAATGAAAAGAGCAATATCAGAGTTTGTGACCAAGTGCTTAACATGCCAACAGGTTAAAGCAGAACATCAAGTGCCTTCTGGACTACTTCAGCCAATCTTTATTCCTCAATGGAAGTGGGAAAGAGTGACAACAAACTTTATCTCAGGGTTGCCAGTTACATCGAACAAAAGAGATGCAATATAGGTCATTATGAATCGTCTAACAAAGTTTGCACATTTTATACCAGTTCGTATAGACCATTCATTAGATAAGTACGTAGACCTGTATGTCAGAGAAATAGTACGACTGCATGGTATTTCGGTATCAATTGTGTTAGATCGAGACCCAAGATTTACTTTTCGGTTTTGGGGTGCATTACAGAAGCTCTAGGTACTAAATTAAATTTTAGTATAGCATTTTACCCACAAACAGATGGGCAATCAGAGCGAATAATACAGATTCTAGAAGACATGCTTCGAGCTTGCATAATTGAGTTTACAGGATCATGGGAAAAGTACTTGCCTCTAGCTGAATTCGCTTATAATAATAATTATCAAGCAAGTATCAAGATGGCACCTTTTGAAGCACTTTTCGGGAAGAAGTGTAGAACTCCTCTTAATTAGTTTGAGTTGCAAGACCGAAATGTTCTGAGTGATCTAAAAACAGGTGGGATTGATTTAACTCGAGAAATGGAGGAAAAAGTAAGAATTATTCAGAATAATATTAAAGCCGCCATAAACAGACAAAAAGGTTATGCAAACAAAAAGAGGAAAATATTGAATATGAAGTAGGGGATAAAGTATTCCTAAAAGTTTCACCTTAGAAGAAAGTGCTGTGATTTGGGAGGAAATGAAAGCTTAGTCCCAGATTCATTGGGCCATACGAGATTCTAAAAAGAGTTGGACCAATGGCTTATCAATTAGCGTTACCTCTAGAGATGAGCAAGATTCATGACGTATTTCATGTGTCCATGCTTCGAAGGTATCGATCAGATCTTTCGCATGTCATCACTCTTGAAGAATTTGAACTGCAACCGAATCTAACCTACGAAGAGGAACCAGTGGAGATTTTAGCGTACGGAGTCAAAGAATTAAGGAACAAGAAGATTCCATTGGTTAAAGTATTGTGGAGGAATCACAAGGTCGAAGAAGCCACCTGGGAAACTGAAAAGAAGATGAAGGAACAATATCTGCAACTTTTCAACCCAGGTACGTTCTAAAATTTGAGGATGAATTTTCTTAAGTGGGGGAATTGTAATACCCTGAAAATATTTTTTTCAAGTTAGTTAAGGGTTCATATGAAGTTTGATGCGAATCTGAAAAAAATAAGACCTAGTGACCAAAATGACACTTTAGTAAAATTTTGGGGATTAAAGTGTAAAATATTAAGTAAGTGATTTTATTTGGTATAAGGGTGAATCTGATCAAAATAAGAATTTTAATATCAGATTTGGGAATTAAGATGCAGTAGAAGGTATCGATTTGGATCGAATAAAATTGTTAAGTGTGCTTAGGCCAGAGTAGCACTAGGATGGGTGACCTATGGGAAGGTCCCATATCCGTGTTTTTGATCGATATAAATGACTCAGAAAAATTAGGAATAATTCGTATGAATATCTGTTAAAGGATTTTCAAGAAAATTTTATCCGATAGAGATTTTGGGTAATTATCGATATTTTAGACCGAGTCAAAGTTTCGGAGTTTGATTCTATAAATATGGGAGATTTATTATGACAATATTATTATTTATGGAATTTGAAGATATGAGATTTTTGGATTAGATTAGAAAGTTCGATCAATGGAAAATCGTATTAGGTGATTATTGGGTAATTGGATCGTATAAAAATTATAAAATAAAATTTTACGATTTCTTTGGGAATGGCCAGTTATGAAGGAACCAAATTGGTTCAAATGTAATGGAATGGAAATTTTAAAGAAGACTTGTAAATATGAGTTTGGTTGAGGGATGATTTAGTAAAATGGATTAAAATGAATTTAAAATTCATTTTAATTATACAAGTGGTAATATTAGATTAAAACAAGTATATTAGTTTACAAAATGAACAAAAAATTTGTTCATCTATTCCTACATATGCTGTGGGTGATAAGAAGAAGGGGAAAAGAATACATCAACTTTTAAGCTTGATTTGGAAGGGTTACAAGTAAAAATCAAGTTTCGAGGGAGACTGAGGGAGACACAAGTATTAGAGGAAAAGAAAAGATTACTGAATAAACTTAGTGAGGATACTTTTCCATTGCTACAAGTGAGTGCATTATTTATGTATATGTTATTTTGTAAAAAAAAGACTTGTGATAAGTCGACCTTAATATAGAAATGATTTATATTGCTTTGAAGCATATGGATTTGATGCATAAAATAGCTAAGGCAAATGACATATATTCTATATACGAAGGAAGTTAGGGATGTGAATTGCCCGTTTACAAGAATGATAATGATTGATTTATAATGAAATGAACTGCCTAAGTATTATGTTATGAGAGTCCATGGTATAGTTTGATATCCATAGAGTCTTTAGCAGCTGCATTACTCAAGTTATGGTATGATTACATGTTTTGTGACTACTACGGTGTCACATACACCTTGGGACCAAAGCCCTTGGTGTGCACCCTGGGGATCCGAGCCCATAGTGCTAATGGCACTAAGGAGGTGCTTTAATAAGGAGCAAAGAGCGTCCTTGAGTACGTACTCATATACAAGTTCACGTTAGACACTCAGGTGTCTTATTTATGTGACTCGAGTACCTTGAACTCATATTATTTACTTTGGGCTATCTTTAAAAGAATGTTATATTGTAAATAATTACATGATGACTGATAAATACTGATAACATGATATTTATATTTGTTATATGATATGATATAAATTGTACTGGGATCGCTTGCCATTTTGCAGAAACTGTATTTCATTTCCATATGATATACTGTATTGCATTATTGTATGTTTTAATAAGTTTATTTGCTTCACTAAGTCATTACTTAGCATGTGTATTATTTCACACGTAGGTTCTCTGAATTAGACTAGCGAGGAGGAGCTGTTCTTTTGGAGTCAAGTTATTACAGTAAGTTACAATATGTACATCCTTATCGTAGTTTGATAAACTAGTGGGCATGTAAATATTTTTAAAGCGAAATGTTTTGTATAACTAAGTTTTAACCTATATGTATGGTAATATAGATGTATTATCTTGAAATTGTGGACTAAGTGTATTAGTAGTAAAAGTACCTTGATTATTATTTACCACGTAACAGTTTTAAAAAAAAGGTCTAGGCAACACATATAGTTTTCATCTTGAATTGTATTTTCATTTTAATAACCGACTTATAAGTTTTACAAACTAATTCAGGGTTAAAACTAGTTACAACTAGATGACCTAATTTTAATTGATAACCAAAAAGAGATTAATTACCGAACTATGTTTGTGAAATGATTTATTTAAAAAAATATACGACCAGATTTCTGAAATACGACTTCGTGTCCTCTTTAATGTATATTCGGGCACGCTTCAAACATTATGGCAACACAAAAATAAAAATCATTATGGCAACACAAAAATAAAAATCAACCAACACAAAAAATAAGAATGCATAGCATATGGAATTTCATTAAGAATTATCTTATACCCTAAAATTGATGGACTTAGGATTGAAGAGATGCCCACCAAAATGACGTGATCTTCCAACAGTTGTTAACTGAATTGAAAGATGAGAAATAGAATTGAGATGAAAAATCAATGGCATAATGCCAAAAAAATGCCCCTAACATTTGACTGAATAGTCATTTTGGCCCTATTCTTTTTTTGAACCAATTTAGCCCCCAACGTTTAATTTTGGGTCAAAATGACCCCTCTATGGATGAAAACTGTTAGTCAAGCAACGATAAACAACTTGAAATGATTTGATAGAATGACACGTTAGTAAAAAAATAATTTTATATTTTATATAATTATTTTTTGAGTAAAGTGACATTCTTTCAAGTCAACACATTTGTTTATATAACGCTGTCATGTCAGCGTGCATTGTCATGTAGGTTTGTCACGTCATTTGAACTCATTTATCGTTAGATAACTAACAGTTTTCATCCACAGGGGGGCCATGTTGACCCAAAATGAAACTTTGGGGGTTAAATTGCTTCAAAAAAGACTATGGGCCAAAATGACTATTCAATCAAACGTTATGAGTATTTTTTGGCTTTATGCCAAAATCAATTGAAATATGAATGATTTTAGGACAAGAATTAGGATTTTAGGAAACCAAAGAAAATGTGTTTTGAGAGAAAATGAGGAAATTAAAGCTTTATTGCAAGGAAACTAATTTACCGTCATTCCTTTTTGTTAAAAATGTTTTAATTAACCAAATAATATAAATTATACTTAAATTATTTTTATTTTAAAACCCAATTAAATTATCAGTAAAATATCACATGAAATAATTAGTCTTTAAAGATTCTTAACATGCATTCCTATCAATTTAGCCACTTAAAACACATGTATGAATTATTTTGACTTAATAAACGTCTCCAAGTTAAAAATCATTTTATTTAATATAAGAATTGAATAAATTTCCAATGCAACCAACTTCAATTTCAAATCCACCTTTTAAAAATATCCAGAATTAATTTAAATCAACTAATTTTCCTTTTTACTAAACCGAACCGGTTCACCTACCCAATTCACTAACCCAGATTTCGGGATGTTACACTCTCCTTAAAGAAAAATTCATCGTCACAATTTAATTGAATAAAAGATATATGGATATTGAAGTCTCATGGAATCCTTTTACTCTAAAGTAGCTTCCTCGACATCATAGTTACTCTAGAAGACCTTTACCAATGGTATTTTCTTTTTTTGTGGTTTTTAATTTCCCTCACAAGTACCCTCAACGGTTCCTCATCTTACGTTAAAACAATACTCACCTTAATCGTCTCAATTGGATAACGTGGGAAAGATTTGAACAATATCATCGAAGAATCGATACATGAAATACATTATAGATACGCTCCATCTTTGGTCCAACTATCTCAAGTACTTCATATGTCTTACTGAACGTTAGACTCAACTTGTTTTTAAGTTCAAAGCGTAAAAAATTATTCTAATGTAAACACTTAAGAAAATCTTGTAACCCACGATAAACCCTATGTCTGTGCACTTCAAACCTGCGTAAGATTTCTGACAATCAAAGACTACCTTAAGGCTATCTCTATTCAACTATACATGCCATCTGTCTGTTTGATCAAATTAAGACCCATAATCATTCTCTTACTAAGCTTGGTCTAACAAAATAGAGTCTTATACTTATTTTCATAAAATGCCTTAAACAATATTGTATAAATGCTAGACTAAAAGGTATGGTTGTACCCCAACTCTACCAAATGAAGGTGCTCCTCCTAGCTACTCTCAATGTTAATGATAAACATCAGAGCATGTCCTCCAAATTTTGAATAACTCATCCCGACTGACCATCATTCTACATGTGAAAGGTTGTTCTAAAGTTCAATCGAGTACCCAATGCCTCATAAAGCGTCTTCTAGAACCACAAAGTTAAACGAGTACCTTTATCTGATATGATCGGGATCTACACACCATGAAGTCTTGTACCTTGAACTTGATCAACTCACCCCGCTAAATTAAACTCATCCTGACCGCCAATTTCTCATCTAATACATGAGCTCTTCTGACCTCTTCCGCTAACACATGCATTAGATCTCTTTTCTTAAAAGATTTAGGTTCAATTATTTTCATTTGTAATATATACTTTTCTCATTTTCTTATTAGATAGTTTTAATTTATTGAATATAAATAAATAAAAATTATATTATTATAAATATTAGACTAAATTATAAAAATTTATAAACAAACAGGGGTCAATTTAGAATTAAATAATTTATTAATGACTAAATTGAACAAAAAGAAAAGCTAAAAGACTTAATATGTCATTTACCATTTTCATTAAATAATGTGCATTTTGACATGTCAATGTGTTATGTTTCATGTTTCTATTAGCTCACAATTTTTTTAACAGAGTTAACGGTCTTGAGTGAATTGGATAACATTAGGGGCACTGAGGAAAAAGCAAGAAGCATCAAATTGAAAAATCAGATAAATGTTAGGGGTAAAGGTTGGATTAAGCCAATAAGGTATTATGTTGTAAGGGGAAAGACAAAACGACAGCACAATGGATTATATAATACCAAATAAAATTTAATATTTTTCCATATGAGACTCGAACATTGAAGTTATTACCCAGCATGGTACAGTCCTATTACCAATTCAAGCAACTTGAATTTAATATAATATAATATAAGAATATTTGAATTTGTATTTTTTTTTTTACAATTCACACACCTTTATCATAAACAAATTATTGTCACAAATATAAAAAAAAGTCTTGTGATTCATACCCACAACATAGATTGAATGATAAAACCTTTAATCATTAAATCTAATAATAAAATTCATTTAAATTTAATATATTAGTTAATCACGAAGAATATATCGTTAAAACCCTGTTAGGATTTATGTTTTGATATAATAATTGAAAAATAGTTTTGGATTAATTTGAAAAGAATTCAAAAATGTTTCTAAGTCCAAACAACTTGAAAATAAATTTGAAAAGTTTTTTAGAGGTTTTGGAAATGATTTTAAACGTTTTAAAGTAGCCAAAATGTTGTTTTCAACACAGGCGTACCGATACGGTATACCCAATATCGATACGGTCCAAGGGTTTCAGCTACAGTATTTTTCTAGTAACCAAAAACCGTACCGTTACTCCCCTAGGCGTACCAATACGGGTAGGATCGTTTCGATACGCTTTCAGGCGTACCGATCCTAGTTTCAACCACCCCAACGGCTATTTGAATTTCAGGTTGTACCGATACGGACCCTGGCGTTCCGATACGATGTACAACAGACCAAGGTGTACCGATACGCATAGCCATGATGAGCATAATGGTTGGTTGCTGTACCGATAGGCCTACCCGCATACCGATACGGAAAGCTACAGAATGGCATTTATTGCGGGAAATAAGACCTTCAACGGCTCCAATTCAATCCCAACGGCTAAAAACACATTTGGGAGTATAAAAGGGCCCTTCAAGCTTCAGCAACAACTAATGATCCTCAAGTCAACAACATTATGATGAAAATTTGTCTTAGTGCTTAAATTTCTCATTCTTGTATAGACAACACTTGTGAGCTCAAATGTTTATATATGCTCAAGTGTTTGAGGATTTGGGTGAGTGCTTAAAGAGTGCAAACACATACCTTGTAGAGAGGATTCATTGTTTGCTTTATTTCTTTTGTGTGAGAGGATTCCCAAAGCTTGGGTTGTAAGATTTGGATGCTAGACTTGGTAATTGAGTCTAGGTTGTAAAGGTTGCCTCATAAGCCTTGTTAAAAGGGGAAGAAATCTTAGTGGATTTGGGAAATCCTTAGTGGGAAAGCTAAGGTAGTGGATGTAGAGCTTGGTTAAAAGCTCGAACCACTCTAAATCATTGTGTTATTTTCTTTATCTTTTGTTTCCACCACCTACACCCAAAAATCGACTTCTCCACCACTTGGCAAGCAATTCGGTTGAAGGAATTCTAGCTCAATCAAACTCTTCAATCGGTATCAGAGCGAGGCTCAATCGAGAAGGTTTAACCGCCTATTGAGGCGATCCAGAAAGCTCGACCAACAAACAAGTCAACCGACTTCCATGGCGCTATCCATTGACAAGCCACCCTTCTTCAACGGTGAAAACTATGCTTTTTGGAAGCATATGATGATGTTCTTCATGAGAGGAAAAGACTACCGTCTTTGGGACATAGTTGAAGATAGATCGTATGTTCTACCATGAAGTAAGTCGGAATGGAGTGCGGAAGATCGCAAGAAGATGGAGCTAAATTGTAAGGGCATACACATTCTATTTTGTGCATTAGGCCCTGATGAGTATGCAAAGGTATCTTCTTGTGAGAGTGCCAAGGAGTTATGGGACAAGCTTGAAGCAATCCATTAAGGTACAAATGAGGTGAAAGAGACAAAGCTTGGTCTACTCAACCTCGAATATGAAAACTTCAAGATGGAACCATATGAAGACATCAAGAGTATGTTCGACCGGTTCTACACAATCGTCAACAAGCTAAAAGGACTTGGAGAGGAGATTACGGAAGACAAACTCGTTTAGAAGTTGATTTATTCACTTCCTGAATCATGGGAGAGCAAGGAGAGGGCCATTATTAAAGTCAAAGACTTGAAGAAGCTCAAGCTTGAAGAGCTCGTAGGGTCTCTTCTCACCCATGAGATGATGTATCTACCCTTGAAGAGGGAGAAGGAGAAGATAATCAAAGAACAAGGAGTTGATGTCAACATCATTGCTCTTCAATCCTCCACAAGCCACCAAGAATAATCAAGTGAGGAGGAAAGTGAGGATGAAGAGATGGCCTATCTCTTCAAGGAATTTTCTCGATTCATGAAGAGCAACATAGAAGAATCCAAGCATGAATCGAAGAAGAAGAAGAAGATGGTGGATCCCCCCAATTGCTCCAAGTACAAGGAAACGAGGCACAACAAATTTGATTGCCCTCGCTTCAACATGAAGGGATCATCATCAAAGAAAGCATATGTGGCAACATGGAGTGATGAAGACTCTACCGATCAAGATGATGTAGCCCACCTATGCTTGATGGCCCTCAATGAGGGGGAGGTAACTTCTAAATCATCTAAATCAAATTCAAATTCATATACATTTGATGAGTTGCAAGAAGCCTATGACAAATTGGTTTTTGAATTCAAGGCTTCATTTTCAAAAAATAAAAAGATGATTTCAAAATTGAAAATCGAAAACAATTTGCTTATGAAAACCAATTTGAAGTTTGAAGCAAAAATAAAAGATTTTAAGCTTAAAGTTTTAAACTTACAAAATTTGCTTCAAAAGAAAGAAAAAGATCATCAAATTGAAGTAGATGATCTTAAGAAAGAAAAAGATTTGATTTCCAATGAACTTCAAAAGAAAATTAATTTTCCCAAATCAAATTTTTATGTAAGACAATCTAGTGCCCCTAGATTTGTAAATGGAAAAGTTTTTATAAGTATTTGGGTCCCAAAAGGACTAATTACTTCAACTAAAAAAGATGAAATTGAAAAATGGATTCCTAAGGGGACTAAATTAGGTGCTACTAATGCTTATGGATCCAAAGCAATTTGGATACCAAAAATCAAATGATTGTCTTTTGTAGGTGTGATGGAGATTTGATCAACAAATGATGAAATTGGGGGGGGGGAGCTCTATACACACAAGGAAAAACACTTGAAGAAGGAAGGCTTCACATTATACCTTTGGTTCAAGTGTGGTAAAATTAGTTGAATTTTATTTTAATTTGGTTTATTTTTTTAATTCAACTAGTTTATCATATATGTTGGACTAACATTTGAATGATGCTTGAGTAAGGGGGAGCCAATTTTAAAAACAAAGCTTATTTTTGTCAAATTTTTCTTAACTCTCTATTGTTATTGATCCTTAAAGTTTGAACCATTTTTGATATAACAAAAAGGGGGAGAATGTTTTGAAAATTGAATTTTCAAATGAATAAGGGAGAGCTTATAAGATTTTCAACAATTAATCTCTTATTCAATTTTTATTTTTATTTTTATTTTTACAAAGGGAGAATCTCAAAAACAATTTTTTGAGTTGGTTTTATTATATCAAAAAGGGGGAGATTGTTAGGATTTATGTTTTGATATAATAATCGAAAAATAGTTTTGGACTAATTTGAAAAGAATTCAAAAATGTTTCTAAGTCCAAACAACTTGAAAATAAGTTTGAAAAGTTTTTTAGAGGTTTTGGAAATGATTTTAAATGTTTTAAAGTAGTCAAAAATGTTGTTTTCAACACAGGCATACTGATACGATATACCCCGTATCGATATGGTCCAAGGGTTTCAACTACAATATTTTTTTAGTAACAAAAAACCGTAACGTACACCCTTAGGCGTACCGATACTGGTGGGATCGTTTTGATATGCTTTCAGGCGTACCAATCCTAGTTTCAACCACCCAACAGCTATTTCCCCAACGGCTATTTGAATTTAAGGTTGTACCGATACGGACCCTGGCGTTCCGATACGGCGTACCAAAACGAACCAAGGTGTACCGATATGCATAGCCAGGATGAGCATAACAGCTAGTTGCCATACTGATACGCCTACCCGCGTACCGATACGAAAAACTGAAGAATGGCATTTATTACGGGAAATAAGACCTTCAACGGCTCCAATTCAATCCCAACGGTCTCCAACGGCTAGAAACTCATTTGGGAGTATAAAAGGGACCTTCAAGCTTCAGCAACAACTAATGATCCTCAAGTCAACAATATTATGATGAAAATTTGTCTTAGTGCTTAAATTTCTCATTCTTGTATAGACAACACTTGTGAGCTCAAATTTTTATATATGCTCAAGTGTTTTAGGATTTGGGTGAGTGCTTAAAGAGTGCAAACACATACATTGTAGAGAGGATTCATTGTTTGCTTTATTTCTTTTGTGTGAGAGGATTCCCAAAGCTTGGGTTGCAAGCTTTGGATGCTAGACTTGGAAATTGAGTCTAGGTTGTAAAGGTTGCCTACTAAGCCTTGTTAAAAGGGGAAGAAATCTTAGTGGATTTGGGAAATCCTTAGTAGGGAAGCTAAGGTAGTGGATGTAGAGCTTGGTTAGAAGCTCGAACCACTCTAAATCATTGTGTTATTTTCTTTTTCTTTTGCTTCCCCCACCTACACCCAAAAATCGAATTCTCCACCACTTGGCAAGCAATTCGGTTGAAGAAATTCGAGCTCAATCAAACTCTTCAAACCCCTTAACATCTTAATATAAAAATTAAAAATAATTAAAATTTAAAATATAACATTACATAGTTTATCTATATATATATATATATATATATATATATATATATATAGATTTACATACATAAATTATCTTAAATATAAATCCTTAATAAAACTCACTCTTTTTTTTAATACTCTAAAGGTAATTAATTACAAGGTAGTATCTGTTCAGAAATATTCTTAACCCTTTGACAATGCACACACACCTTGCAGACATTGCAATTGAACCCGAGTCTCTTTTATTATTTTCTAATATAAAATTAAATTTTTTGTTACCCTCTCGGTTCCCTAAGGCTTTCTTATCACTAATCCAGACTGATTCGCGTCGCACACCTCACTCTGATGGGTGTATCTCTCAGCAAGGATTTTATGTATATACAAGGTCTCGAACTTGATGCTTGCTTAAGTGATACCAAGCCGTTTACCATTTGAACCGACTTGGTTGGTAAAATTAAAAAATATATTATTATTATTTTGATAGTGCTTAAACAACTTGCCATATATGCCAACTCCAAATCCAATTCATAGGTCCTAAAAGGAACAACTTTTAGATATTGTTTTTTCTTATTTCCTTCCTAAAAAATATACATAATGGGGTTTGTTTTGTAACTATAAATTCCCACCATGCCTTGATGATCATTAAACTCATCAAATACTATTTGTTTTCTTATCATTCCTTTCCCTTACTCTCTCTCCCTTCTTCACACAGATTGTATAATTTTGGTTATATAAACTTGTAGTAATTCTTGATTTGCAGAGATCGCTGCCATGGCAGCTACGGTGGTGTGCTTGACGACCCTTTCCGTTCTTTTCATTTCTTTAGTGTTCAAACTTGTTCTGGACACTATCCGATGCTATTTTTTGATTCCCAGACGCATCAAGAACATCATGGAGAAACAAGGAGTTCGTGGCCCCAAACCCCGGGGATTAACTGGAAACATAACTGAGATGTCCAGTCTAACCTCCCGGTCCACTGTAAAGGACATGAACTCCATCCACCACGACATCGTCGGCCGCCTTCTGCCACATTACCTTAAGTGGTCTAACTCATATGGTAATGACACATAATTGTAAAGAAATCATACCATATAAGGTGACAGTTTGTGTTTCCTTTTCTGTATGGGAAAACCAGATATGGTGATTCTGAGACAGATAGACTTTGTGTTTGTTTCCAGGGAAAAGATTTATATACTGGCATGGGATAGAGCCAAGGATGTGCTTGACAGAGACTGAATTGATCAAAGAGCTGATGACAAAGCACCACCTTGTGACAGGCAAATCATGGCTGCAACAGCAAGGCTCAAACCATTTTACAGGTCGAGGCTTGTTAATGGCCAACGGCCAAGACTGGTACCATCAACGACATATTGCTGCTCCAGCATTCATCGGAGATAAGCTTAAGGTAATCTGATATACCTTTTACCTTCTATTTATCTTCGGACTATTCAGGTCCGGGTCAAGCGGATCCGGACCCCTACCGGGTGAAAGCTCTCACGACGCTTATTTTCTCCTTTTACAAGACTCGAGACAAAATTATTTCTTACGGGGTATCTTACGTTTTCTGATATATTGGAATTGGAATTCGGCAGAGTTATTCAACACACATGGTGGAATGCACTAAACGTATGCTACAATCACTGGAAAATGCAGTGAAATCGGGCCAAAAGGAGTTCGATATCGGCGAACACATGGCTAGACTCACAGCTGATATAATTGCGAGAACCGAATTCGATACTAGTTATGAGAAAGGCAAGCAAATATTCCATCTTTTAACATCTCTGCAACATCTTTGTGCTCAAGCCAGCAGGCACCTTTGCTTTCCAGGAAGCCGGTGAGTACCTTTTTCAAGTTATATTGGGTGTGTTAGTTGGACTTCAGATGTGAAAGTTAAATACGAGTATTAAACATTAAGTATAAATATCAAACAAGATTACTTGAGAAAATATATAATCAAATGTGTGAAATTTGTTATCAACTTTGTACAGATTTTATCCAACCAAATATAACAGAGAAATAAAGTCACTGAAGATGGAGGTTGACAGATTACTAATGGAGATTATACAAAGCCGAAAAGATTGTTTCGAGATCGGTCGAAGCAGTTCGTATGGGAATGATCTATTGGGTATTTTGCTTAATGAGATGGAGAGGAAGAGACCCGAAGGAGACAAGTTTAAGCTAAATTTACAGTTGATAATGGATGAATGCAAGACTTTCTTCTTTGCTGGCCATGAAACAACGGCTCTTTTGCTCACTTGGACTGTCATGTTATTGGCCACTAACCCTCATTGGCAACAAAAGGTTCGAGCTGAGGTCAACCAGGTCTGCAATGGTGTTGTCCCCTCTCTTGATCAACTCTCCAAACTAACTCTGGTAAGCAATGCTTGCTTTGATTCTTTGCTTCGCTTCAATTATTTACATTCAGATGTGAATATTAAAAATCGCATTGAACATACGAATAGGTGTTCCATGCTTAATTTCAAGTATCCAAACACAATTCTTATATTCCACATGTGTTGAAATATAATTTTTTGAAAATACTTTAAAAAAATTGAACATGGTAACACCTTTTTTCTTCTATTTTCTTCAAATGGTTTTTTGATTGCGGTATTTATCATAGGGATTCCCCCCCCCCCTCTTTTCTATAATGAAAAGACTATTCCACCACTAGCAAATCGTTGGTCAAAAATCGTTTTATATCCATATATATTGCTTTATACTCACATTCTAATTTTAATAACATAGACCTATACCAATTCCTATTTGACTCGCACATCTACTTTAACATCATAACCCCCCAAGCATGCACATTTGAATATAAAAACCATAGTTTTATATAGCAAAAAATAGAATTAAAAAGCCATAGAATATTATAGGGTGTCCCCATATGACAAAGCAATTTAAAAAGGATCCAGCAAAGATATAACATGAAATTTGCTATTCTCCACCAGGACCGTTGCACTATATATATATAGATTCTACTCAGCAACTTGCTCCATTAGTTCATGGCTCTCCACTTCAACAATGTGTACATTCAACATTGTTTTTATTGCCATAAAGAAAGGCTAAGCAAACCTTCCCCATTATTATACTTTTTAGGTTTTAGCTGCTTCGCTGGCCTAATTATAATTATTAGAATTCTTTATCAGCACCAAAAAGAAAGGTCTCAGAGGATTAGGGCTTAAAAAACCCAAGAAAAGTGAATATTCAAATTAAATCATAGTGCTGAGTTTGGTTTGATTGTCTATGATATATAGTTCGATAATAAAATTAAAAATCAATTTAACTTATAGTGTTCGATTTGATTTGATAATATATTTAAAATGAAAAGTACTTTAATACTTAAGGTTCTGTAAATATTAGTTTACACAAGTCTTTCAATTTTATGGTTTAAGAGGTTATATTGAGATTTAGGGTTTTGGTTGTATAGTTTATAATTTAAGGTTTAGGGTTAGAATTTAGAATTTATAGTTTAGAATTTAAGTTTTAGATTTATACCGTTTAGATAGGAATGATTGTATAATTTTTTTTTACACATCTTGTGTATCAAAACATAACTCATTTAAAAATTGAATACCACACATTAATACAATTCTTTTCCGATATCGAACCAAACCAAACCAAACCAAACCAAACCTATCACCACCCTACAAAAGACTTGGCATGGATTTTCTTTAATGTTTAGTTTTATCCGATTAGGTTATTTGGGATATTTAGTTCCAATTTGGTTGAATTTTTAAAATATCAAAATATTACCTACAAATCGTGTTTTTATTTTAAAAAAATTAAACCGAACCAAACTATTTTGGTACTGTTGCATTAAACTTTGCTTGTTTCTTACTTATAAACTTACATGAATTCATCCTGTTTGATTTCGCAGCTACAAATGGTTATATATGAATCCTTGAGATTATATCCACCAGCAACAGTGCTACCTCGAATGGCTTTCGAAGACATAAAGTTAGGCGATCTGTTTATCCCCATGGGACTATCCATATGGATACCGGTGCTGGCTATCCATCACAGTGAAGAATTATGGGGAAAAGATGTAAATGAATTCAATCCGGAGAGGTTTAATTCCAGACCCTTCGCGGCCGGTCGACATTTCATACCTTTCGCTGCCGGCCCTCGGAATTGTATCGGCCAATCTTTCGCAATGATGGAAGCGAAGATCATCTTAGCGATGTTGATTTCTCGTTTTAGCTTCACGATTTCGGAACAGTATCGACATGCTCCGGTCGTTATCATGACTATAAAACCTAAATATGGAGTTCAAGTGTATTTGAAGCCATTGGAGAATCCTTGAAAATGGAAGTAAGCTGATTTTGAAGCGGAAATCCTTCAGAGTTGGGCGGACATCGATTTATATTTTATGTGCTGACGACATATATAATCATACATTATCAATGAATATAAGGTTGCCACACACTTATTTTTCTTAAAAAAAAACAGTGAGGCAACATTATTTGATTTGTTGATAATATATGAGTTTATATACGTCAGCGCAATAAATATAAATTTTTAATATTTTACTTATGATTTTGCAGAGGCTTTTTTTTTTTCTTTTTGAGGTTTTGTTTTTCGGTATGTATTTTCAAGAAAGTGGAGGGGGTGAAAAGAAATCCAACTTTGAACTTTAATTTCTTCTTGTGTTTTAAATATTCAAATGTTAATTCGTGCCTAATAATATTAGTTAAGGTGGTATTAATATTAAAACATTTGTAGTTTGAAGTTTTCAACAGTGGTAAATTAGTTGGTTCTGCTCAGTATGATAAAAGAAAAATATTTTTGATACAGAAGCTTGTGTAAACTTTAGGATTTAGGTTAGGGTTTAGGGCTTAGGAGTTTGGTATGTAGGGTGTAGAATTTTAGATTCATGTTTAGAACTTAGAGTTTAGGGTTTAAGATTTAAGGTTTATGTTTTAAGGTGTTAATATTTGAAATTTTAGATTTTAGATTTATAGCTTAAATATGACAGATTGTATATTTTTTTTATACAACTTTTGTATCAAAATATAACTCGTGATAAAATAAGTTGTTTAATCAAAGTCTGGTTAAAATCATGTATTCACAAAACATGAATATAAGAACAGAAATTCTAATATTATCGTCTTTTACAAAGTTTTCAAAATAATGTCTTCAATTAAAATTTTTAAGTTGGACTGACATCATTTTTGTTATATCACATATCTTAAACTGTATGTTTAAGTTTACTTGAGTTGCATCCGATTTAAGGATTGAAGATGAATAGTTTACAGATAATAATTTATACCTAACATTTTTTTTTAACATATATCTATAAATACTGAAAGTAAAAGAGGAAGAAACTAGTGATCAGCTGCACTCAACGGAGGCCTAAAATAGATGAGCATTTAGACCTGGCGGGCTCCAACCGATCGATTTTTTCTCTTAAAAAAACAGTTTTGGGTCGGTTCTTATAAAATAAATGGTCGAGTTTAGGTTAGAGTCGGGTGAAAACAGAAAAATATCAGATCTGATCTGACTCGAATATTTAATATATTATTTAACATATTTACGAAAAATGTCATATTATATATATAATTTTTAGGGTTTCTAGTTTTATTTCTCTCATTTTCTCCCTGCTGCAAGGCGCTTATCTCTTCACGTTCTCTTTTTTTTCTGCTTCATTCTTTTTTTTTCTTTCTTACTTTTCCTTTGTTCTTTTCTTTGTTTAACTTTTTTAATTTCCTTTTTTCTTTAATCTCTAACGGTAAATGCTTCTATTTTATATTTAGATTCATGATTTCTTTCTTTCATATCTTTGTTATTTTAGTAAAAAAAATTAGTTTTACATTTTACTTCTCGCTTTCAGTTTTGTTTCTCACGAAAACTCAAAATTTTGTTCATGATATATTATAATGATTTTGACAAGCACGGTTTGCGGATTTTCTATTTAATTTTGATTTAGGGATTTTGTTGATGATTTAGCGGTTTTATATAAAGTTTTTATTTAAGAATTTTGTTGAATTTTACGGCAGGTTCCAGATTTTCTTCTTTGTTGTTTTCTCTTTGGATGCTGAGAAATTTTTTTGAAAATTGAAATTTGTTCTGGTCGGATCCAGTTGGGGCAGGTTCTGACCTCAATTTTTGGGTTAGATTTCGGTTCGATTGAAATATAAAAAAATTGGGTTCATGTCGGGGTTGGGTAGAGAGTAGTTTTTCTCGGGTTGGGGTTGGGTAGAGATTAGTTTTTCTCACGTTTGGGACGGGTTGACCAAAAATCTGACCCTACCCGACCCGTGTTCATCCCTACACAAGCTCCTATATCCTTTACATCAGAGTTGAGACATTCCATGCAGATGTTCTATTGTTAATATGCTTAATGGCTATCGCAATATTGTTTTTGCAACAACCGGATTTCCTAGTCAATAATCAAGCGTTGATCCTAGACTAAAATTAAATGATCTACTAAGACTTTTGGATCCATTTAGACTAAGTGTGTTTTTTAAAGTTGAAGATTTGGGTTCATAGGGCTCTCGATGAGATATAAATTACAAATTGAAGGACCTAATGAGCAATTAGTCCATTTTTAAAAATAGGTTGACCATTCCCCTTAAGACATTATGCTTTAAAATGAGGAAGGGAGAAGACATTATGCTTTAAAGTAAGGAAGGGAGAAGACATTATGCTTTAAAACGAGAAATGTAATGACTCGGATTTCGGAATCCATGTATCAGATTAAACCCGAGTCCGAGATCGGAGTTTTGGGCCGTGTGTTGGGACTTCGGTTGCCTAAGGAAGCCGTAGTGGGCTTCCTCTTTGTTGATGGGCTTGAAAGCTTGGGTTGAGAGGAGATGAGGGAAGGGTAATTGAGTAAAATGCTCAATTTTAATAAGTTTGGCTGAAAAAGCTCATTAATGGGCTGAAAAAGAGAAGAGTGCATGACTTCACTCTTTTCTCCTTTCTTCTCCCATATTCCTTCCCCATTTTTGGTGTTAGAGTTCATGGAAAAAGGATCAATCTTTGTTGTTTGGAGTTGTAATCTCGGTTTATGGCTTGAGGAGGTTATAATTAGCATCAAAAGATCTATCCATTGAGATAAGAATGGTTAAGTTTGGTGGTGGTTGAAAATATTGGGTTTTTGTGGGGGTATGGTGAGGATGAACGGGATTGGGAGATGTAATCACGTTTTTGTTGTTAGAATCTCCCTTAGTCATCTTTACTTCCCCTAACATTGTTGTAACTCATTTTGCTACATTTGATTGTAGTTAAGGAGGTCAGTGAGCACTCAAAAGCTCAAGGCAAAGGAAGGGTTTGAGGCTGGTGCAAGAAGGTTCTTTTATAGTGCTTGGAGGAAAGTTATGACACTTCCCACTCCCTTTGTTTCTTGCATATCCTAAATGTAAGGTCTTGTATGCTTGTTTGATGTTTTGGTGCTTGAAATGCTTGAGCATGGTTGTAACGCCCTGAAAATTGGGTCTAGGTGTTAGATGGATCGATTAGACGGTTCGTGAGAACTGGATTAGGCAATTTAGGTTAGTTTCAGGAATTAAATCTTAATAAATTGTTTTTGGATAAAATAAAATATGGAAAAATTCTAGAAAATAATTAATTAATATTTTAAGTATTTTGGTAAACTCAATTTTAATGAAGTAAATATGATTTTGGGACATTTTGGTCTGGTGACTAAAATGTAAAGTTTTCAAAATTATTTTTGGTGACTAAATCGAAAAAAGGGTTAAAACTTAGAATCTTTAAAGAGCTAATTAACCAAACTTTTCCATCAGATTTTCCCTGTAATGACCTAGATTTTTGAGTCAACAATGGGCGTTGATCCAGGCCTTTGACCAACACATCGGGTCGAATGTTCAGTTTATGTTGGGCCTTATCGTTGGGCTTTGTGGGCCTCCATATGTTGTTGGGCTTAGGTGTTATGTTGTGGGTTGCTGGAATGAAGGAGATGTGAGGGCAATTGAGTAAATTGCATCTTAGGGGACAAGAGGGCTGATGCCTATTTAATTTTTCTGCATAATGTAAGGGGGTGAGATCATCTTCATCTCATCACCATTCTCTTTCCCTAAAACACCCACCCAACTCAAGATTAAATGAGAAAACTTGATGCGGGGGAGTGTGAATCTCATATTGGTAATCAAGGAGGAGTGTATTAGCAAGCAAGGATCTCCATTTCGAGCTAAGCATCGTTGGAATTGGTGGAAGTTGGGTTTGGGAGCTTGGGTCAAGAAGAGTGGTGACAAGAGCTTGGAAGGAGATTTATTATAGGATTTGCTTGCTTGAGGTCAGTACATTTCTGACTCCTTCACTTCATGAGAATCCTAAAATGATTGCTTTGTGTGGCTTATAGTTTTGGGTTGTATAGTTGTTGTTTTAGGAGCTTAACCCCCTTTAATGGCAAATCATGTATTATGTGTTAATAATGGATAAAATTGGTAGAAAACCACCTATTATACTCTAAATAACTTGTAGAAACAATTTAGGACTTAACAGGTTAAGGGTAGGATTGAAGAAATCCCGAGCTTTAGGTTTTGAAATCCAGGTTCGAGTACTAGTATAGGGTGGCTGCGTATCGGTACTCCTTGTAATATTGAGGGACGAGTTATGAGTGGCGTACCGGTATGCCTTTCCGTGTATCTGTACCCCTCGCTCAATTAGGATTCTAGTAGTGCTTCTGCGTATCGGTACGCTAGTGGCGTATCGGTACCCACCGTTCCATTGCTTGTGGAGGCTTTCGCGTTTTGGTACACTAGGGTAGGGGTACCGGTACAGGATGGGATCAGTACGAGTGATCTGAGTATCGATGCTGAGTATCGATACGGGGCAAGAATGTATCGGTACGTCTAGTCGTTCAATTCATTCGAACCTGAGTTGAGTATCGGTACTCGAGGATGAGTACCGGTACCTAGTGAGGTGTATCGATACCCATGTAGGAGTATCGGTACTCGTAGAGCAATCTACCCAAGAATTTTGAGGTTGTGTTCGAGGGCTCTATAATTCGCAGTAGAGGGTCTGGTGGGTCCCTAAAGGTAAAAAACAAATCCTAAAACTAAGAAATCAAGGTTGGTAACCCATACGTAGATAAAATGGCTAATGGCTTGGTAATTATTGAGTGGATCACTCGTATTAATCACCCATAGGGATCCGTGGTGGATCGGTTAATGCTATGTAGAAGATTAGGGTCCTTGCTGTGTGCTGAAGGGATGCCCATATAGGCTAGTTGTCGCGAATAACAAGATAATCTAACGAGAAAGGCGTAAATAAATCCTAAAGACATATACTAATTATTGTAACAAATGAGTTATGCCTTGGGGCATTGTAATGGTTGGCTGGATGCCTTTTATCTCTCGATGAGATATATTGATGCTCAGGGGAGCATGTGTTAATGTATGTATCTTGGTTAGGAATCTAGATATCCTAGAGTAAGTGCAAGGGCACTTAAATAAGGGCATGGGTACTCCAGGCTATGTGATCGAGTACATCGACGTATCCATGGGCTATGTGATCTGGATGCGGTCAAAAACCTATCTTTGGGCTATGTGATCAGGATATGAAAATACAGCTTGGGGGCTATGTGAGCTCAAGTAACTCGAAGGGCTATGTGATCTTGTGTAACCTAATTGGCTATGTAACCTTATGAAAAGACTACTTGTGGCTATTGTGATCCAAGTATGTCTAGAACGTATCTGTGGTTATTGTGATTTGGATATGATCCTTACCCGATGGCTATGTGATCACGGGTAACCCAACGGTTGTGTGAGCACGGGAAATAGTAGGGCTTCGTTGGCCATTGTAGGGAATGTATGTTATTTACATGTTGTATGGATAATAAATGTTGGCTATTTTACCCTTGGGCTATGTGATCAGGGTAGGGATCGTAACTCGATGGGCTGTGTGAACTCGAGTAACTTGATGGGTTGTATGACCTCAAGTATGGGCTATATTACCCTTGGGATATGTGATCAAGGTATGGGACGTAACTCGATGGACGGAGTGGCCTTGAGTATGGTAAGCATAGGATGGCTTGGTAGTCTTCTTACATAATAGTGGTATCTTGAGACAGTTGTAAGCTCTAGCTAGGATAGGCTAGAAGATGATCCTTAGATGTTGAGAAGCCTTTCTGTGCACGCTTGATTATTTTATCATGTATGCTTGTTTTATGATATTCATGAATTGCGGTAGAGTAGAAATGTACCACTGAGCTTTGTTACCTCAGTGTACGAAATTGTGGTTTTTCCGTGTGTAGGTTGACAAGTTACTTTTGGATGAGCACATAGGAGGATTTCCCAGCACCGAGTTAGTTTCAGAGTACAAGTACTTGATGTTTAGTTTGGAATGATTGTATTCATAGGACCTTACCACAGTCGAGTTTGTATCTTTACTTTGATTTACTACCTTACCATAGTCGAGTCTGTATCTTTACTTTGATTTACTACTATTTGGTCAAATGGTGTATTTTAATTGGAACTTATATTTTGTAAACCCTTTTAATCTTATTATTTATATGGATTTTATGGAAATGGATTGTTTTGAGAATTGCTAACTTGTGGTTTTAAATAAGAAATTTTGATGGGCCAATTTTGGGTGACCCGAATGTGATAATTCAGATCGGGGACGGGATTAGGGTGTTACATTTAATGGTATCAGAGCTTAGGTTTAGTCGGTTCTAGAAAACCCCAGGGTGGTATAGAGGTTGTGGTAAGGTGTCTAGTTAATACAAGTCCCTAAATTTAAGTGTACTTTGCAAGACTAGAATCTTGATGTGCCACCTTGTTGTTTTGTTTTAGAAAAAAGAGTTGATGGAAGGTGGAACCGGTAGAAGAGAGGCAAGTCACTTTTGTGACCTTACCTCTACCCTTTTGTGTGTGGTGCAAGCTATTCTGAGGCAATCTAAGACACCTCGCAAGACCCCTATAAAGAGACTTCATCATTTTGGGCCTAAGAATTTTGAAGGCTTGGGTGAGGATAACTCGATCAAGGCTAACCAATGGCTGCGCGTCACACGAAAATTCTTAAGACAGATGAAGGAAAGCCGAGAAGATGATCTTGATTGCATTGTTTCCCTTCTTAAGGGTAATGCACACGAGTGGTGGAAGACCGTAGAGTTAGGTCTAAAGCCTGCACTCCCGTCATAGGATATCTTTGTGGATGAGTTTCGGAAGAAGTACATTAGTGAGGTACACATGGATGAGATGAGAGACCAGTTTCTAAATCTAGTTCAGGGAGATCGAGTGGTGTTTGCTTATGAGCAAGAGTTTTTACGTTTGAGCCGTTACGCTCTAGAGTTTGTTGTGATAGATGAGTTTAGGTGTAAGAGGTTCAGACAAGGTTTGAGGGTCCAGCTTCAGTTGTATGTGATAGTGGGTCCACTCGGGACATTTTTAGAATTAGCTAACAGTGCAAAGCCGCTAGAGCGACTTTAAGATATGACGTCAGGTAAGATGGAGAATGTTAGGGGCCATAATGTGGAGACCTAGGATATTGTGGATCCTTCTCTCTATCCGCATGAGATGTTTTGTGCTTTGAAGAGTTCAAAAAGAGTTGCTTCATACCAGCAACCGAGAGTCAGTTCGGGATCTATATCGAGGATTCATAGGGGACTTTTGATTTCTACACAGGAGAGAGTATTGATGGTTCTGTTGGAGCATCACTTTCATCAGCATACGAGCATTGTGGCCAACATCACCTTAGAGTGTGCTTTTTGCTTCGAAGGGTTTACTATAGGTGTCGAGCACTGGGGTATATGGCAAAGGACTGCCCAGTTGTGGACGAGAATGCAACAGCTCAGTCTCAGAGGTTGGCTGCTTCTCGGTATGATCAGAGTTTTGTTAGAGGCAGAGTTAAGGTACCATCAGGTTATCAAGGTGGAGGTCTTGTGAGATCCACCGCCAGGGTTGGCACGTGAGGCGTTGCTAGACAATCTGCTGCTCAGATTAGAGTTGACAGCATTGCGATCGATGATATGTCAGGTAATTAAGTTTTGGTTGGTTCCAGCTGTTTGGGTCAGCCGTTTAGCTCTTCGATTGTGTAATAGACCGGTTCTTGTGATGTGCACCTTGCTAAATCTTGGGTTTGTTGTTGTTTTAGATGGTAATTAGAATTGCATCCTTTGCTAGATAAGGATTTTATTGTAGATGGTTGTTGAGAGTGCAAGTGTGCCGTAAGATGTGAGTGAGAAGTTATGAAGTTTTAGATCTCTTGAATCTAGTTGTTAGTGTTAGTTGTCTAGGATCTTAACCTCTCTAAAGTGGACGTTGTGCTCCGTAGTGCTAGCTCAAAGAAGGTTATATAGGTTCAAGGTGTTCTTAGCTTGCGTTGTAGACGTGAGGGTTAAGAGTTCCTGGTCTTAGTGTTGTGGGTGTTTTGAGGGTATGGAGGTACCCTTGGTGAATGAGCAATCTTATCGGTTGATTGTGGTTTAAAACTGCGATACAGGTAAGGTTGAGTTCGTTGTTAGTGTCCATTGCTCTGTGATATTGTACTTAATGAACTCTTTGTTGGGGGCACACTTGTGCAAGCGACCAATTGGGTGTCATTGCCAAGTGCTTCACCGAGATCGTGTCTACGTGAGAGTAGATTGTATGGTGGCTTTGGATGTGTTGAGCTGTAATGCAATTGTGGAAGACCGATACCGGGTTCGTGAGATTGGCGACCATGTTTTGGCCATAGAATGTGAGAGCTTCGCGTGTTGTCTGTCAGAGTAAAGATATTGTAGAAAAGGGTAAATGAAGGTTGTGAGGAACATGGTTGAGGTCCTAAGGGCAAATTGTGAGGATAGTTTCTTGGCTTGGGCATCTGTTGAGCTAGATCTCGTGGAGTTGGCGGATTGCCCAATCGAGTTCGACCAAAGTTATTATCGGTTAAGGCAAGCAGTGTGGAAGTTATCGGAGTAGCGCAGCGGAAATGTGGATCAATATCTGTGTTGAGGGTAACTGGATGGTTGCATTGCAAAAAAAAATGTTTTTGGATAGACCAGTTAGAAATCCTTGAGAACAGTCAGATGGCTCTTCACGTCTGATTGTTTGGACCAAGTCATGGGTTAAAAAAAGGTGTTTAGTTTTTCATAAATAGAATGGTTAGTTTTGAGTTGCTTGTGTGAGTCGTAAATGACGATGGTCATTTCTCGAAACCAAGTAGTTGAATCGTAAGTTGTTTTCGATCCTGTTGAAAGCGAGTTTGGATAAAGCAAAGTTTTAAGTTCCGACTTGGTGGGTCAAGTCTGGAGAAAAGAGCTGCTAGTTCAAGGTAGATTAATGATAATGATCGGTTGTTAGGGTTTTGCTTGTCCTTAAGTGGTTTGACAGGGATATGGTTGTTAGGCGTGATACGTTCTGGTTTGTGGATGTGGTGCAGCGTTTTAGACGTAGATAAAGTATAAGTTTAATTTTTGGTTAACGGATGCTTGTAGAAAGGTTAGTTAACTGAGATAGAATCCATTAGAAGTGAGTTCTTTAAGTTGATGTTTGAACAACGTGGCTCAAGGTTGGTTATGTTACCATGATTAGCGGTTTGTCATAAGTGTCGTTGGTTGCTGAAAATGAGTTATTGGAAATCTCTAGAGAAGTGTTGAGAGCGTATGGTTTAATGTTATGGTTCTGTTTAAGGTAGGTTGAGGGAGAAATCTCCCTAATCAAGGTGATCCTATTTGATTGGTGAGGTGGTTGTATCCGTTTTGGTTACATCTCTTTCACCCATCTAAATTTCGAGGACAAAATTTCTTGAAGGAGGGGAGAGTTGTAACCACCCAGTTTTCGATTCAACAATGGGCATTGACCCAGGCCTTAGACCAACACGTCGAGACGATTGTTCAGTTTATGTCGAGCCTTATTGTTTGGCTTTGTGGGCCTCCATATGTTGTTGGGTTTAGGTGTTATGTTGTAGGTTGTTGGAATAAAGAAGATATGAGGGCAATTGAGTAAATTGCATCATAGGGGACAAGAGGGCCGATGCCTCTTTAATTTTTCTGCATAATGTAAGGGGTTCGATCATCCTCATCTTCATCTTATCTTTATTCTCTCTCCCTAAAACACCCACCCAACTTAAAGTTAAAGGAGAAAACTTGTTGTGGGGGAGTATGAATCTCGGATTGGTTATCAAGTAGGAGTTTATCAGCAAGCAAAGATCTCCATTTCGAGCTAAGTATCATTGGAATTGGTGGAAGTTGGGTTTGGAAGCTTGGTTCAAGAAGAGGGGTGACAAGAGCTTGGTGGGAGCTTCATTTCGGGAGTTGCTTGCTTGAGGTCAGTACATTTCTGACTCCTTCACTTCATAAGCATCCTAAAATGATTGCATTGTGTGGTTTATAGTTTTGGGTTGCATAGTTGTGGTTTTATGAGCTTAAACCCCCTTTAATGGCAAATCATGTATTATGTGTTAATAATGGATAATATTGGTAGAAAACCACCTATTATACTCTAAATAACTTGTAGGAATGATTTGGGACTTATCTATGGAGGTTAAGGGTGGGATTGAGGAAATCCCAAGCTTTAAGTTTTGAAATTTGGGCTCGAGTACCGGTATAGATTGGGATTGGCATGGGGTGATCTGAGTTTTGAGGCTGAGTACTAATACGAGGGAAGAGCGTATCAGTACGTCCAGTCGTTCAATTCATTTGAACCTGAGTTGAGTATTGGTACTCGAGAAAGAGTACCAGTACCTAGTGATGCGTACTGATACCCATGTATGAGTATCAGTACTCGCAGAACCATCTACCCAAGAATTTTGAGGTTGTGTTCGAGGGCTCTATAATTCGCGGTAGAGGGTCTGGTGGGTCCCTAAAGGTATAAAACAAATCCTAAAACTAAGAAATCAAGGTTGGTAACCCACACTAGATAAATGGCTAATGGCTTGGCAATTATTGAGTGGATCGCTCGTATTAATCAACCATAGGGATCCATGGTGGATCGGTTAATGCTACGTGGATGATTGGGGTCGTTGCTGTGTGCTGAAGGGACACCCATATAGGCTAGTTGCCGCGAATAACAAGATAAACTAACGAGAAAGGTGTAAATGAATCCTAAAGACATATACTAATTATTGTAACAAATGAGTTATGCCTTGGGGCATTGGTAATGGTTGGCTAGATGCCTTTTATCTCTCGGTGAGATATATTGATGCTCAAGGGAGCATGTGTTAACATGTGTGTCTTGGTTAGGAATCCAGATGTCCCAGAGTCAGTGCAAGGGCACTTAAATAAGGGGTTGGGTACTCTGAGCTATGTGATCGAGTACATCCGACGTACGGTCAGAAACCTATCCTTGGGCTATGTGATCAGGATATGGAAATACAACTCGGGGGCTGTGTGAGCTCGAGTAACTCGAAGGGCTATGTGATCTCAAATAACCTGATTGGCTATGTGACCTCAAGAAAAGACTGCTTGTGGCTATTGTAAACCAAGTATGTCTAGGACGTATCTGTGGCTTTGGTGATCCAGATATGATCTTTACCGGACGGCTATGTGATCACGGGTAACCCGACGGTTGTGTGAGCATGAGAAAATAGTAAGGCTTTTTGGCCATTGTAGGGAATATATGTTATTTACGTGTTGTATAGATAATAAATGTTGGCTATTTTACCCTTGGACTATGTGATCAGGGTAGGGATCGTAACTCGATGGGCTGTGTGAGCTCGAGTAACTCGATGGGCTGTGTGACCTCGAGTATGGGCTATATTACCCTTGGGCTATGTGATCAGGGTATGGGACGTAATTCGATGGAGGAAGTGGCCTCGAGTATGGTAAGCCTGGGATGGCTTGGTAGTCTTCTTATATGATAGTGGTATCTTGAGACAGTTGTAAGCTCTAGCTAGGATAGGCTAGAAGATGATATTTAGATGTTGAGAAGCCTTTCTGTGCACTATTGATTATTTTATCATGCATGCTTGTTTTATGATATTCATGATTTGCAGTAGAGTAGAAATGTACCACTGAGCTTTGTTAGCTCAACGTACAAAATTGTGGTTTTTCCGTGCGTAGGTTGACAGGTTGCTTTTGGAGGAGCACATCAAGGAGGATTTCCCAGCACCGAGCCAGTTTCGGAGTATAGTTCTTAATGTTTAGTTTGGACTGATTGTATTCATAGGACCTTACCACAGTCGAGTCTGTATTTTTACTTTAATTTACTACTATTTGGTCAAACGGTGTATTTTAATTGGAACTTATATTTTGTAAACCCCTTTTAATCTTATTATTTATGTGGATTTTATGGAAATGGATTGTTTTGAGAATTGCCAACTTGTGGTTTTAAATGAGAAATTTTGATGTGTCGGTTTAGGTGACCCGAATGTGATACTTCAGATCTGGGATGGGGTCGGGGTGTTACATTCCCTTAATTTAGTCTATTTTTAAAGGTTTTTAAATGGTTTTAATATTAAAATAAAATAGAATTAATAAAAGGGATTTTAGTTACACAATTCATTTTCTCACGTAACTAATTTTGCTCTCAACTTTCTCAGTAGCCAAACTATCAATTTCTTTCCAAAATTTCCAGGAATTAATCTCTTTTGATTTCTTTGATTCATACAACAAAATCTACTTGGTTTCTTGAAGCGTTCATCCTATTTTTGCCAATTAAGGGAGAAATCAGCAATTAGAGGTGATTTTTATTTCTCTCCTCTAATTAAAATTTCTTTAATGAAATTCCCAAGTTCTTGATCTTTTACAACTGATGTATGTAATGGAATTATGATTAAAACATGAATATGGTGATTTAATTGAGTTTTGATGTGAAAATTTGATAAACATTGTTATGGATCTGTTTTGTATTGAATCTAATTGATTTAAATATTTTATAATATGTGTTTTAATGTTGTAATAAGAGATTAATTAAAGAGATCCCGAAACTATGTGAATTGCTAATTTTTTAGGTTGTAAATAGTTGATTTTGGAGTGATCTTGGTGTTGTAAGGTAGCTGGAGGTATAAGGACATTATGAAGATATTTTTTTGGATGTTAATTGATGTTGTTAAGATGTTAAAATTAATAGGTTTTGGTTGGGCTTTGTTTAGATGAAGTTTGATAATGATTTCGATTGTTTTAGAGAGGTGTTTTATGGTTTTTAGTGAGGCGAAGTTGTGTTTGTTGGTTGCTGGAAATTAGAGATGCATAGAAGTGCATTAATCCTCTATTTTTGATTGGGTAAAGTAGGAGAGTTGGATCATTTAGCTTTTGGAGAGGTTGCAGAAGCTTCAGAAGCTTGGTTCTCGTAACGACAAGAGAGCTTTGGGTTGTTGGTGAGTGGAAACAAGTTTTACTGCTTTTAAAAGGTTTGAAGATGGTTGTTGGGAGTTTAGATTAAGTTTGAAACACTTATCTAAGCTCGAAAGTAAGTATTGATTGCTCTCTCTCTCGTTTTTGGTTTTGCAAAATACAATCTCATGCCCATGTTTATAGATTTGATTACTTATTGTTATATGCATGTTTTAGAAATGGAAGATGTTGCAAATGATTATACATGATGATATTTGAGCATAGCAAATGATTTATGAAAGAATTTTGAGAATGCTATAATACATGGTTTAATGTATTGGAAAATGGTTTGAATTGATGCATATGTAAAACAGTAAGTTAATGTGGTTTTTATTGTGTATATTGGCAAGTGACTCAGATAAAATGTTATCGGATATAGTTGGCTAGCCATAGGGTTTAAAGTGCACTATAATAAGTCGTCTTATATGTGTCGAGGGGTCAAGAGTGTGCCATGCTCCACCATGAGAACCACAGCGGACGAGGGGTCAAGAGTGTGCCAATTCTCCCACTGGTGGATTTATATGTTATAACCATTAAGGGCTGCTCCAGTTCGAGGACGTATGTGAAATGGTCGAAAAAACCACATAGAAAATCTGTGTATCCGATGTGTTTTCCTAAAATAGAATGAAACTTGCTTTTGAGTCACTTAAATGCCAATATATGAGATGTTTTATCATGAGATATGGATTATGTTTTGAATAATATGGTTTTACATGAGATGCTCTTTAAGCTTGCTATTTTGAGATTTTGGCATATGAAGCATAAATTGAGATTTGTGATAGAAATCCATGATACATGTGTTGCAAATGATTTAAATGTGCATATTTGAATAGATTACAGAAGCATGAGATGATTTTGGTAGTAACATTATAAGCTTGATTTGATATAAAATGGTTTTTAAATGCATTGATGAGTGTTTTTGAGATTCCCTCACTAAGCTTATAGCTTACTCTATCATTTCCCATCAATGCAGAGGAATAAACTCTTTTGGACAACAAGTAAGGAAGGAAAGATCCAAGGATTGAAGGATTTTCAAGCATGGTTTTACAAATACATAGTAGTAATAAGAGGCAATGTGACCAAGTTGTTATTGGGAGGTTTATTTTGGATACTCCCTGTTTGTACAAGTTATGTTTGATGTTTTGGACTTGTATGATGCTTAATGTTTGGTTTTGAGGGGTTGGGAAACAATTTGCATGCTTGGTAGAGATCATGTCTATAGGACAATTGTTTGGATTTAATATGTTGCATATGATCCTTTACCATGCTCTTATGATTGAGGAAATAATGTGTGAGTTGTTATATGGTGATTAGAGGTTGATTGGAGCATGTTAGATTGAGCCAAAGTGTCATATGTTAGACCAATAGGTCATTACAGGTCTGTCCGTATTGGTACGGGTCTTCAGGTATCAGTACGTAGGGACCTATCTTGGATCAATCTGGGAAAAAATGCCTAGGCATACTAATACACCTAGTGACCGTATCGGTACGCGATGCTGGAATTTTGGCTTGGTGCCGATATACGGGTAACCATACCGGTATGCCTTTTGGCTACTAGAATTCTCATTTTCGAACATTGCATACCCGTACCGATACGCTTGAGGACTGTATCAGTACGCCTTTAAAATTAGAACCCGTATCGATACGGGGTGGCAGTGTACCTATACACAGTTAGTTAATTTTGTTAAAATGCTTTCTGAAGTTTGATTCTTTGCAGTTTATTCCTTGTGTCTTGATCATGCAATTAAATGTAATTAGAAGGTTATTTTAAGTTGAAATTTAACATGATTGTATGAAATATGACTAATTTAAGGATTGGTAACTTTAATTTCAAGGAAGCCCTCTTAATTATCTATAATTACATTTTGGTCCCTGAAATGCAATTTTATGCGATTGGATATCAATTTGATGCCCGATTGAGTTGTAATTTTCACCATTGTCAGCATGATCACCTAAGGACTTAATTAAGCATTTAGAAAAGATAAAATGAAAAAGGACCATTTTCTAAGTAATTCATCCGGGTTTGTCTCGGCAAACCCTAATGTAGCTCACTCGGTTTAGTCTTACGACTAGACCGGGTCAAGGGGATTACAATGGTTGTCAATGGTAAAACTTGAAATTGGTGTTGAAATGTTGTAGAAAGAGTAGGAATTCACTTAAAACACCTTCCATAACCTATAAGTTTATTTTGGGGTCCTTCTATAATGATTGGGGGAGTGTTGGGATGTATTTCGAGCTATAGAAATCGAATTCTAGGCTTAAGTACCGATACAATATGAACTGGTATCGATACTCCATTGATTTTATAGCTTTTCTAGAAAACGTTTAAGGAAGGTATCGGTAGGCATGAGGGAGTATCGGTACCGTCCTTGTTCCATTAGATTCTAGTAGCAAAATCAGGTATTGGTACGCTTGAGGGCGTATTGGTACATTTCCTCGTGTATCAATATGAAGTTTTGGTTAAACCTCTACAAAGAGCAAATCGAGTATCAATGTTTTTTAGTTCAGTTTCAAGCGATCCTAAGTTTGTTTCGCAGACCAGATGCACACCTCGTGTAGAGTGAAACTAAAGTTCCCTAAACTAGAGTTCAATTGCCAAGCTACTTAACAATGCTAACCTGCTGGCATAGAAGTTCTAAACTCTAGTTCCTTCATCGGATAGATAATCTAGGACAAATTCTCCTAAACCAGCTGTGCTGACAAAAATTATAAGTACAAAATTGACCGAGGTAATTTTTTTAGTGGTTTGGTATGCAAATTTTGATCCTACATGGCAAACTAATCTACATGGCAACTAAAATTTAAACATGAATGACATGGCAAACTTAATGTGAGGATACACACCCCCAAACCAAAGGTGTACACTGTCCTCAATGCATGCAAACAACATATAAAAAATAGTAAAAATAGCAAAATACATGATCATGTGAAATGTAAAAGAGTTTAGGAAGAGGAGGACTCCCCTTCAAAACTTTTTGGCCTCGATACACAGATCATTCTTTTGATAAAGCTCCCTCAGCTTGGAGCCATATGCTCCTTCCACTTCAGGTTGGATTTTAATGCGGCTGTGGAAGTTCCAAGGTCGTGGAGAACTTTCTCAACAATTTTCACAAGCTCAGAAGCAGACATGATTTCAGTGGCAGTAGATAAGTGAGGTGCTGTAGGTGTGGCAGCAGCGTTGGCTTTGTTTTGGATTCATTTATCTTTCGATTCAGGTGGTGTGTTAGTTCTGGCAGATTCAACTTGTACTGGAGAGACTGGGACAGTGGCATCGGATTGTGTAGGAGTATGGACAGAATGAGGACTGGCTGGCATGTCATCCTTAGCAAGGAGATCAGCAGGGAAACACAGAGAATACTAGAAATGTATGTGCAGACATGCCTTCAAGTGTTTTCTTCATAGCACAGTCCCTAGCATGAACATACTGCCAAAACATAGAGGTATGATCCTCAGCTTTCTCTATCTTTTGGAGGATGATCTTCTAACATTGGTAGATCTGGGAAAGCATTGCCACTGATCCAGCTAGCATCAAAGTCACAGGTTCTGCCCTTAGCACCTCAGCATTTGGTACAGACTTAGTAGTCTTTTGCTTGTTCTTCTTTTTTGCCTCTATGGTAGTCAACTACCTCCATAGGGCAGAAGTTATGGTGGTCCCCTTACACTTTTGAATGCTATCAGAATTGAGCTGTGGCACGCTGTGCTATCCAAATGGTAGAGATTAGAAAATGATTCCATTGCTCTTACCAGCACACTTAAAGGTCTTTTCGATGATGAGCCGTCCAACATTAATCTTGCGTCCAGTCATAATAGAGTGCAGCAGTGCTAATCTTTCCTCCGAAATTGTCTCATTGTGGGTGGCAGCATAAGGTTTGCCTTCAAGAAGTGATTCTAACCCCATGGCTGAGACTTTAGTGCAAACCGTTTCACAGTTCGATGGTCTTTTGATGGCACGTTCCATTTAGTGGCAACCTCACCTAGTTATTTCAACATCGTCTTCCTCTTGGCATTGTCCAAGGATTCCACAAACTTGGTGTGTTCTTCCTCTGTTCCATCCAAAGAAAAGATATCATTTATATAACCTTCATGAAAATGAACGCACTTACCTCGGACCATCAAGAAGGATGAGTCTTTGGTCGTATGATCATCATAGAATTCTCGAATGATGTTGGCATGGACTTCCCTCGGTGGTTGGAAAAATTTCTCCCACTTACGTGTCTTTATCATCGTGACAAACTCTCAGTTTTAGCTGGTCAAACAATGTCTCCTCTCAGTTTACCACAGTGCAGCCTTTCTTTAATCCCCCTTAAGTGGTGGCTTGAGTTCCTTTAAATAGGCTTGTGTGGAAACCTTAGGATAAGCTTTTGAGTTTGAATTTTGAGTGTGCAAAAGAATAATATGCATTATCCTCTTATCTCGATTTGAATCCTATGGCTGACGTGTACAAGGTCTAGCGGCAACCTTGACTGAACAACGAACGTCAATCCTATGCCAGCCGAGCATGGCATTGTTTGGTCCATCTATGCCAACTGCTACTCGATAATTCTCTTACTTTCTTTCCTGCGTTCTCTGCCAGCGCCTCTTTGCCTGCCTGTATGCTACATCAAAACCAATAAAATAACCCTTCGTACTGGCAACAAAATAGCTCCTAACTCCTTATGCAAATGCATGAATTTAACAATTAAATGCAAACATATCTACTTAAAGGCAAGCAAAAGCATTATGAAATAAACATAAAAAATTAGTACTTTTGGGGAGTTAACACACCCCCAAACCTAGCTCATTTGTAACCCCCTTAGCCTGGCCTAGCCGAAACTGGACTAACTAAGTCACATTAGGTTTGCCGAAGCAAACCTGAACTAATAACCTAAACCGAGCTTATTTTTCTTCTTTTTTTATCTTATCTATATGCATATTATTATTGTCCTAAATGATAATGCTTCAGCTAAAACATCACATTGAAAACAAATTGCAAAACGAAATTCAATTCCTCAGCAATTCATATTAGGGACCAAAACGTAATTTCTATAAATTATGAGGTTTCCAACTTAATAAAGATCACCCAACCTCAATTAAGTCAATTTCATGCTCACAGGTTAGATTTCAACCCAAAACAAACATCCAATCTCATTCAATTGCATACATAACATTCATGGACTATATTGCAAGATTTCCAAACTTCAGCAACACAAAACAATAGGGTTTACCGATACAGTTTAACACAAAACAACTTCTCGTACCAGTACATATGTACTTATATCGATACGGTTTGTTGACCAACCCATACCGATATGACCTTGACCTCGTACCGATCTCCTCTTTGTTATTTCAAAACTCAAAATTCCAGTAGCTAGAGCCAGTACCGATACGGTACCCCGTATATCAATATGGTATGTTAAAATCGAAGGGATCATACCAGTACGCAAACCTGTGTACCAACACCAATGCATATTTTCCCTCAAGGCGTACCGATACGGTGGCTAAGCGTACTGGTACCCTATGCTTTAATTCAACGATTTGAGCCTTAACATGACCCCGCGTATCGATCCTTGGGTACTGGTACACAGAGGCCTGTAATGACCTCTAAGTCCAACATATGACACTTTGGCTCACTTCAATCAACCTCAACACACATCTAAACATCATATAACATCATCAACATGCTTTAACATCAACATGCCAGTATTTAAATCCAACCTAGCTAGTCTAGCACAATCAAGCACAAAGTCTATAGGCATGCTCCTTAGTCAACATCCAAACATAAATCCATCCACATCGCAAACACTTTAAACTTCTTACAAATCCAAAACAATAATCAAAACTTGCACAAACGGGAGTTCGCCAAAAACCCGCCCAAAACATTACTTGACACATTGGCCTTATTACTACTTAAAATACTTCAAACCATACTTTGAAAACAAGTCTTTGGAATTCATTTCCTTACTTTCTCGCTGCCACAATCTTTAATTCTCTGCATTGATGGAAAATAGATCGTAAGCACACAAGGCTTAGTGAGGAATGCTAAAAAACCAACCCTCATCAATGCATTTTAAACCAATTAACATTCCTTTTATAATCCACTTTCCAAAACACTTTTTAAACATCATTTCAACATAATGCCTTGTCAAAACCATGCACTTAACATTTCCAAAATAGCATATTAATCCATATGCAACATGTATCATGGATTCAACAGCAAAGTCCCATTTACTACCCTCAATTTAAGCTTTCCCATGCTTGCTACCAATTCAAGGCTTAAAGAGTATTCACATGTATAGATCACATTATACAAACAATCCATCAAAATGATACATCAATTCATTATATTGGCTTACAAGTGATCCATTCCCACATCTCATTATTTTCATCAAACCACGTCAGATACACGAATTTCCCAAGCGATATCCCAATCACTTACAGCTCAATGGCATGGGGTAAATGCAACACATGCATAACCTCTACATTACCAAGGCTCATCCTCCAATTTGGAGTAAACACCTTCAATTCATCACCTCAACGGTCGCAACCAGAGTAATATGCCATTGAAGTATTTCTTCAACAATATTGGGGTTTACATGGTCAGAGTTAGTACTCTCAATACATCACCTCTACAAACCATAGGCGACTTATTATAGTGCACTTTAAATCCTATGGCCGGCCAATTATATCCGATAACATTTCTATAACCTTTTCATATCATCACTTGCCAATATAATTTATCTCATTAACATTAACTCATTATTTTCATATGCATCAATCAAAATCATTTTATCAATGCATTAAACCATGCATTACCAATGATCAACCACATCAACAAATCATGCATTACCTCCAAATGCATCATCATCATTTTATAAACATTTTCCTGCATTAGACCATGCTCAAAACATGCATAAATAGTAAGAAATCAATCCATTTAAACAAGTTCATAAAAATCATTTGCCAAATTGAGTTCAAGAGAGAATTCATCCTTTACTTACTTCCAAGCTTAGACCAGCATTTCAAGATTAATCTAAACCCTTAAACACAACTTTCAAAACTTTGAAAAGCTGTAATTCACGTTCTCACTCACTGAATAACAAAGCCTTGCTTGTCGATATGGTAACCTCACCTCTAAATTTTTCGAAACAATTATTCAAGCTTGAGGATTAACTTCCCCAGCTTTATCCACACAAAAAATAGGGTACATTGCATCAAAATGCAATCAACAAACAACAACATAAAACCTCAACATCCTTTACCAAATTTCATCCCGCAACAATCAAAATTAGCATCAAACATCTTCCAAACTTTACCCAGCCACAATCTAACATCTTAACCCATCAATTAACATCTAAAAACACACCAATAACATCCTTATACCTCCAGCATTCATAAAACCTCCACAACTCTTCAAAAACACATAACTAGCAACCTATAAAATTAGGAATGCACTTAGTTTCGGATTCCTATGATTAAACCATCTTATTAACATCATTCAACATCAAAATCATGATCTATATCAATCCAAATCATGAGAAAACAGAACCATTATGAGAGTAAATCAATTTCACCAATTAAACCTTAATTTAACCATTTTCCTTTGATTAAATCATCAAAACAAGTTAAAAATCATAAGTAAAGGATCAAGAACTTGGGAATTTCAATAAAGAGCCTTGTAATAGAAGAGAAGAGTGAACCTCACCTCTAATGGCTGCTTTTCCCCTTAATTAGATGAATTCTATAGCAAAACAATAAGAAACTAAATTGATTTTGTTAGAAAATCATTATAATCTCAATTGAAATCAAAAGATTAATTAAAAGAAGATTTTCCTAAGAATTTTGAAGATAAAAGAAGTGTTTGGCTAGAGAGAATTGGAGAGAAAATTCTTTTGTGAAAAGTTAGTTACGTCAATTTTGTTTTAATGCTTTTTAATTAATCAATAGATTCTCCAACCTTTTATATTATTTTAAAACCATTAAAAATAGCTAATTATGGGAAAAAGTTTGATATTAGACTTTAGGGTAAATAGCTCCTTAAAGATTCAAAGCTTTGACCCTTTTTACAAAACAGTCACTAAAAATAGTTTTAAAAACTTTACATTTTGGGCACTAACCAAAATGTCCACTTTCGAGACCCTTTTTTGTAAAATTGATTTTACCGAAATCATTTCCATATTAAATAATAATTTTAGATAATTTTTCCATATTTTTATCCCTTTTGAAAATATTTAATCCAAATTAAATCTCGAAACTGACTCGAATCCTTTAATCTGATCCAACGGACCATCTAAACCACCTAGAAATGTTCTAGGCCCAAAACTGGGCATTACATAATTGCTTGTCCTCAAGTAATGCAACTAAAAATCTATAGAAACAGAAAACAGGAAAAGTACCTCGACAAAAATTGTCATGGTTCCCAACACCTACTAGTTAGCAAAATATTATCCTAAGTCTGTCCTCTGATATTCAGTGTATCAATGCCAAGTAAATAATAAAATTCAAGTGCAGCAATATAGTTCTTGTAACACCCCAAAAATTGATCCAGTCAGAATAAGGTTTCAGCGATCAGAAATTCTAAAACGGAAAGGTCTAAATATTGCATTTACATAAATTGTATGGTTAAATACACCGTATCAGACTCTAATTGAGTCACTTTATAGAACTTGGAACTAATTGAACTCTTAGGGAAACAATTTAGTGACTAAGTTGTGAAAATTGGAAGTTTGGGGGCAAAAGCGTGAAGTTTAGAAAGTTGAGGGACTACCCTCTTAATTATACCATTTTGAGGATGATTCACCTCCTTGCTTCATGTAAATCCACGTGAATGAGCTGATGAAGTTGAGAAAATTAACGAGGGATAATTATGGTTGCTTAACTAGTGTAAAAAGGTGAGAAAAGATAAAAACTAATATTTTAAGGTTTCCTCATTTGGAAGGAAATCCTTGTCCGGTTCATTTCCTTACACTTAAGGATTAAAAAGGTATAGGAGAAGCATTTATGTAGCGTAGAAAACTCACCAATCCTATCTTTACCTTGTTCTCATCTTTTCCCATCACCTAGCTAAGCTCACATCTCTATTGTCATCCCCTACCTCTAGCTCAAGCAAGCACCTTTCTTGTTGTGCAAGCTTTCCTTGATTTCTCTACACTTTTGGATAGTCCTTGGTTTGGTAGGATAAAGCCCCATGTAATACCCATTTTCGTATCCATACGACAAATGCAAATCAGGAATGCCACAAATTTACTATCCTTAAATATTAATGATATTTGAAACAAAATTCAAGTTTTGATAATTTTGAACCCAAATATCATAAAACATGCATGCTCTCAATTATCTTAGCATGCAATTCGTCACCTGAGGTTACTCTTAACTTCGAATCTTTCCAGAAACGCCAATTATTAGAAACCATAACGAACTTTAAAGTCCAATCACAACTCAAATAGGTTTAGCAAGTATACATGCCACTATAATAATCAAACCTTATTTAGGATGTCATTATTGTGATTACCCGTTGAGCTTTCCAATATTGATGCAATGATTTTCTCCCTCTCTTCTTGATTTACCTACGTGTGTACAATCAAACACACGCTAAGTACGAACTTAGTGAGGCAATAAATGAAGTTATTAACAATAATTTAAATTTTATTCAACTTTATAGCTACGTTTATATAGCATGATATATGCCAATGCATCAACTTTCACATTGCATTAGTAATTATTTACTATATGCCAATGTCATAATATTTTCATGCTTGCCCGGTTATCATAATATGCCGTATATGCATAATTGCATCGTAATCCCTAGGTAAGTATACCATCATACTAATCATGTATCAATATAATATAAACCGGATATAAATTTCCTACGGATATACTAGCCATTTGCCCCGAGTGTTCATATAAACTAGATACCCGATTTCATTGCCCGATTTTTATAACCCGAATTCATAACCCGAATTTATAGCCCAAATATAGACCTATGAGGACCCTGGATAAACGAGTCAAATATGCACCTAAGTGCTAATTCCCGCACATTTATAAGGCTATGCTAACCATACACTAAGTGACCTTTAGGTACACTATAGTGCTATCCCGAATTCCCGATTATGCAGCGTGCTGCTGGACTCTATGGCATGCCAACTATATCTGTCCCTCAATTGACTTATTTGGGCATAATTTCCGTATTTATTCCTTCAATGGCAATGTATATCAATATAATTGAACACTGGGCAATTCATACCCGAAATAACATTCATAGCATACCATCATCAATAACTAGTGATCAATGCATTTGTGTTCAACTTTTGACATATTTAAAACATGTCAATATATGATCAATGACATAAATATCATGTCAATATATAAATAAGGTAGACTCATCGCAAGTCTTCCTAATGATGTATAAAACATCCATGTATCATGTTATGTATGCATTGCACTCACCTGGGCCATTTATTAGCATGCCTCACTAATTTCTACTCGCTCCTTTCCTTTATAGAACCTCGAACCTTCTTTGATTCGGACTTAACTTTATTAATCACATGAATAAGATAAAAACATTTGTTAGCTTCAAATCTAATAATACCTTAAACACACTGTCTAACATAATCATTCGAATATAAAAATTCCAAATATTTTTCCTTTCTTCCTTGTATTATTCAAAAACTCACTGTGGTCCCTAGTGACCAATATGAACTTCCAATAATTCTTCCAAGCTTGCTAACTCACATTTAAATACAAAATGTTTCAAATTTCATTTTCTAACAGCTTGCGCTACCTTCAAAGATTGGCTTATACCGGGCAGAATACATACCGGATTTTAATTTCCTTTATACTGGAAAAACTAGATTCGATAAGGTTCTAACGGTATAAACCTCATAAATTAATAAAATCTAAAAAAATTATGAAAATTCCTTACATTCACATCACAGAGTTGTCCTGGTAGAAACTGCTCTGTAATTTTTCTGACCTTCATTCGATTAAAAATTCATATCTTTTAACTCGGAACACGAAAGCAATTTCCGTTTGTTGGAAACAAAACTAGACTAACAAATCTTTAAAACGGTATAAAATTCATCATCAAACCATTTTTGTAGAATTTATGGCAAAATTTTAAACTTACTGCCATAATTCAAATTCCAACATAACTTTCCATGAATAACTTCTAATTTACACCAACTTCTCCTTATTTCTCTACTTGTCAATTTAGTCCCATCACTTTACTTCAAATGGCTAGAATAAAGCTTGTATTCAGTTCTCTTTACATCCTTTATCAAAATAAGCTTAAACCTTTACTCCTCTAATTTCTCTTGATTTGTCAAAATGGTCACCAAATTTCCAGTACAAGTATTCAAGCTTCTTAACTTTGCAAATTAGTCCTCAAATCAACATTACTACCTTAATTCTATCATTTTAACTAAAAATCAGATTTACTCCTACATATCCTTTTTACCGAATAGACCATTCAAGTTTGACAAATTGTCAAAATGGTTTCTAAAGCGATTAATCGTCGGTTAGCATTCTAACTTCATTTTCGTGTCTCTAACGTCATTAATAACATAAATACATTTCAAATTCTAAAAATAATAATTGAACCCCTAGCTTTAACACTTTGCTGAATTAGTCATTTAGGGTTTTGATTTCAAGCAACAAATCAAGCTTGCAAGATTACTAACTCATCATTATAAACCCTAATTTAAGGTTGGATCCCTAAACCTGAAGCTTCTTCAATGTTGCTGAATTGTTTAGGGTTTAAATCACAACTCAAAACATAAACCCAACATCATTCTTGCTTGATTTCAACATAAAATCGAACATAGATTCATAAAATCATAAAAACCCTAATTTGAACATAAACCCTAATTTCTCTCTCATATCAAGTCTCATCAATCAAGCATGAAATTCATGAATAATTTACATCAATAGTTAGAGATCGAAGAGATGAACAACTTTGTAGTTCGAAAGATTACCTTAAAACAGAGATTTTAGGCTTAAATCGAGCTTGGAAAATTTCCCTCTTCTTCCTCCTCTTTCTCCACGGTTTTGGAGATGAAATTTCATTGATTAACATTTTATATTTCATATATATAAGCCACTTGTATAATTAAAAATGAATTTTTAATTCAATAAATTCCACTCTCCAAAAATACCCTCCAACTAGATTTATATTTCTAATTTGCCATTTTGTAACATTCCAACTAAACTTAGTTGGATTCTAATCAGCCACTATTCGTCCATAAAAGAAATCTTAAAATTCATTCAATGTCCTTATTGGGTGAAATGACCAAAATGCCCTTTACCGGTCAACTTATTCACAAAATTGCCATTCCATGTCATTTCAATCGATTTAAATTTTTCCCGACCTTTTTTACATCCAAATATCCATAAAATAATATTTTATGATTATTCTAAGGTTCATGGAACCATCTCTGAAAATTTAGCTCGATCTGATTATTCGAATATTTTTTCCGAACTTTATCGCTTTATAGCCATTAACACATATTCTGTATCAAAAATCTGAGTAACATAAAAATGTCATTCTTGAGGGTAAACTATTCATTTACGGGACTAAAATACATAACTTTTAAAAATTACAATTTAGTCCCTAAACTTTTCCTAAGTTTATACTTTAGCCATAAAACTTTCAAATTTACATTTTGGTCACTGGCCAAAAAATGGGATATTACAATTCTCCCCCTAAGAAAATTCATCCTCGAACTTTCAACACATACCTGGTTCAAAAAGGTGAGGAAACTGCTTTCTCATATCTTTTTCTTTTTCCCAAGTCGCTTTTTCGACTTCATGATTTCACCAAAGACATTTAACAAGCGGAATCATCTTATTCTTTAGTTCTTTGACTTCATGTTCCAGTATCTTTACCGATTCTTCCTCGTAAATCAATTTCGGTTGAATCTCTATTCCCTCCAGGGTAATGATATGTAAAGGATCTAATCAATACTTCTTGAGCACCGATACATGAAATATATTATGAATCTTGTCCATTTCCGGAGGTAAGGCTAGATAATAAGCCACCGGACCAACTCATTTGACAATCTTATATGGCCCAATAAATCTCAGACCCAGCTTCCTTTTTTGTCCAAACCATAACACCTTCTTCCAAGGTGAAACTTTTACGGAATACTTTATCCTTAACTTCATATTAAATATCTTTTCATTCAAAATCAATAGATACTATCCATCATTCTAAAACAATTCTAGATTGCTTTGAACCTTTCTTACTTTATTTTTGGCATCCTGAAATAAATCAGCTTCAATCACCTTTTAGTTCTCTTTCTAACTCATTATCACCGGGAATATAAATTACCCCTTGATAATATGAACATCCTTTAGACTTAACATTGAAATCTTTAATTTTTCCTTTTCACCTTACTAAATTCTTTCTAGACATATCTTATCTTTCATCTATAAATCTTTGATCCGATTTGTCAAAGTAGATTTGATTTGAAGCTATGTAATCAATATACTATTTTCTTCCAAAGGTAATTGGGCATTTAATGCTTATAAGCCAATGAATGACTATTGGCTAAATACATCAACTGCGACTTTAGCCTTATTACATCAATACACATCCCAACCTATTATGGGACGTATTATTGAATAAGGTAGAATCCTTACTAGATTCACACTGCACTAATACTAGTACTACTATCAAATCTTATTCTACTGGTAATAATATAATTGTAATTTAGTCTTAGAGGAATATTACTGCTTCTTTTGACTAACATCACTGGAGCTTCCACATGTGATATACTGGTCATATAAAACCTCAATCTAATGACTCTTGCAACTAGGTCTTTAGCTTTCTCAATCTAGTAAGAGCCATTCTGTAGAGTGCAATCGATATAGGTCTAATATTGGATTAAATCCAAATCTTAAACTTAGCCTCTCGATTAAGCGTCAAGCCTGACAGATCCTTTCGGGCAACCCATTTAAAACTCACAAACAATAGGAATACTCTCCCAGCTTACCCTTGATGGTCGGTATCCGTAGCATAAGTTAAATAATTTTCACATTGGTAACAAATTCCAATAAAAACTCTGCATGCTCATGCATCACAATTATTACCACACTCACATGATTAGTTTTGTGGTTTTCTTGAATCTCCAACATTAATTATAAATGTCAGAGAGTTCTTAATTTTCCTTGTCAAATCTCTTAGCGGAACTATGTAATAAATTTAGTTTAATATCTTTGTCGGGAATCCTCACCACTTTTTAGAAGTGGTGAAATGAATAATGATTCACTATTCCACTTTACGAGTTATGACCTCTATTTAGATATTTTCTCATTCTGAACCTTTTGCATTGCATTTGGCGTAATTTATTGCTTCATGGAATTTTGAAATACATAGGGTTGTCAGTACTTCTTTGTACCTGACCTCCTGGCCTCTATGAGATGTCATAATAGGCTCTCTTTCTGTCTTTAGGAAGCAGTTTAGAAACAATTCAACTTAGTTTATTAAACTTGCACTCATGCCTGTAAATGATCCAATTTCCCTAATTAAGATGCAAGAAACTCCGTTGCATCTCTAGAATAAACTTTGTTACGGAACACTCAAAGAAAGAACTTTTAGCTAACACATTTTTGAGTACATATCGTAACATTAATTTATCGAATACAGATCTAATCCTTTCAGATAAGATACTACTTTATTTTTTAGCCTCCTCTGATCATCAATACAGAGTTCCTTCAACCTAATCTTTATATCCTTAAACCTTAGATTAACAATCATAGGATCTCCATTAATGTCTCTCTGAAAATCTAGTGTGTCAGAACTCTCAATTCTTTTGCAATCGGTGCTTAAGCAGGCTGATTCATGATCAAATCTAATGTCTGGAAGAAAAATCTTAATCCATAACATACACATCATATTATCCTGGAGCCTCTGCACCATGCTAAGCTGAGGGTAAAATAATATCATTAACCTTATCATGCTCGTGAATCTCTTATTGATTCACTCTTCTAAACACCTGACATAATTCTTTTACCCTCACACATTGGAATTTAACATTATTATCATATGAAGCAATTTTATCCATTCCAACAAGTAAAATCATCAGTAATTCTAACATCCTAGTGGCATGTATACACTTTTGACCTTTACCATACTTCGTTTAATCTCTAAAACTGGCTAAACCTATAACTCTGATACCAATAATTGTAACACCCTTTTTCGCATCCATACGACGAATATGAATCATGAATGCCACAAATTTACTATCCTTAAATGTTAATGATATTTGAAACAAAATTCAAGTTTTGATAATTTTGAACTTAAATATCATAAAACATACATGCTCTCAATTATCTTAGCATGCAACTCATCACCTGAGGTTACTCTTAACTTCGAATCTTTCCAGAAACGCCAATTATCATGAAACCATAACGAACTTTAAAGGCCAATCACAACTCAAATAGGTTTAGCAAGTATACATGCCACTATAATAATTAAACCTTATTTAGGATGTCATCACTGTGATTACCTGTTGAGCTTTCCAATATTGATGCAATGTCTTTCTCCCTCTCTTATTGATTTACCTACGTGTGTACAATCAAACACACGCTAAGTACGAACTTAGGGAGGCAACAAATGAAGTTATTATCAATAATTTAAATTTTATTCAACTTCATAGCTACGTTTATATAGCATGATATATGCCAATGCATCAACTTTCACATTGCATTAGTAATTATTTACTATATGCCAATGTCATAATATTTTCATGCTTGCCCGGTTATCATAATATGTCGTATATGATAATTGCATCATGATCCCTAGAAAATTAAACCATCATACTAATCATGTATCAACATAATATAAACCGGATATAAATTTCTTACCGATATACATGCCATTTGCCCCGAGTGTTCATATAAATCGGATACCCGATTTCATAGCCTGATTTTATAGCCCGATTTTTATAACCCAAATTTATAGCCCAAATATAGACCTATGAGAACCCTGGATATAAGAGTCAAATATGCACCGAAGTGCTAATTCCTGCACATTTATAAGGATGTGCTAACCATACACTAAGTGACCTTTAGGTACACTATAGTGCTATCTCGAATTCCTGATTATGCAGTGTGCTGCTGGACTCTATGGCATGCCAACTATATCCTATCCCTTAATTGACTTATTTGGGCATAATTTCCGTATTTATTCCTTCCATGGCAATGTATATCAATATAATTGAACACTGGGCAATTCATACCCGAAATAACATTCATAGCATACCATCATCAATAACTAGTGATCAATGCATTTGTGTTCAACCTTTGACATATTTAAAACATGTCAATATATGATCAATGACATAAATATCATGTCAATATATAAATAAGGTAGACTCATCGCAAGTCTTCCTAATGATGTATAAACATCCATCTATCATATTATGTATGCATTGCACTCACTTAGGCCATTTATTAGCATGCCTCACTAATTTCTACCCAATCCTTTCCTTTATAGAACCGCGAACCTTCTTTGATTCGGACTTGACTTTATTAATCACATGAATAAGATAAAAATATTTGTTAGCTTCAAATCTAATAATACCTTAAACACACTGTCTAACATAATCATTCGAATATAAAATTTCCAAATAATACCTTAAACAGCTTGTACTACCTTCAAAGATTTGCTTATACCGGGCAAAATACATACCGGATTTTAATTTCATTTATACTTGAAAAACTAGATACGATAGCGGTTCTAACGGTATAAACCTCATAAATTAATAAAATATACAAAAAATATGAAAATTCCTTACATTCACGTCACAGAGTTGTCCTGGTAGAAACTGCTCTGTAATTTTTCTGACCTTCATTCGATTAAAAATTCATATCATTTAACTCGGAAATCGAAATTAGTTTCCGTTTGCTGGAAACGAAACTAGACTAACAAATCTTTGCAACGGTATAAAATTCATCATCTAACTATTTTGTAGAATTTATGGCGAATTTTTAAACTTACTGTCATAATTCAAATTCCAACATAACTTTCCATGAATAACTTCTAATTTACACCAACTTCTCCTTATTTCTCTACTTGTCAATTTAGTCTCATCACTTTACTTCAAATGGCTAGAATAAAGCTTTTATTCATATGTTCTGTTTACATCCTTCATCAAAATATGCTTAAACCTTTACTCCTCTAATTTCTCTTGATTTGTCAAAATGGTCACCAAATTTCTAATACAAGGATTCAAGCTTCTTAACTTTGCAAATTAGTCCTCAAATCAACATTACTACCTTGATTCTATCATTTTAACTAAAAATAAGATTTACTCCTTCTACATATCCTCTTTACCGAGTAGACCATTCAAGTTTGACAAATTGTCAAAATGGTCACTAAAGCGATTAATCGTCGGTTTAGCATTCTAACTTCATTTTCATGTCTCTAACGTCATTAATAACATAAATACATTTCAAATTCTAAAAATCATAATTGAACCCCTAGCTTTAACACTTTGTTGAATTAGTCATTTAGGGTTTAAATTTAGGGTTTTGATTTCAAGCAACAAATCAAGCTTGCAAGATTACTAACTCATCATCATAAACCCTAATTTAAGGTTGGATCCCTAAACCCTAATCTTCTTTAATTTTTCTGAATTGTTTAGGGTTTAAATCGCAACTCAAAAACATAAACCCAACATCATTCTTGCTTGATTTCAACATAAAAGAACATAGATTCATAAAATCATAAAACCCCCAATTTGAACATAAACCCTAATTTCTCTCTCATATCATGTCTCATCAATAAATCATGAAATCTATGAATAATTTACATCAATAGATAGAGATCGAAGAGATGAACAACTTTGTAGTTCAGAAGATTACCTTAAAATCGAGATTTGGGGCATAAATCGAGCTTGGAAAACTTCCCTCTTCTTTCTCCTTTTTAAATCGAGCGTGGAAAATTTAATTGATTAACTTTCACATTTCATATATATAAGTCACTTGTTTAATTAAAAATGAATTTTTAATTCAATAAATTCCATTTTCCAAAAATACCCTCTAACTAGATTTATATTTCTAATTTGCCATTTTGTAACATTCCAACTAAACCTAGTTGGATTCTAATCAGCCACTATTCATACATAAAAGAAATGTGAAATGACCAAAATGCCCTTACTGATCAACTTATTCACAAAATTGCCATTCCATGTCATTTCAATCGATTTAAATTTTTCCCAACCTTTTTTACATCTAAATATCCATAAAATAATATTTTATAACTATTCTAAGGTTCATGGAACCATCTCTGAAATTTTAGCTCGATCTGATTATACGAATATTTTTTCCGAACTTTAACGCTTTATAGCCACAAATTCTGTAACAAAAATCTGAGTAACACAAAAACCTCATTCTTGGGGGTAAACTATTCATTTAAGGGATTGAAATACATAACTTTCAAAAATTACAATTTAGTCCTTAAACTTTTCCTAAGTTTATACTTTAGCCATAAAACTTTCAAAATTTACATTTTGGTCACTGGCCAAAATTTGGGATATTACACCCCCAACCAATTTTGTGAATCCATGAATATTTGAAGTTTAATTTCAAGATTAAAGTTTTAAGGATCATAGTTGAACACATGCTTTTGGAGCATGAATCCATGGAAGTTTATTGGTTAAAAAGCTATATTAAGCTTGAATATTGATTTTGAGTCTATAGTTGTAATTCTAACATTTCCCTACTATTTTTTCCTAGCTCAAGAATTGGAGAAAGAGGGACCATCATCTTCTACAAAAGCTAGGAACAAGGGAATCGTTATCCGAGAGCCTTGAGAGCTTTCGAAATTAAGGTGAGTGTAGTCGGTGTCTCAGGAATTGGCTAGGTGCCTTTCCCGAACCTTTGATTATTGATTATTGCATTGCTAACCTTGAATATTCAAGATATTGCATAAAACATTGTTGATGGCTATATTCGTATGTATGGGTAAGTACTACACCGATTCATCGTCCATAGCATCGTTGTTATGGTTACCGAAATCATTGAACATTGAATATTTCCATTGGAATATTGATATTGATTTATTGTCATTGGATATTGTATTGAATCATTGCTATTGCTTATCGAGCATAAGACATGGATATTGAAATTATTGTTACCGGACTATTGTTATCGAACCATAGATTCGATTAGGATTGAATACAATTTGCATGCCATAGAATTGATGAGCTCATTGGTACGGGTGGACTACGGTCCTTAGGCTACGGCTTTTATTGTGCTGCGGAGGTATGATGTGTTTTGGTCATATTGGTGAGACGGAGGGACTAGACCACTATTGATTTTGGTACAGTGTAGGAATTCATGTATCCATACTCCTTACATCGATCCAAGGAAACCTATTGATATGCAATATAAATCGCCATTGATTATTGCTATTGCATCAATTATTGTTGTTGCATTGACCATTGATATTATGTAAATTGCCATTAAAGCACATGTCCATGTTATTACTGTCGTTGATATTATTGAAGCATGCGAGAATGCATTCCTTGATTAATCCATTGTTTATGACTACCTCACTAGGCAAGGTATGCCTAATGCACTCATTTTTATGCATTTCGGGTTAAGATTTGAGATCGAGGTCGAAGTTGGTGAAGGTTTTTGGCAAGTTACCTTGTTGTCAATGTAAAGTATATCAACTCTATAAGCGCCTAGCATGGCGGCATAAGTGTTGCACAAGTCATTTTTACCTCTTTTGATATGTATGTGTTACGATTGGCTTGTGTAAGTTTAAATGCTTAAATTTTGCCATCTAAAAATGGTTAAAAGTGGCTCAATATGCACAATTGGCCTAAAAGAGGGAAAACATAGTAAATGGATTCATATAGCCTTGAAACTTTGCATGCTCTTAGATTTGGACTAAATAAACTTGCTGGTAAAATTTCATTGAATTTGGATGTGGTTTGGTTCGGTAATTTGCTAATAAACCAGATAAAAACTAGCATTACAGACCATGCCGTACCGATACAGTTGATGGCGTATAGGTACGAGCTTGCATAATTGGAACTAGATTAAAGGTTGTATCGATACGACTCAAGCTATATCGGTACGAGATTTTGAATATGGAAAATTACTGTAGTTTGGTACCAATACGGTACCGATACACCTTATCGAAACCTAATAATAATAAATAAATTACCAGTTGCGTACCGACACTCAGTATTGGTACGGGTACAGTGGACTTAACCATTTTAACGTTCATGATCAGGGCGTATCGATACGCTTGTCCCCGTATCAGTACGACCTTTCGAATCTGTAAAATCCATAGGTCTTATTGAACATAGCGTATCGATACGATAGGGCTCGTATCGGTACGAACACCCTTTAACATGCAATTGATTTACCGAATTGCATAGAGGTGTATCGATACGATCCCATGGCAGCCTGCACTACCTTTAATTAAAAATTTATAACAATTTTTATAGACATCGAAAATTTATTCCGGAATTTTATAATTAAACTAGATTCATTAAGATTTCCAATCATATAAATTATTAGTCCAAACTCTTTACACAAAAATTCAAATAAATTCCTACATTCTCGTCACAGCCCAGAATTTTCTGAAATTCTGCTGCCCTGTTTTCTGACCTTCCTTCTAATAAAAACTCATAAATTTTTACATACAACTCGAAATCAGTCACCGTTTGTTTTGTAAGAAACTACACAAAATTTACAGTTCATACATATAATATTCACCATCTAATTCTAAATGTGGAATTTATGCTGATTTTTCAAACATACTGCTTTTACGTACATTTCTGGACAGATTTTTAAACTTTCTATCTTAGGACCCATCTTTAGTATAAACTTAGTCCATTATCATTTATAACCATAATAGAACTTACTAGGTTCATCATCCATATTATATCAACTATTAACCAACCACATTTGGTAATAAGCTATTACAAACCCCACTAAAATATACATGCCATCTAGTACATTTCCAAAAGAAAAGATGGATGCCATTACATTACTATGAGTATGGAGATATACTTCCCAAAATATGAAAGTGATGCTCGGCTACTCTTCCTTCGAAACTCCTTTAATAGCTACGCATGAAATTCATCATACGCTAAGCATATACTTAGTGAGGCAACAACATTTAATTCAAATGTAAGTTAACATAGGTATCAATATAAATAAACAACAATGCACGTGATCACTTACCATATTATGCTTGCTAGCATATATGACATGATACATATATAATAACATAATACATGGTAATAACTTTGATTCTTACCATTACCTTTGTCATGTTTATTATCGAGCTTTTAAGCTTTTCATCCTGTTTTTCAATTCATTTAGCCCAAGTATTGATTTAAGGAAATTTATGTACACGAGTCATCCCCCCTATACTTACTTGAGTATAGTGTATTATTTGCACTTTACTGGAAGTGCTTAGCACCAAAGTGCTTCTGTATACTTACCAGAGTATACAATTATTAAATAGTTTGCACTTTACCTGAAGTGCTTATAATAAGTTGCACTCTACCGAGAGTGCTAAAATGTTTATACAGCTGTTTATGACTCTATGGATATCCAACTAAACTTTTAATTTCCTATCTCATACATTGGGCTTTATATCAATCATAGTCTCATACATGGTAACATATATACATATTGAGCAATTCATACCCAATATAATATTCCATGATTAATTAGTGATCCATGCACATGTTTCGACCTTTGACATATTTCTAATATATCAAATATATAATAAATGACATAAAGATCATGCTATAAATGCATTGCACTCACCTTGACACTTTCAAAAGTATAATTTATACTAGCCTCACTAAGCTCGGTTGCACTTTTTATCTTCTTTCCTCACTTGTTCGATCTCGAACTTGCTTGTTATCTGTATGTACATTGAATACATAAAACAAGAAACTTTAAGTACATGTCCAACCTTACTAATACATGTACATACCAAGTTGGAAATTTTAACATTTTCAACCAAGTGCTTCTTTACAACAACAATGCTTCCTACACTTAAATTTTACTTCAAATTGCACATTGTAACCAATAGTTTGATAATTTCACTTTAAACCATAAATTTTCTCTCTTAGGGTTTATAAACTAAAATTTGGAAACTTCCACATTTCATCTCCATTTTCAAAAATTATAATACCAAAATGACCCTTGTATCATAGTAAACAACATAACCATACTTCTTGAATATTTTCAAATTTCTCACTTATTTCACACAATTTGCAAAATTCACAAAATAGTCCTAAAATGATGTTTTCTTCCATCCAATCACATAATTCAATTTAGAAAACATCATTCTAATCATTTCCATCATCAAATAACTTTTCACAAAATTTCCCCTAATTTTCTTCTTATAACCGAATTGGTCCCTAAAAGTTTTCCAAGAGATTTTCATCATTTCAAGCATAGAAACAACACTACAACACCATTTTCAACTTGATTGAACCTTAAAACATGCAAACCTAACATGTTCTTCAACCACCCTAATCATCAATCTCAACCTAGAGACATGGAAACTAAGCAAAACTTATGTCAAAAGATAGAGAATTCAAGGGAGATCAATTTCTTGTTTCATGTCTCTAGCCAAAAATTGAATTGAAATTTTTCTTACCTAGTTCCCTTGAGGTTCGGCAATTGAGAGAAAGATGAATAAAAATTCTAGCTTTTTCTATCATAAATTTTAATTCCAAATGGCTTATTTCCCTTATTTTAAAACAAAACCCCCCTCATAGTTGATAAGTGTTCAAAAGTACTATTTTTCTTACCCTTTTTACTCATATTATTGTTAGACTTAGGCTCATATTAGTTGCATAGTTAGCCATTCATGCATTAATCCATGTTTCCTTCAATCGTTGAGCTTGATTACATAACTTGGTGATTTTTGTGGAAATGGATGCTGCTTTGGTGTGTTTTTGTGTGTGTATGTGCAGGATCACTTGCCAAAGCAATGCCGAGCTAGTTGCCAGGGCAACGCATGAAGGAGACGCCGAGCCAGTTGCCATGGCATTTGTCGACAAAGACAAAAAGCAATATGGATGTCGAAATTCATGACTTTACAAGCCCAAGATGACATGGAGCAAGGCCCAAGCCCAAAGGAATTTGATTGCCATGCAGAGATTAAAGAAGAATTAAATTCCAAGAAGATAGGAGAAGTTCTAATAGGAATAAAATTATAATAAAGAATTATATTCTTTAAAGATAATTCAATTCCAACTCAAACTCCTCCTCAAAGAAGGACTTTGGCCTAGCCCTATAAATATCAAGGAGATTTCGACAAGATGCATAGAGAGAGCAAGAGGGAAATTTCGACAAGTCCAAGTAGGGCAAGAGGAGAGATTTTTCGACAAGCATCAAGGGCAAGGAGGATTTCGACAAGCCTCCTCCTTCATCTTTTCTTCCTTGTTCGATTGGGTTCATGCTAGGGATTAATTATCTTGTGTTTCTTTGGAACCTAGCCATGAACTAAATTTACTTGGCTATGGTTATTGTGTTTTGTGGTTGTGAGAAACTATTGGTTTTTGTTTAGGTAATAAGAGTTTGCACTTTTCTATTTCAAGGTTTATTCATTCTTGGTTCTTATTATTGCTTGCGAGTGAATTGGGAGAGGATCTCGTGATTTCATCCATTTATCTAATATCGGGAGAGTTAGATTCAAGAAACGAATGAATATGATCTTTATGCAATCCAATGATGGTGAAGATTAATCCAGCTTAGGAATAAGTTAAGGATTTCAACGGCTAAGAGGAGCGCAAGATTGGTTGTTGTTCACCCTTGATTCATGTAGGGATGTATTATCAAGGCATACACAAGTAGCTAGAATTTCGACTTAGGGATAAGAAGAAACCATTGAAGAACGCCCCGTCGAACCTTGAAGTTGCTGCCCAGACGCCCAAGTAGTTGCCCAACTAGTTGCCCATGCAACCATCGATTAGTTGCCAAGGCAACCCCGTTGTGCAAGTTGCCACGGCAACTGAGTTGCCCGTGCACTCTTTTACCAAGACGATCCAATCGGCTATCACACCTCAACTCACGATAACCTAGCCTATCTCTCTCAATTGAATTCATCTTTTCTTTTACTTATTTGCTTTCCAGATTAGTTAAACTTCTATAATCTTTTATTTGTGTTTTTACTTTTTACAGTGCAAGAGACTAGATTCTTGAAGTAGCACCAATCCCTGTGCAGACGATATCTTTTACACTATAACTTGCGACGTGTATACTTGCACAATTGTGTAGCACTTAGTACGCGCAAAAATAGTAAAATGACCATTTTACCCTTGAATTATAACCAATTATAAGTTAACACCTATACTCAACCTTATCATCAAATCAATTATAATTAAAAAGAATAGGTAAAATGACCATTTTGCCATTAATGAATCTTTATATTCTCCAAAATGCCATTTAGGCACTATTACAAAGGTAATTGTTCATACGGACCATTCGGTAATCAAATACTTATTTGCTAAAAAGGATGCTAAACCTCGTTTGATTCGTTGGATATTACTTTTACAAGAATTTGATATTGAAATTAAGGACAGGAAAGGAACAAAAAATCAAGTGGCCGATCACTTATCACGTTTGGAACGCAATAAGGAGGAGGACGCGGATCTAGATATATGCAATGCATTCCCGGATGAACAAATTCTAGTTGCCTCGGCAACCCTCAACGCCTCGACAACCCTAGACGCCTCGGCAACCATGGATGCACACGCCTCGGCAACTCTCGACGCCGCAGCAGTCTTTGACGCGCACGCCTCGGCAATTCTGGGAGCAGTCACTACGGCAGCACATGCCTCGGCAATACCCTGGTACGCGGATTTAGTTAACTTCCTTGTTTGTGGTATTTTTCCTTATGGCATTACTCACCAAGGGAAGAAGCGGTTCGGCCATGATGCTAAGCATTACTTTTGGGACGAGCCTCTTTTGTTTAAACAATGTGCAGATCAGGTTATACGCCGATGTGTCCCTGAAGAAGAGCAACAGAATGTACTCTGGCAATGTCATTCTTCACCCTATGGAGGACATTTTGGAGGAACTCGTACCGCGGCCAAAGTCTTGCAATCCGGTTTGTATTGGCCAACATTGTACAAAGATGCCCAAGACTTTTACAAGCAATGTGATCGTTGCCAGAGGACGGGCAATATCTCTAGACGACATGAGATGCCACTCCAGAACATCATCGAGGTGGAACTATTCGATGTATGGGGGATCGATTTTATGGGACCTTTCCCATCTTCATTCGGCAACCTCTACATCTTACTCGTCGTCGACTATGTGTCTAAATGGGTAGAGGCAGCTGCATTTCCCAACGACGATTCCAAGACCGTGCAACGATTCCTGCAGAAAAACATATTTACACGGTTTGGGATGCCAAGAGCAATTATCAATGATGGGGGAAAGCATTTTGACAACAGACTAATTGCCAAGATGTTGCAACGCTTCGGCATATCACACAAGATCACCACGGCATATCACCCACAAACCAACGGGCAAGCAGAAATTTCCAACCGGGAGTTGAAGGGAATACTCGAGAAAGTTGTAAATCCCTCAAGGAAGGATTGGTCATTAAGACTAGATGACGCACTTTGGGCATATCGCACTGCATTCAAAACACCCTTAGGTATGTCCCCCTTCCGACTTGTCTATGGTAAAATATGTCATCTACCGGTGGAAATCAAGCACAAGGCGTACTGGGCAATCAAGACCGTGAATATGGATTGGGAAAGTGCCGGACAAAAGCGCTTGATGGATCTTAATGAGATAGAAGAATTCTGTGCACTTGCCTATAACAATGCACGAATCTACAAGGAGAAAACAAAGCGATGGCACGACAAGAAACTATTGCCACAACAATTCACGCCAGGGCAACTAGTTCTCCTATTCAATTCTCAGCTAAAACTTTTCTCGGGAAAGCTGAAATCAAGATGGTCGGGACCATTTGAAGTCGTCAAACCATTCTCCCATGGTGCTGTGATAATCAAGTCCATCTCTGACAACCATGAATTCAAAGTTAATGGACAAAGATTGAAGCACTACAATGGTGCCCATGTGGAACGTAACAAGGAAGTGGTCAATTTAGGAGATGCATGAGCATGCTCTCCCTTTTGATATTTTTATTTTTATTTTTATTTATTTTTATTTTTGTTTTTGTCGATTATTTAATTATTTATTTTTCATTTTTTTTCCGATTATTATTATTTTTATTTTATTTTATTATTTTGCCGATTATTAGTAGTTTTAGGATAGATTTTTTATTCAAGTCTAAGAATCCTATTACACATCTTTATTTATTTTCTTTATTAGTTTATCTTTAATTTTAATCCTTATTTGATTTGTTTTTGAATTGTAGGAAAGGAAGTTCAAGAGAAAGAAGGAATTCTAAACCAAGTAGGAAAACATCTTCAACAAGGAAACTAATGGGCTGAATCTAAGGCTTATATAACGCCCTCAATTCATCCTAACCAAAACCCCTTTGTCGAAAATCCCTACCAAACCCTAAACCCTTTTTTTTCAATTTCCCCCAATCCCAACCACCTATCTTTTCTATAAAACCCATCACCCTTAACCTATTCCTACTTTCTATCTTGCAACTTTTTAGTTTATTTTCTTTTCTTTTCTTTGTTTTTACTCACAACCAAGATCATACATGGCATCCAAGATTAAACTTTTAGTTCATCCAAGTTCCTCCAAAGAACCAAGATACAAGAAGTTTGCTACACCGGCGGTTCAAGAAAGATTTCAATCCAAGTTTGAAAGCCGGAAGATTCATGAAGAACAAGGCTTTGAGTACTCCAACTCTCATCAAGATTTCGGCCTTGAACCATTCATCTTCAAGAGGATTGCACATCAAAAGTGGCAAATATTTTGCCATCAACCGGAACCGGGTAACATCTCATGGGTAAGAGAATTCTATGCTCACTCACCTAACCCAGATAATCCTTATGTTTTTGTTCGTGACAAGGCCATACTTATAAGTCCCGAAAGCATCAACACCTTTTATGGACTTTACATTGAGAAGGACGAGCATCAAGCCTTCGTTGACCAAATCAATCCCAAGCAACTCGACAAGGTGCTTCAAGAACTCACTCAACCGGGAACTCATTGGAACGACGGTAAATACAAGAGCACGGTAAATCGCCTTCGGCTTAAACCCGAGGCAAAACTATGGAATAAGTTTGTTAAAACTTCTTTAATGCCCTCCACACACAATACTACCGTTGATATACCACGTCTTTTGCTCATACATTCTATTTTGCATAATCGCATCATTAACATTGGAAAAATTATTTGTGATGAGATTTTTGTATGCAGCTCAAAAGATAAGGGTTATCTTTTCTTCCCTTGCTTAATTTCTAATCTTTGCAAGGAGATGCATGTCCCGAGTGAGTCTACCGATGAAAAGGCCCTACCCAAGTCTGGTTGGAATCAAGCACTAATCCGGAAGATAATGGGAGAGGCAACAGAAGATTCTTCAAGGCCTCCAATTGCCACGGCAACTCTTGCCGCCGCGGCAATCCCTAATGCCCAAGCACCTAACGCCAGGGCAACTCGGCCATTAATCTCGGGACACTTTGAAGCACTTTTGAACCCATTGACAAGCCGCCTAAGGCAAATTGAAGATCGGCAACTAATGTTCATGCGGTACATGAAGGAGCACAACAATGCCATCACCCAATTCATCCTAGAAAAGTACCCGGACAATCGCGTGCCGTTCCCAATCTTTCCCGCCGATATCCTTGCCACGACAACCAAAGAAGCTGACGCCATGGCAACCAACCCTGACGATGCCCCGGCAACCACTACAAAAGCCAAAGGTAAAGCACCTATGCCCGAATCAACTCCTACGGAATCATTTTCTGATTTTTCAGATTCGGACGAGTCCTCCATTGAACCAAAAAAGACCGCACCAATTGAATCCTCTAAACGAAAAGCCATTGACATTGATGAAGAGGATGATGAGGACAACCCCGTATGAGGATCGATTCCACCACCGACAACAAGAAAACAACCATCGCGTTCAAGCAAGAAAATCAAGACGCCAACTAGAAGGAAACTAATCATCTACGATGACGAACTCTCGAAGTAAGTCCTCGTATGCATTTTTATTTTTATTTTTCGTTATTTTTATGCATGCATTGAGGACAATGCCTCACTCGAGTTTGGGGGGGATTGTTATTAGTAATTACCATGTTTAGTTACATTTAGGATACATGAACTGCTTGCCATGCCTTTAATTAGAACAAGAATTGCTTAGATTTGATGAATATTCAATGATGACTTTGCCAATGCACTTAATTGATAGAATTTTTTATTCTAGGATAACCATGGAAAAACTTAGAATTTTACTATGATGCTAAATTTGATGAAACACTGTTGTGGTTTGATTGATTTAAGGAGTTCTAGTAAACTTAGGTTGATAATTAACAAATTGGGGGATTAGAATAAAAATTGGATGAATGCTAGAGGTGCCCAAATTGGCTCTAGCATATATAAAAAAAAAATTGATCACTAGAGGTGCCCAAACTCGGCTCTAGGAGGCGTTAAATTTTTTTAACTAGAGGTGCCCAAACCCTGCTCTAGTCGATTAAATTAACTTAAGAAAACTAAAAATAAAACACTAGAGGTGCCCAAATTGGCTCTAGTTAAAACATGTTAAAAAGAACCCAATGAAGTAATTTGAAAACCTATTGTTTGCATAGAATCCGAAAAATCAACTTGCACACAACACCGCACACACTCACAAGCATTATAGTTTGATTCCGAGTAACTCCTCAGTTTTCCGAAAAATAAAAAGCCAATCATACTTTGTGCCCTGTTGAGAATTGAAATCAAGTTCAAAGCTAAGTTTGTGAAAATTTGAAGTCTTGGCAGGTAATTATGAGTTTGCATTGCTTGAGGACAAGCAATAGTTCGAGTTTGGGGGTGTGATAAGTGTTCAAAAGTACTATTTTTCTTACCCTTTTTACTCATATTATTGTTAGACTTAGGCTCATATTAGTTGCATAGTTAGACATTCATGCATTAATCCATGTTTCCTTCAATCGTTGAGCTTGATTACATAACTGGGTGATTTTTGTGGAAATAGATGCTGCTTTGGTGTGCTTTTGTGTGTGTATGTGCAGGATCACTTGCCAAAGTAATGCCGAGCTAGTTGCCAGGGCAATGCATGAAGGAGACGCCGAGCCAGTTGCCATGGCATTTGTCGACAAAGACAAAAAGCAATATGGATGTCGAAATTCATGACTTTACAAGCCCAAGATGACATGGAGCAAGTCCCAAGCCCAAAGGAATTTGATTGCCATGCAGAGATTAAAGAAGAATTAAATTCCAAGAAGATAGGAGAAGTTCTAATAGGAATAAAATTATAATAAAGAATTATATTCTTTAAAGGTAATTCAATTCCAACTCAAACTCCTCCTCAAAGAAGGACTTTGGCCTAGCCCTATAAATATCAAGGAGATTTCGACAAGATGCATAGAGAGAGCAAGAGGGAAATTTCGACAAGTCCAAGTAGGGCAAGAGGAGAGAATTTTCGACAAGAATCAAGGGCAATGAGGATTTCGACAAGCCTCCTCCTTCATCTTTTCTTCCTTGTTCGATTGGGTTCATGCTAGGGATTAATTATCTTGTGTTTCTTTGGAACCTAGCCATGAACTAAATTTACTTGGCTATGGTTATTGTGTTTTGTGGTTGTGAGAAACTATTGGTTTTTGTTTAGGTAATAAGAGTTTGCACTTTTCTATTTCAAGGTTTATTCATTCTTGGTTCTTATTATTGCTTGCGAGTGAATTGGGAGAGGATCTCGTGATTTCATCCATTTATCTAATATCGGGAGAGTTAGATTCAAGAAACGAATGAATATGATCTTTATGCAATCCAATGATGGTGAAGATTAATCCAGCTTAGGAATAAGTTAAGGATTTCAACGGCTAAGAGGAGCGCAAGATTGGTTGTTGTTCACCCTTGATTCACGCAGGGATGTATTATCAAGGCATGCACAAGTAGCTAGAGTTTTGACTTAGGGATAAGAAGAAACCATTGAAGAACGCCCCGCCGAACCTTGAAGTTGCTGCCCAGACGCCCAAGTAGTTGCCCAACTAGTTGCCCAGGAAACCATCGATTAGTTGCCAAGGCAACCCCGTTGTGCAAGTTGCCACGGCAACTGAGTTGCCCGTGCACTCTTTTACCAAGACGATCCAATCGGCTATCACACCTCAACTCACGATAACCTAGCCTATCTCTCTCAATTGAATTCATCTTTTCTTTTACTTATTTGCTTTCTAGATTAGTTAAACTTCTATAATCTTTTATTTGTGTTTTTACTTTTTACAGTGCAAGAGACTAGATTCTTGAAGTAGCATCAATCCCTGTGGAGATGATATCTTTTATACTATAACTTGCGACGTGTATACTTGCACAATTGTGTAGCACTTATTACGCGCAACAATAGTAAAATGACCATTTTACCCTTGAATTATAACCAATTATAAGTTAACACCTATACTCAACCTTATCATCAAATCAATTATAATTAAAAAGAATAGGTAAAATGACCATTTTGCCATTAATGAATCTTTATATTCTCCAAAATGCCATTTAGGCACTATTTCATATACTGTGGTAAATCGAATCTAAATCGATCAAGCACAATTCAAAACTTTAATGTCATATTCCTCGGGTCTTCCTAAGACTTCCTTCAAAATTTCATAAAATTTCAAGCTCATACGATTACCCGAATTACACTTAAACTTTAACAATAATTTCCCAATAATAGAAACATGAGATCAAGCCATAGTTTTTATATTCGATCCACAACCTTAGATGATCTATTTATTTATAGAATAAAAATAATTATTGGGAAAATTACCATGTTGGTCCTTAAACTTTTCTGAACTTTTCACTTTTATCCCCAAACTTTAAAACTTTACGTTTTAGTCACTGAACTAAAACCACTAACTTTTAATTCTTTACGTTTTCGTCACTAATCCAATAATGGGATATTACATTTCTCTCCCCCTAAAAAATTTTGTCCTCGAATTTTTAGAATGTACATGGATTAAACAAAAGCGGGTATTGTTCTTTCATTCTCTCTTCGGCTTCCCAGGTGGCTTCTTCAACTTTATGATTCTTCCAAAGCACTTTAACCAATGGAATCGATTTGTTTCTCAATTTCTTCACCCCATGAGCTAATATCTTTACTGGTTCTTCTTCAAATGTCAAATCAGGTTGCATCTATACTTCTACATGTGAAGGATCCGACCTATATTTGAAGAATCAATTTCTGAATTTGAAGCAAGCAAGCAGATCTGTATATGAGTATGAATGTGAGTTTAATAATCTCAGCCAGTTTGCTACATAGTTCTTTTCGACAGAGAAGCACAAAGTTACCAGATTTGTGGGAGGTCTAGATCCAGAGTATAAGAAATTCTTGGTTGCTTTTGATTTGTCTGTATTTCAAGAGGTAGTCAACCGAGCTAAAGAAATGGAAAGAGTGGAGAGGAAAAAGCTTCTGATAAGAAAGCACAGTCAAACAAACGACCTGGAGGTCCCAGTGTTTTACCCTAGTCTAAACGGGGTAAAGGATTTCAATAGCACGGATCAGCTGGATCAATGTCGTCCGTAAAGAAGAATTTTTCTGCTGGTAAATCCAAATAAGTCCCCAATCGAGCGAGTGGAGTTAAAGGTGGTGAATTTCGGATCCAACCAGAATGAAAAACTTGTGGAAGAAGACATGCTGGTCGATGTTGGTATACACCAGAGACAGTATGTTACCAATGTGGGAAGCAAGGGTCATTTCAAACGCGCATGTCCAGAGTTGCAAGAAAACCAATCGGTGGCTGCTTCTCAGAGAAATAAAGGGAATTGAGGTTGGAATTCTCACCGAGGTGCATCAGAAGTTGCATCGAACCTGAAAGGCAAAGCTTATATAATATCAAGACCAGAGAGAGTAAAGATGATCCCTATGTGATATCAGGTATGCTTGAACTCTTTGATAGACCTGTTTTTGCATTGTTTGATCCTGGTTCCACTCATTCATATATTAGTTCTAGAATCATACTAGAAAGAAACATTCCAGTAGAACTAATTATGAGTGAGGTGATAGCAACCAACCTGATAGGCCATAGTGCTAAGGTTAAAAGAATTTGCCGTTAGTGTCCTATTAGAATTTAGAATGTGGATCTCCCTGCTGACCTTATGGAATTACCATTTTGTGAATTCGAAATTATATTGGGAATGGATTGGTTATTTTCATATGATGTTGTGGTGGAGTGCCGATTAAAAAGATTAATTTTAAAGGCACTAGATGGATCACGAATATTATTCGTGGGTGAGAAGCCGAAGCATCGTAGTAATGTTATTTTGGATGTTGATGCAAATGAAATATTGATGGATGGCTGTGAAACAAATTGAAATTCTTAAATTGATACCTTGAAGCATGAAGTAAAAATAGAAGATATACCTACGGTGCGGGAATTTCTAGATATATTCCCAGAAGAATTACCGGGATTACCTCCAGATAGAGAGGTAGAATTTGGAATTGATGTATTACCTGGTACAACACCCATATCAATGGCACCATATCGTAGGCACCTGCTGAACTCAGGGAACTCAAGTCACAACTACAAGAATTATAGAATCAATCTTTTATACGACCAAGTATATCACCATGGGGAGCACCCGTATTGTTTGTAAAGAAGAAAGATGGATCAATGAGATTGTGTATCGATTATCGTCAACTTAATAAAGTGACAATAAAGAACAAATATCCATTGCCAAGAATTGATGATCTTTTTGATCAATTAAAGGGGACATCAGTGTTCTCTAAGATTGATCTTCGATCGGGTTATCACCAATTGAAGATTAAGGAGCAGGATATTCCAAAGATGACTTTCAGGACTCGATATGGACATTACGAGTTTGTGGTAATGTCATTTGGATTAACTAATGCCCCAGCAGCATTTATGGATTTGATGAACCAAATTTTTCAGCCATACATGGACTAGTTTGTAGTGGTATTCATAGATGATATCCTAGTTTATTCTAAAACCAAGGAGGATCACGATGTGCACCTCAGAATAGTTCTTCAGATCTTAAGAGAGAAGAAATTATATGCCAAACTATCTAAATGTGAGTTTTGGCTTTCTGAGGTGACATTTCTTGGACATATAGTATCAGCTGAAGGAATTCGGGTTGATCCTCAGAAAATTCAAGCTATCAAGGAGTAGAAACCTCCTAAAAATGTTGTAGAGGTTAGAAGTTTTCTTGGATTGGCAGGATATTATCGCCGGTTCGTGAAAGATTTCTCAATGATTGCTGCACCTATTACCAAACTGCTATGGAAGAATATATCTTTTATGTGGACTAAATAATGTCAAGAAAGCTTTGAAAGATTGAAGAAAATCTTGACAGAAGCTCCGATGTTAGTTCAACCTGAATCAGGTAAGAGTTTTGTGGTGTATAGTGATGCATCGCATAATGGTCTGGGCTGTGTACTTATGCAAGACAGGAAAGTGGTGGCTTATGCTTCTAGGTAGATTAAAACTCATGAGAGGAATTATCCTACTCATGATTTGGAGTTAGTTGCGGCTGTCTTTGCCTTAAAAATTTGGCGCCACTACTTATATGGTGAAAAATGTTATATATACACAGACCATAAAAGCCTAAAATATCTTTTAACGTAGAAGGAGCTAAATTTAAGATAGAGACGATGGATCAAGCTAATTAAGGATTACGCTGCAATTATTGATTATCACCCGGGAAAGGCTAATGTGGTGGCAGATGCACTGAGCCGAAAGATGTTTTCAGCTCTGCGGATATCGAATGCTCAATTATCAATATTGGATGATGGTGCTTTACTTGTTGAGCTGAACATCATGTCTACTTTGATAGACAAAATAAAAGAATCACAGGAAAAAGATGAAAATTGTTTAGAGATAAAGAAGAAAGCTGAAAAGGAAGAATCTTCAGACTTCGAAGTGAAGTCCAATGGATGTTTATATTATAAAGGACGTGCTTATATTCTTTAAGATGAAGAATTGAGAAAGGAAATTCTTGCAGAAGCACATTATAGTCCTTTAACAATGCACCCAAGAGGAAATAAAATGTATCAGGATTTGAAGAGTCGTTTTTGGTGGCTAGGAATGAAAATAGCTATAACGGAATTTGTATCTAAATGCTTAACTTGTCAGCAAGTTAAAGCCGAACATCAAGTGCCATCAGGGTTACTTCAACCAACCGCTATTCCAGAATGGAAATGGGAAAAAGTGACTATGGACTTTGTAACCGGATTACCATTGATGTCGAGTAGGAAAGACTCAATTTGGGTGATTATGGATCGATTAACCAAATCAGCACATTTCCTGCCAGTCAAAACCGATTTCTCTTTAAGTAAATATGCAGAGTTGTATATTCGGGAGATTGTTAGACTACATGGAGTTCCTATTTCCATTGTGTCTGACAGAGATCCCAGGTTTACTTCTAGATTCTGGAAAGCACTACAAGAAGCATTGGGTACTCGATTGCATTTTAGTACTGCCTTCCACATGCAAACTGATGGACAATCAGAGAGGACAATTCAGATTTTGGAAGATATGCTGAGAGCATGTGTCATTGAGTTTGCAGGCTCGTGGGAAAAGTATTTACCATTGGCTGAATTTGCGTATAACAACAGTTATCAGTCCAGATTAAAATGGCACGTATGAAGCTTTATATGGAAGAAAATGCCAGACACAATTAAATTGGTTTGAGTTGGAAGATTGCAAGATTGTTGGGCCTGATTTGATTCAAGAAGTAGAAGAAAAAGTGAAGATAATTCGAGATAATCTAAGGGCAGCTTCCGATAGACAAAAAGCTTATTCAGATTTAGAAATAAAAGACATTGAATACCAAGTAGGAGACAAGGTACTCTTGAAAGTTTCACCATGGAAGAAAATAATGAGATTTGGAAGAAAAGGGAAGCTTAGTCCCAGATTCATTGGTCCGTATGAAATCTTGAAAAGAGTTGGAGTGGTGGCGTATCAATTGGCTTTACCACCAGAAATGAGCAAGATTCATGATGTTTTTCATGTATCGATGCTTCACAAATATAGGTCATATCCTTCACATGTCATTTCACCTGCAGAAGTAGAGATGCAACCTGATTTGACATTTGAAGAAGAACCAGTAAAGATATTAGCTCATGGGGTGAAGAAATTGAGAAACAAATCGATTCCATTGGTTAAAGTGCTTTGGAAGAATCATAAAGTTGAAGAAGCCACCTGGGAAGCCGAAGAGAGAATGAAAGAACAATACCCGCTTTTGTTTAATCTAGGTACGTTCTAAAAATTTGAGGACAAAATTTTTTAGGGGGAGAGAATTGTAATATCCCATTATTGGATTAGTGACGAAAACGTAAAGAATTAAAAGTTAGTGATTTTAGTTCAATGACTAAAATGTAAAGTTTTAAAGTTTGGGGATAAAAGTGAAAAGTTTATAAAAGTATAAGGACCAACACGGTAACTTTCCCAATAATTATTTTTATTCTATAAATAAATAGATCATATAAGGGTGTGGATCAAATATAAAAACTATGGTTTTATTTGGTGTTTCTATTATTGGGAAATTACGGTTAAAGTTTAAGTGTAATTCGGGTAATCGTATGAGCTTGAAATTTTATGAAATTTTGAAGGAAGTCTTAGGAAGACCCGAAGAATATGACATTGAAGTTTTGAATTGTGCTTGATCGATTTAGATTCGATTTAACATAGTATATGAAATAGTGCCTAAATGGCATTTTGGAGAATATAAAGATTCATTAATGGCAAAATGGTCATTTTACCCATTCTTTTTAATTATAATTGATTTGATGATAAGGTTGAGTATAGGTTTTAACTTATAATTGGTTATAATTCAAGGGTAAAATGGTCATTTTACTATGAGGGAGATTTTTTGTTTTAAAATAAGGGAAAATAAGCCATTTGGCGTTAAAATTTTTGATAGAAAAAGCTAGAATTTTTGTTCATCTTTCTCTCAAGTGCCGAACCTCAAGGGAACTAGGTAAGGAAAATTTCAATTCAATTTTTGGCTTGATTTTTTGGTTTTTGGCTAGAGACATGAAACAAGAAATTGATCTCCCTTGAATTCTCTATCTTTTGACATAAGTTTTGCTTAGTTTCCATGTCTCTAGGTTGAGATTGATGGTTAGGGTGGTTGAAGAACATGTTAGGTTTTCATGTTTTAAGGTTCAATCAAGTTGAAAATGGTGTTGTAGTGTTGTTTCTATGCTTGAAATGATGAAAATCTCTTGGAAAACTTTTAGGGACCAATTCGGTTATAAGAAGAAAATTATGGGAAATTTGTGAAAATTTATTTGATGATGGAAATGATTAGAATGATGTTTTCTAAGTTGAATTATGTGATTGGATTGAAGAAAACATCATTTTAGGACTATTTTGTGAATTTTGCAAATTGGGTGAAATAAGTGAGAAATTTGAAAATATTCAAGAAGTATGGTTGTGTTGTTTACTATGATACAAGGGTCATTTTGGTATTAAAATTTTTGAAAATGGAGATGAAATGTGGAAGTTTCCAAATTTTAGTTTATAAACCCTATGAGAGAAAATTTATGGTTTAAAGTGAAATTATCAAACTATTGGTTACAATGTGCAATTTGAAGTAAAATTTAAGTGTATGAAGCATTGTTGTTGTAAAGAAGCACTTGGTTGAAAATGTTAAATTTTCCAACTTGGTATGTACATGTATTAGTAAGGTTGGACATGTACTTAAAGTTGCTTGTGTTATGTATTCAATGTACATACAGATAACAAGCAAGTTCGAGATCGAGCAAGTGAGGAAAGAAGATAAAAAGTGCAACCGAGCTTAGTGAGGCTAGTATAAATTATACTTTTGAAAGTGTCAAGGTGAGTGAAATGCATGTATAGCATGATCTTTATGTCATTTATTATAATTTGATATATTAGAAATATGTCAAAGGTTGAAACATATGCATGGATCACTAATTAATCGTGGAATATTATCTTGGGTATGAATTGCTCAATATGTATATATGTTGCCATGTATGAGACTATGATTGATATAAAGCCCAATGTATGAGATAGGAAATTAAAAGTATAGTTGGATATCCATAGAGTCATAAACAGCTGTATAAACATTTTAGCACTCCCAGTAGAGTGCAACTTATTATAAGCACTTTAGGTAAAGTGCAAACTATTTACTAATTGTATACTCTGGTAAGTATACAGAAGCACTTCGGTGCTAAGCACTTCCAGTAAAGTTCAAATAATACACTATACTCAAGTAAGTATAGGGGGATGACTCGTGTACATAAATTTCCTTAAATCAATACTTGAGCTAAATAAATTGAAAAACAGGATGAAAAGCTTAAAAGCTTGATAATAAACATGGCAAAGGTAATGGTAAGAATCAAAGTTATTACCATGTATTATGTTATTATATATGTATCATGTCATTTATGCTAGCAAGCATAATATGGTAAGTGATCATGTGCATTGTTGTTTATTTATATTGATACCTATGTTAACTTACATTTGAATTAAATGTTGTTGCCTCACTAAGTATATGCTTAGCGTATGATGAATTTCATGCGTAGGTTTTAAAGGAGTTTCAAAGGAAGAGTAGCCGAGCATCACTTTCATATTTTGGGAGGTATATCTCCATACTCATAGTAATGTAATGGCATCCATCCTTTCTTTTGGAAATGGACTAGATGGCATGTATATTTTAGTGGGGTTTGTAATAGCTTATTACCAAATGTGGTTGGTTAATAGTTGATATAATATGCATGATGAACATAGTATGTTCTATTATGGTTATAAATGATAATGGACTAAGTTTATACTAAAGATGGGTCCTAAGATAGAAAGTTTAAAAATTTGTCCATAAATGTACATAAAAGCAGTATGTTTGAAAAATCAGCATAAATTCCACATTTAGAATTAGATGGTGAATCTTATATGTATGAACTGGAAATTTTGTCTAGTTTCTTACAAAACAAACGGTGACTGATTTCGAGTTGTATGTAAAAGTTATGAATTTTATTCGAAGGAAGGTCAAAAAACAGGGCAGCAGAATTTCAGAAAATTCTGGGCTGTGACGAGAATGTAGGAATTTATTTGAATTTTTGTGTAATGAGTTTGGACTAATAATTGATACGATTAGAAAGCTTAATGAATCTAGTTTAATTATAAAATTTCAGAATAAATTTTCTATGTCTATAAAAATTGTTATAAATTTTTAAGTAAAGGCAGTGCAGGCTGCCAGTTTTCTAAGCTAAAGTAAAAAAAGGGTTTAACCTTAGTAACATCACTGACTCGTATTTGGTAATGAATACGGTGAAGGGATGTTTCATTTATAACTTTAAAACTTTATGTTTTAGTCACTGAACTAAAACCACTAACTTTTAATTCTTTACGTTTTGGTCACTAATCCAATAATGGGATATTACAACATCACTAAGCTAACACATTACACTCATACCCTAAAGTTATGTTGGCTTAAGAAGTAAAAGGGAGCAAACCACGAAGACCAAAGTTAATTATTTTCCCTAAGGCAGATGAGTGTTCTCAAGTTTTTCAGCTTTCGACAAAACATTGTTTCCTTATTCTTTCTTTCTACCATAGGATTGCTTTTTAGTTCAGTTTCAAGCGAACCTAAGTTTGTTTCACAGACTAGATGCATACCTCGTGCAGAGTGAAACTAAGTTCCGTTAACTAGAGTTCAATTGTCAAGCTACTTGGTAGTGCTAACATGCTGGCATAGAAGTTCTAAATTCTAGTTTCTTCATTAGATAGATAATATAGCACAAATTCTCCTAAACTAGCTGTGCTGGCAAAAATTATAAGTACAAAATTGACCGAGGCAAATTTTTTTAGTGGTTTGGTATGCAAATTTTAATCCTACATGGCAAACTAATCTATGTGGCAACTAAAATTTAAACTTGAATGCCATGGCAAACTTAATGTGAGGATACACACCCCCAAACCAAAGGTGTACATTTTCCTCAATGCATGCAAACAACATATAAAAAAATAGTAAAATTAGCAAAATGCATGATCATGTGAAATACAATGAAATGAAATAAAATGTAAAGGAGATTAGGAAGAGGAGGACTCCCATTCAGAGCATTTTGGCCTTGATACGTGGGTTCTTCTTTTGATAAAGCTCCCTCGGCTGAGAGTCATATGCTTTTTCCGCTTCAGTTTGGGTTTTAATGTGGTTGTAGAAGTTCCAAGGTCGTGGAGAACTTCCTCAACAATTTTCACCGGCTTAGAAGTAGCCAGGACTTTAGTGGCAGTAGATAAGGCAGGTGTTGTAGGTGTGGCAGCAACCTTGGCTTGGCTTTGGATTCCTTCATCTTCAGAATCAGGTGGTGTGTTAGTTCTGACATGTTCAACTTATACTGGAGAGACTAGGACGGTGGCATAAGATTGTGTAGGAGTGTGGACAGAATGAGGACTGGCTGGCATGTCATTCTTGGCAAGAAAGTCGGCAAGGAACTCACGGAATGCTGGCAATGTATGTGTAGATATGCCTTAAAGTGTTTTCTTCATGGCACAGTCCCTGGCATGAACATACTGCTAGAGCATAGAGTTTTGATCCTCGGCTTTCTCTATCTTTTGAAGGATTATCTCCTAGCATTGGTAGATATAAGAAAGCATTACCACTAATCCAGATGGCATCGGAGTCACAGGTTCTACCCTTGGAACCTTGGCCTTTGGCACAGACTCGATAGTCTTTTGCTTGCTTTTCTCTTTTGCCTCTGTGGTAGTTAACTGCCTCTACAATGTAGGCGTTATGGTAGTCCCCTTACTCTTTTGAATGCTATCTAAATCGAGCTATGACACGTCATGCTGCATGCAACTGGTAGAGATTAGAAAAAGATTCCATTGCTCTTATCAGCACACTTAAAGGTCTCTTTGATGATGAGCTGTCCAACATTAATCTTACGGCCAGTCATGATAGAGTGCAGCAGTGCCAATCTTTCCTCTGAAATAGTCTCATTGTGGGTGGTCGGCATAAGGTTTGCCTTCAAGAAGTGATTCCAACCCCGTGGCTAAGACTTTAGTGCCAACAGTTTCACAGCCCGATGGCCTTTTGATGACATGTTCCATTTAGTGCCAACCTCACATAGTTCCTTCAACATCATCTTCCTCTTGGCATCGTCCAAGGATTTCACAAAATTGGTGTGTTCTTCCTCTATTCATCCAAAGAAAACATATCATTTATATAACCTTCATCAAAACGAACGTACTTACCTCGCACCATTAAGAAGGGCGAGTCTTTGGTCATAAGATGAACATAGAATTCTCGAACGATGTTGGCGTAGACTTTCCCTAGTGGTTAGTAGAATTTCTCCCGCTAGTGTGTCTTTATCACCGTGACAAACTTTGGTTGAATAGCCCAAGTTTGATTCATTTTTGAACTTTAAACCCTTTTCATAACAGAGGTTATGGACGCAAAGTTCTCTTCGTGTTTCTTGCGAATCTCCTCATTGAAATTTTTTGAAAAGTTTTGATGAAAAGGCCATTGGAATATGTTGAAGACTTGAGTTATGTTTGGAAGAAGAAGAGTGATTCTTGGTTTCTTGCTTGATGAAGAAATTAGAGGGAAAAGTGAAAAGGTTTAATCTTTGGATCGGTCAGGGTTTTAAGTAGATAGAAGGGTGAAAGGTTGAGTGTTTAATTGGGTGTGATTAATGTGGTAGTTGATAAGGGATAATGATGGGCTTTTTCATGTTTAGGAAAAAAAGATAATGTGATAAAGGGCTCAATTGATAAGATGGCACGGGAAAAGGGTGAAGTGATTAGGTAAATTTTAAATTTCACCTTATTGCTTTAGGTGGCTAAGGTAATTTTAATACTTAGAAAGAATTGTCACTCTCTTCTTGGGCCAAGCTTATTCAAGCCTTGGGTGGCTAAGGTAAATTTCTTCAATCTTTTAATTGCCCTATGCCAAGCTTCTGCCTTGGCATTCTACCTAGCACACAAATCCTGTACTTACTCAGGAAAAACCTTTCAACGCAGCAAAAAAATAAAAGAAAAGAAATGAAATGAAAAATATTGAAAAATAAAAACATCTAACCTAATATATACAAAAATCAAACCATGATGATGACGCTCACGGAACCTCTGCCAAGAGGACAACCTCCTTGGCATCCTTTTGAGTGCCTTCCAAATAGTGTTCCAATTTTTGGCTGTTTACTTTGAAAATTGTTCCCTTCTTCAAATCCTTGATATCCATTGTCCCATGAGCACATGGTTTCACAACTTCAAAGGGTCCCGATCATCTAGACTTGATCTTACTGGGAAATAACTTTTGCTTCGAGTAAAAGAATATGACACGTTGACCTACCTCAAATTGCCTTGGCAATATCCTGTTATCATGCCATCGTTTTGTTCTTTCCTTATAGAGTCTGGCATTCTCGTAAGCTTGTGTTCTGAATTCCTCTAGTTCATTTATGTCCAATAAGTGTTTCGTACCAGCAACTATCCACTCTATATTGAGCTTTTTGATTGCCCAATAAGCTCTATGTTCCAATTCCACTAGCAAGTGACATGCCTTCCCAAACAAGAGCCTCTAAGGAGAAGTTCCCAATGGAGTCTTAAAGGTTGTTCTATAAGCCCGCATGGAATCATCTAGTCTCAAGGACCAATTCTTCCTCGTTGGATTCATAATTTTTTCTAGAATGTTCTTGATTTCTTTGTTTGAGATCTCTACTTGGCCATTTATTTGGGGATAGTAAGTTGTGGCAATATGTTGCTGGATTTTATACCTGCACAGAGATTTAGAGATTAAATTACACTTAAAATGTGTACCTTCATCATGAATGATGGCTCTAGGGCACCGAATCTATTGAAGGTGTTCTTATGCAAGAACTTGGCAATAGTCTTGGCATCCTTTGTTGGTAGCACAACAGCCTCTACCTACTTAGAAACATAATCAACAGCCACGAGAATATATAGGTTGCCAAATGATGGGGGAAAAGGACCCATGAAGTCTATTCTCCATACTTCAAATAGCTCTACTGGCATAATATTTTGGAGTGGCAATTGATGTCTGCTAGAAATGTTACCCGTCCGCTGACATTAGTCACATGCCTTGGCAAAGTAATGAGCATCTTTAAACAGCATAGGCCAAAAGAATCTTGATTGCAATACCTTGGCAGCGGTTTTTATTCCAGCAAAGTGTCCTCCATATGGTGCTGCATGGCACAACTGCAAAATTTTGTGCTGCTCATCCTCTGGCACACATCGAGGGATCACTTGGTCAGCACATTGTTTAAACAAAATTGGCTCATCCTAATAATTTTGTCGAATATCTCGCAGAAAATGTCTCTTGGAATTACTCGACAAATTCGGTAGAAAAATATTGCTTACTAGGTAATTAAATATGTTAGCGTACCATGGTAGAGAATCGAATGTAAGTAAGTATTCATCGGGAAATTCATCGCTAATGGCAGTGGCTCTACCTTTCACTAAGTGTTGCTCTAATCGTGATAAATGGTTAGCTACCAAGTTTTCAATCCCCTTCTTGCCTCGAATCTTGAGATCAAATTCTTACAGCAACAGCATCCATCAGATTAGTCTGGCTTGGCATCCTTCATTGCCAAGACGTATTTCAATGCCGAGTGATCTGTATACACCATAACTTTGTTACCTACTAAGTAAGATCTAAACTTGTCAAATGCAAATAGAACAGCGAGAAGTTCCTTCTCGGTTGTGGTGTAGTTGAGTTGGGCTTCATTTAATGTCCGACTGGCATAGTAAATGGTATGAAGAATATTGCCACGCCTTTGTCCAAACACAGCTCCAACAGCATAATCGCTGGCATCATATATGAGCTCAAAGGGCTCGCTCCAATTCAGTGCCACGACTATAGGGGAAATAATCAATATGTACTTAATTTCCTAAAATTCTTTTAAACAAGAGTCATCAAACACAAAAGTGGCATTTTGTTCTAAAAGCAGGCATAAAGGTTTAGAAATTTTTTGGAATTCTTTAATGAAACAACAATAAAAACTTGCATGTCCCAAAAAATTTATGATACCTTTTACAATTTTAGGAGGTGGCAACTGTTTGATTACCTCCACTTTCGCCTTGTCTACTTCTAAGCCTCTATTGGTCACTTTATGGTCGAGAACTATGCCCTCCTTCACCATGAAGTGGCATTTCTCCTAGTTCAAGACCAAGTTAGTCTTAATACTTCTCCTCAAAACAAGCACTAAACTCTGAAGGCATTCCTCAAATGTCTTGCCAAACACCGAGGTCATCAATGAAACTTCTAAGTTGTTTTTAATCATGTCCGAAAAAATAGACATCATGCAATATTGAAACATTGCCGGAGTATTACAAGTTCAAAGGGCATTCTTCTAAAAGCGAATATCACATATGGATAGGTGAATGTGGTCTTCTCCTAATCCTCTAGAGCTATGGCAATCTGATTATATCCTGAATAGCCGTCTAGGAAGCAATAGAATGCCTTACCTGCCAATCTGTCCAACATCAGATTGATGAAGGGCTGTGAGAAGTTGTCCTTCATGATGGCATTATTCAGCTTCCTATAGTCCGTGCACACTCTCAAACCGATAATAGTTCTAGACAGAATCAACTCATCTTTGCTATTTTGAACCACGGTCATGCCACCTTTCTTTGGCACACATTGCACCAGGCTGACGCACGAGCTATCAGAAATGAGATAGATTATCCTAATATCCAGCCACTTGATAATTTCTTTTTTAACTACCTCTTTCATGCCCGGGTTCAATCTTCTCTGGCCCTCAATTATTTTGCCCTGATATTCCTCCAAGATTATTTTGTACATGCAATTGGGCTTATTCCTCAGATATCAGCCAAGGTCAATCTCAAAGCTTTCTTATAATTGCTTAAAATTTCCAACAATCTTTCCTCCTGATCATTAGATAAATCAGCAGCAATGATCACTGGAAAAGTAGAATGTCTACCTAAGTAGGCATACTTGAGGTAGTTTGGCAACAATTTCAGTTACAATTCTTGTGGCTCCTCAATGGATGGTTTAGGTGCCTTGATTTCTCTACCAGCCAACTCCAATAGCTCTGGTTGTCCAAAGTAATTAACAACTTTATTCTCCAAGGTTGGTCCTTAAGTATCTTCACTCGTCTTAATTTCATCATTAAGTTCTCTGGCAGTATCATCAGTGTCTTGGCACAGTTGTGCCACATCTATAGTGAAAATAGACTCCATCATCTCATCAGCTTGGCATTCTTCTAGTTCATCTGCACATTTAAGAGCTTGAAACACATTAAATGTAACATGTTGGTCATTCATGAGCACAATAAGTTCACCTTTATAAACATCAATTAAGGTTCTACCTGTGGCAAAGAAAGGTCTACCCAATATAATTGGGATATTCATATTTTCCTCATAATCTAAAATGATAAAATAAGATGGAAATATAATTTATCTACCTTTACCGACACTTCCTCAATCTTACCTTTAGGATGTGCATAGGACCGGTCTGCCAACTAAAGTGTTACAGTGGTAGGCCTTACTTCGATGCTGAGCTTTTTGAAAACAGACATTGACATCAAATTGATGCTGGCTCCCAAGTCACATAGTGCCTTACCCATGAATCTGTTGCCAATGGTACAAGGAATAGTAAAATTTCTCGGATCTTTTATCTTTGGTGGAAATCGATTAAGTATCATTGCATTGCATCCCTCAATGAGAGCTACAGTCTCAAAATCACCCAGTTTCCTCTTCTTGAACAAAATGTCCTTCATGAATTTAACATAGTTGGGCATTTGCTCAAGAGCTTCTCCTAACGGTATGTTGATCTGCAACTGCTTAAGAACTTTCAAGAAGCTCTTAAGTTGTTGATCCTGGTTGTGCTTCTATAGTCTTTGTGGAAATTGTGGAGGTGGGTAAGTAAATGTTGAATCCGTCAGCTTTTCCAAGGGTTTGTTGGCATTAGACTAAGGTCCGGCATCGCTTATGTCTGCTTCTTTCTTCTCTGCTTCTTTTGGTTCATCTACTGGTCCCTTCTGTTTCTCTTGGCAGTTAACTGTTGATTGACAAGTATCTCAACCTCGCATTGTTTGCCACTCTGACGAGTTACAACTTTGCATTGTCCGTTTCCTGTCTACCGAGCATCTTCTGTTTCACTTGGAAAAGCTCACTGGGGTCGATTGAGAGTGCGTTGGCAATCTGTCCAATCTGAATCTCCATGTTTCGCATAGATGCTGCCAAACTCTAGACAGTTGCATCATTCCTCTCCATATATTTTGTGAAAGTCCCTTGGTTGTTCCTTTGTCCTACATAAAAATAGCTTTTTGCCCTCTGTGGCATGGAATTTGGTGGAAACCTTGCTGAGCATTGTTATTCTGACGCTGGGCATTGTTATGATGTTGGGCATTGTTGTTTTGCTGTTGGGCATTGTATTGATTACCTCATTGATTTCCCCAAGCTAAATTTTGGTGTTGCCTCCATCCTGCATTGTAAGTATTGGAATTAGCATTATAATTACGATTGAAATTGCCAACAAAATTTACCGACTCGGGGTTGGCAAGGCAATCTTCCATGTAATGGCCCTTCCCATATATTTTGCAAAATGGGTCTAATGCCTTGACCTCTTGGGTTTCTTTATTCTTTTGTAAAGTTCTCACCATGCTAATAAGATTGCAAATCTCAGTGTGGATGGATGTTAGTTCATCTAGCGCTAATTTCCCACTAGTTTTAGTTCGGTCCCTAGTTTGGTAGTAGGATACTTGAAATCATTAGTTGAGATTCACTTAAGGATGCCAACTACCTCTATATAGTTCTTGTCAAGCAGCGAACCATTTGCCAGAGCATCAACAACAGTCCTAGCATAAGCATTGAGACCATTATAGAAAGTCTCCATCTGGGTTTAATTTGGGAATCCATGTATGGGACACCTCCTCAACAGGTCCTTAAATCTCTCCCGAGCATCATATAGGCTAAACATAATGATCTCACTCCTCAACTTGGTAGTGAGTTTAGGTGGCGTAGAATTGCAGCAAAAATTTCTGGCATAGATCTCCCCATGAGGTAATAGAACTAGGTGGCAAAGAAGTAAGCCACTTTTTGCTCTATCTCTCAGGGAAAATGTGAACAACTTCAACTTCACTATATATTCCGATACTCTAGGCTACTAAAATAACTAGCAAACTTCCATGAATTGCTTCAAGTGTTGCCTCGGGTCTCCAGTAGGTGCTCCATCAAATTGTCCAACATTCAAAAGCATTTGTATCATCACCGGTTTAAGTTTAAAATTTGGTGTATTTACCTCTAGACCAATTAGTCCTGCATTAAATTGTTTATGTTCAGTGCTGAGTGTTCTCGGATAGGTATCTCTTCCTCCACATTAACGGTTGGGGCAGCAGGTGCGGCCGATATCCCATTGTGGATTGGTGGATTTCCCTGATTGTTTGGGATACCATCGGCTCCTCCATTTCCTTGATGTGCCATCTCTCGAGCTTTTCTTTTTAACCTTCGTAGGGTTATTCAATTTCTGGGTCGTATGGCGAATCTTCCACCAAAGGGTGGTTTCTGGTCATACGCCAGTTAAAACAAATAAATAAAATGAAATAATAATAAAAGAAACAAAACAAGTAAAAAACAAAGCAATAAATTTTGTCGCAATCCCTGGCAACGGCGCCAAAAACTTGTCGACTATTGCTAACGCTTGTTAAACGATTGAATATTTAGTGTAAAAGTGCAAGAAAATAATGCCAAGGTGAGTCTTATGTGTGCAAGTATACACGGTCAGCAAGTAATACAACAATAAGCTGATTATCGAATCCATAAAGATTGATGTTTGTAAGAAAATAAAAGTGTTTGAAATGATTTGGATTTATGATTGAAAAGATAGCGAAAACAAAGTAGAGAAAATGGAAGAGTCTGGCAAAGAGAGTGTTCAATTGAATGATGAGCGGTGGCAAGGGATGCTTGGATTTCACACTACTTATGCCAGCTTTTAATAATATCCTACCTTGGTTTAATTACCGAGCAGATTAAAGGTAGTATTGCCTTTGCCGATGGCAATACCCTAAGTTAACCGTGATAAAACCCCTATATGTCTATAGAAAAGCTTTTCATTAATTAACTCGATTAAGTGCCAACCTTTACTCCTAAGGGGTAGACTCACTTCTGAAGTAAGTTCATCTACTTGAACGTCCTCTATCGAAGCTTCTCGCCTTAGATCTGGCAATTGATCGTTGCCTCTTAAGTCTGTTAAAATATTAAGGTGCAATAAGCAAACTATGCCAATTGTCGTATGGCAAAGGATTTGATAAAATTAAGTACTAGCAGATATAAAATAATCCCAAGGCATTTAGATTATTAAAAACCAAACATAAAACCAACGTTAATTGCAAACATCCCCCAACCAATTGTAAAAGCTTAGTTCATGGTAGGGGTTCCATCCACAAAACATCATCATTTCTCATCATCATTTTGAAATAAAAACAAACAAGACCAAGAGAATGGGCAAGAAGGAGATCCGTCGATGCAGCCCGTCGAATGCTCCAAAGCTCTCGACCTTAGCTAGTCGAACCATGCCACCTCTTGGTTCACCACGATACAGCCTCTCTTCAATCCCCCTAAGTGGTGGCTTGAGCTCCTTTAAATAGGCTTGTATGGAAACCCTATGATAAGCTTTTGATTTTGAATTTTGAATGCGCAAAGGGATAAAATACGTTATCCTCTTATCACGATTTGAATCCTAGTGCTGACGTGTACAAGGTCCAACGGCTACCTTGACCGATCAATAGACATCAATCCTTTGCCAGTCGAGCTTGGCATTGTTTGGTCTATCTATGCCAACTACTACTCGGCAATTCTCTTGCTTCCTTTCCTATGTTCTCTGTTAGTGCCTCTCTACCATGCCTGCTTGCCTGTGTCCTGCATTAAAACCAGCAAAATAACCCTTTATACTGGCAACAAAATAACTCCTAACTCCTTATGTAAATACATGAATTTAACAACTAAATACAAACATATCTACTTAAAGGCAAGCAAAAGCATTGTGAAATAAGCATAAAAAATAGTACTTTGGGGGAGTTAACATGAACCATCAATCATGGAGGAAGGAAAATCCCTAGAAGAGTTGAAACCCTAGTCATAGAGGATAACAACGAGAAAAAGGTTGAAGTCTCGATCATGGAGGATAAAAATGAGAAAATATGTTGAAACCTCAATCATGGACAATAACAACACCAAAAAAGGTGAATCCTGTGTTAGGGAGGAAGCTAAACCCTAAAAATGTTGAAACCCCAATCATAGAGGATAACAACACAAAAAAGATAAAAAAAAAAGTAAATGTTAAAACCTTAGTCATGAAGGATAAAAACGAAAAAAAGAACAAGATTTTTTTTTGAAAATTTAGTCATGAAGGATAATAACGACAATGTTAAACATATGTTTTGATTTTGATATAAAAGGACTTTTATACAAATAAATAAAATTTTAAAGTATTTGAAATTACTCACAAGAGACAAGTATTTAAACAAAATTAACTAACTTTAAAGACAATATTTTGTATAAGTTAACTTTTCAAAGGAAATATTTTTTTCTAAGTATTTTGATACTCTAATAGACCATTTTGGTCAGTGAGTACCGATACGCCCCTTATTGTATCGGTATGTATGTTTACTATTTTCCTTTTGAAAGACTTGTCAGTACCGATACGGTGAACCTTATACCAATATGAACTAGAGCGAAAAATATTTTAAAACACATTGAGTATAGGTACAGTGAACCATATACCAAAATTGTATGCTTGATACACATAGATTTTTACTTTGAGTATCGGTACGACCTTGAGTGTACCGATACCCAAAGCTCTATTAAAATTCAAGTGAGAAATTTTAGTACCGATACGATCTTTAGTGTACCAGTAACCCTAGTTCCATACCGATACACAGCCTCACATACAGGTATGCCTTGTAATACTAATGACTATTTCTTCTTTAGGCAGGTACCAGTACACGTACTCGCATACCGATACCCATAATTTCCATACGACATTTAATGCGAAAAAATTGTAGCTCAACAGCTGTATTCAATTCCCCAACAACCCAAACGGTTAAAAAATTAATGAGAATGTATAAAAACAAGTCTCCAAAACTTCTTCAACTACAAGACAACTATTCTAAAGCATCCAACCAAAAATCCAATTTTTTTTAGCTTTTCATTGTAATATCTTGTACACAGTTGAGTGAGCTTCTTGTATTTTTATTTTCTTCAAGTCTTAGGGTTTTAGTGTGCTACAAATTGTACAAACTAACTCCTTTGGAGGATTCTCAAAGTTTGCTTATTTGTATTTAAATTTTAGGAAATGGGTCACTAGACTTTGGGGTATAAGTCTAGTTGATTTGTGATGTTTTCTTATTTGGCCTAAAAGGAAAGACAAATTAGTGAATTTGTGAAATCCTTAGTGTGGTAGCTAAGGCAGTGGATGTTGACCTTGTTTAGAAGGTTGAACCACTATAAATCATCTTACAAATTTCTCTTTCTTTTTTTTCAATTTGCTCCCACCATTTTTAAATTGCCAATTCACCCCCTCTTGGCAATTATCCATCGATTGATCAACTCAACAATTGGTAACAAAGCTATACTAATTGGAAGGCTTCATATCTTATCCGTAAACCCAATGGTTGTTCAATCATCCCACAAGTCATCCATGGCCTCTACTTTCGGCAACTCTTTCATGGAGTCTCAATCAATCTCCAAGACACTATACTTCAACGGAATCAATTATCCGTATTTGAAGAATAGGATAAGGTTGTTCATCCAATCCAATGAATATTTCCTTTGGGATGTATTAATGGATGGACCAACTCTACCTATGAAGATAGAAGGAGAAAGGCTTGTTCCCAATGAGAGATAAGAATGGAGCAATAGAGATAGAAACCAAATGAATATAATGCCAAGGCTATGCACATTTTATTTTATGCTCTTGGACCTGAAGAGTACGCTAAGATGTCTTCATGCTCGAGTGCTAGGGAGATTTGGGACAAGCTTAAAGTTTCCCATGAGGGAACCATGAAGTAAAGGAGACCAAGATTGGCCTCCTCATTCTTAGCTATACAAACTTCAAAATAGAACCGGATAAAAACATTAAGGTAATGTTTTATCGCTTTTTCGTTACCGTGGACGGGCTCAAGGGCTATAGAGATATTATTTCGAAGGACAAGCCTGTTCGAAAGCTTATCTTATCTCTTCTCGACTCATGGGATTCAAAGAAGACCACCACCATCGAAGCTAAGAATCTCAAGACTTTAAATCTTGACGAGTTCATGGGGTCCTTACTAACTCATGAGTTGATAAGACAAGGAAAGAAAGATGAAGAGAAGAAAAAGGAAGAGAAAAAGAAAGTGGAAAAGAAGAAGGTTGAAATTACTCTCAAAGCATCACATGATGAGAGTGATTCTAGTGATAAAGAAGACGAAGAGATTGTCATGCTTGCCAGGAGATTTACAAGATTCATGAAGTCCAATCGAGGAAGAAGGTTCTAAAGAAATAAGTGCTTCAAGAATAAATCAAAAGAGAAGGATAAGGATCAAGTTATTTTTTGTGAGTGCAAGAAGTCCGGGCACATCAAATTTGATTGTCCTCAACTAAAGAAGAATAGCTTCGGGAAAAAAAAAAAGAAGCTCAATCCTCATGTGGCTACTTGGAATGATGAAGACTCTTTTGATGAAGAGGAGCAAGAGGTAGCCAATATAACACCCCAATCTCGTCTCGGATCCGGAGCATCACATTCGGGTCACCCAAAACCTTTAAAACCACAAGTTGGTAGTTCTCAAAACTTATCCATTTCTATAAAATCCACGTAGATAAAGAAATTAAAAGGGTTTAAAAAATATAAGTTCCAAATAAAATACACCGTTTGACCAATAAACAGTAAATAAAAAAATACAGACTCAACTGTGGTAAGGTCTTAAGAATACAACCAGTCCAAACTAAACATCAAGTACTATACTCTGAAACTAGCTCGGTGTTGGGAAATCTTCCTCGATGTGCTCCTCCAAAAGCAACCTATCAACCTACGTTGGCACCCTGTATCGGTACGCGAGCCCAAATTTCAAAATCTAGAGCTCGAGATTTCCTCAATCCCACCCTTAACCTCTATGGCTAAGTCTCACATCGGTCTTACAAGTTATTTAGGGTATAATAGGTGGTTTTCTATCCATTTTATGCATTATCAACATCTCATCTTTGATTTACCAGTAAAAGGGTTTTAAAGCTCAAGAACCCTAACTTTGCTACTCATAAACATAAAACCAAGCAAAGCAATCATCTTATGAGGCACATGAAATGTAGGAGCCAGGAATGTACTGACCGCAAGCAAAGATTCACGAACTAAGGCAACAACCAAGCTTCTTCCACCTCTTTTTCCTTGCTCCAAGCTTCAAACCCAACTTCCACCAATGCTGAAGATACTTAGCTCGAAATAGAGATGCTTTGATGCTGATAAACTCTTCCTTGATGACCAAACTGAGATTCACACTTTAAAACAACAAGTTTCCATCTTTTTCCATTGGTTTGGGTAGGTTTTTTGGGAGAAAGATGATAGGGATGAAATGGGAATAAGGATGACTTCATCTTCCCTACACTATGCAGAGAAATTAAAGAGGCATCGGCCCTCTTGTCCCTCATAAAGCAATTTACCTTATTACCCTTCATGACATTCACTTTATTCAACCATTTACCCAAGCCCAATAACACATGAAAGCCCATAAAGCCCAACAACAAGACCCAACATAGCCGAACACTCGACCCGACGTATCGGTCCAAGACCCGAGTTAACGCATATTGTTGACTAGAAAATTTAGGTCGTTACAACTCTCCCTTCCTTTAAGAAATTTTGTCCTCGAAATTTAGATTAATGCAAGAGAGATGTAACCAAAATAGATCTAACCACTTCACCATTCCAACAGGATCACCTTGATTATGGAGAGTTCTTCCTCGATCTACCTTAATCAGAACTATAGCATTAAACCACGCACTCTTATCTCTTCTTTTGAGATTTCTGATGACTGTTTTTCAACAACCAACGCCACTTATGGCAAACCGCTAAGTGTGGTAACATAACCAACCTCGAGCCACGCAGTTCAAACGTCAACTCAAAAAACTCACTTTTAAAGGATTCTATCTCGCTTAACCAACCTTTCTACAAGCACCCGCCAACCAAAAATCTGAACTTAGACTTTGCCTTTATCTAAAATGTTGTACCACTTCTCAAAGCACTGACAGGAACGCATCACGCCAAACAACCATGTCCCGGTCAAACCATTAAAGGACAAGAAAAACCCTAACATTCGATCATTATTATCAATCTATCTTGAATCCAACATCTTTTTTCCCCGGACTAGGGCCACCAAGACGAGATTTAAACTTCACTTTATCTAATGGTTTTTAACATGGTTAACAACCACTCTCGATTCCAACCACTTGGTTTCGAGAAATGACCACCGTCACTTAGGAACTTACACAAGCAACCCAAAACTTAGCCACTCTACTTGTGAAGGTCTAAACACCTTCTTCATAACCCTTGCCTCGGTCCCAACCATCAGATGTGGAAAGCCATTGACTGTTCTCAAGGATTGCCAACTGGCCCATCTAAAAACATTTTTTTGCAAAGTAACCATTCGGTTACCCTCAACACAATTATTGATCCACATTTTCGCTCTGCCACTCTGATAACTTCCACGCTGCTTGCCTTGACCGATAACAACTTTGATCGAACTCAATTGGGAAATCCTCCAACCCCACAACATCTAGCTCAACAGGTGCACAAGCCAAGCAACTATCCTCACAATTAGCCCTTAATACCTCAATCATGTTCATCACAACCTTCATTTACCCTTTTCTACGGTACCCTACTCCAACAAACAACACGCAAAGCTCTCACATTCTATTGCCAAAACAAGGTCGCCTATCTCACAAAACCGGTAACAGCCTTCCACCATTGCACTACGGCTCAACACAACCAAAGCCACCATACAAGCTATCCTTACGCAGACACGACCTCGGCAAGGCACTTGGCAACGACACCCAATTGGTCGCTTGCACAAGTGTTCCCCAACATGGAGTTTGTTAAGTACCATACCATATAGTGATGGACACTAACAATGAACTCAACCTTACCTTTATCGTGAATCAACCGGTAAGATTGCTCATTCACCAAGGGTACCTCATACCCTCAAAACACCCACAGCACTAAGACTAGGAACCCCTAACCCTCACGATCTACAATGCAAGCTAAGAGAGGTTAAGGTCCTACACAACTGGCATTAACAACCAGATTCAAGCAATCTAAAACCTCATAACTGCTTGCCCACATCCTACAGCACACTTGCACCCTCAACAACCATCTACGATAAAAACCTTATCTAGCAAAGGATGCAATTTTATTTATCATCTAAAGCAACAAAAAACCCAGGATTTACCAAGATACACACCACAAGAATCAGTTATTACACACCTGAAGAATTAAACAGCTAACGCAACAGCTGAAACCGACACAAAACTTAATTACCTGATACATCATAGGTCGCAACGCTGTCAACTCTAATCTGAGCAGTAGACTATCTAGCAACACCTTGCATGCAAACCCTGGTAGTGGATCTCATAGAACCTCTACCACGATAACCTGACGGTGCCCTAACTCTGCCTCTAACAAAACTCTAATCACGACGGGAAGCAGCCAACCTCTGAGACTGAACTGATGAATCCTCATCCATGACTGGGCAATCCATTGCCATATGCCCTAGTGCCTGACACCTATAGCAAGCCCTCCGAAGCAAGAACACACTCCTAGGTGATGCCTGCCATAATGCTCGCATGCTGGTGGAAGCGATGCTCCAACAGCACCATCAGTACTCATTTCTAGAGTAGAAATCAAAGGGCCCCTACGACTCCTCGACCTAGATCTCGAACTGACTCTCGGTAGCTAGTCCGAAGCAACTCTCTTCGAACTCCTCAAAGCACAAAATATCTCATGCAGATAGGGAGAATAATCCATGACATTTTGGGTCTCCACTTCACGACCTCTAGAATCTTTGAACTGATTGTATGCTGAACTCTGAAGCTGCTCAAGTGCCTTCGCACTATTAGCTAACTCAGATAATGTCCCACGCGGACTCGCTGTCACATGTAACTAAAGGTCAACATTCAAGCCTTGTTTGAAGCTCTTGCACCTTAACTCTTCTGTGGCAACAAACTCTGGAGCATAACGGCTCAAACGCAAAAAATCTTGCTCATAAGTAAACACCGTTCGACCTCCCTAAACTAGATGCAAAAATTGGTCCCTCATCTCATCCATGTGTACCTCACTGATGTACCTCTTCCAAAATTCATCCACAAAGATATCCCATGTCGGGAGCATAGGCAGTAGACCAAACTCTACGGTCTCCCACCACTCATGTGCATTGCTCTTCATAAGGGAAACAATGCAATCAAGATCATTTTTCGAGCTTCCCTTCATCCGCCTCGAGATTCTTTGTGTGTCGTGCAACCACTGGTCAGCCTTGATCGGGTCATCCTCACACAAACCTTCGAAATTCTTAGGCCCAAAACTAAAGTGACTCGTCTCTCCACTATCGGTTCCTCCTTCTATCAACTCTTTTTCTAAAACACAACAAATAAAGTGGCTCATCAGGATTCCAGTCTTATAAAGTACACTTAAATTTAGGGACTTGTATTCACTAGACACCTTACCACAACCTTTATACCAGCCTGGGGTTTCCTAGAACTGACTAAACCTAGGATCTAATACCACTAAATGTAACACCCTGATCCCATCCCGGATCTGGAGCATCACATCGGGTCACCCAAAACCGACTCATCAAAATTTCTCATTTAAAACCACAAGTTGGTGATTCTTAAAACTTATCCATTTCATAAAATCTATGTGGATAAAGAAATTAAAAGGGTTTACAGAATATAAGTTTCAAATAAAATACACCGTTTAACCAATTAATAGTAAATCAAAATAAAATATAAACTCGACTGTGGTAAGGTCCTAAGAATACAACCAGTCCAAACTAAACATCAAGTACTGTACTCTGAAACTGGCTCGGTGCTGGGAAATCCTCCTCGATGTGCTCCTCCAAAAGCAACCTGTCAACCTACGCACAGAAAAACCACAATTTTGCATACTGAGCTAACAAAGCTCGGTGGTATATTTCTACTCTACCGCAATTCATGAATATCATAAAACAAGCATGCATGATAATATAATCAAGAGTGCATAGAAAGGCTTCTCAACATCTAAGGATCATCTTCTAGCCTATCCTAGCTAGAGTTTATAATTGTCTCAAGATACCACTATTATGTATGAAGTCTATCTTGCCATTCCAGGCTTACCATACTCGAGGCTACTCCGTCCATCGAGTTATGTCCCATACCTTGATCACATAGCCCAAGGGTTATCCATCCCATATTTCGAGATCACATAGCCCATATTTGAGATCACACAGCCCATCGAGTTATTCGAGCTCACACAGCCCGTCGAGTAACAACCCTACCCTGATCACATAGCCCAAGGGTAAAATAGCCAACATCTATTATCCATATAACAACGTAAATACATACATTCCCTAATAGCCAACGAAGCCCTACTTTTTTCCCGTGCTCACATAACCGTCGGGTTACCTGTGATTACATAGCTGCCAGGTTAAGAACATATCCGGATCACTATGGCCACAGATACGTCCTAGACATACTTGAATCACAATAGCCTCAAGCAGCCTTTTTTGAGGTCACATAGCTAATCAGGTTACTCAAGATCACAAAGCCCAAGGATAGGTTTCAGACCGGGTCCAGATCACATAGCCTGTGGACACGTCGGATGTACTCGATCACATAGCCTGGAGTACCCATCCCCTAATTTAAGTGCCCTTGCACTGACTCTAGGACATCTGGATTCCTAACCAAGACACGTACGTTAACACATGCTCTCCCGAGCATGAATATATCTCACCGAGAGATAAAAAGCATCCAGCCAACCACTACTAATGCCCCAAGGCATGACTCATTTATTACACTAATTAATATATGTCTTTAGGATTCATTTACACCTTTCTCGTTAGATTATCATATTACTCATGAAAACCAACCTATACGGGCGTCCCTTTAGCATACAGTAAGGACCCTGAGCTACCACGTAGCATCAACCGATCCACCACGGATCCTTATGGATTACTAGTACAAGCAGCTTACCTAACTTTTACCAAGCTGTTAGCCATTAATCCACATATGGGTTACTAACCTTGATTTCTCAGTCTTAGAGTTTGTTTTATACCTTTAGGGACCCACTAGACCCTTTACCAAGAATTAGAGAACCCCCGAACGCGAACTCAACTTTCTTGGAAAAATTACCAAGTGAGTATCTATACTCCAAGTTGAGTATCGGTACTGCCCTCTAGGTATCGATACTCCCCCATGAGTACTGATACGCTAACTAGGTTCAAAAGAATTAGACCCCAAGCCATACTGATACGCTCCGTTTCGTACCGATACACTTTATCGGTACTAGGATCTTCCCGTACTGGTAATCCTACATATGAGTACCGATACTCAAAGCCTTTCCCAGGCAATGTAACAGTGCGTAACGATACACCATTAGCGTACCGGTACGCCAAAGTGTTACTGAAATACACCTTAGGCAAGGGGTACCTATACACGAGAAGGCGTATCGGTACACCCCTCACAAATTGTCTCCCTTATAACAAAGGCGTACCGATAAGCTACCACCCCGTATTGGTACGCGAGCCCAGATTTCAAAATCTAGAGCTTGGGATTTCCTCAATCCCACCCTTAACCTCCATGGCTAGTCTCACATCGGTCCTACAAGTTATTTAGGGTATAATAGGTGGTTTTTTTTATCAATTTTACGCATTATCAACATCTCATCTTTGATTTACCATTAAAGGGGTTTTAAAGCTCAAGAACCCTAACTTTGCTACTCATAAACATAAAACCAAGCAAAGCAATCATCTTGTGAGGCTCATGAAATGTAGGAGTCAGAAATGTACTGGTCTCAAGCAAAGGTTCACGAACTAAGGCATCAACCAAGCTTCTTCCACCTCTTTTTCCTTGCTCCAAGCTTCAAACCCAACATCCACCAATGATGAAGATACTTAGCTCAAAATGGAGATCCTTTGATGCTGATAAACTCTTCCCTGATGACCAAACCGAGATTAACACTCTAAAACAACCAGTTTTCATCTTTTTTTATTGGTTTGGGTGGGTGTTTTGGGGGAAAGATGATAGGGATGAAATGGGAATAAGGATGACTTCATCCTCCCTGCACTATGCAGAGAAATTAAAGAGGCATCAGCCCTTTTTCCCCCATAAAGCAATTAACCTTATTACCCTTCATGACACTCACTTTATTCAACCATTTACCCAACACCCAAGCCCAATAACACATGAAGGCCCATAAAGCCCAACAACAAGGCCCAACATACTCAAATACTCGACCTGACGTATCGGTCCAAGACCCGAGTCAACGCCAATTATTGACTAGAAAATCTGGGTCGTTACAACCAACCTATTTCTCATGGCACTTGAAGAGGATCCTAAGGTTCTACTTCATTTGATTTTTCATTTGATGAATTATGTGAGGATTATGATAAAATCCAAGAGGTTTATGATAAGTTAGTTTTGGAATTCAAATAGTTCTATTTTTAAAATAAGAAAATGATTTCAGATTTAAAAAAATGAAAATGACTTTATCCAAAGCTAAGATAGAGTTTGAAAGAAAGTTTGAGGATATGTAAGCAAAAGCAAAAGATTTTGAAAAGAAAATTCTAGACTTGAATAACTTGACTTCAAGAGACCATAGTGATCATCAAAAGGAAGTTGATGATCCTAAAGCTTCTTTAAACAAACTTGGGACAAAATGTTTTGAAATAGGAGAAAATTCAGAACCCAACTATATAAAAAGAAACTTTAATGATTACAAGCATAGAGGCTCCCACAGACCCTCTAATGGTAAGTATGTTAGGAGTGTTTGGGTTCCTAAGGAACTCTTAGCTACTAAGATTATTGATCTTATTGCTATTTAAATTCCCAAGGGAACCAAGATTTTGGGAGCTAATTCTCATGGACCCAAAAGAATTTGGGTACCAAAAATCAAGAAATGATTCTATGTTAGTAGGGGGAGCATTGCTACAAGGCCCAAAATACAAGTTAAAATTCATGGTACCTTGATAGCGGATGCTCGAGTCACGTGACCGGTGACAAGAGTTGGTTCATAGAGCTAAAGACAAAGAGTTGAGGTGTAGTAATATTTGGTGACAACTCTAAAGGTCACATTGAAGGAATTGGATCTATTGGTAATCACTCTTCTATACTAATTGAAAATGTCTTATATGTCAACAGTCTAAAGCATAATTTGTTAAGCATAAATCAACTATGTGATAAAGGATTCAATGTCATGTTTGATTCTAATGGGTGTAAAATTATTGGCATTGCATCTAACATGATTGTGCTTATAGTTCATAGAATAGGAAACATCTAGATGGTGCATTTAGATGACATTCACATTTCTAATGCATGCTTTGTTACTAGAGATAAGCATGATGCTTGGTTATGGCATAGAAAACTAGGACATGCTAGTTGAGTGTTTTATAAAAATTAATTTCTAATGATCTAGTAAGAGGTTCGCCTAAGATAAATTTTTCTTTAGCTAAAATTTGTGATGCATGTGCAAAAAGAAAACATAAAAAGGTTTCTTTTAAATCCATTAATGATGTATCAACTAGTAGGATATTACAATTGATTCATATAGATCTTTCCGGCCCTATTAGAACTATGATCTTGGGTGGAAAACAATATGTTTTGTGCTTATTGTTAAGTACTCTAGATTTACTTGGGTTCTATTTTTAAGTACAAAAGATGATTCTTTAGAAAAAATCATCATGTTTTAAAAAAACTAAAATGATGTTGGTTACGCTATTTTACATGTTAGGAGTGACCATGAAACCGAATTTCTAAATCTTGGTTTTGAAGAGTTTTGTAACTCTAGTGGAATTAGCCTTAATTTTTTGGCTCCCCGCATCCCTTAACAAAACAGGGTTGTTGAGAGAAAATCGAACTTTAGAGAAATGGCTAGAACCATAATTTGAGAAAACTATTTGCCAAAATATTTTTGGGTAGAAGCCGCAAACACCGCTTGCTATGTTATTAACTGTGTAAAGATTAGGCCTCTTTTGAAGAAAACCCCTATGTGCTTTTCAAAAATAAAAAAGCCTAACATTAGCTATTTTCATACTTTTGGATGCAAGTGTTTTGTTTTAAATAATGAAAAAGATAATCTTGGCAAATTTGATGCTAAAAGCGATGAAGGTATTTTTTAGGATATATTTTAAACTCTAAAGCTTATCGTGTATTTAACAAAAGAACTTTAGTAGTTGAAGAGTCAATACATGTTTTCGATGATAACCTCCTTTTGAGGAAGGGTTCTTGTGATGTAGGGATTTTAAATGTCAATGATGGTGAAGGACAGTCATCAAAGGTAGACGATGTCTCATCAAAAGTTAAACCACAAGATCTATCTCTAGAAGCTTTGAAGGACCTATCTCTAGAGGAAAAAGAGATCACCTACCCAAGGTAGTACAACTATGTCCAAGGCGGTGATATTTTGGGTGATCCATCCAAAAAGGTAACTACAGATCCTCTGTTAGAAATAATTGTAATTATGTTGCATTTAATCTAATTAAAATATTTAATGGTACATTGTGGTACATATAAATAGTGGTACATTACGGTACATAGCATTTATTGTAGAATTATCCTTGTTTTGTATAGAAAACTTCATTCGAATAAACCCAAGTGAACGACATTTTTAAAATTCCTCAATTGTTTTTAATAAAAATCTTCACTTCATTAAATAAAATCTTGCACATGAAAGTGTGTTAAATTAAAGTTGAACATTTATCTTCCCAATCTTTTCTTAAGATCCTACTGGGTTACAATTAGAGAAGGCATGTCACTTTAGGTCGGGGATGGCAGTTTGCTTCGTTTTTGGCAGGACTTGTGGATTGAAAATTGTCCTTTGAAGGATAAATTTCCCATAATTTTTTTGCTGGCTCGTGATAAGTTGGGTCGAATCTCGAATTTTGGCACTAAAAGTAGCAGGGTTTGGAATTGGATTATTTCTCTAAGGCGACAATTGTTCAATTGGGAGCTTGAACAATAGAACGAATTATTAAACTTGCTGTATAATTGCATCGGTTCAGATCTGGGTCACGATTGGGTCAAATGGTCAGGGTCGAGTGATGGCAAATACTCGATTAAATCTGTGGGTTTGCTGCTGGCCCCTTCGAGTAGTTCAAATTTTAATTCGAAGAAAATCATTTGGATGGGTTTGGCTCTTTTTAAAGTGGAAGCATTTTTATGGATGATTCTTCATCAACGTGTACCGATAAAAGTCGAGTTAATTAAAAGAAACGTGCTTCCTTTTTTAGATCGCCTTTGCCCCTTATGTAATTCTTTCGACGAAACAGTAGAGCATCTATTTTTTCTTGTTTAGTGACTTGGTTTACATGGTCCTATTTCTGTGCTTTGTGGGACTTGAACTTGGTCTTTCAATGCGATCCAATACCCTTCCTTATTGCTTGGCAGTCTGCGTGGTCTTTCGCTGGAAATAATACGATCTGGGAGCTCATCCCCTTCTCTGTTATTTGGTCGGTTTGACTGTTTAGAAATGAGATCATTTTCAACGGGAAATCCCCGGATGTTGCACAATTGTGCCTTTTGATTAAATCTAGATTTGGATGGTGGTTCAAAGCTAGATTTCTTGATTTGTTAATCTCCTTTGATGACATTATTCGTAATCCTTGTGTTGATAATATTATCAATTCTAAGGTTGTCAATAGGGGGTCCAATCTGTGGAGTCCACCTTCAATTGGATACTTGAAGTTTAATGTGGATGGCGCGATGCAGACAAATGGTAGTGCTGGTGGCATTGGAGGACTTTTAGGGATGCTCTGGGTCGTGTGTTGCTCTTTTTTTCTCGTGCGATTGGCCCGGCCCCCAACTTTAGCTGAAGTTCTTGCGATTAAACACGCAGTCGATGCTTTTCTATCCTCGGAGTGGTGTGATTCTCATGCCCTCGTTCTGGAAAGCAACAATTTAATAGCAGTAGGGTGGATGCTTAATCCTTCAAAAGTACCATCTTATTTTTTTGGATATTATTCGTCCTCTTTTGGCTACTATCTTGAGGCATAGTTTTATAATTAGGCATATACCAAGGGTGTGTAATATTGATGCTGATGCTATAGCTAAAGAAGGTGCAATATTGTGATTATGTTATAAGGTTTCGGTTGCTGGTGAAAGGCATTTCTGATGCGGATGGTCTTGATTAGTAGGGAATCGAATACCTGTATTATTTTGCAGCCAGTGTCGGGCTCCAAGGTGTGGCTGCTCAATGGAGGACATATTTAGGGGCCTTTTGTTTGGCTTGTGTTTCTTTTCAGTTGTTGGAAATTTTAGTTTATATTTTTTTTAATCATTGGTTTGGTGCACTCTTTTTCCTTCGTTTAGGTTTAAAGAGGTTTTTTAACGAAGCTCGATACAGTGTTTTCCTTTGGCTGATCTTCTGTTTTTAATCATACATCATCTTTTCAAAAAAAATGAATGATAATTTCTTTTTAAGGAGTTGTCTTAAGGAAAAATCATAGGTCTTCATCCATAATATTATGGTTTGTAGGTAACATGATGAAGTCAGATAGTATTTTTTCTTAAAAAACAAAATTACAAATGTTTTAGAGGTCATATTATAAATGTTTTAGATAAAATATATATGTATTATCCAAGAAGCAGCAAACTTGTTACAAATAAGCATTATTACGTAACAAAATGTATCTAACTATCTGATGTACAATACTAACAGTATGTGTTGTCGAATTGGCTTTGCCCTAAATTGTCTGGAGTTGTGCTCAACCCATATGATGGAAATGAAAGCATTCCAAGCTGATTTCAAAATAAAAACAATGAGGGGTTTAAATTTAGTTTTTTTTTATAAAGATATGAAAACACTTTTGATATGAATATAATGAGAAAAGAATGTAAATTATAAAATATGTGGAAGTAATGCTCTCTATCCGATGTTCATGCACACGCGCAGTTTGAGGTGGAGACAAATTTGACTTTACCTTTAGTTTCTCTTATGGTTGTTGACTTCTATGGAAAATCCTACGTTTCACGTGGATCATCAATCATTATTTTCGCCTTCTAGGCTTCAACTATCTATTCTGGTGTACCTTTAATAAGATTTCATAAATTAATAATATTGAAAATTTTAATATCTCATTTATAATAAGATAATATTATGTAATTTATCTATAAGGCTACTACTCATCAAAGTTTCAATCATAAATTTGTAATGCATTTGAAAATATTTTTAGTTAATTACGTTAAATATCTTTTAATTACAGAATAAACTTTAAATTTAATCGCTAAATTCTGAATGTGTGAAATTAATTAAAAATATTTTTTTATAAATCTTAATTTCAATATTAACCCTATCTAGAGGGGAGAGTAAAAGAGACTCTAATTAATTCTAATCTTAATTAAAATATTTCTACATTAAATTATGATAGATAAATGTTGGGCTGAATATATCATTTTTTAAGATTTTAATTCAATTATAATATAATATTTTAAGTTTAAGTTTAATTTAAATAAATCTATGTATACTTAAAAAGACATCGTACGAATTCGTGTCACTTAAAAACAACAATTACTGAGATTACTTGATGAATATATTATGTTCTTAATCCTTGAACTCATTAAAAGGACAAAAGTGAAAGAGAGAAGGTGGTAACTTGTAAAGATATTTAGAAAGAAAAAAGAAAAATCAAAGGAAAAGAAAAAGAAAAAGGCAGTCAAACGGGATAATAATTAATGATTCCCCCAACAATACTAGAACTGATCTTTCCCCACAAACACCTTTACTACATAATTGTTTATCAATTTACTTTAAATAAAGTCTCACGCGACCATTATATGATATACACTTAATAATTAAAGAGATAAACAATGTTCCCTACCTCACGCTTTGCTCAAACAATTGGTTATTTTGAATTTGGAATTAGGCTTTGTTTTACATATTCAACAAGTTACGTGATAATTTTGTTTAATATGCAAAGAAAATTATTTCGTGCCAGTGGACTAATTTTTTTAATTCTATTTGATAATTATCAGGGTAAGCTACATAAATAGTCACTAAACTTTTAAGATATTTTTATTTGGTCACCGAATATTTAAAACTTGTGTTATAATTACCGCACTTTTAGTTGTTTTCAGTATCTGTTACCTTCTGTTAGAAGTTGTTGATATGGCAGATTGCTTTTTATTTTTCATGAATAAAATAATGGAAAACTAAATTATTCATCACTCAACTTTCTTCTCAATCCTATTTTGATCACTGAAGTGAAAAAACTTTCAATTTAATAACTCAAATTTTGAATTGTTCCTATTTTGGTCACTCTCGAATGACATGGCTTTTTATCATGGGAGAGGAGATGTTGATCCCATTTTTTAATTTATTCTTCTTGGTTGAGAGACTATTATGAGTAAAAGAAAATAATAAAGGCAATGAAGAATAGAAACGACTTTTGTTCTTATTCAAAATTTCCGTTGTTGTATAAAACAATACAACCCCAAAAAGAATCTGTTGAAGATTAAGTGGATAATTTGTTGGTGAAAACATATAAAGTTTACGTGTGATTATTGGATTTTGTTGGCTCGGAATTCCTAATAGATTTATGTTTTTCATTGTTATGGTTAGGGGTGCCTCAGGTTTAATTAATCCTTAAAAAGACATTTTGGTTAATTGATAAATTCATATTATTCAATTATTGATATTATATTGTACCAATTAAATTCAATAATTGATTGACCAGTTAACATGAATATTTTATTTAGGTAATGATATTTTTACTTTACTTATTAAAATATCAAATATGTTTGATCGGCTATAAACTGACACAGCATTGGGCAAGCGTACACTTGTCGATGCAAGAATAGTTGATAGGTTGAATCCTATCAGATATTGATCTCACGAGGATGAGACTTTGGTTGTTTACTATTGTCAGAGCAATAATACTAAAATAAGGATCAAACGTGGCTGTAGTTGTTGGTGCAAAAAATTAAAGAATAGAATATTATAAAGTACGATGTGAAAGCAATAATAACAAATATAATGCATGCACAAGAACGAGTGAACCAAATTCCTTTGCGTTCTCAACCCAACTTTCGTTGAAGTGCTTGTTAACTTGAATTGTTACCGCACCTTCTAGTGCTAGTGGCTGCATTCAACACTTTCGTGCAAAATAACATTCAAACCTAGTAATTGAAACAAGGAATAAAACTTTATAAAACAAACTGAAGTTCACAATCTAAAAGTATTTCCACACTTAAAGAAAGAAAACAATAACCATCTTTCATTTAATACAAGAAAGGAATGAAAGCAAATGGAAACCTCCATTCCAAGATAGTCTCGAAGTGATTCCACTAATTTCCCTTGCTATTGCACTCGACCCCTCTTCTCAAGAGCACATATGCTTCATCATCACCTTGGTTCACTAAAAGAAAGCTCAAGCAGCCATGGATGAAGCTTTGAGGTTGCCCAAATCTTCTCTCTCTTCCTTCATCAATATATAGTCCGATCCAAGGATGGAACATGTCCTTCATGTAATTTTTGCTTCCATTTTCTGTACAGAATATGTTATAGCAGACTGTACAACTCATGCTCGTCCATCTTTATCCATAGAAGCTTCTATACAGCTAGCAATTGTGATGATATTCTTTGCTGCAATACTGAAATGCTTTTATAGTGACATTAGCAGTGCACCGATAACGCAATAAAATGACAAAATCATAGATAATTCAAGCAAAGTTAACTGAGTTAGAAAATATGTTAAAATTAAAATGCAAGAATGCGTGCATCATCTTGTGGAACAACAACAGCTTCAATCCATTTGGTAACATAATCCACAACAACTAGAATATAGAGATTACCAAAAGAATTTGGAAAAGGTCCTATGACCTCCATAATTGGTTGTGTAATGACCCAAATTTTAGGTTAGTTAAATAGGTCTTAGATCTGAGTTTCGAATCTTTAAGTTAGTAATTGAAAATAATAAGAATTATTTTTGGAAGCTCATTAAATGGATTCTTGGATTCATTCTAATAAGGATTTTATGTTCGAGTCTAATAGTAAAAACAATGAGAAAGATGGATGTTTATTATTTGGTTTACCCATTTTGTTGGGGAAGGGTGTATTTAATTTAAAGTGGCTGAAAAGTGAAAGGAGAAGAGGAGGGGAATCTGAAAATTTAAAGATGAAAGAGGAATGGGGAGAGAAATGTGTTTTTAGAGAAAGAAAGTGTTCAAACCAAGTTTGGTTGCCGCCCGTTCTTTCGTTGATGACACGCTGCCGCCATTAGCTCTGCCTCACCGAAAAGAGTCTGATGGTAGTTCTCTCGTCGCTAGTGCTGCCACCGTTCACCGAAGTAAGGGGAAAAAGGTTTGACCTAGCTCGGAATAGCATGGTCCATCGTCTTCCTCCATAAACCAATACCACCACGAGTCTCACTGGCCGAGAAGAACATATCTGAGCTTGTCGATCGATTGCCATTGTCGAAAGGCACTGCACATGCGTACACTGGATCTCTCACCTATGGTACATCATGGTTACCATGGTTTGTACCGTATCGAATCACGCTACCTAGGTGCACCATTGCTGCTGTGCACCCTATCGTACTGGATCACTAGCGTTGTTGACCGTAACTGTTATTCGTTGACTTTTTTCTAGGGGAACCTACCAGTGGTTTCTCGACGTTCTCAGTTTGTTGGCGTATTCTGTTTCACCAAATTCGAACCTGATAAGCTATTTTTACGCGTTTGACCTTGTGGATTAGTTAGTGAATGAGGTTATTTAGTACTTGTGGTATTCATATATTTATGAGAATTGTTCGGCCTCGAATACTAGATCATGATGGGTGTTTGAGGAGCTCGAGTAAGGATTTTTCAATAATCGCTTAAGGTTAGTACACCTCGAACTCCTATTGCTTCACGAGAATCATAAATGTGATTTCTTTGCTTGTTAGTGTTTGTAAATGGGTAGATGATGAATAAGCATATTGTGAGGTTGATATCATGAGACTCGATATATCTATGAGATGCATGATGATGTTACAAATATGATGAGACTCATAGAGGTTTTAGAGACCGTGTAGGGTCATTTGAGATGCTTATAATATTTACTTAACGATTGAATAATTGATTCAAAATTGTGATGCTTTGTATGCTTGTTTGAATAGTTTGATGAGATTTGATGAGATTTATGCTTAAAGGATAAATACTCAATTAAATGATTTTGAACCAGGAAATTACTATTAATTAATTGAATGCATTAGTAAACAAACCCTAAGGACTTTCATAAGCTTTAGGGAGAAAGTAAGGCCTCATGAATCTTGAATTATACTAAGACATTTTAAGCTAATGATTAGGGTTTTGATATGAGCTTTGGCTATACCGATATGCTATTCATCATTGTATTGGTATGGGTCGACCCATATCGATACTCACAAAAATTGAGATTTCCAGTAAGCAGCTTCTATATCAATACACGTATGAGTACCGATACTTAAGGTTATTGTATCGATACTCATGTTTGAGTATCATATCGATACACTAAATAATCTATAAACACAAATTAAAGATGAAAATTGACATGTATGTTAAGAACCGAATTATGCCTTGATAAATGAGAAAACGTGGATTAATGGAGACAATAAATGAGATTATTCTCTATAATGTATTAACAACTCGGTAATATAAAATTAATGATGTGTTGAAGATTAGCAACAATAGGGGATCCTTGGGATCTCGTTCTTGTATACCGGATAGACATTTGTTTGGTTGAGTCGATGATTGATGGGATCCTAATACTCAGTGAAGTGTTGCAACGCCGTGGTTAGAGATACCGAATGGAGGTTACCGATGCTATGTGACTCAGGCCTCATTCAAAGATATTCGAAGGGGGATTCCAAGTATGGGTGTATATTTTGGTGCTAGGTAACCCGGATTCACCCAAAGTGTAGATGCTCGATGGGGATTTTGAGCAAGGGTGTATATTTCGATGATATGTGACTCGGCCTCACCCAAAGTGTAAATGCTCGAGGGGGATTCTGAGCAAGGGTGTATGTTATGATACTATGTGACCCAGTTTCAACCAGAGTGTATGTTTTGATGCTTTGTAACCCGGCCTCACTCTAGAGTTGTTATTATTGATATGAGTTTTGCCTAGATGATCTGATGAGATCTTGGGTATGGTTGGGCCATGGGTTCTACGTATGATGATTGCTTTGATGATAGCATGTGTTTAGGCGACTAGTGGTAGAGCCACGTGTTTATTTATCTCTTCTTATTACTCGTACTAGCTTGCATACTTATGTTTATGATTAGTATAATGTATAGTAGAGTAGATGTGCATCACTAAGCTTTGTAAGCTCAGTGTTCAGAATCGTTGTTTCTGTATGTAGGTTGATCATCGGATCGTGAGTTCGAGGAATACTATCAGTACGAGATTCCAGCATATGGTGTTTTTAGAGTACGATACTTGCGTTTAGTGGGCTATGTATTCATAGAACCTTACATGATCGAGTCTATAATTCTTACTTTTGAAATTTTATTAATTAAGTCGAATGTTTAAATATTTTAAATTAAAATAGAGCTCATTTGTAATGATTTAAATTATTTATCTATGTTTTCAACTATTGGATCTAAATGTTTTGGAAATACCTTGTTTGGGCTAAATCTAGTTGCAAATTTTATGGTTTCGATTGGGCTTGAGGCCCAAATGTGACATCTGGGTTGAGGGTGTTACAGGTTGTTGTGGCATTTCATTGCGTCTAGAAATCGAACCAGTGCATTGACAACGATCACAACGTTGCGCAAACTCGTGAGCATATTTAAACAGTGTTGTCCAATAAAATCCATATTGAATAACCTTCACAGCAATTCTCATGCCACCAAAATGACCTCTTTAAGGAGCATCATGACAATGCTTCAATATTGGCAGCATTTCTTCTTCTGGAATGCAACATCTAATGATGTTGTAAGTATAAACCTTGAACAAATAAGGTTCGTTCCAATAATATTTTGTTGTGTCGCAAATAAATCTTGCCTTCTTGTGACTAGAGACACCCAGCAGAGTCTTTCCACGCACTAAATAGTTGATAAAATCTGTATACCAAGGCGTTGGTTGATAATAAAAAGATTTTCATCTGGGAATGCATCGATAATTTGAGCTTGATTCCCATCTTCACTACCAACTTCTAGTCTTGACAAGTGATCTGCAACTTGATTTTCTAAACTCTTACGGTCATTTATCTCAATATCAAACTCTTGCGAAAGTAAAATCCAATGTATGAGTCATGATTTAGCATCCTTCTTCACAAAAAATATGTCAAAATAGAATGATAAGTAAAAACAGTAATTTTTACGCCGACAAGATATAAATGGAACTTGTCTAAAGCAAAGATTACGGCTAATAACTCTTTCTCTGTGGTTGTGTAATTTATTTGAGCTTTAGTAAGAGTTTTACAGGCATAGTAAATAACATGAAATACCTCTTCTTTCCTTTGTCCTAGAATAACACCAAGAACAAACTCACTCGCATCACACATAACATCAAATGGTTGCGACCAATCTGGTGCAACAATAATAGGTGCGCTCACAAGCTGCTTCTTGATTTGATTGAATGCAACAAGACATGCATCGTTAAAGAAAAAATTATGGTTTTCCTCCATCAATAAGCATAAGGGCTTTGAGATTTTTGAAAAATCTCTAATAAACCGTCTATAGAATCCGGCATGCCCATGAAAACTGTCAGTTCCCTTAATATTTTTTGGTGGAGATAATTTTTCAATAACATCCACTCTAGTTTTTTTAACTTCAACTCCAGTTCTAGAGATTTGATGGCCTAAAATAATTCCTTCTATGACTATAAAATGGCATTTCCCTAGTTCAGCACGAGGTTAGTGTCTTCGCATAGCTGCAAGACTTTCTCTAAATTGTCGACGCATTGGTCGAAATCATGCCCATAAACAGAGAAATCATCAATAAATATTTCCAAGCAATTATCAATCATATCAGAGAATATAACCTTCATACATTGTTGAAATGTGACAGGTGCATTACAAAGACCAAAATGCATATGGCAAAAAGATAACGTACCAGATGGACAAGTCAAAGTTGTCTTTTCTTGATCTTCCGGCGCAATAGAAATCCGATTGTAGCCAGAATAACCCATCCAAAAAAATAGTAAACTTTTTCGGCAAGTCTATCTGGCATTTGATCAAAAAAATGGGAAATGCTCCTTTCTTGTGGCTGCATTAAGTCTACGATAACCCATACATATTCTCCAACCAGTGGGAATACGAGTAGTGATCCACTTATCATTATCAATACTGACAACAATGATACTACTTTTCTTTGGGACACAATGAATTGGACTCACCCAATTACAACAAAAAAATAAGCAAATTGAGTAAATTTATACATTTAGTGGCGTTTGTTAGATAAACGTAGCTAAAGACACGTACTTTAGGGGCATTTTTGGGAAAAAACCGCTATAAACATGTATGTTAACAGTGTTTGTCTATATGATTTAAATGTTTATATCCTACATCGACTGCATTTATTATCTTACTGAAACTTTATAAAGAAACGAAGCACAAGTATAGATCGATGAGCTATCAGCTGAGAGATGCGGAAGATACATAGACTGCATTTATATCCCACGTGGAAAGCTTCACAAAAATGTTGATATCGCTAAACAAGAGCTAACATTCCTAAATCAATTTTGAAGTGTCTACAACTCAACAAAAAAATAATTGCACATCAAAAACTAACCCAAAAGTTCAAGCAATCATTTTTAAAGCCGATCATTCACTCAAACACCTTCTGAACACTAGGGGTGTATACGTTTCAGTTTCGGTTTAATTCGGTAAGCTATTTTAGTAACCATCGGTTTTGGTTCGGTTAACCTCAGTTTTCGGTTTTTCCATATTAACCTTAGTTTTTGAAATTTTGTATTTTATTTTGACAAAATAGCTTTATTTGATGACTTTTAAACATTAAAAGTTAGAGATTTAAAGTATTTTTTCATAAATGTTTATTAAAAACTTAATTTTTAAGTAAAAAATGATAATTAAAAATGCATCTATAGTATTGTAAGTATAAAATATTTTTTACATTATAAAAATAACTATAAATTAAATAAAAAATCAAATTCGGTTCGATTCAGTTAACCACGGTTCGTAAACTTATGAACCATAAACCGTCCAAACGCCTCGGTTCAGATCGGTTTTCGGTTTTGCGGTTAACCATGCTCAGCCCTACTAAACACCGAAAAAGTAATATGAAATGATGAATTCATTCATTCGAACTTCAAATCAAAATCAAATACGCAAAATCTAATCCAAATCAATTCTAAATATCACCAAATAACCTTCCAAAATAGTAGCTAACAACAAGAGACCCAAATTACCATAAATTCATCACTTCTCTTTAAGAACAGTTAACTAAAATTAACTAAATCAATTAACTTTAAATTTAATTCTGAAAATTGAGTTTAGATTACCTCTAACCCCTAAGAAAGCTTCATAACCCAATATAAACAATGTTGATTGTGGAACGAGTGATTGCGTGAATGGGGAATGTCATGCAAAACCTGTTAAGGTCGTGGTTGTCATTGAGAAGTGGAATTGATAGAAGTTGGAAATAGAGTGAGATGTGTAGAAAGGACTATAGTCTCTCTTACTTCTGTACTAGCCGTCAACGTGTTCTGGTATGAGTGTAATTTCTGATCATTATTTGTCCAAAAGACTAGGAAGCCTTTCACTTATTTGTTGTTGCCAGAATAACTACTATCCAAAAGAAACATAGAAAATAACATTTAAGTCGAAGGGGTAATAAAAGGAATATTAAATACTATAAAAATAAAGTGCAAAAAATAAAAATGCAGAATTTAAAATTTAAGGCAGAAAGGTAAAAGGGATATAATTTGGATGTGCTAATCAACCATTATCATGATGGAATGTTTATCACGATGGACTGGTGCTCCTTTGTACATCTTAACCCCTACAACACCCTTGCAAGCTCACCTAAACAATAATCAATGAGTAGCATTGAGTGATGATTCTAACTTAGGGCTTCGGTCAGTTGTCGATCGTCAATCCAAGTATGCTAGCCAGCATCTTTTATGGGTGGAAAGAGGTCATCAACATCATTCTTAATCACGATCATTCCTCCTTTCATTGGCACACATTGGATAGAGCTTACCCATGAGCTATCCGAGATAGAGTAGATGATTCTGGCATCGAGCCATTTGATTATCTCCTTCATATCCACAGTCTTCATAATTGGATTGAGTTTCTGCTATGGTTCTATGGAGCTATTGTGATCATCTAGTCTAGTAAGCACATCATTGGATTGTTCGATCTCAATCGTTCCTTCTTTCCCAGCTTCTTGCATGGCCTCATCAAAGTCAGATTGCTCCGCAGCGCTAAGCACATTACTACAGCATATCTCTGGCAAGCTTTCTTCAACTAGGGCTTCTTCTTCATGCACAAGCCGACATTCTTCATAGTCATCCACATACTTAATTATGCTGAAGATGTTGAGTGTGATCTTTTGGTCATTCATCTTTTAGTATATTCGCCTTTTTCACTATCAATCAAAATATGCCCGGTGGCTAAGAATGGTCTACCAATGATGATGGGAGCATTTTTATCAGCTTCACAATCAAGGATGATAAAGTCTATTAGGAAGACAAACCTATTGGCCTTAACTAAGACATCTTCAATTTTGCCCTCAGGTTGAATTTGAGAATGATCGGCCAATTGAAGGATCACCACTATTGGCTTAGCTCATCCCATCCCTAGTCTTATAAACACAGATTTGGCATGAAATTAACACTCGTATAGAGATCACTTAAGGCACGGCTAGAATAGTTATGGCCTATGGAGCATGGAATTGTAAAACTACCAATGCCCTTCATCTTGGGTGGTAAATCACTTAGCAAACCCACATATTCACCCGCAGTACTGATAGTTTCAACTTTACCCATCATACTTTTCTTTTTCACGATGTCTTTCAGAAACTTTACATGGATTGGCATCTGATCAATAGCCTCCAGGAAAGGAACATTGATATGCAACTATTTAAGCACGTCTAAAAACTTTTGGAACTAAACATCTTGTGTTTGAGCCTTCAATCATCGTAGGAATAGAGGTGGTGGTCTAGGCTCATTATGTGGTTTATTGGATGCAGTAGCATCTGTAGCTTTGTCATCCTTGCCATCAGTAACAAGGTCACTCACTATATCAGACACAGGAGTTGTTTCCTTAGGTGTATGAGCATCGATGGATGGCTCGCTTGGAGTAGAATCAACGAGGGAATCTCTTCCAAACTTGGTTTTTATCCTTAATTGGGTACCACTATGTAGTGTATTGGCATTGCAGTACTCCGCATTAAAGGCTTTAGTGACTTCAGTATCATTAGGTAATCCACCTGGTGGCCTCATCTTCAAAATGTAATGCCCCAGTTTTGGGTCTAGATGTTTTGGGGTTCATTTTAAGGGATCGATATTAGAGATTCAAGTCAGTTTCAGGATTAAATCAAATTAAATATTTTTTGAAGGTGATAAAAATATGGAAAAATGTTATAAAATCATTATTTAATATATTAATGATTTTGGTGAAATCAATTTTGGAAAATAAGTTTTGGAAATCAGACATTTTGGATTGGTGACCAAAATGTGAAAACTATTTTTAGTGATTGTTTTGTAAAAGGGTCAAAACTTTGAATCTTTAAGGAGCTATTTGCCCAAAGTCTAATCTCAGACTTTATCCTTTAAATGGCTATTCTTTAAACAAAAGTTACGTAGCTAACTTTCTCTCAAAATCTCTCTAGCCAAACACTATTCTCTTTTTTCTAAACCTTCAGGTAAATCTTCTTTTTCTTAAATCTTTTGGTTTCTAATGGATTCTCAATGGTCTCTAAACAAAATCTTATTGTTTTAACTTTGTTTTCACATGTAAATTCAGCCAATTAAGGGAGAAAGCATCCATTAGAGGTAATGTTCGTTCTTCTCCTCTAATGAAAGTTCTTTATTGAAATTCCCAAGTTATTGATCTTTTACAATTGTTTTCTAATGTGTTTTGATAGTTTAACTAGGGAAAATGATTTAATTATGGTTTAATGGTGGAATTGATAGATTTTCGAATTGGATTTGTTTAATTATGTAAGTAGCTTGGTTTTAACATTGTAATCTCGAAACTAGTTGAATCTCTAATGTTAAAGGTTGTTAGTTAAGGTTTTTGTGATGTGAATGGAGTTTAATCATTGCTGGAAGTAAAAGGATGTTGTTAAAGTGTTTTTAGATTCTAATTGTTGAGGTTTGGTGTATTGAATCGCTAAATTGTGGCTGGTTTAAGATTGGAAGGTGTTTGAGGTTGATTTCGATAAGTTTCAGGTAGTTTTTGAGTGGGCAACTTGTGAGTTGAGGGTAATTGCTTTGAGGTAGTGGTTTGGATGCATATTGATGCATGTTTCCTCTGGTTTTGTGTGGCCAAAATAGGGGATAATCAAGGCGAAGTAGCTTGAGGTAGATTGTGGCTTGTCGGGAGCTCGATTTGCATTGACAAGAAAGATGAGGTATAATTGGTGAGTGGAAACGGTTTTAAAAGTCTTTCAAAGGTTTGAAAGTGGTTTTGGGAGTTTAGGTTAAGTTTGAAACACTTACCTAAGCTCGGAAGTAAGTTTCCCTCTTTTTCTCCTTAATATCGGTTCGGATATGAGCATGTATTATTCATGTTTTGGTCATAAACATGGCTTGTTTTAGTTACTGTAAATGCATGATTTTGAGTACATATGCAAGGGTTTAAAAGTATATGAAATGCTAGTGAGCATTGGTTTTCATTCCGGTCGGGGATGTGGTATTGCCTTGGCAATGTGGTTTGCATATGTGGTGGTTTTGTATAATGCATTGTAAAACAGTGAGTAAATGATTTTTTAAATGATATATTGGCTATGTGACATGGTGAGAAAACATTTGGATATAGTTGGCATGCCATAGGATAAAGTTCACTATAATATATTTAAAATCAATCATGGTTAGAGGTCCTTGAGGCATAGCGGTCGGCTACTCGGACTATGTTAGTTGTCACTTAGGTTGAGCAGTCGGTTCCCCTTGTTGATGTTAATCTTGCAGTCGGCATTGTGTGGGTCATGATGGCGGTCGGTCATTAAGGGAGGCTGTGTATCCTATATGTAAGGTTAACGGTCGGTTAACCAATGGTTAGCGATCGGCTAATCAAGGATAGTGCTCGACTATCCAGGGTCACTATAATTGCCAATATATGGAAGTTCATGTGTTGAACCTACTTTTTAATGCTTTGGGATTTAAGCATGGTAATATGATTTAATGCTTTGGGATTTAAGCATGGTAATATGATTTAATGCTTTGGGATTTAAGCATAAGATGACTTAATGCTTTGGGATTTAAGCATGTGATTTGTAAATGTTTTGCATATGGTCGATATGCATGTTTTGATTTGGTATCAATGAAAATGCTTTAGTTGTAAGCATGGTTTGAAAACAAGTGTTTAGTTTTCAAAGGATTTTATATGCATCATTATTTTATGAGCATCTTCACTAAGCATGTAAGCTTACGCTCTCTCTTTCCTAATGATGCAGAGCATTGAGCTTTGGGGCAGCAAAGGGAAGGTTTGAAGTGATCCAAGAACCAAGACTATTTTGAGTATGAACTTGGTTTAAATTCCCGGTTAATAAGGCAATGTGTTCGTTAGGTTTTTGGGGTTTGTAATTCTATTTTTCCTCTAGTTTTTGAGTTTGTCTAACGCTGTGTTTTGGAGTTGAATGATGTTGATAAGCATGTTGTGGACCTTTGCTTATGGTTGATGCTAGGTGGTTGCCTAGGTATGCATTTAGTTAACATTGCTTGAGTGCCATGCTTGGATGATTCTAACATGTTGATGTTGATGCCATGGATGTGTTGGTATATTGCATATGCTGGAAAGTGTTCAAATGAGTGTTTTGGTATATTTGGAAATGTGGTTTTAGGAAGCATGCCTATAGATTGGTCCTTGGTAGCATATGTAGTGTTGCTTTTGCTAAATATTGATGCAAATGATGGACTATGACTTGATGGATGTTTGTATGCATGAACGTGTCGTGTTAGGGCCTAAAAGCATCTAGATTCGAGTGAAAAACTAGTAAAGGTGGACGTTTCAGGTCTAGGCATATTGGAATGCGTTCTCTTATACTGGTACAGCTAGGCCATTACAGGCATAGAGTTTTGATATGGGGAGAAGTGTTTCAAAAAGAGTAAGCCATGTAATACCCCAAAATTTATAGTACTGTTTAAGGTCATTTAGGGCTAAGATAATTGCTTAAAAGCTTACTTAGTGACTAAAATGACAAAAATGAAAAAGTTAGGATTTTCTCAATTATGGACTGTAGAAAAGAAATTTCTGAGGTTTTAAGGTGTCATGTGATAGAGAACGAGTAAAGTAGGATACTTTCTAAATTTGGTTAAAATCCAAGGAAAATTTGAAATGTGACTTCAAGGTTAAAGTTTAGTGACCAAAATGATAAGTTTTCAAAACATGTATGGTACAAGTCGAAATATGAAAAGATGAGGGACCAAAGTTGTAATTTCCCAAAAGTTAGGTGTTTTATTTCATAAATAGACAGAGCACATATTGGTGTTGATCGAATGTGGAATTACTGGTTTGATCCGATATTTCGATTATTAGGAAATCACAGTCAAAGTTTAAGTCGAATTCGGATACCCGGATTGAACTGAAAAATTTTGAAATTTTACCATATGATAGAGGAAGGTTATAAAAGTCATTTCCAAGTGTTGTAAATATTTTAGTTCGATTCAGGATGAATCTATGATTTATTTTGATTAAGGAATTTATTTAGTAACCGATAAAATTCTCGGCCTTTATCGGTAAATCGGATCAAGCTAAAATTTCAGAGATGATTCCATAGACTTTGGAAGAGTTATAACATATTATTTTATGGATATTTGGAGAGTTAAACGTTTGGATTAAATTTATTTGACTGAAATTGCCTAGAATGGCAATTTTGTAAAAAAATTGATTCATAAATGGTATTTTGGTCTTTTCACCTAAAAGAGACATGGAATGAATTTTGAGATTTCTTTAATGCATGAATAGTGGTTGGTTGGAATCCAAATGAGTTTAGTTAGAATTTTACAAAATGGTAAAGTAGTAAATATGAATTCAGTTGGGGGACATTTTGGTAAATTGGAATAAAATGAATTAAAAATTCATTTTTATTTATACTAGTGGCATAAATATATGATATATGAAGAGTTATCATCCAAACTTTCATTCCCAAACCGTGGAGAAGGAGGAGAAAGAAGAGGGAATCTTACAAGCTCGATTTAAGCCTCGAAACTCGGTTTTTAGGTAATCTTCCGAACTACAAAGTTGTTATTCTCTTCAATCTCTATCTATTGATGTAAATTATTCATGGATTCCATACTTGATTGATGAGATTTTATATGAGAAAGAAATTAGGGTTTATGTTCAAATTTGGGGGTTTTATGATTTTATGAATCTATGTTCGATTTTATGTTGAAATCAAGCAAGAATGATGTTGGATTCATGTTTTTGAATTAGGATTTAAACCCTAAACAATTTAGTAGACTTGAAGAAGATTAGGGTTTAGGCATCCAACCTTGAACTAGGGTTTGTGATGATGAGTTAGTAATCTAGCAAGCTTGATTTGTTGTTTAAAATCAAAACCCTAAATTTAAACCGTAAAAGACTAATTCAGCAAAGTATTAAAGTTAGGGGTTCAATTCTGATTTTTGGTGTTTGAAATTTATTTTTGTTTTTAATGATTTTGAGGCATGAAAATGAAGTTAAAATGCTAAACCAGTGATTATTCGAGCTAGTGACCATTTTGATAATTTGTCAAAAGTGGATAACCAATTCGGAAATGGTGAATAAGAAGAGGACAAATTCTAATTTTTTATGTTAAGTGATAATTATGATGTATAGTTGATGATTGGGGGCCTAATTGCAAAGTTTTAAAGCTATAATCTTTAAATTGTAAATTGGTGACTATTTCGACAAATTAGAGAAGAGAGGGTTGAAATGTGACAATTAGGTATTTGAAGAGTACTATGTTGGAAAAAATTATTTATGTGATTTAGATGTTGATTTTCAAGTGAATAGAAGCTTGTATTCACTTAGGGACCAAACGACAATTTGTAGAATACAAGGGACCAATTCGGCTATGAAGCAAAACTAAAGGAAAATTGTGTAAAAATAGGAAATTGATTAATTGGATCAAAAACATTCCTTTGGGGACCAATAAGACAAATTGGCTTGAGGTTTAGGGACAAAAAATGGAACTTTTCAAAGTTTAGGTCCTAAAGTGTAAAAGATGAAAAATATAAGGACCAAGCTTAAATTAACTATTTGAAGCTTGAAAAGGTCCTTAGGGAATGAAAGAAGTATTTTAGTAAAGGTTGAAAGCTTAAGGTAAAATGTGAGAAAAATATGATTCGAAAATAAGAAACTTTATCGGATCAATTATATATTTAATGGATAGTTATTTTATTTACTTTCCATTATTATATTTAGATTGAATACGTTCTAACATATACTTGAAATGGTATATGCTATTTTATAATATAGCTTTCGATACGAATTGGGACAGTACTACCAAAAATGGAAAGGAAAACATCGAGAGTGAGATCAAGTGATAAAGTTGACTTCATTACAAGGCCAAGGTGAGTGCATTTTTACTTATTTATTATATATGTGATATGAGTGAGTGCATTTTATTTATTATATATATATGACATGAGAGAGACTTGCGAGAAGTCGACCGTAATATTAATGAAAATGTATGTTGATCAAAGTTATGTAAATGGCATGAAATATTAAATGGCATTTGTGATACACTAATATGGCATAATGATTTATCTATGATAAATCGGATTTTTAGATTTTGGGTATGAACTATCCATTATCGAATTATAGATGATAGTATTGATGGATTGGATATTGAATGTGAAAATATTATATTGTTATGCCCAAGTATTAGTGTGAGAGTCTTTGGTATAATTGGATATCCATAGAGTCTTAGCAGCTGCATTCCAGCACTACGGTGCGTTCCAGACACTTCGGTGTTGACATCAGACGCTACGGCCTTGCAGACACTATGGTGTTGTTTAGATACTTCAGTGTTGACATTAGACACTATGGCGTTGCATACACTCCGGTGTTGTTTAGACACTTTGGTGTTGACTAGCAAAAAAGGTGCGATAATGAGGAGCAAAGGGCGTCCTCGAGTACATACTCACCATCAGATGCTATGGCGTTGCAGACACTACGGTGTCGTTATGACGACTAGTATACCATAGGTTTACATGAAATTTTACTTAGGGATATAATTTATGAAATGTTTTTATGCAGGTGGATAAGCCACTGAATGCCCAGGTATTACAACTTGAGAATCTTTGGTATAGTTGGATATCCATAGACTCTTAGCAGCTGTGTCCTAGCACTATGGTGCGATTCAGTCACTTCGGTGATGTTTGGACACTTCGGTGTCGACTTAGACGCTACGACGTTGTTTAGACACTTCGGTGTTGTTAGCACAAAATGTGCGATTATGAGGATCAAAGAGCATCCTCGAGTACGTACTTATCTCAGTCGTTTCGGTGATGCAAACGCTACGGCGTCGCAAACGCTACGGCGTCGTAGACACTACGGTGTCGTGATGACTCGCATACCATAGCATCACATGATTTTGTACTTTGGGCTATAATACATGAAATGCATTTATACAGGCATATAAGTTAAAAACCTTAACGTATATTTGATTAATAAAATAAATGTTTGATGATATGATATAAACTGCAATTGGGAATCGCTTGTCATCTTGCAGGAATTGTTTCTAAATGTTGCCCTTGGTAGTATAATATTAAGTATGACAGTATCGTGGTATACCATAAGAGTTTATCTGGCACTTAATTGTGTCCACCATTTGCACCTAAGGGAATTGGCTAGTACTCTGGGAGTACACGACTCATTTACTCATCTCTTGATATTCACCTTTGGCCATAAGATTTTACAGTACATGTTCACTACACGAGTATCATGCTTTACCAAATATCTTGCCTAATACATCTATTTCATCTACAAATAATTTTATACCGTATTTCACATGTTACATCATTCTATGTGTAACACTACTTTCCCGTATTTGTTTCCAAACACGAGTCGGTGATGTTAATTAAATTAAAAATCCATTTTTCCAATTTTTGAAAAATCTGGCAGCCTGCACTGTCTTTTCTTAAATATTTTTTATAAATTTTTGTAAGCTTCAAAACTTCATTTGGAAAAATTCCTAGTAAACTAGATTCATCAGGCTATCAATCCATTTAAATTAGAGATCTTAACTCATGGCACACAAGTGCAGAAAATTCGATAAATATGCACTACAGTGCAGATATGCTGTTTGGAAATTCAGACCTTGCATCGAATAAAAATTCATAACTTTTAACACATACCTCAAAATCATTCACCATTTTTTTAAAATAAACTAGACTCAATTTATAGTTCATACATATAAAATTCATCAACTAATTCAATCTGTGGAATTTATAGTAATTTTTCAAAGTCACTGCCTTTAACAGAGCATCAAGACTGTTTTTACCCATTTCAAAAGTAAGTCTACTAAAATATTCCTAAACCATTTTAAATCATTTAATAAATAATACTAATCCATATTTTACCATAACCATATATAAATATAAAGTTAGTAGAGTTTAGTTTACACAAAACACAAGGATTTAATATTTTACATGCCACTAATAATATATCATATAGGATGTCAAAATTAACTACTATGATAAGCTGTAGTATTTGCTCGTCCAATTGCTCCCGAGCAAATGCTGCTTACCACCACACCATATTAACCTACGTGTGCACAGTCAAAATACACACGCTAAGTATAACTTAGTAAGGCATTATAAACAATTATAAAAAATGAGTACCGAATTAGATGAAAACATGGTTAAGCAAAATCGTATCAAATCTTTCTTATACTTTTAAATAATCATATATAAGGATTATAAATTTTCGTATACGTTTACTTTATAATTAGCCAAAGAATTTCATAAAGAGAAACTAAAGTATGCAAGGTCGGTACTCCTTGAGTACTAGTCACCGGAGTGACGATAACACGTAGACACATAAAGTGCCGAAAACGTATAGACACATAAGTGCCAAAAACGTATAGATCTGAAGATCGGTGTATAGCTATACTGCAGTCCTTGACTGCTAGACCTCTAATGGCATGCCACTATACTGTAACTCTCTATCATAAACTCGGGCAATAAATTCTCATAAATAACTTGTCAAAATAGAACGTAATAGGGCAATTCATACCCTATCAATTACTAACCTTTTTCCTTTACTTGTAAATCATTTTACAACTCATATAAAAACCATGTTATCATTCAATAAAATCCATAGGTAGACTTTATAAGAGTCTAATAAAATGCAGTTCAAAACATATAAAAGCACTCACCTTATGCCTCACTAATAATATACCAAATGTGTTACTCCAGAGCTTTTTCTTTATCTCTTGATTTGTTCTGATCTCGAGTTTGCTCAGCTGTTTGAAATCGTCCATGCCATAACACATACAACCAATGTACATGTTAGATTACAATTCCACTAAGAACTTTATATGAGAAAATTTCAAAGAACTACCTTAATATACAATGTTGTATCATTACTTCTTATAATTCCATCTAGTTCAACTTCTTTCCACAACATCCATATTAACCTTTAAACTTTCAAAATAGTCCTTTGTCATACCACTTCAAATTCAAACACTTGGTAACAATTTCGAATATTCCAACAACACATTCAAGCTTAATATATTAACTTCTAATTGATTGTCACTTCAATCTCATGATTCCTTAACTTTACATTTTGGTCCTCGTCACTTTACAAACTTCCAAATTGATTCAATTCACATTCTAAAGCTTGTAGAATCAGTCTAACATCATTTCTAATCTTAGGAAAATTTTCCATAATTTTCCCTAATATTTCCTACTTGGTCGAATTTGAAAGGTCACTTTGATCATGTTCTTCAAATTGATTCAAGCATGATTTCAACCTTAAAACACAAATCATGTTGTTTTTATCAATTCAAGCATAGTAACAACATTATAACTTCAATTCTAACTTAAACAACCCTTAAATCATAAAACCCCTAATTGCTCTTCAAAACCCTAATCTTCAATCTTATTATACAAACGTGGAAACTATGCAAAAATTATACTAAATGAAACAGAATTCAAAGGAGATTATTTCTCTATTTCATGTCTTGAGCCAAAAATCTATCATGCAAGCTTAAAAAATTGAATCAAACTCCATACCTATTTGGAAAGCCTGCCACGACAAGAGACGAAAAGATGAGAAGAAATGTTGATATTTTTCTAGTAATTTCTATCTTAAATTATAATGACAAATGGCATATTTAAGCTTTAATTCTAATATAAAAATCTCCTTCAATAGTGAAATGACCCTTTTACCCTCTAATTATGACCAATTAGGTGATGACACCTATTATTTCTACTTTTCCATCATCAATTATAATTAAAAAGTAATGGCAAAATGACTAATATGCCATTAATGAATCCATGTAATTACAAAAGTGCCATTTGTGCACTATAAAAAAATACTATCTTCCATCGAATCTAAATCGATTAAAAACTATTCCAAAATGAAATATCATATCCTTCAAGTCTTTCTACAACTCCCTCCAAAATTTCATCACATTCCGAACTCATACGATTACCCGAATTTCATTTTAAACTTCATTTGTAATTTCCCAATAATAGAAACATCGGATCAAACCATAATTTTTATATTCGATCCACACCCTTTCTATTTATTTATAGAATAAAAATAATTATTGGGAAAATTACGATGTTGGTCCTTGAACTTTTCTTAACTTTTCACTTTAGCCACTAAACCTTAAAATTTTATGTTTTAGTCACTGCACTAAAACCACCAACTTTCAATTCTTTACTATTTGGTCACTAAACAACTATTGGGGTGTTACACTATGCCTCACTGAGATATACTCAACATATATTTATGTTATACACGTAGGTGATCGGGATTAGTAGATGACAACCTTTGCTTCATCATCATTCTGTATAGAAGATAATCAACACGTATTTCGGTAATCATGACATCCGTCTTTTGTATGTTTAATAGTGGCATGTATTTAATAAATTTGTCTATTTTGTTAAAGTAATTATCGGGACTTATAATAGTGGCGTAAACTGTTTTAAATTGATTAGTATATCTACAGTTTGGTGTTAAATAGTCTGATTTGAGATATTTTATACGAATTAGATATCGAATAATTTTATTAGAAACCCTTTTGTAAATAAATTATATTAGTATGTATGTATACTTTATGTAAAAAGTTTTATAATCGGAACTCGAATAAATATTTTATATCGGTATTAATTAAAGTTAAGTGTGCTTCAATTAAAGAAATATTAAGATGGGTGACCACTGGGAATTTTAAAAAAAATCACCCTAGATTTTGGTTAAAAGATCTGTTTTAAAAAGCTGTGACATTTCCGACTCGTGTCCGGTGTACGGTCACGGGAAGGGGTGTTACATTTATTGATATCAGAGCTACAAGTTTAGCCGGTTCTGGAGTTAAACCGAGCTCGATAAAAGTGTTAAAGTGTGTACATGCCACTAGGATGTCATATTTACTGAAAAGAAATACTTGTATGATTGATGCAATTGTTTACTAGTCAAAGGGGTTACTATAGGAATGAATGTCTGAATGAGAATGAATACTGTTGGACAATTAAAAGAGGGAACATTATGAGTTCCTAGAAATGAGTAATGAGGTTAACTAAGTCTAGTACCCGGTTTAAACAAGGTAATAACAAATGGACTAATATGGTAATGTATTGAAATCAGTGTTGTGAAGTCTATAAAGCCTTTATTGTGAAAAGTTGATAGAGTATTGGGCACAAATGAGTATTTTGCTCAAAATATTTCAATGAAGTGTCACTTAAAGCGATTGATTGAAAAGAAGCACGAGTGGTGTTTAGATCCTTTTATCAAGTAAAAAGGATTTCAAAGTATTGGAATGGTGACTTTGGTAAAAAAATAAAAAGATTGTTAAAGTAAGGGTTAAAGAATTAGTTAGTCTTCGAAGTGAATACTAAGATGGATAGTGAGGACATAAGTACAATTCTGACAGCTCGGGATTGATGTAATTCCTAGTAATGAGCCAGTGTCTATGGCTTCATACAGAATGGCACCTACAGAACTGAGAGAGTTAAAGTCTCAGTTGCAGGAATTACTAGACAAAGAATAGTGCTACAAATTAAAAAAAGGTTATATGCAAAACTCTCTAAAGGTGAGTTTGGTTATCAGAAGTGGCTTTCTTGGGTCACATTGTTTTAATAGATGGGATCCACGTCGATCCTAAAAAGATACAATCCATTGTGGAATGGAAGGTTCCCAATAATATTAATGCGGTTTGCAGTTTCTTGAGACTTGCTAGATATTATCGAAGGTTTGTGAACAACTTTTTGATGATAGCTGCTCCACTTACAAAGCTATTGAGAAAGATTGTTCCATTCGTATGGACTAAGAAGTGTCAAGAAAGCTTTGATCAGTTAAAGAAAATTTTAACAGAAGCTCCGATTTTGGTACAACCAGAGTCATAAAAAGAGTTTACTCTGTACTGTAACACATCCTATAATGGAATAGGGTGCCTGTTGATGCAATATGGGAAGGTGATCACGTATGCTCCTCGAAAACTAAATCTACATGAAAAGAAATATTCGACTCATGATTTGGAACTTGCAGCTATAGTTTTTACTCTGGAAGTGTGGCGACGTTATCTCTATGGTGAACACTGCCACGTGTATACTGATCATAAGAGTTTAAAATATTTGATGACACAAAAAGGTTGAATCTACAGAAACAAAGATGGTTGGAACTAATAAAGGATTATGACCTAATCATTGATTACCATCCAGGCCGAGCAAATGTCGTAATCGATACCTTAAATCGGAAGACATTTATTACATTATGAACTTTAAATGCTCAACTGACATGAAAAGGATGGTTCACTGCTAGTAGAGATGTAATTAAGATCTTCATTGCCAAGTTGAAATAAAGAAAGTCAACAACAAGATGAAGACTATATAGCAAAGATGAAACAAGTGGAGTGCCAATATCTATAGTATCGGATCAAAATCCAAAGTTCACATCAAGATTTTGGAATGCACTACACAGAGCTTTGGGGACACGACTGAACTTTTGTACTGTGTTTCATCCTCAAATGGATGACCAATCTGAAAGAACAATTCGAATACTAAAAGATATGCTAAGAGCTTGCGTAATTGAGTTTGGGGGATCATGGGAAAAGTATTTACCACTAGCAGAATTTGCCTACGATAACAGTTATCAGACAAGTATATAGATGGCACCCTATGAAACCCTCTATGGTCGAAAGCGCAAATTGCTATTAAATTGGTTTGAGTTATATGATCGCAAGCTAATTAAGCCAAATTTGCTGCAAGAAATGGAAGAAAATAATACGTTTTGGGCATAAAGGAAAACTAAGTCCTAGGTGTATTGGACCTTAAGAAATTCTAAAGAAAGTTGGCCTTGTGGCGTATCAACTACCTCTTCCACTGGAGATGAGTAAAATCCATGATGTTTTCTAGGTCTCGATGCTCTAAAGATACAGATCAAATCATTCACACGTGATTATACTGGAGGAGATAGATTTGCAATCAGATTTGACTTACGAAATGGAACCAATAAAGATGCTGGCTTATGGTGTCAAAGAATTAAGGAACAAGCAGATACCATTGGTGAAGGTCCTTTGGCACAACCAACAAGTTGAAGAGGCAACAAGGAAAGCTAAGGATACAATGAAAAAGCAGTACCCACATTTATTCAAAACAGGTACATCTTGAAAATTCGAGGAAATTTTTTCTTAAGGGGGAAGAATTGTAATGCCCCAAAATTTATAGTACTTTTTAAGGGTCATTTAGTGCTAAGATAGTTGCTTAAAAGCTTACTTAGTGACTAAAATGACAAAAATGCAAAAGTTAGGATTTTCTCAATCTTAGACTGTAGAAAAGAAATTTATGAGGTTTTAAGGTGTCATGTGATAGAGAGCGAGTAAAATAGGATACTTGCTAAATTTGGTTAAAATCCAAGGAAAATTTGAAATAGTAATTCAAGGTTAATTTTTAGTGACCAAAATGATAAGTTTTCAAAACTTGTATGGTACAAGTTGAAATATGAAAAGTTGAGGGACCAATGTTGTAAATTCCCAAAAGTTTGGTGTTTTATTTCATAAATAGATAGAGCACCTATTGGTGTGGACCGAATGTGGAATTACTGGTTTGATCCGATATTTTGATTATTGGAAAATCAAAGTCAAAGTTTAAGTGGAATTCAGATACACAGATCGAATTGAAATTTTTTGAAATTTTACCATATGATATAGGAAGGTTATAAAAGTCATTTCCAAGTTTTGTAAATATTTTAGTTCGATTCAGGATGAATCCTATGATTTATTTTGATTAAGGAATTTATTTAGTAACCGATAAAATTCTCGACATTTATCGGTAAATCGGATCAAGCTAAAATTTCAGAGATGATTCCATAGACTTTATAAGAGTTATAACATATTATTTTATGGATATTTGGAGACTTAAACGTTTGGATTAAACTTATTTGACTGAAATTGCCAAGAATGGCAATTTTATAAAAAAAATTGATTGGTAAAGGGTATTTTGGTCTTTTCACCTAAAAGGGACATGGAAGAAATTTTGAGATTTATTTAATGGGTGAATAGTGGTTGATTGGAATCCAAATGAGTTTAGTTATAATTTTACAAAATGGTAAACTCGTAAATATGAATTCATTTGCGGGGATATTTTGGTAAATTGGAATAAAATGAATTAAAAATTCATTTTTATTTATACAAGTGGCATAAATATATGATATATGAAGATTTATCATCAAAAAATTCATTCCCAAACCGTGGAGAAAGAGGAGAAAGAAGATGAAATCTTACAAGCTCGATTTAAGCCTTGAAACTCAATTTTTAGGTGATCTTCTGAACTACAAAGTTGTTGTTCTCTTCAATCTCCATCTATTGATGTAAATTATTCATGGATTCCATGCTTGTTTGATGAGATTTGATATGATAAAGAAATTAGGGTTTATGTTCAAATTTGGGGGTTTTATGATTTTATGAATCTATATTCGATTTTATGTTGAAATCAAGCAAGAATGAGTTGGATTCATGTTTTTGAATTAGGATTTAAACCCTAAACAAATTAGTAGCCTTGAATAAGATTAGAGTTTAGGGATCCAACCTTGAACTAGGGTTTGTGATGATGAGTTAGTAATCTAGCAAGCTTGATTTGTTGTTTGAAATCAAAACCCTAAAGGACTAATTCAGCAAAGTGTTGAAGTTAGGGGTTCAATTCTTATTTTTGGAGTTTAAAATGTTTTTTTTGTTAGTGATTTTGAGGCATGAAAATGAAGTTAAAATGCTAAACCGGTGATTATTCGAGCTAGTGACCATTTTGACAATTTGTCAAAAGTGGATAACCAATTCGACAATGGTGAATAAGAAGAGGACAAATTCTGATTTTTTTATGTTAAGTGATGATTATGATGTATAGTTGATGATTGGGGGCCTAATTGCAAAGTTTTAAAGCTATAATCTTTGAATTGTAAATTGGTGACTATTTCGACAAATTAGAGAACAAAGGGTTGAAATGTGACAAATAGGTATTTGAAGAGTACTATGTTGGAAAATTTTATTTAAGTGATTTAGATGTTGATTTTGAAGTGAATAGAAGCTTGTATTCACTTAGGGACCAAAATGGTAATTTGTAGAATACAAGGGACCAATTCGGCTATGAAGCAAAAGTAAAGGAAAATTTGTGGAAAAATAGGAAATGGATTAATTGGATCAAAAAAATTCCTTTGGGGGACCAAGAAGGTAAATTGGCTTGAGGTTTAGGGACCAAAAACGGAACTTTTCAAAGTTTAGGTCCTAAAGTGTAAAAGATGAAAAATGTAAGGATCAAGTTTAAATTAACTATTTGAAGCTTGAAAAATTCCTTAGAGATTGAAATAAATATTTTAGTAAAGGTTGAAAGCTTAAGGTAAAATGTGAGAAAAATGTGATTCGAATATAAGAAACTTTATCGGATCAATTATATATTTAATGGATAGTTATTTTATTTACTTTCCATAATTATATTTAGAGTGAATATGTTCTAACATATACTTGAAATGGTATATGTTATTTTATAATATAGCTTTCGATAAGAATTGGGATCGTACTAATAAAAAATGGAAAGGAAAAGATCGGGAGTGAGATCCAGTGATAAAATCGACTTTATTACAAGGCCAAGGTGAGTGCATTTTTACTTATTTATTATATATGTGATATGAGTGAGTGCATTTTATTTATTTTATATATATGACATGAGAGAGACTTGCAAGAAGTCGACCTTAATATTAAAAAAATGTATGTTGATCAAAGTTACGTAAATGGCATGAAATATTAAATGGCATATGTGATACGCTGATATATAATGATTTATCTAAGATAAATCGGATTTTTAGATTTTGGGTATGAAATGCCCATATCAAATTATAGATGATAGTATTGATGGATTGGATATTGAATGTGAAAATATTATAATGTTATGCCCAAGTACTATTGTGAGAGTCTTTGGTATAATTGGATATCCATAGAGTCTTAGCAGCTGCATTCCAGCACTACGGTGCGTTCCAGACACTTCGGTGTTGACATCAGACGCTACGGTGTTGCAGACACTACGGTTTTGTTTAGACACTTCAGTTTCAAGTAGCACAAAAGGTGCGATAATGAGGAGCAAAGGGAGTCCTCGAGTACGTACTCACCATCAGACGCTAAGGCGTTACAGACACTACGGTGCCGTTATGATGACTCGTATACCATAGATTCACATGAAATTGTACTTTGGGCTATAATTTATAAAATGCTTTTATACAGGTGGATAGGCCACTAAATGCCCAAGTATTACAACATGAGAATCTTTGGTATAGTTGGATATCCATAGAGTCTTAGCAGCTGCGTCCTAGCACTCCGGTGTGTTTCAGTCACTTCGGTGTTATGTGCGATTATGATGAGCAAAGAGCATCCTTGAGTACGTACTAATCTCAGTCGCTTTGGCGATACAGACGCTACGGCGTCGCAGACACTACGGTGTCGTGATGATTCGCGTACCATAGCATCACATGATTTTGTACTTTGGGCTATAATACATGAAATGCATTTATACAGGCATATAAGTTAAAAACCTTAACGTATATTTGATTCATAAAATAAAGGTTTGATGATATGATATAAACTGCAATCGGGAATCACTTGTCATCTTGCAGGAATTGTTTTTAAACATTGCCCTTGGTAGTATAATATTAAGTATGACAGTATTGTGGTATACCATATGTAATTACTCATTTTTATCCAGTTTGTAAATATTGTGTTAGTATGTTAGTATAATAATTAATATATATTATTATTATTATTGCATATATACTTATTTTATTATATGTTTATTATATATGTGATATTAATGTACGTAAAATGTATGTGATGTGTACATGTATATTACATATTATTCGTGTGTACGTATTCGTAATTATCTTGGTATATGTATGTCCTATTTATGTATGTATTTTATGGATACATTGTTTGTATGTGTACATTATATGTAAACAAATATACGCTTGTGGGTTATGTGTTTAAACGTCTGTAATATATATATGATAATGTTGTATATACGTGTGTATGTATGTTATTTAAATGTTATGTGTATGTATGTATATGCATGTCTAGTATGTATGTGTTATTAAGGTTCGGTAATATTTATTAGAGATATTAACATATTATATATGTTTTATGTTGCATGAATGTTTGTATTAATATATTATGTACATGTGTACCCGTATGTCGTATGTATGTGTGTGCTTGCATGTACGTATATATACGTATTATTATTATTATTATTATTATTATTATATATAAACAAATAAGGTATTAAAAAACCAAAATAATTGTTAAGTCCAGTCCATTACATATATGCAAAACCCAAATTAATTGTTACAGGGCCCAACTGGCCAAGCCCGATCCAGACTTAACCAAAAACCCTAATTACATGTCTAACCCAGCTTCTTTTTTTTTTTCACGCAGCCAATCAAGGGTCGTTGGATCAAATCTTGATCCAACAGCCAAGATCGAAGAAAGAGCGTCCTTCCATCTACCGCGCGTGATTTCACTTGCTTCCCAGTTGTCCTCCACGCGCGCGGTTGGTGCACGCGCTGATGATCCATACCCCCGCGCGCGCCACGTGTCACGATCTGGTGCAGTCCCACTCATCCAAGATTTCATATGGGCCATTGATCTTTAAGAAAATCTTAGCTGTTGGATCAAATCTGTCCAACGGTCGAGAATCAATCTGGAAGATTGAGTCCCTCCACCATGTCGGCCGTACAACCACCCTCATCGGCCGCTCACCAACCAGACATGCACAAGATATGGGAAAAAAGGAGTTTGTTAGTACCAAATCAAACAGAAACGTGTATTTTATTTTTATTTCTACTGAACCAAATCAGAAAGCAGCATATATGTATCCAAAAAATTTTGTAAGAAGGTCACCAGTTACCAGATTCAAAATAATAACACAAAAAAAGAGATTAGAGTCCACTGGTAATCCCTTTTTTCTCTCTTTTCTTCATATGCAAGAAAGAAAAAAAATACAAATGATAACAAAGAAGGATATGTTACCTGAGTCGGTTGGTTTCCTCCTTCGCCGGCGACAAGCCTTATAAGGTGAGCTGGTAGCGAGGGAAGGTCAAGGGTTTTGTGTGGTTCCATAGTTTTAAAATAAAAAAAAATAGTATTGAAGGGGGTCATTTTTTAGATCTAAAAAAGGGGGGTTAGATTTTAAGTTTTGGAGGCCGGATTTGAGTCTTGAAGAGGGAAAGGAAGCGTTTGGGTTTTTTTAGGGTCCACCGCCGCCGGTGAGCGACGGCCGGCGGTGGTCGTTGGTGGCCGGTACGGCAGTTGGTGGCCGAATTTTGGGTTTGAACCCAGAATGCCCTCTTCGGTTGAATATTACAGAGAATCTGGGGGAGTCTAATAAACAGTTTTAAAAAAATGTTAAAGGGTTCAAAATCTGATTTTTAGGTGTGATTTATAGAGTTTGATTTTTTTAAAATGGTACAATTACAACACAAGGACCTTCTTCCTTTCGTATTTTTCAAAACCGCCTTGCCCCTTGGTATAATTGCAAAGACGGTCTCTCTAGTATTTCAAAATCTTTAAATTCGGCCCTCAAATTGACCGAAATCAACTTTTAAATGGCAAAATTACAGGCTTAATCCCACCGCATTTATGAAATTTGTACTTCGAGCTTGCCGCATGGGTTTTTTACCCTTCCAGTACTTGTAGTTTCGTTCCAGTTTTTAGTTTAACCCTGAAATGTGTGTTTTCCTTTTTTAAATTCTATTTTCTTGTTTGGTTTTATTTTATTTCGGTCCCATTTTATATTTTAAGTATTCATGTCATTTTGATTTTATTATGGGTTTGTAAGCAATTACTCATTACGCTCATATATGTTTTTTATCATGTTTATTTATGCCTTTTTAATATGTGTTATATTATGTTTTAATTTATTTGATCATATTATATATGTTTTTTTCTCTCTTTTTACATGTTATGTCTTAGTTTATTTTGCATATCATGTCCGCACATTAGTTTTTTTTATGTTTACTTTGTACATTGCATTACATGATAATTTATAGTATGTTTAGTTTTTTATGTCCATTTCGTTCTTTACGCTAATGTACGTGTTATCTATGTCACGTTTATTTATGCATGTTTTAGGCGTTAGATTTTAGTTTATTTGTACATAGCGGGTTTTTGTGTGTTGGCTTAATTTTTCATGTCCCCTTTGTTTCCTAGGTTGCATATTAGTGTGGATTTTTGTTGACATTTGACATGATGTTTTTGTAATATATGTATATATTGAGTCATATGTTAAGTACCAACTCTTTTTTAAGACCGTGTGTTGCTTTGATTCGTTAATTTTATATCATATTATATGTATGCCATGCATTTGTTGCATTTGTGTTTTTTATGGGCTCAAGCATGTTGTAGTTTATTTATGCAATTCGTGAAGCGTGTTTTTTCGAATTATTTATGTTTTTTTCTTTGCTTTTATTATTATGACATGTTACGTTGTTCATGCATTTTATTTTTAGTATTTTTTATTTATGTTTTTATGTTTTTTAGTTCCATGTCTTTGTGAATATCTGTTTTATAATGTTTTTGTTAAGTTTGCATAACGGAAATATCAATTGTCAATGCGGTGCTATTTTATTCGAGCGTAAACGTGGCTAGTATCAAGCGCAATGATGGTGGTTTATCGGTTTACTCTCGAATAACGGGGCCCTTAAAATCTACTCGCACTTATAACCAAATTTCAATTTAATCATCATTTTTATCCGGAAAATCTAATATTAATAAATCGTTAATTATTAAAGTACCAATTTTTGGCGGTGTGGGGGGTGCTAATCCTTCCCCATCCGTAACCGACTCCTGAACCCAACAGTTCTCAAATCTCTGATTTTATGGTGTCCGGCCTACTGTTGCGCGTAATAAGTGCTACGCAATTGTGCAAGTATACACGTTGCAAGTTATAGTATAAAAGATATCGTCTCCACAGGGATTGGTGCCACTTCAAGAATCTAGTATCTTGCACTCTGAAAAGTAAAAACACAAATAAATGATTATAGGAGTTTAACTAATAACTAAACTAGAAAGCAATAAAGTAAAAGAAAAGATGAGATCAAATGAGAGAGAGATAGGCCAGGTTATCGTGAGTTGAGGTGTGATAGCCGATTGGATCGTCTTGGTAAAAGAGTGCAGGGGCAACTTAGTTGCCGTGGCAACTTGCACAACGGGGTTGCCTTGGCAACTAATCGATGGTTGCCTGGGCGACTAGTTGGGCAACTACTTGGGCGTCTGGGCAGCAACCTTCAAGGTTCGGCAGAGCATTCTTCAATGGTTTCTTCTTATCCCTAAGTCGAAACTCTAGCTAATTGTGCATGCCTTGATAATACATCCCTGCGTGAATCAAGGGTGAACAACAACCAATCTTGCGCTCCTCTTAGCCGTTGAAATCCTTAACTTATTCCTAAGCCGGATTAATCTTCACCATCAATAGATTGAATAAAGATCATATTCATTCGTTTCTTGAATCTAACTCCCCGATATTAGATAAATAGATGAAGTTACGAGATCCTCTCCCAATTCACTCGCAAACAAGAATAAGAACCAAGAATGAATAAACCTTGAATAGAAAAGTGCAAACTCTTATTACCTAAACAAAAACCAATAGTTTCTCACAACCATAAAACACAATAACCATAGCTAAATAGATTTAGTTCATGGCTAGGTTCCAAAGAAACACAAGATAAATAATCCCTAGCATGAACCCAATCGAACAAGAAAGAAAAGGATGAAGAAGGAGGCTTGTCGAAATCCTCCTTGCCCTAGATGCTTGTCGAAAATTCTCTCCTCTTGCCTTCCTTGGTGTTGTCAAAATTCCCCTCTCTTGCTCTCTTTGGATTGTCGAAATCTCCCTCTTATTTATAGGGCTAGGTCAAAGTCCTTCTTTGAGGAGGAAGTTAAGTTGGAATTAAATTATCTTTAAAGAATATAATTCTTTATTATAATTATATTCCTACTAGAACTTATCCTATCTTCTTGGAATTTAATTCTTCTTTAATATCTTCATGGAAATCAAATTCCTTTGGGATTGGGCTTTGCTCCACGTCATCTTGGGCTTGTCTAGTCATCAAATTCGACTACCATATCACCTTTGCTCTTGTCGACAATTGCCCTGGCAACTGGCTCGGCGTCTCCTTCATGCATTGCCCTGTCAACTAGCTCGGCATCTCCTTCATGCATTGCCCTGGCAACTAGCTCGGCATCTCCTTCATGTATTGCCCTGGCAACTAGCTATAGCCATGATTTGGAAAGTGATCCTGCGCATACACACAAAACACACCAAAACAGCATCTTTTCCCACAAAAACTACCAAGTTATGTAATCAAGCTCAACGATGGAAGGAAACATGGATTAATGCATGAATGGCTAATTATGCAACTAATATGATCCTAAGTTTAACAATAATATGAGTAAAAAGGGTAAGAAAAATAGTACTTTTGAACACTTATCACACCCCCAAACTCAAACTATTGCTTGTCCTCAAGCAATGCAAACTCATAATTACCTGCCAAGACTTTAATTTTCACAAACTTAGCTTTTAACTTGATTTCAATTCTCTGAACCGGGGAACAAAGTATGATTGCTTTTTATTTTTCGGAAAACTTAGGAGTTACTCGGAATCAAACTATAATGCTTGTGAGTGTGTGCGGAGTTGTGTGCAAGTTGATTTTTCGGATTCTATGCAAACAATAGGTTTTCAAATTACTTCATTGGGTTCTTTTTAACATGTTTTAACTAGAGCCAGTTTTGGGCACCTCTAGTGTTTTGTTTTTAGTTTTATTAAGTTAATTTATTCGACTAGAGCCGGTTTCGGGCACCTCTAGCGATCAATTTTTTAACACATACTAGAGCCGGTTTCGGGCACCTCTAGTGATAAATTTTTAGCACATGCTAGAGCCAATTTCGGGCACCTCTAGCATTCATCCAATTTTATTCTAATCCCCAATTTGTTAATTATCAACCTAAGTTCACTAGAATTCCTTAAATCAATCAAACCACAACAGTGTTTCATCAAATTTAGCATCATAGTAAAATTCTAAGTTTTTCCATGGTTATCCTAGAATAAAAATTCTATCAATTAAGTGTATTGGCAAAGTCATCATCGGATATTCATCAAATCTAAGCAATTCTTGTTCCAACTAAAGGCATGGCAAGCAATTTAAGTATCCTAAATGTAGTATTTAAGATGAATGTAACTAAACATGGTAACTACTAATAACAATCCCCCCAAACTCGAGTGAGGCATTGTCCTCAATGCATGCATGAAAGAAAAATAAAAATAAAAATAACGAAAAATAAAATGCATATGAGGACTTACTCTGAGAGTTCGTCATCGTAGATGATTAGTTTCCTTTTGGTCGGTGTCTTGATTCTCTTGCTTGAACGCAATGGTTGTTTTCTTGTTGCCAGTGGTGGAATTGATCCTCGTACGGGGTTGTCCTCATCGTCCTCTTCATCAATGTCATTGGCTTTTCGCTTGGAGGATTCAATTGGTGCGATCTTTGTTGGTGCAATGGAGGACTCGTCCGAATATGAAAAATCAGAAAATGATTCCGTAGGACTTGATTCGGGCATAGGTGCTTTACCTTTAGCTTTTACAGTGGTTGCCGGGACGTCTTTAGCTTTGGTTGTCGTGGCATCTTTAGGGTTGGCTGCCGTGGCATCAGCTTCTGCAGGCACGATGTAGGTTGCCGCGACATCATCTGTTGCGGTTGCCGTGACAAGTAGTCGGTAGTGAATTTCCTTAGCATAGTGGTTGTGAGTCTTGTTGTGGAAAAGAAAACAAAGAAAACCTAGAAACTAATGATAATGAAGAAAAATAAAATATCTCCTAAAAATAAAAATAAAAATAAAATATTGAAAGGAGAGCATGCTCATGCATCTCCTAAGTTGACCACTTCTTTGTTACGTTCCATATGGGCACCATTGTAGTGCTTCAATCTTTGCCATTAACTTTGAATTCATGGTTGTCAGAGATGGACTTGATTATCACAGCACCATGGGAGAATGGTTTGATTTACTATGAATGGTCCCGACCATCTTGATTTCAGCTTTCCCGAGAAAAGTCTTAGCCTAGAATTGAATAAGAGAACTAGTTGCCCTGGCATGAATTGCCGCGGCAATAGTTTCTTGTCATGCCATCGCTTTGTTTTCTCCTTGTAGATTCGTGCATTGTTATAGGCGATTGCACGGAATTCTTCTATCTCGTTGAGGTCCAACAAACGCTTTTGTCCGACACTTTCCCAATCCATATTCACGGTCTTGATTGCCCAGTATGCCTTGTTTTCGATTTCCACCGGTAGATGGCATGTCTTGCCATAGACAAGTCGGAAGGGGGACATACCTAAGGGTGTTTTAAATGCAGTGCGATATGCCCAAAGTGCTTCATCTAGTCTTAAGACCAATCCTTCATAGAGGGATTTACAACTTTCTCGAGTATACCCTTCAATTCCCGGTTAGAAATTTCTGCTTGCCCGTTGGTTTGTGGGTGGTATGCCGTGGCGATCTTGTGTGATATGCCGAAGCGTTGCAACATCTTGGCAATTAGTCTGTTGTCAAAATGCTTGCCTTCGTCACTGATAATTGCTCTCGGCATCCCAAACCGTGTAAATATATTTTTCTGCAAGAATCGTTGCACGGTCTTGGAATCGTTGTTGGGAACTGTAGCTGCCTCAACCCATTTAGACACGTATTCGACGGCAAGTAGAATGTAGAGGTTGCCGAATGAAGATGGGAAAGGTCCCATAAAATCGATCCCCCATACATCGAATAATTCCACCTCGATGATGTTCTAGAGCGGCATCTCATGTCGTCTAGAGATATTGCCCGTCCTCTGGCAACGATCACATTGCTTGTAAAAGTCTTGGGCATCTTTGTACAATGTTGGCCAATACAAACCGGATTGCAAAACTTTGGCCGCGGTACGAGTTCCTCCAAAATGTCCTCCATAGGGTGAAGAATGGCATTGCCGGAGTACATTCTGTTGCTCTTCTTCAGGGACGCATCGGCGTATAACCTGATCTGCACATTGTTTAAACAAAAGAGGCTCGTCCCAAAAGTAATGCTTCGCATCATGGCGTAACCGCTTCTTCCCTTGGTGAGTAATGCCATAAGGTAAAATACCACAAACAAGGAAATTAATTAAATATGCGTACCAGGGTATTGCCGAGGCATGTGCTGCCGTGGCGACTGCTCCCAAAATTGCGGAGGCGTGCGCGTCAAAGGCTGCTGCAGCGTCGAGAGTTGCCAAGGCGTGCGCGTCCATGGTTGCCGAGGCGTCGAGGGTTGCCGAGGCATGCGCATCCATGGTTGCCGAGGTAACTAAAATTTGTTCATCCGAGAATGCATCGCATATCTCTAGATCCGCTTCCTCCTCCCTGTTGCGTTCTAAACGTGATAAGTGGTCGGCCACTTGATTTTCTGTTCCTTTCCTGTCCTTAATTTCAATATCAAATTCTTGTAAAAGTAATATTCAATGAATCAAACGAGGTTTAGCATCCTTTTTAGCAAATAGGTATTTGATAGTCGAATGGTCCGTATGAACAATTACCTTTGTACCAATTAAATAGGATCAGAACTTGTCAAATGCGAAAACTACAACTAGTAACTCTTTCTCCGTTGTTGTGTAATTCACTTGAGCACTATTAAGAGTTTTACTAGCGTAGTATATCACATGGAAGGTCTTACCTGTGCGTTGGCCTAGGACTGCTCCTACCGCGAAATCACTTGCATCACACATGAGCTCAAAATGTAGCGTCCAATCTGGTGGAACGACAATGGGTGCCGAGGAAAGCTTTTTCTTTAGGGTTTCGAATGCTTGGGTGCAAGAATCATCAAAATCGAAGACTTTATCCTGTTCAAGAAAATTGCACAAGGGTTTAGTGATTTTAGAAAAATTATGAATGAACCTCCTGTAAAAACCTGCATGTCCAAGAAAGCTTCATATTCCTTTAACCGAACTTGGTTGGGGTAATCTCTCGATCACGTCCACCTTGGCTTTGTCTACTTCAATTCCCTTGGATGAAATCTTGTGGCCGAGCACTATTCCTTCATCTACGATAAAATGGCATTTCTCCCAATTGAGGACTAAATCAGTTTCTTCACATCTTGTCAACACCTTCTCTAAATTGCCGAGACAGCTGTTAAAGTAATTACCAAAAATAGAAAAATCATCCATGAAGATCTCAAGGAAGTCTTCGACCATGTCTGAAAAGAGTGCCATCATGCATCTTTGGAAGGTTGCCGGGGCGTTACACAATTCGAACGGCATCCTTCGGAAGGCATAAGTAGTACCGTATGGGCATGTGAAGGTTGTCTTTTCTTGATCTTCTGGTGCTATGGAATTTGATTGTAACCTGAATAACCATCAAGAAAACAATAAAAGGGTTTACCTGCAAGACGGTCAAGCATTTGATCAATAAAGGGTAATGGGAAGTGATCTTTCCTAGTGGCTTTGTTTAGCTTTCGATAATCCATACAAACCCTCCAACCGGTCACAGTCCTAGTTGGAATGAGTTCATTGTTTTCATTACTTACCACTGTTATACCTCCCTTTTTCAGCATTGTACCGGACTTACCTATGTACTATCAGAGATAGGGTATATAATGCCGGCGTCAAGCCACTTGATGATTTCTTTCATTACAACCCCTTTCATGGCATGATTCAGTCTTCTCTAGGCCTCAATTGAAGGTTTGTGATCATCTTCCAACAAAATCTTATGCATGCACACTGCCGGGCTAATTCCTTTCAAGTCGGTAATTGTCCACCCTATTGCCTTTTTGTGTAGCTTGAACATCTTGATCAGCTTCTTTTCCTGCTCAGGCTGTAACTTAGAAGAAATAATTACAAGCAATGTATTATTGGTTCCTAAGTATGCATATTTTAGTTGCTCTGGCAATTGTTTCAACTCAAGAATCGGTGGTTGTTCAATAGAGGGTTTTTCGAGTTTACCTTCCTTACCTGAGTAATCCAGTGGTTCAAAGTATGTACCTGGTCGATTGACTAGCCAATTTACCTCTTCTTGTTGTTCCTCATCGACCGGTTCTTCATACTCCTCAGGTTCTTCTTGATCGGCAATGTAGTTGCCGAGGCAACTAAATTCCTCGTCGAAGTTAAACTCTGCCGTGGCATGAAGAAGTTGGCATTCTTCTGGATCATAGGCATGCCTTAGTGTTTGGAACACATTTAGTTTAACTTGCTGGTCATTCACCCTCATTGTGAGTTCTCTGTTTTCAACATCGATCAAGGTTCTCCCTGTTGCTAGGAATGGTCTCCCGAGAATGATGGGTGCATGCTCATCTGCTTCACAATCCAAAACAATAAAGTCAGTGGGAAAAATAAATTTATCAACTTTTACCAGTATGTCCTCAATTTTTCCCTCTGGATGCACATAGGGTCTGTCGGCTAGCTGTAGCATAACTATTGTAGGTCTTGCCTTCCCGATTCCTAGTTTCTGGAAAACCGATTTAGGCATCAAGTTTATGCTATCCCCAAGGTCGCATAATGCTTTCCCGACATAGTGGTTTCCAATAGAATAGGGTATTGTGAAACTTCCAGGATCCTTCAACTTGGGTGGCATACGATTGTGCAACATTGCCATGCATCCCTCTGTTGCAAAGAATCGTTTCAAACTCTCCTAGCCTTGTTCTCTTGGACACAATGTCTTTAAGAAACTTGGCATAGTTTGGCATTTGTTCAATTGCTTCCACCAATGGCAAGTTGATGTGGACTTGCTTTAGGATATCAAGAAACTTCTTGAATTGATATTCTTGCTTTTTTCGCTTCAACCTTTGTGGGAATGGTGGTGGAAGTCGGATATCTTCGATCCTTTCATTGGTTTGAAACTTGATTGACGGCATTGTCGAGACAACTGGAGTTGTCGAGGCGTTATCAACTGGGGTTGCTGAGGTATGCTTATCGCAAGTTGCCGAGGCATCTTTATCGTCGGTTGCCGAGGCATGCTTATTGCCGGTTGCCGCGGCAATTCTTGGTTCAGCATCTGAGGCTTTGCCGCTAGGTTCGTCTTGATCTTTTTGTGGAGTTTTGTTTGATGAGCGGGTTTGAGCCTCTCTAAGTTGTAGGCCACTTCTAGTGGTGATTTCCTTACATTGCTCATGGCCAGTTCCTCTTGCGACTTCAGTATCGCTAGGTAAACCTCATTGCGGTCTAGTATTCAGATTTTGAGCAAACTGTCCGACTTGATTTTCCAATGATTTGATTGCCGCCTCTTGGTTTTGCAATCTTATCTCGGTCCTGTTAATAAAAGCATCAGTTCTTTTTATGAAATTACTATTCTCAGCCATATAAGATTCAGTTTTCATTATAAAAGCATTTAGAGAATTTTCCAAAGAACTAGATGTTGTCTGTTGTTGCTACGGCAACTGTTGCCGTGGCATATTCTGCTAGAATCCCGATGCTTGTGCATTATGATTGTTCTGGTTTAGAGCATTGTTGGGATTACTCCATGAAAAATTCGAGTGCTTCTTCCAAGCTGGATTGTATGTATTGGACATCACATTGTTGTTCCGATTGTAATTCCCCACATAGAAGCTAGATTCCGGATTCTGCATACATTCAGAAGAATTATGGTTATCACCACATAACTCACAAAAAGAATCCATTACCTTGACTTCATGTGTGTTGTTTGGTTTGTACATGTTCTGGACCCTCTTGGTTAAAGTGGCCAATTGTGCCGAAATTAAATCTTATGATCCTAGTTCATGTATTGTTGCTTGGCGTCTAACTCCTCCTCTTCTAGTAGATGGGAATTGATAATAATTCTTGGCCAGCCTGTTTAAAATTTGCATTGCTTCCTCCGGCGACTTATCTAAGAGTATGCCATTTGCCGAGGCATCTAGCATCATCCTTGTTGGTGTATTCACGGCGTTGTAAAACATTGTTACTTGAGTCCACACCGGGAATCCGTGTAGGGGGCATTTGTGTAGAAGTTCTCTATATCGCTCCCAAGCCTCGTACATGGATTCATCATCTGCTTGCCGAAAAGAAGTAATGTCGTTACGAAGCATATCAGTCAAATTTGTAGGATTAAACAGAGCAAGGAAATCACGACAAAGATCGGTCCAAGATGCTATTGATCCGGCAGGAATGCTATTCAACCATGCTTTCGCCCTATCCCTCAGTGAATAGGGGAATAATCTTAATCGTAAGACATCGGGGGTGACTACGTGTATTTTGAACGAGTTGCAAATCTCGAGGAAAGATTTCAGATGTTGCCGTGCATCTTCAGTTGCTGAGCCGCCAAATTGACCAATTGTGTTGATAATATTAAACATTACCGGTTTTAACTCAAAGTGGTCGGCTTCAATTTCAGGTGCAACAACTCCTGGATTAAGTCCATCAAGATCTTCTTCAAGATAGTTTCAAATAGTTCTGTTTCGTGCAAGAATCACTCCTCCTCCTCCTGGAATATCTTGATTCATATTGCCGTCTTGATTAGCCATTGCTACTCTTATCCTTCGTCTAAGTCTTTGTAAGGTTCGTTCGATTTCTGGATAAAAGGGATATTCTGGTGTAGTCGGTCTCGCCCTGGTCATATACCAATGCAAAACCAAAGTTTGTTAGCCCTTTGAATCTTTAACAAGAAAAGTAAAAAAAAAGTGCAAGAAAATAAAAACAAAGTCACTATTGCCAATCCCCGACAACGGCGCCAAAAACTTGTTGCGCGTAATAAGTGCTACGCAATTGTGCAAGTATACATGTTGCAAGTTATAGTATAAAAGATGTCGTCTCCATAGGGATTGGTGCCACTTCAAGAATCTAGTCTCTTGCACTATGAAAAGTAAAAACACAAATAAAGGATTATAGGAGTTTAACTAATAACTAAACTAGAAAGCAATAAAGTAAAAGAAAAGATGAGATCAAATGAGAGAGAGATAGGCCACGTTATCGTGAGTTGACGTGTGATAGCCGATTGGATCGTCTTGGTAAAAGAGTGCACGGGCAACTCAGTTGCCGTGGCAACTTGCACAACGGGGTTGCCTTGGCAACTAATCGATGGTTGCCTGGGCGACTAGTTGAGCAACTACTTGCGCGTCTGGGCAGCAACCTTCAAGGTTCGACAGAGCGTTCTTCAATGGTTTCTTCTTATCCCTAAGTCGAAACTCTAGCTACTTGTGCATGCCTTGATAATACATCCTGCGTGAATCAAGGGTGAACAACAACCAATCTTGCTCCCTCTTAGCCGTTGAAATCCTTAACTTATTCCTAAGCGGATTAATCTTCACCATCAATAGATTGAATAAAGATCATATTCATTCGTTTCTTGAATCTAACTCTCCCGATATTAGATAAATAGATGAAGTTACGAGATCCTCTCCCAATTCACTCGCAAACAAGAATAAGAACCAAGAATGAATAAACCTTGAATAGAAAAGTGCAAACTCTTATTACCTAAACAAAAACCAATAGTTTCTCACAACCACAAAACACAATAACCATAGCCAAATAGATTTAGTTCATGGCTAGGTTCCAAAGAAACACAAGATAAATAATCCCTAGCATGAACCCAATCGAACAAGAAAGAAAAGGATGAAGAAGGAGGCTTGTCAAATCCTCCTTGCCCTAGATGCTTGTCGAAAATTCTCTCCTCTTGCCTTCCTTGGTGTTGTCGAAATTCCCCTCTCTTGCTCTCTTTGGATTGTCAAAATCTCCCTCTTATTTATAGGGCTAGGTCAAAGTCCTTTTTTGAGGAGGAAGTTAAGTTGGAATTAAATTATCTTCAAAGAATATAATTATTTATTATAATTATATTCCTACTAGAACTTCTCCTATCTTCTTGGAATTTAATTCTTCTTTAATCTCTTCATGGAAATCAAATTCCTCTGGGATTGGGCTTTGCTCCACGTCATCTTGGGCTTGTCTAGTCATCAAATTCGACTACCATATCACCTTTGCTCTTGTCGACAATTGCCCTGGCAACTGGCTCGGCGTCTCCTTCATGCATTGCCCTGTCAACTAGCTCGGCATCTCCTTCATGCATTGCCCTGGCAACTAGCTCGGCATCTCCTTCATGTATTGCCCGCAACTAGCTATAGCCATGATTTGGAAAGTGATCCTGCATACACACAAAACACACCAAAACAGCATCTTTTCCCACAAAACTACCAAGTTATGTAATCAAGCTCAACGATGGAAGGAAACATGGATTAATGCATGAATGGCTAATTATGCAACTAATATGATCCTAAGTTTAACAATAATATGAGTAAAAAGGGTAAGAAAAATAGTACTTTTGAACACTTATCACACCCCCAAACTCAAACTATTGCTTGTCCTCAAGCAATGCAAACTCATAATTACCCCGCCAAGACTTTAATTTTCACAAACTTAGCTTTTAACTTGATTTCAATTCTCTCGAACCGGGAACAAAGTATGATTGCTTTTTATTTTTCGGAAAACTTAGGAGTTACTCGGAATCAAACTATAATGCTTGTGAGTGTGTGTGAGTTGTGTGCAAGTTGATTTTTCGATTCTATGCAAACAATAGGTTTTCAAATTACTTCATTGGGTTCTTTTTAACATGTTTTAACTAGAGCCGTTTTGGGCACCTCTAGTGTTTTGTTTTTAGTTTTATTAAGTTAATTTATTCGACTAGAGCCGGTTTCGGGCACCTCTAGCGATCAATTTTTTAACACATACTAGAGCCGGTTTCGGGCACCTCTAGTGATAAATTTTTAGCACATGCTAGAGCCAATTTCGGGCACCTCTAGCATTCATCCAATTTTTATTCTAATCCCCCAATTTGTTAATTATCAACCTAAGTTCACTAGAATTCCTTAAATCAATCAAACCACAACAGTGTTTCATCAAATTTAGCATCATAGTAAAATTCTAAGTTTTTCCATGGTTATCCTAGAATAAAAATTCTATCAATTAAGTGTATTGGCAAAGTCATCATCGGATATTCATCAAATCTAAGCAATTCTTGTTCCAACTAAAGGCATGGCAAGCAATTTAAGTATCCTAAATGTAGTATTTAAGATGAATGTAACTAAACATGGTAACTACTAATAACAATCCCCCCAAACTCGAGTGAGGCATTGTCCTCAATGCATGCATGAAAGAAAAATAAAAATAAAAATAACGAAAAATAAAATGCATATGAGGACTTACTCTGAGAGTTCGTCATCGTAGATGATTAGTTTCCTTTTGGTCGGTGTCTTGATTCTCTTGCTTGAACGCAATGGTTGTTTTCTTGTTGCCGGTGGTGGAATTGATCCTCGTGGGGGTTGTCCTCATCGTCCTCTTCATCAATGTCATTGGCTTTTCGCTTGGAGGATTCAATTGGTGCGATCTTTGTTGGTGCAATGGAGGACTCGTCCGAATATGAAAAATCAGAAAATGATTCCGTAGGACTTGATTCGGGCATAGGTGCTTTACCTTTAGCTTTTACAAAGGGTTGCCGGACGTCTTTAGCTTTGGTTGTCGTGGCATCTTTAGGGTTGGCTGCCGTGGCATCAGCCTGCGCAGCACGATGTAGGTTGCCGCGACATCATCTGTTGCGGTTGCCGTGACAAGTAGTCGGTAGTGAATTTCCTTAGCATAGTGGTTGTGAGTCTTGTTGTGGAAAAGAAAACAAAGAAAACCTAGAAACTAATGATAATGAAGAAAAATAAAATATCTCCTAAAAATAAAAATAAAAATAAAATATTGAAAGGAGAGCATGCTCATGCATCTCCTAAGTTGACCACTTCTTTGTTACGTTCCATATGGGCACCATTGTAGTGCTTCAATCTTTGCCATTAACTTTGAATTCATGGTTGTCAGAGATGGACTTGATTATCACAGCACCATGGGAGAATGGTTTGACGACTATGAATGGTCCCGACCATCTTGATTTCAGCTTTCCCGAGAAAAGTCTTAGCCTAGAATTGAATAAGAGAACTAGTTGCCCTGGCATGAATTGCCGCGGCAATAGTTTCTTGTCATGCCATCGCTTTGTTTTCTCCTTGTAGATTCGTGCATTGTTATAGGCGATTGCACGGAATTCTTCTATCTCGTTGAGGTCCAACAAACGCTTTTGTCCGACACTTTCCCAATCCATATTCACGGTCTTGATTGCCCAGTATGCCTTGTTTTCGATTTCCACCGGTAGATGGCATGTCTTGCCATAGACAAGTCGGAAGGGGGACATACCTAAGGGTGTTTTAAATGCAGTGCGATATGCCCAAAGTGCTTCATCTAGTCTTAAGACCAATCCTTCATAGAGGGATTTACAACTTTCTCGAGTATACCCTTCAATTCCCGGTTAGAAATTTCTGCTTGCCCGTTGGTTTGTGGGTGGTATGCCGTGGCGATCTTGTGTGATATGCCGAAGCGTTGCAACATCTTGGCAATTAGTCTGTTGTCAAAATGCTTGCCTTCACATCGATAATTGCTCTCGGCATCCCAAACCGTAAATATATTTTTTTCGCAAGAATCGTTGCACGGTCTTGGAATCGTTGTTGGGAAATCTGTAGCTGCCTCAACCCATTTAGACACGTGATTCGACGGCAAGTAGAATGTAGAGGTTGCGAATGAAGATGGGAAAGGTCCCATAAAATCGATCCCCATACATCGAATAATTCCACCTCGATGATGTTCTAGAGCGGCATCTCATGTCGTCTAGAGATATTGCCCGCCCTCCGCAACGATCACATTGCTTGTAAAAGTCTTGGGCATCTTTGTACAATGTTGGCCAATACAAACCGGATTGCAAAACTTTGGCATGTGATGCGAGTTCCTCCAAAATGTCCTCCATAGGGTGAAGAATGGCATTGCCGAGTACATTCTGTTGCTCTTCTTCAGGGACGATCGGCGTATAACCCGATCTGCACATTGTTTAAACAAAAGAGGCTCGTCCCAAAAGTAATGCTTCGCATCATGGCGTAACCGCTTCTTCCCTTGGTGAGTAATGCCATAAGGTAAAATACCACAAACAAGGAAATTAATTAAATATGCGTACCAGGGTATTGCCGAGGCATGTGCTGCCGTGGCGACTGCTCCCAAAATTGCGGAGGCGTGCGCGTCAAAGGCTGCTGCAGCGTCGAGAGTTGCCAAGGCGTGCGCGTCCATGGTTGCCGAGGCGTCGAGGGTTGCCGAGGCATGCGCATCCATGGTTGCCGAGGTAACTAAAATTTGTTCATCCGAGAATGCATCGCATATCTCTAGATCCGCTTCCCTCCTCCTTTGCGTTCTAAACGTGATAAGTGGTCGCCACTTGATTTTCTGTTCCTTTCCGTCCTTAATTTCAATATCAAATTCTTGTAAAAGTAATATTCAATGAATCAAACGAGGTTTAGCATCCTTTTTAGCAAATAGGTATTTGATAGTCGAATGGTCCGTATGAACAATTACCTTTGTACCAATTAAATAGGATCGAGAACTTGTCAAATGCGAAAAACTACAACTAGTAACTCTTTCTCCGTTGTTGTGTAATTCACTTGAGCACTATTAAGAGTTTTACTAGCGTAGTATATCACATGGAAGGTCTTACACAATGCGTTGGCCTAGGACTGCTCCTACCGCGAAATCACTTGCATCACACATGAGCTCAAAATGTAGCGTCAATGCGGTGGAACGACAATGGGTGCCGAGGAAAGCTTTTTCTTTAGGGTTTCAATGCTTGGGTGCAAGAATCATCAAAATCAAGACTTTATCCTGTTCAAGAAAATTGCACAAGGGTTTAGTGATTTTAGAAAAATTATGAATGAACCTCCTGTAAAAACCTGCATGTCCAAGAAAGCTTCATATTCCTTTAACCGAACTTGGTTGGGGTAATCTCTCGATCACGTCCACCTTGGCTTTGTCTACTTCAATTCCCTTGGATGAAATCTTGTGGCCGAGCACTATTCCTTCATCTACGATAAAATGGCATTTCTCCCAATTGAGGACTAAATCAGTTTTTCACATCTTGTCAACACCTTCTCTAAATTGCCGAGACAGCTGTTAAAGTAATTACCAAAAATAGAAAAATCATCCATGAAGATCTCAAGGAAGTCTTCGACCATGTCTGAAAAGAGTGCCATCATGCATCTTTGGAAGGTTGCCGGGGCGTTACACAATTCGAACGGCATCCTTCGGAAGGCATAAGTAGTACCGTATGGGCATGTGAAGGTTGTCTTTTCTTGATCTTCTGGTGCTATGGAATTTGATTGTAACCTGAATAACCATCAAGAAAACAATAAAAGGGTTTACCTGCAAGACGGTCAAGCATTTGATCAATAAAGGGTAATGGGAAGTGATCTTTCCTAGTGGCTTTGTTTAGCTTTCGATAATCCATACAAACCCTCCAACCGGTCACAGTCCTAGTTGGAATGAGTTCATTGTTTTCATTACTTACCACTGTTATACCTCCCTTTTTCAGCATTGTACCGGACTTACCTATGTACTATCAGAGATAGGGTATATAATGCCGGCGTCAAGCCACTTGATGATTTCTTTCATTACAACCCCTTTCATGGCATGATTCAGTCTTCTCTAGGCCTCAATTGAAGGTTTGTGATCATCTTCCAACAAAATCTTATGCATGCACACTGCCGGGCTAATTCCTTTCAAGTCGGTAATTGTCCACCCTATTGCCTTTTTGTGTAGCTTGAACATCTTGATCAGCTTCTTTTCTCTGCTCAGTCTGTAACTTAGAAGAAATAATTACAAGCAATGTATTATTGGTTCCTAAGTATGCATATTTTAGTTGCTCTGGCAATTGTTTCAACTCAAGAATCGGTGGTTGTTCAATAGAGGGTTTTTCGAGTTTACCTTCCTTACCTGAGTAATCCAGTGGTTCAAAGTATGTACCTGGTCGATTGACTAGCCAATTTACCTCTTCTTGTTGTTCCTCATCGACCGGTTCTTCATACTCCTCGTGTTCTTCTTGATCGGCAATGTAGTTGCCGAGGCAACTAAATTCCTCGCGTCGGTTAAACTCTGCCGTGGCATGAAGAAGTTGGCATTCTTCTGGATCATAGGCATGCCTTAGTGTTTGGAACACATTTAGTTTAACTTGCTGGTCATTCACCCTCATTGTGAGTTCTCTGTTTTCAACATCGATCAAGGTTCTCCCTGTTGCTAGGAATGGTCTCCCGAGAATGATGGGTGCATGCTCATCTGCTTCACAATCCAAAACAATAAAGTCGATGGGAAAAAATAAATTTATCAACTTTTACCAAGATGTCCTCAATTTTTCCCTCTGGATGCACATAGGGTCTGGTCGGCTAGTCAGAGCATAACTATTGTAGGTCTTGCCTTCCCGATTCTAGTTTACGAAAACCGATTTAGGCATCAAGTTTATGCTATCCCCAAGGTCGCATAATGCTTTCCCGACATAGTGGTTTCCAATAGAATAGGGTATTGTGAAACTTCCAGGATCCTTCAACTTGGGTGGCATACGATTGTGCAACATTGCCATGCATCCCTCTGTTGCAGCAACTGTTTCAAACTCTCCTAGCCTTGTTCTCTTGGACACAATGTCTTTAAGAAACTTGGCATAGTTTGGCATTTGTTCAATTGCTTCCACCAATGGCAAGTTGATGTGGACTTGCTTTAGGATATCAAGAAACTTCTTGAATTGATATTCTTGCTTTTTTCGCTTCAACCTTTGTGGGAATGGTGGTGGAAGTCGGATATCTTCGATCCTTTCATTGGTTTGAAACTTGATTGACGGCATTGTCGAGACAACTGGAGTTGTCGAGGCGTTATCAACTGGGGTTGCTGAGGTATGCTTATCGCAAGTTGCCGAGGCATCTTTATCGTCGATTCGAGGCATGCTTATTGCCGGTTGCGCGGCAATTCTTGGTTCAGCATCCGAGGCTTTGCCGCTAGGTTCGTCTTGATCTTTTTGTGGAGTTTTGTTTGATGAGCGGGTTTGAGCCTCTCTAAGTTGTAGGCCACTTCTAGTGGTGATTTCCTTACATTGCTCATGGCGGTTCCTCTTGCGACTTGATATCGCTAGGTAAACCTCATTGCGGTCTAGTATTCAGATTTTGAGCAAACCGTCCGACTTGATTTTCCAATGATTTGATTGCCGCCTCTTGGTTTTGCAATCTTATCTCGGTCTGTTAATAAAAGCATCAGTTCTTTTTATGAAATTACTATTCTCAGCCATATAAGATTCAGTTTTCATTATAAAAGCATTTAGAGAATTTTCCAAAGAACTAGATGTTGTCTGTTGTTGCTACGGCAACTGTTGCCGTGGCATATTCTGCTAGAATCCCGATGCTTGTGCATTATGATTGTTCTGGTTTAGAGCATTGTTGGGATTACTCCATGAAAAATTCGAGTGCTTCTTCCAAGCTGGATTGTATGTATTGGACATCACATTGTTGTTCCGATTGTAATTCCCCACATAGAAGCTAGATTCCGGATTCTGCATACATTCAGAAGAATTATGGTTATCACCACATAACTCACAAAAAGAATCCATTACCTTGACTTCATGTGTGTTGTTTGGTTTGTACATGTTCTGGACCCTCTTGGTTAAAGTGGCCAATTGTGCCGAAATTAAATCTTATGATCCTAGTTCATGTATTGTTGCTTGGCGTCTAACTCCTCCTCTTCTAGTAGATGGGAATTGATAATAATTCTTGGCCAGCCTGTTTAAAATTTGCATTGCTTCCTCCGGCGACTTATCTAAGAGTATGCCATTTGCCGAGGCATCTAGCATCATCCTTGTTGGTGTATTCACGGCGTTGTAAAACATTGTTACTTGAGTCCACACCGGGAATCCGTGTAGGGGGCATTTGTGTAGAAGTTCTCTATATCGCTCCCAAGCCTCGTACATGGATTCATCATCCGCTTGCGAAAAGAAGTAATGTCGTTACGAAGCATATCACCAAATTTGTAGGATTAAACGAGCAAGGAAATCACGACAAAGATCGGTCCAAGATGCTATTGATCCGGCAGAATGCTATTCAACCATGCTTTCGCCTATCCTCGGTGAATAGGGAATAATCTTAATCGTAAGACATCGGGGGTGACTACGTGTATTTTGAACGAGTTGCAAATCTCGAGGAAAGATTTCAGATGTTGCCGTGCATCTTCAGTTGCTGAGCCGCCAAATTGACCAATTGTGTTGATAATATTAAACATTACCGGTTTTAACTCAAAGTGGTCGGCTTCAATTTCAGGTGCAACAACTCCTGGATTAAGTCCATCAAGATCTTCTTCAAGATAGTTTCAAATAGTTCTGTTTCGTGCAAGAATCACTCCTCCTCCTCCTGGAATATCTTGATTCATATTGCCGTCTTGATTAGCCATTGCTACTCTTATCCTTCGTCTAAGTCTTTGTAAGGTTCGTTCGATTTCTGGATAAAAGGGATATTCTGGTGTAGTCGGTCTCGCCCTGGTCATATACCAATGCAAAACCAAAGTTTGTTAGCCCTTTGAATCTTTAACAAGAAAAGTAAAAAAAAAAAGCAAGAAAATAAAAACAAAGTCACTATTGCCAATCCCCGACAACGGCGCCAAAAACTTGTTGCGCGTAATAAGTGCTACGCAATTGTGCAAGTATACATGTTGCAAGTTATAGTATAAAAGATGTCGTCTCCATAGGGATTGGTGCCACTTCAAGAATCTAGTCTCTTGCACTATGAAAAGTAAAAACACAAATAAAGGATTATAGGAGTTTAACTAATAACTAAACTAGAAAGCAATAAAGTAAAAGAAAAGATGAGATCAAATGAGAGAGAGATAGGCCACGTTATCGTGAGTTGACGTGTGATAGCCGATTGGATCGTCTTGGTAAAAGAGTGCACGGGCAACTCAGTTGCCGTGGCAACTTGCACAACGGGGTTGCCTTGGCAACTAATCGATGGTTGCCTCAGGCGACTAGTTGAGCAACTACTTGCGCGTCTGGGCAGCAACCTTCAAGGTTCGACAGAGCGTTCTTCAATGGTTTCTTCTTATCCCTAAGTCGAAACTCTAGCTACTTGTGCATGCCTTGATAATACATCCCTGCGTGAATCAAGGGTGAACAACAACCAATCTTGCGCTCCTCTTAGCCGTTGAAATCCTTAACTTATTCCTAAGCCGGATTAATCTTCACCATCAATAGATTGAATAAAGATCATATTCATTCGTTTCTTGAATCTAACTCTCCCGATATTAGATAAATAGATGAAGTTACGAGATCCTCTCCCAATTCACTCGCAAACAAGAATAAGAACCAAGAATGAATAAACCTTGAATAGAAAAGTGCAAACTCTTATTACCTAAACAAAAACCAATAGTTTCTCACAACCACAAAACACAATAACCATAGCCAAATAGATTTAGTTCATGGCTAGGTTCCAAAGAAACACAAGATAAATAATCCCTAGCATGAACCCAATCGAACAAGAAAGAAAAGGATGAAGAAGGAGGCTTGTCGAAATCCTCCTTGCCCTAGATGCTTGTCGAAAATTCTCTCCTCTTGCCTTCCTTGGTGTTGTCGAAATTCCCCTCTCTTGCTCTCTTTGGATTGTCAAAATCTCCCTCTTATTTATAGGGCTAGGTCAAAGTCCTTTTTTGAGGAGGAAGTTAAGTTGGAATTAAATTATCTTCAAAGAATATAATTATTTATTATAATTATATTCCTACTAGAACTTCTCCTATCTTCTTGGAATTTAATTCTTCTTTAATCTCTTCATGGAAATCAAATTCCTCTGGGATTGGGCTTTGCTCCACGTCATCTTGGGCTTGTCTAGTCATCAATTTCGACTACCATATCACCTTTGCTCTTGTCGACAATTGCCCTGGCAGCTGGCTCGGCGTCTCCTTCATGCATTGCCCTGGCAACTAGCTCGTCATCTCCTTCATGCATTGCCCTGGCAACTAGCTCGGCATCTCCTTCATATATTGCCCTGGCAACTAGCTCTAGCCTTGATTTGGCAAGTGATCCTGCACATACACACAAAACACACCAAAGCAACATCTTTTCCCACAAAAACTACCAAGTTATGTAATCAAGCTCAACGATGAAAGGAAACATGGATTAATGCATGAATGGCTAATTATGCAACTAATATGATCCTAAGTCTAACAATAATATGAGTAAAAAGGGTAAGAAAAATAGTACTTTTGAACACTTATCACCTACCTTAGTGGCCGGTGGCGACTCTATTTTTAAATAAAATACGTTTTTTTTCAAAACCCCATGGAATAAATATTTCAATACCCGAAAGACCCCAAATACCTTGAAACCCATTTTTTTAGCGTGAGAAAAAAGAGATCGCTACAGATAGCGGCTCCACTAGTGATCCATTTTTTGTTTTTCAAAACAAATGAGAATCAAGCTTTTTAAATAATTACCGCTTTTCTAATATCAGAAGTTCCGGATTAAAGTAACATTTGATTATAATTGTGCGTTTATTTTAACGCATTTAAAATTTGGCATATAAACCCTTCTTTTTTTAAGTAGGGGGAAAACGCTAATGCTTTCGTGAGGATATTGTTCCTCCATATGGGCCTAGCAAGTACCTTCGGGGCTTGAGTACCTTATGCTTTCGTAAGGATATTGTTCCTTCGTAGGGGCATAAGTGAATGCGTCCCCCTGAATTGAACCCGGTTGAAATGAGCCTATAATGGGTGATGACAGGGGGCTTGCTACCCTTAGTAGGGGACAACAAGGACAATTCGGGTACCTCCTAGCACCAACACTGCATGTAGAGAACATATAGAAACCCACCCTTTTAGAGCCGTGCGGGTAACCTAGGTGTTTTAAAGGGGATGTAAATAGGGTTGTTTTGTTCATTTATCTTATTCAATTTGCCCTTTAGTTATGTATTTATTAATTTTAACCGATACTGACTTGTTTTCTTTTTTTGTTTTTGTTTTGCATATATCATCGCATTCGCATTACATAGGGTACTGATTCCCGAGTGGTTTCTCCTATAATAGAGATTATTCATGGTGGACCAAGAGTTCTTTGACCTAATGACAGGGGGTTTGGTTCTAGAGTTTCATCCTAAGGTTAGATCGGGGACAATAGAAGAAGGATCGTTCAGAAACTTCAGATCAGATTCGGCAAGAGGTGTCAGTTCTGATAACGAGCAAGGTAGAGTACAGGAGTTAAAGAAGCAAATGGCCGAGATGATGAACCAGATAAATGCTATGATGAAGGGTAAACAGCCTGTCGAACTTAGAGAAGAATCGATCAATGATCAGAATACAGAACAGAAGGGTCAGAATGTCAAGATATACAACACTGTTAAATACGACAAGTTGAATCCTTTGGTGATCAATCTCAAGAAACAGACAGGCGACATATTTGGGGCAGATACCCAGGAAACAGAGGCAAGACTAGGAGAAGACCGAGAGTTAAATGACATAAAGAGGCATTATCCTATACCTATGAGCTATACCGAGCTACTTCCGTTGCTCGTCGAAAGGAATCTTATCGTATCGATGAAGTTTGTACCAAAGAGCCACCTTACCCGAATGGTTACAACAGTCGTATCTGGTGCAGCTACCATATAGGGGCTCGGGTCATCACACTGAGAACTGCTGGGCCCTGAAGAATAGAGTTCAAGATCTTATCAGGATGGGAGTTTTGGGTTTTGAAGATGGACAACCCTGATTCTACACTGAGCCAGCCATTGCTCGATGGGCAAAGTTGAAGAAGGGTCAATACCCAGTCCAAGGTTTAGGTGACACAGAAGTTGGTCACTCAAGTGGGGAAAATTCAGGAGTCGGAAGCAAAAGCATCTCAGAAGATGAACTTGCATTCGAGTATGGCCAGTTCAAGCACGAGAGGTAAGATCTGTGCAAAGAACCGAATAGTGTACAAGACGAGTACCAGAAGTTGCACTTTGAATTCAATAATGCCGGTCTGGGTGACACCTCTGAAGAATGGGTTAATGGTATGATTCATCTGAAGAACGATTTAGAATGTTGGAAGCAGAAATGCAAGACTAGTAAAATTAAAGCCAGATCATTGTCACAAAAGCTGAGAGCCAACGCGACATCCTTCAAATGGAAAACGCAGCACTCAAAGAACAGATAGAAAGGCTCAAGACGTCTTTACGTACCAGCGAGATTTGTGCTGAAAATTACATGCAGGCTGGGTATGAAAGTTTCAAAGAAGTAACTGCCAAGCTACAAAAGGTCGAGCAGAAAATGCAGGAGAAAGACAAAGACATGAAGATCGTTATGACTCAAGCGCGACAAGTGGCCTAACAGGTAGCAGACTTAGCTGATGCAGCAGCGCCAATAAGCCAGAATATGGATCCAGCGTTGGACTGCGAAGGAAAGTTGACGGGACTATTGAATGAGGTCAAGAAATTAGGAGCTAGAGCTTACCGCTATCTGTAAAATCCTAATACCTGATGTAATGAAAGCTTTTGGTCTGAATAAAAGATGTTCTATAGGGACTAATCACTTGCAAAATCAGTACTTCATTGCATTCATGCAATGCATTTGCATCACATCCTTTGCATTGTTTAATAATTTTGTCATTGTATAGCACTTCATCATTTAATTTCTAGGTTCGGTGGCAGAATTAGTTGAGAAAATGGAATGAACTAAGGAGTCGAGGCTTGACCTGCTAGAAGAAAGAATTGAGAATGAGCTAAAGAAGAAAGAAAAAATAGATGTTTTCAATACAAGGGAACTCTGCCTAGTCCCTGATTTGGCCATTCCTCCATATTTGCGCTATATGACGGAACTAGCTGCCCGAAGGTTCACTTGACCATGTTTTGCAGAAAAATGGAGGGATATATAAAGAATGAAGAGTTGTTGATCCACTACTTCCACGATAGTCTGACATGACCTGCAGCAGTATGGCATAACCGTTTGAGCAGAAACCAAGTTCGGTCATGGGGTAACCTTGCTAATGCCTTCTTGAGTCAGTACAAATATGCTTTCAACTTAGCACCCTGTCGTCAGTTTCTTCAGAACGAGAAAATGAGGCCAAATGAAAGCTTCAAGGAATATGCATTAAGGTGGCGATGTTCGGCAACCCAAGTTCAGCCTTCTATAGTAGAAGAAGAGTTGACTCCCCTATTCCATGCAACGTTTCCCTTTCCTTTCTTCGATATGATGTTGGAGAAATCAAGAAGTAGATTCGAGGATTTTATGATGATTAGAGAAAGGATAGAATACGCAATCCAAGAATGAAAATTAGGGTCTAAGTCTAAGGACTGAATTGAATAGATTGCAGATAAAGACAAATAAGTAAATGAGTGTCACCTCTAAAGATCTCGTGGCCGTAAAAGAAGAAAACAGACTGACACTTCGGGATCATCAAGGAAAATTCCTCGGACGAATGCAAATTTGGAAGTGTTCGGTGTATCCATCTCAGGCATATGGTCTCATTTGGTAGAACGTCGCTATCTTGCTCTCAGACCGATGAAGATTACACCTGATCCATCTGCCCATAGCTTCGACTCGAGCAGTACATGTGAATTTCATACGGGGGCACCAGGGCATCCCACCAGAAAGTGTAGACCTTTACTCGAAGAGATCAAGAAGCTGATCAATGATGGGACCTTGACACAAGAACTGATCCAGCAGTGGAGAATCAAGGATGAGGGGCAAGTTTGCATAGTACTAAGAAAGCCAGAGATGTCTTTGCATTAGAAGACTTTCTTGAAGCAATACAAGGAATCAACTTTACTACCTGTGGCCCACATGTAGTAAAGATCTTTTGTGAAGGGGGCATGCATCATGTTTATTAATTTTCATTCCAGTGAAGAATCTATTTTGCTTAACATACAATGTTCTTAAAAGCACAATGGATGTGTATCTTTTCTCACCGTCGTAGGTCACTGGATATCAATTGCAAGATGTGACATTAGTTGGGTATTGTGATAACAATGAGGTGTGATCTCTCCAACAGACTCTGGTCGGCAACACAAGATTACTACCCTTTCGATGATGTTCAAAGACGAAGAAGCTCCAAATGTTAACCATGTAGAGTTACTCGAAATTGAAACTCTAAGCGTAATCTTTTATGCACTAAAGAATTATCAATCAAAACAAGACACATGTATGTGGAATAAAAGAAAAAATAACAATGTTAGGTGGATTAAATAAAAAAGCACTCCTATGTTCAAAGCCTGGTATAGGCTTATTCAGATAAGAGTGTGGAAATTTTGGGGCACTCCTTTAAGGCAATAAGGCTGCAATACACCATCCAAGTCAAGAAACCTTAGCTTCATGAGTGATGGTAATATTTTCAAAATCGTGACTATGCCGAGTAACTTGGGGTAATGTTGTTTGCTCCATTGTTGTCCTCAAGACAAAGGACTGTGACGAGTTGATTTCCTCAAAAATAATGATAAACGCGTAAAAAAAAGAGAAAAAGAGAAAAATGAACAATAACATAAGTCTAATTAAAAACACACACACACCTAAAACTTTATTCTTAGAATGATATTTTTGCGCTTGAGTGGTCAAACAAGTCCACCCTTTTTAGGGTAGAGCAAATAATGAGAATTGAGAAATAGTAGTATTCTGCAGCAACGCGGTAATCATGAGGATGAACCAATTCATCTGGGAAGACTTCACAGCCTTGAATCGTCGCAACATTCAAAATTCTTATGGACTCAGGCTATGCTTGAAATGACCACTAAACAGTGGAATCTAAGACACTCTTGCACCTGATATCCAGAGCTCCTACTCTGTTTTTTGTTATACTAAGATTTTGATTTCAAGATCCCGTATATTAATCTAAATAACACTCTTTAGTGGAATGCCAATCAATAAATTGACAATTTAAAGAAACAAAGATTTCCATGTATTACTTCAGAGATAAGTTCCAGAACACAAGGTCGCGGATATTATTGGGCACCTAACCAGAGAAACGATCCCTCAATGTCTAAGATAAGAATGATGACAAGAACATATATCAGATGGCTCAACAGCAAGAAGCGGGCTTCAGCCATGATGCCTCAGTGGGTTCAAGGAAATGAAGAATAAACTGGGACGAGAATGAGATTTCAAAATACGGGGGAAGGTAAGATATAAACATTGATTCCCCAAAGAGTTAGAGTATAGGGATCGAGAGATGGTTCCCGTCAAGAAGCAGTAAGATGATTGAATTTTAGAAATTAAGTTCAGAGCATTGGAGCATTTTGGTCACCCCGATGATGAAACTAACAAATGCTCCGAATGTTGGGTCAAGGAATTGGAAGATAATCAAGATCAGATTGATTAGGGCAATGCAAAACATGAAGAATGGTAAGAATCCCTACACAAGAGTGATATAGAGATTAGAACGAGCTTACTTGTGAAGTGGGTAGAGACCCCGAAGAAGAAAGACAATTGCTTGTTGTTGCGTGTAATAAGTGCTACACAAATGTACAAGTATACACGTCGCAAGTAATAAAGTGATACGAGTATTGAGTATCGTCTTCACAGGGATTGGTTTGGGCCACTTTGCTTAAGTTACTGCATTGTGAAAATAAAAACACAATTGATAATAGAGGTTTTAATTAACGAAAAAAGTAAAAGCAATAAACTAAAAGAATAGATGAAAGAAAAAGAGAGAATAGGCCAGGTTATCGTGAGTTGAGGTGTGATAGCCGATTGGATCATCTTGGTAAAAGAGTGCAAGGGCAACTTGCACAGCGGGGCTGCCTTGGCAACTAATCGATGGTTGCCTGGGCGACTAGCTGGGCAACTACTTGGGCGTCTGGGCAACAACTTCAAGGTTCGGCAGAGATTTCTTCAATGGTTTCTTCTTATCCCTAAGTCGAAACTCTAGCTACTTGTGCATGCCTTGATAATACATCCCTGTGTGAATCAAGGGTGAACAACAACCAATCTTGCGCTCCTCTTAGCCGTTGAAATCCTTAGCTTACTCCTAAGCCGGATTAATCTTCACCATCAATAGATTGAATAAAGACCATACGCATTCGTTTCTTGAATCTAACTCTCCCGATATTAGATAAATAGATGAAGTTACGAGATCCTCTCCCAATTCACTCGCAAACAAGAATAAGAACCAAGAATGAGTAAACCTTGAATTGAAAGTGCATACTCTTATTACCTAAACAAAATCCAATTGTTTTTCACAACAACAAAAAACAATAACCCTAACCAATCAAGTTTAGTTCATGGTTGGGTTCAAAAAGATATACAAAGAATAATCCCCAAACCATGAATCTATTGGAAGCAAAGAAGAAGAAGAAGAAATCGAACTCTCTCTCCCTTTCTCTCTTGTCGAAATCTGTTCCTTCTTGCCCTTTGGAGTTGTCGAAATTTTCCCTCTTCTTGCTCTCCTCCAAGTTGACGATATTGCCTCTAATTTATAGGGCTAGGTCAAAGTCCTTCTTTGAGGAGGAAGTTAAGTTGGAATTAAATTATCTTTAAAGAATATAATTATTTATTATAATTATATTCCTACTAGAACTTCTCCTATCTTCTTGGAATTTAATTATTCTTTAATCTCTTCATGGAAATCAAATTCCTTTGGGATTTGGCTTTGCTCCACGTCATCTTGGGCTTGTCTAGTCATCAATTTCGACTACCATATCACCTTATTCTTTGTCGAAAATTGCCCTGGCAACTGGCTCGGTGTCTCCTTCATGCATTGCTCTGGCAACTAGCTCGGCATCTCCTTCATGCACTGCCCTGGCAACTGGTTCTAGCCTTGTTTAGGCAAGTGATTCTGCACACACACCAAAGCAGCATCTTTTTCCACAAAAATCACCAAGTTATGTAATCAAGCTCAATGGTGGAAAGAAACATGAATTAATGCATGAATGACTAATTATGCAGCTAATATGAGCTTAAGTCTAACAATAATATGAGTAAAAAGGGTAATAAAAATAGTACTTTTGAACACTTATCACACCCCCAAACTCGAACTATTGCTTGTCCTCAAGCAATGCAAACTAACAATTACCTGCCAAGACTTAAATCATCAAAGATATGCTTCAAACTTGAATTCAAACCTCAGAACCCTGGCACAATGTATGATCACCTTTTAATTTTTTGGATAGCACAAAAATTACCCTGAACAAAACTATAACGCTCGTGACAATGTGTGTGCGTAGTTGTGTACAAGTTGATTTTCAAGATTCTATGTGAACAATAGGCTTTTATCAATTTAATTATCGGGGCATTTATTTTTATTTTCACAAGAGCCAATTTCGGGCACCTCTAGCAAAGTAAGCAATTTCTCATTTTATTTTAGTCGACTAGAGCCAATTTCGGTCACCTCTAGCGATTCTTTAATGTGCATTAACTACTAGAGCCAGTTTCGGGCACCTTTAGCAAAAAAGTGCATTTACTACTAGAGCCAGTTTCGGGCACCTCTAGCAAGAATTTAGCTTTTAATTTTCAAATTTACCCAAATTTTAAGCAACCTAAGTTTACTAAGTTTCTTTCAATCAACAAGCCATAACCGTGTAAAAAAAATATTCAGCATCATAGTAAAATTCTAAGTTCTTTTCATGCAATCCTAAAATTAAAGGTTCTTTCAATTAAGTGCAATGGCAAAAATTCATCATTGGATATTCAACAAGTCTTAAGCAATTAAATCCAATTAAAGGCATGGCAAGTAACATATGCAACCTATATGTGATTGCTAACGATGAATGCAACTAAACATGAAACTAACTAGAAACCAATACCCCCCCAAACTTGAGAGAAGCATTGTCCTCAATGCATGTAAGAGTTAAACAAAATTTAAAAGAAACTAGATGAAATGAGTTAGTCGGAGAGGTCGTCACCTCGAGTGATAAGTTTACTTCGTGTTGTTTGCTTGATTCATTTTTCAATCGGTGGTTGAATGCTGGTACCGCGTGAATAGCATTGCTTTGATTTGATCCATGTTTGCCGATCCAGGTTCACTTGCATGGGCATCAGTAGTTGCTGAAGCCATTGGTGTTGCCTGGGCATCGCCAGTTTCTGTTGTGGTTGCTGTGGCAAGTAGTCGGCAGTAAATTTCCTTAGCATGGTGGTTGTGAGTCTTGTTGTTGAAAAGAAAACCTGGAAACTAAAGATAATGAAGAAAAATAAAATCTCTCCTAAAAATTCAAATAAATAAATAAATAATAAATAAAGAGAGAAAAAAATAACCGAAAATAATAGAAAGAAAAAAAATAGTTCGAAAAAAAAATAAAAAGAAAAAAAGAAAAAAAAGAAAAAATCGAAAAGAGAGCATACTCATGCATCTCTTAAGGTGTCAACTTCTTTGTTACGTTCCACATGGGCACCGTTGTAGTGCTTCAATCTTTGTCCATTAACTTTGACTTCATGTTCGTCAGTGATGGACTTGATTACCACGACACCATGAGAGAATAGTTTGACAACTTTGAATGGTCCCGACCATCTTGATTTCAGCTTCCCGGGAAAAGTATTAGCCGAGAATTGAATAAGAGAACTAGTTGCCCTGGCATGAATTGTCACGGCAATAGTTTCTTGTCGTGCCATTGCTTTATTTTCTTCTTGTATATTTGTGCATTGTTATAGGCGAGTGCACGAAATTCTTCTATCTAGTTGAGGTACAACAAACGTTTTTGTCCGGCACTTTCCTAATCCATATTCACGGTATTGATTGCCCATTGGTTTATAGGTGATATTGCCCGTCCTCTGGCAATGATCAGATTGCTTGTAAAATTCTTGGGCAACTTTGTACAGTGTTGGCCAATACAAACCGGATTGAAAAACTTTGGCCGCGGTACGAGTTTCTCCAAAATGTCCTCCAAAGGGTGAAGAATGGCATTACCAGAGTACATTATGCTGCTCTTCTCCAGGGACACATCGGCGTATGACCTGATCTGCACATTGTTTAAACAAAAGAGGCTCGTCCAAAAAGTAATACATAGCATCATGGTGGAACCACTTCTTCCCTTGGTGAGTAAGGCCATAAGGTAAAATGCCACAAATAAGGAAATTAACTAAATCCGCGTACCAGGGTATTGCCGAGGCATATACTGCCGTGGCGACTGCTCCCAAGATTACCGAGTCGTGTATGTCTAAAGTTGCCGAGGCATACGCGTCCATGGTTGTCGAGGTGTGCGTATCAGTGGTTACCGAGGCGTGCGTATCTGGAGTTGCCGAGGCGTGCGTATCAATAGCTGCTACGGCGTCGAGGGTTGCTGAGGCATGCGCATCCATGGTTGCCGAGGCGTCAAGGGTTGCTGCGGCATCGAGGGTTGCAGAGGCATGCGCGTCAAGAGCAGCGGCGGCGTCAAGGGTTGATGAGGCATGCGCATCCATGGTTGTTGAGGCGTGCATGTCTAGAGTTGTCGAGGCGTGTGCGTCAAGAGCTGCTGCGGCGTCGAGGGTTGCCGTGGCATGCGCGTCCATGGTTGCCGAGGCAAGCTTTTCCTTTAGGGTTTCGAATGCTTGGGTGCAAGAATCATCAAAATAGAAGACTTTATCTTGGTGGGGGTAATCTCTCGATCACTCCACCTTGGCTTTGTCTACTTCAATTCCCTTGGATGAAATCTTGTGGCCGAGCACTATTCCTTCATCTACCATAAGATGGCACTTCTCCAAATTAATGACTAAATCGGTTTCTTCACATCTTGCCAACACATTCTCTAAATTGTCAAGGCAACTGTTGAAGTCACTACCAAAAACGGAAAAATCATCCATGAAGATCTCAAGGAAGTCTTCGACCATGTCTGAAAAGAGTGCCATCATGCATCTTCTAATGTTAGTGCATATCTCGAAAAACTTTGAGGATGGTCATTTTCGATACTTCTTATAGTCCATCTGCACCCTCCATCGGGTGACAATATTGCCCAAAAAGAGTTTGGCCAATGTGCTTGCCACTACTCCCTTTTGCGTTACCATGGTGGATGTGTCTTTCTTCTTTGTTCGTTTGTAGTCCATGTATACTCTCCACCTTGCTACTATTCCTGAAGGCACAAATATATTAATAGGAAAAATTATATCCATTCTCAACCATTCAATTACCTCATTCTTGTCGAATTCTATCATGGTTGGATGTAGCATTTGTTGTCGTGGCAATTGCTGCTCAAGCCAATTGCCGTGGCAATCAGTTGCCAAAATTTGCTGTAAGTCAAGGGAAGAACCAATTTTCTGAAAAGCTTTACGAATCCAAACACCATTTTCTTTTGGCCTCTCAAACATCTCCATCAGTAGAGATTTTGATGGCTTCAAATCTACCAACCTCGGTTCCTCAAGACATACCTGCAATGGACGAGGTGAGTTTTTAAAGAATTCGAAAGGTTCAACCATTACCTGCTCATATTCCATTGGCAAAGTATTATCATCTCGTTGATCTTGCATGTGGTCGTGTAATTGCCGTGGCAATAGTAGATGAGAGCAATCTACAGATTCCTGCTTCAACATCAACGTTGTAACTTTCTGGGCATTAGGTTCCTCAAAATTTACTGTAGTATTGTTGTTCTCAGCTTCACTGAGTGTTGTCGCGGCATTGCTCTGTTCAGGTTCCTCAATCATTGCCGAGGCAATTTGTTGTTCATGCTCATCATGTGTTGGGCAGTCTCTCTCATTGGCATCCTCTTGACTTTGAGGTTCTAGTTGTTCCTCACACATCGGAGAGCTTTCTTTGTATTGCTCCTTATCCTCTTGCCTTGGGACGTCAGTATACATAGGAATCAATTGTTGGTGCATGTTATCCATGACATATGTGGATCTCCCCAATTGATCTTTTAAATCCCCTAAGATTGCATCCCACTGAGCTATCCTCGTATCCATGGACTTTGATAGCTCTCGAATCTCTTCAATTGATCCGTCAAGTCTAGCCAAGGAAGCTAGCAACGTTTCCTCCAAGGAATTGGAATGCTCTTGAAAAGGACTACATTGCCATGGCATATCTGTTGCTGCGGCAAAATTGTTATGGTAAAAAGAATTTTGAGCTTTTTGACCATACCATGAAGAATTTTGCTGTTGGTTCCCTCTATGGTCCTCCATGTAGTCATATGCACCGAAAATGTGAGGGCAATTTTCAAACACATGATGTTCTCCATACATAGCACATGATGTCCCTTAACTTGTAGCGCACCTAATTTAATATTTTTTGATAAAACAAGCAAAAAGAAAAGTTAGTAAAACTAAGAGAAAAAATGCAATAACAAAAACAACTAACACCAATTGCCAATCCCCGGCAACGGTGCCAAAAACTTGTTGCATGTAATAAGTGCTACGCAAATGTGCAAGTATACACGTCGCAAGTAATAAAGTGATACGAGTATCGAGTATCATCTCCACAGGGATTGGTTTGGGCCACTTTGCTTAAGTTATTGCACTGTGAAAATAAAAACACAATTGATAATAGAGGTTTTAATTAACGAGAAAAGTAAAAGCAATAAACTAAAAGAATAGATGAAAGAAAAAGAGAGAAAAGGCCAGGTTATTGTGAGTTGAGGTGTGATAGCCGATTGGATCATCTTGGTAAAAGAGTGCAAGGGCAACTCAGTTGCCATGGCAACTTGCACAGCGGGGTTGCCTTGGTAACTAATCGATGGTTGCCTAGGCAACTACTTGGGCGTCTGGGCAGCAACTTCAAGGTTCGGCAGAGCGTTCTTCAATTGTTTCTTCTTATCCCTAAGTCGAAACTCTAGCTACTTGTGCATGCCTTGATAATACATCCCTGCGTGAATCAAGGGTGAACAACAACCAATCTTGAGCTCCTCTTAGCCGTTGAAATCCTTAGCTTATTCCTAAGCCGGATTAATCTTCACCATCAATAGATTAAATAAAGACCATACTCATTCGTTTCTTGAATCTAACTCTCCCGATATTATATAAATAGATGAAGTTACGAGATCCTCTCCCAATTCACTTGCAAACAAGAATAAGAACCAAGAATGAGTAAACCTTGAATTGAAAGTGCAAACTCTTATTACCTAAACAAAATCCAATTTTTTTCACAACAACAAAACACAATAACCCTAACCAATCAAGTTTAGTTCATGGTTGGGTTCAAAAAGATATACAAAGAATAATCCCCAAACCATGAATCTAATGGAAGCAAAGAAGAAGAAGAAGAAATCGAACTCTCTCCCCCTTGCTCTCTTGTTGAAATCTCTTCGTTCTTGCCCTTTGGAGTTGTCGAAATTTTCCCTCTTCTTGCTCTCCTCCAAGTTGACGATATGACCTCTAATTTATAGGGCTAGGTCAAAGTCCTTCTTTGAGGAGGAAGTTAAGTTGGAATTAAATTATCTTTAAAGAATATAATTCTTTATTATAATTATATTCCTACTAAAACTTCTCCTATCTTCTTGGAATTTAATTCTTCTTTAATCTCTTCATGGAAATCAAATTCCTTTGGGATTTAGCTTTGCTCCACGTCATCTTGGGCTTGTCTAGTCATCAATTTCGACTACCATATCACCTTATTCTTTGTCGATAATTGCCCTGGCAACTGGCTCGGCGTCTGCTTCATGCATTGCCCTGGCAACTAGCTCCGCATCTCCTTTATGCACTGCCCTGGCAACTGGTTCTAGCCTTGTTTAGGCAAGTGATTCTGCACACACACAAAAACACACCAAAGCAGCATATTTTTCCACAAAAATCACCAAGTTATGTAATCAAGCTCAATGGTGGAAAGAAACATGAATTAATGCATGAATGACTAATTATGCAACTAATATGAGCTTAAGTCTAACAATAATATGAGTAAAAAGGGTAATAAAAATAGTACTTTTGAACACTTATCACTTGTGCAAGAGAGTAATAGCGGGTATGCAGATAATTAAGAAAAGATTGATGAAGATAAAAAAAACTGAGCATATTGAAAGGGAATGGAGAAATTCGAAAGATGACTTTTCAGGGTATAGGATTTAAAAAATGGGAAGAGAGTAAAGAAGAGAGAGAGAAGAAGAAAAAATAAAAAAAGAGAAAAAGAGACCAGAGAAAAAAAGAAAAAGAAAAAAAAAGAAGAAGCAGAAGAAAAAAAAGAAGCGTGAGACAAAGGAAAAAAGAAGAAAATAAGAAGAAGGAAAAGAAAGCTTTATGTTGCATGCATCATATAGATAGAGGCATGTCATTTTTTGCTTGTTTTAGACAGGTATTTGAAGAATTAATAAAAAGTTTTAAGAATAAGATTTTAGTAAAGAAAGAAAAGATCGGCAGCCATAGCAGCGTAAAGCCAGATATTAAGTCTTTCGGGCCACCAGTAAGTCTTTAGAGCATAGTGATAAGTTATTCAGGCTATCAATAAGACCTTCGGGCATGATGCAGCAACCATAGTAGCGTGAGGCCAGATGACGGTAGCCATAGTAGCGTGAAGCCACATATTAAGTCCTTCGGGCCATCAGTAAGACCTTTAGGCATGATGAGGCAGCCATAGTAGCGTGAGGCCAGATGACGGTAACCATAGTAGCGTAAAGCTGAATATTAAGTCATTCGGGCCATCAGTAAGTCCTTCGGGCCACCGATAAGTCTTTCGAGCATGGTGATAAGTCCTTTGGGCTATCAATAAGACCTTCAGGCATGATGCGGCAGCCATAGTAGCGTAAGGCCAGATGACGGTAGCCATAGTAGCATAAAGCTAGATATTAATTCTTTCGGGCCATCAGTAAGTCCTTCGGGCATGGTGATAAGTCCTTCGGGCTATCGGTAAGTCTTTCGAGCATGGTGATATGTTATTCGGGTCATTAATAAGTTCTTCGGGCATGATGCGGCAGCCTTAATAGCGTGAGTCTAGAAAGATCGATAGCCATGTTGGCGTGAATCCCAGAAAATTCGAAGATAAAGGTTCTATATATAGGAAAGGCCTATGTTTTTGAGCCTCCAATGAAAGGTTCCATATAGGAAGAGCCTCAACTCCAGAACTTCAAGGAAGGACCTGTAGTTCCAAGATTAGAACGTGAAGAAGTTCTATATAGGAATAACTTACGAGCCTAAAGATTCGGTCGAGGAAAAGCGGAGAGTTCCAGAAGAACACGTGATTCTGAAGCTACAAATAGGGAATTCGGATAATAATGAGTGCTTTTGGTCTTTGCTTTGTTCCCGTTCTACGAGAACAAGCAAATAGGGGCAATTGTAATCACTCATTTTTATCCAGTTTGTAAATATTGTGTTAGTATGTTAGTATAATAATTAATATATATTATTATTGCATATATACTTATTATATTATATGTTTATTATATACGTGTATTAATGTACGTAAAATGTGTGTGATTTGTGCATGTATATTACATATTATTCGTGTGTACGTATTCGTAATTATCTTGGTATATGTATGTCCTATTTATGTATGTATTTTATGGATACATTGTTTGTATGTGTACATTATATGTGAACAAATATACGCTTGTGGGTTATGTGTTTAAACGTATGTAATATATATGATAATGTTGCATATAAGTGTGTATGCATGTTATTTAAATGTTTTGTGTATGTATGTATATGCATGTCTAGTATGTATATGTTATTAAGGTTCGGTAATATTTATTAGAGATATTAATATATTATATATGTTTTATGTTGCATGAATGTTTGTATTAGTATATTATATGCATGTGTACCTGTATGTCGTATGCATGTGTGTGCTTGCATGTACGTATATATATGTGTTATTATTATTATTATATATAAACAAATAAGGTATTAAAAAACCAAAATAATAGTTAAGTCCAGTCCATTACATATATGCAAAACCCAAATTAAGTGTTACAGGGCCCATCCGGCCAAAACCCGATCCAGACTTAACTAAAAACCCTAATTACATGTCTAACCCGGCTTCTTTTTTTCACGCAGCCAATCAAGGGACGTTGGATCAAATCTTGATCCAACGGTCGAGATCAAAGCAAGAATGTCCTTCCATCTGTCGTGCGTGATTCCACTCGCCACCCAGCTGTCCTCCACGCGCACGCACTGACCATCCATACCCCCGCACACCACGTGTCACGATCTGGTGTAGTCCTACCCGTCCAAGATTTCATCTGGGCCATTGATCTTCAAGAAAATCTCAGCCGTTGGATTAAATCTGATCCAACGATCGAGAATCAATCTGGCAGATTGAGTCCCTCCACCATGCCGGCCGTACAACCACCCTCACCGGCCGCTCACCAACTAGACATGCACAAGATACGGGAAAAAAGGAGTTTGTCAGTACAAAATCAAACATAAACGTGTATTTTATTTTTATTTCTACTGAACGAACTCAGAAATCAGCATATATGTATCCAAAAAATTTTGTAAGAAGGTCACCAGTTACCAGATTCAAAATAATAACACACAAAAAAGAAAAAAAATATTAGAGTCCACTGGTAACCCTTTTTCTCTCTTTTCTTTGTATGCAAAAAAGAAAAAAATAAAAATGATAACAAAGAAGGATATGTTACCTGAGTCGGTTGGTTTCCTCCTTTGCCGGCGACAAGCCTTATAAGGTGAGCCGGTAGCGAGGGAAGGTCAAGGGTTTTGTGTCGTTTCATGGTTTTAAAATAATAAAAAAACAAACAGTTTTGAAGGGGGTTCATTTTTTAGATCTAGAAAAAAGGGTTAGATTTTAAATTTTGGAGGCCGGATTTGAGTTTTGAAGAGGGAAAGGAAGCATTTGGGTTTTTTTAGGGTCCACCGCCGCCGGTGAATGATGGCCGGCGGTGGTCGATGGCAGCCTGTACGGCAGCTGGTGGCCAGATTCTGGGTTCGAACCCAGAATGCCCTCTTCGGTTGAATATTACAGAGAATGTGAGGGGAATTTAATAAACAGTTTTAAAAAATGTTAAAGGGTTCAAAATCTAATTTTTAGGTTTGATTTATAGAGTTTGATTTTTTTTAAATGGTACAATTACCACACAAGTACCTTCGTCCTTTCATATTTTTCAAAACCGCCTTGCCCCCTGGTATAATTGCAAAGCTGGTCCCTCTGGTATTTCAAAATCTTTCAATTCGACCCTCAAATTGACCGAAATCAACTTTCAAATGGCAAAATTACAGTCTTAATCCCTTCGCGTTTCTGAAATTTGTACTTCGAGCTTGCCGCATGTGTTTTTTTATCCTTCCAGTCCTTGTAGTTTCGTTCTAGTTTTTAGTTTAACCCTTAAATGTGTGTTTTCCTTTTTTAAATTCTATTTTCTTGTTTGGTTTTATTTTATTTCGGTCCCATTTCATATTTTAAGTATTCATGTCATTTTGATTTTATTATGGGTTTGTAAGCATGTTTATATTACTCATTATGCTCGTATATGTTTTTTATCATGTTTATTTATGCCTTTTTAATATGTGTTATATTATGTTTTAATTTATTTGATCATGTTATATATGTTTTTTTCTCTTTTTACATGTTATGTCTTAGTTTATTTTGCATATCATGTTCGTACGTTAGTTTTTTTATGTTTACTTTGTACATTGCATTACATGATAATTTATAGTATGTTTAGTTTTTTATGTCCATTTCGTTATTTACGCTAATGTATGTGTTATCTATGTCACATTTATTTATGCATGTTTTAGGCGTTAGATTTTAGTTGTACATAGCGGGTTTTTGTGTGTTGGCATAATTTTTCATGTCCCCTTTGCTTCATAGGTTGCATATTAGTGTGGATTTTTGTTGACATTGACCTAATGTGTTCGTAATATATCTATATATTGAGTCATATGTTAAGTACCAACTCTTTTTTATGATCGCATGTTGCTTTGATTCGTTAATTTAATATCATATTATATGTATACCATGCATTTGTTGCATTTGTGTTTTTTTTATGGGCTCAAGCATGTTGTAGTTTATTTATGTAATTCGTGAAACGTGTTTTTTCGAATTATTTATGTTTTTTCTTTGCTTTTATTATTATGACATGTTACGCTTTTTTTCATGCATTT